>OY971414.1:32400000-33600000 GCA_963853865.1 Helleia helle | reverse complement strand
CACTCCGTGAACGAACAATTTTTGTTGGCTTTAACTCATTTTCGAACACCCAAACTCGTGACTGGTTTTTTTTTCTGGTTCGTACGCATATATTCAGGATTCGTCACCTGATACGATATTGTATACAGCATTTGAGGATCCTGCGTAGAATTTTTCGAGAGTTCTGACGCACCAAGTAACGCGAGCCGCTTTTTGCTCTTCACAGAGCAAATGCGGTATCCATCGGGAAAACAACATTTTTACACCTAATGAACAATTAGGTGTAAAAAAGTTGTTTTCAAAATGCAAGATTATTTGTATTCGAATTTCGCGGTATGTCACATGTCGATCTTCCTCAATCAGCTTACGCACAGCATCAACGTTATCTTGGATGACTGCAGTTTTTGGACGACCTTGACGGGGATCATCACTGAGTTTGACACGTCCACGTTGAAATTAAGCAAACCAGCGATAAATTGTGGTTTTAGATGGGGCTTCATCACCAAATGCAGAAATCATCCGGTCAACACACTGTTTTTGTGTTAAACCACTTCGAAAGTCATAATAAATCATCGCTCTAGAATTTTCTCGAGTCAATTTCATTTTCTAAACGACTAAACAAGTTTGACCAGACCTTGTGACAAGACCAAGAATCTTTATTTTAAATAAATAAATGGTATTCGATTTTTAAAACCAAGGAGTTTTCAATTAAAAAGATTTTAAATATGACAGGAACAGTGGAAATATTCCATTCCCGATACTTTTAGTGCAGCCTATGTAGTACTGCATCTATTCGAAATTATTACAAAACGACCAAAGGCTGATAAAAGTGGCGTGTAAATTATTTTGACACTGCTGAAGCAAATTCAATGTCCCGTGTGTTAAAAATGATAATGGAGGTGAGAGGCGTACAATGTATTTTGAATATAATAGTTTTAATTAGGAGCAGCGTCGTCGGCCGTTTATTGCAGCGCGGACACCATGTTGTATGTGAATTAGTGCGATAGATGTCGCCGCCGCGCCGGCCGGGGCGAACATCCGCCCGTGATACACCGAGAGCGATCGGAGGCGCTGGCGCACGCCGTCACCAGACACTTCTTTTATTTTATTCCTGAGAAGACATTTCATTCTTGCCGCTTTACTTAGCTTTTATCTTTCTAGAACTTCTGTGATTTTTATGCTATTAATGTTCTTTTTTTTTCTTTAACGCTGGGAAATGCTCTGATGCATCCCGCGGGGGAGCTGTGGGTCTCCCCAGGCGGGTATGTGGGACTCGCTGCGCCCAAAAGCTGGTAAGTGGACGCAGTTCTACCCACTAAAACCTGGCGAGTGCCACCAATGCTGCGTTAGGTAAGTTACCCCGGATCTAATGAACAAATAGGGCACCTCGACGTCCCTCAGGGGACTGACGCCACCTCCACAGAGGGGTTGTCCCGCGCCATAGACCAACCCTTCCCAACGTCGGGACAGTACAAGGTTCCCGTCCCCGCCCAAAATATAGGACAAAAGAGTAGGGGCCAACCCTACTCTTTTGTCCCCTCTTCTTACACGAGGGGTACAAAGAGCCCTCTCGGCTCAATTAGCTTCGCCCAAGGTGCTGGGCTCACCCTAGGCTACTGAGCCCCACCGCCACGACAAGGCCTGAACATTAAAGTTCATACTATGATCATCTTTATTGACCCGTAATTATCTACAGCTGGCCGTAGGTCTCTTAGATGAACAACTACAAGTTTACTGTGAGACTCTTCGACAAGTTCCCGAGAAATATTAGAGTGACCAATGTAAACGGCATCTCCAGTGTATCAACAATGAATGCCGCTAGTTTGCAGCATATAATTGATACGACTTAGGGACCTTCAAGAAAAGAGCATACTCACATCTAAAAGGCCGGCAACGCACCTGCTGATCTCCTGGTATAGCGGGTGTCTGTGGATGTCGATATTCACTTACCATCAGGTGAACCGACTGTCCGTTTGCCCCCTCTTCTATAAAAAAAAAAAAAAAAAAAAAAAAACAAGGTTGGAGATAGTACACAGCCTTGCGAAACACCAGTATTAACAGACTTGAGGTCCGATCATACACCATCACCAACGACCTACAGAACTACAATGATCTTAGCACGGGTAACTACGGAATCAGTTCTAACGACATGTTGAACGGATATCTCACCTAACTGTGTTTTAAACTCACTGTGTCTACGAGATAGATATGTCACAAGCAATAATAAGTGTACACCCGTCCGAGTACTGTTCGTGCGGTGACTATTCTGCGTCTCTGTCCCAGTTTCATGGTGTAGAAATTGTACGTACGCTACCACACAATATTACAATTTTTTTTTCACAAAATGTCTAACTTAGAATATTTGCCAAAAAAATACTTTTAATTAACTTTATTTTACAAACTTATTTGTAGTCTTTTGAGTATCATTTTTCTGCAGCATAGCTTTAACAAGCCTTCCCCTCCCCACAGCACCCGACCGGCGCCCCCCGCCTACTAGGATCTGGAACTCGTCAATTTGATTGATTATCAAAGTTTGTATTTCGTTTACTTCACCGCCGTATCAATCTCGGAGCTGAATCAAGAGCTACACAGAGGTACACTCATACTGATGGAAATAGACACGCAACTATCACCATTATAAATAGTTTTAAGTCTTTCTACGATTCTACGTAATTATGAATGAGGCTGCTCGTTTCCAGTTGAGCTGCGGTTGAACGATTATTATTGAACACCGCAGGCTACAAATTAACTGTCAAATAAACTACACCGGTGTACAGACGAAGTTACACGACTCATCTAAATTGATTTACTAACTCGAAGGTTATATAATCGAAAGCATTATAACGATTACATAGTACTTAAGGTAAAAAAGAAGAGTGCTTAAAGTTTGACCGTTATGTGTGTATTTGACATTGTAGCGCTTAAACGAATGAACCATTTTGAATGCGGTTTTTGTAAAATATCTATTGGCGTGCCTTGGCCCTTAATACTGTAATTCGTGACCCTATCATGTCGTGATGCCCACACTACGCCGCTGCCGATAATCAGGATAGCACATCCAAGGAAGGCATAAGGCGCGCAAGTTACCTACATTACTTGTGTTGTGTTAGTTTCTCACTCATTGTAAAGTGATTGCCATAAATTGAGTATATATAGTAGTATAGTATAAATTATTTAAAAAAATGGATATCAAAAGTAAAAAATAAATTATAGTGAAAGAAAAATAAAAAAAAACACTTTAATAGCAAAATAGAAAATATTTTTTAATTTAAGAATCAAATTAATTAACAAAGAAATGATGTGACTTATTGTAAAGAAAGCGCGTAGTGCCTTAAACTAAGTTTTTATACTAACTTCCTCTAACTTCACTTTTAGAAATAGATAGGTACCGATGAAATATTTTCAATAATGAAAATCGAGCACCTCACAAAATATACCTACAAAATATTATATATTATAACAGCAGTCGCAACTACAGGATCGCCTAAAGCTGTAAGTACGAGGTATGGGCAACGATATACCAGTTGATTCAACTGCAAAGTCATTTATAGGAAAAGTTGGTGACACGTGAAAATTGATAGCCACAGTGGCCCGGCCACTGGCGAGCTGGGCACTGCGCCAGAAATCCTTCGCCCGGATCAACAGGGGTATGGTGGTGCACGCACTCATTTGTTGATCGAGTTCAAACAAACATTCTCATGAACGAGACATTCGTAGACAAGTGGAAATATCGAACGAAATTAAAGTAAAAAGTAGAGTAAATATCGTTTAGAGTGAAAATATACTCTCTATCATCAACAACCATCGTTAATTTTGTCATTTTTCGGAGGGCAATTGTTTGATTTCATTCGAGCTCAAAAATTAGACGCGGGCGGGAGGTGCTGGCCTGCAGCAGGCGACGTTTATTTTAGAAAATTATTAGCCTGGGAAAAACATAAGATAGAACTGTGCAAAAACACTCATTGTGTGTCTTTCCACCACCACCAGCTCGATGAGTTAAGTCGTTCGAACCCAGACATAAATTCTCTCTCATTACAATTTTTAACGACAAAGCCTTTCTTGATTCACAAAAGATACAAAATAGTAAATCTTAAAGTCCTAGAGACGCCAACCAACTTGTCTCGGAAAAGCAAGCGTAATTATAAATCTCCGTATGGCTACCGAACACAGCAAATTCAAACCGCTTATACCTTATATATAACCTTTGGGAGGAAGTGTTTTTTTTTTATGTTAGTTGGATAGGCAAACTGGTAAACGTGCACCTGATGGAAAGTGGTCGACGTCGCCCATGAACATAAACTAGTTTACCTGGAACGAGCCCAGGCAACTTATTTATGTGTTGCCTATCCTGAGACATAAAATGTTCAGTCTCGGTGCCAGTAATTACACTGCCTGTCTTGCCCTTCTCCCCGAAACACAGCAAAGCTGTTTCACGGGAGAAACATGCAAGATGGTGGTACCCATGCAGCCGGGAGCGCGGCACAGCGCTTCCCTCTCACCGGTTAAAGTGTTTAGCAAATGTTCTGTTTATTTGCACGTGTTATCTTAGCTGACACTAGATAATTCTCGTTGTACTCGTTGGCCCTTTTGTTAGATTATCGAGTGGCATGCGGGGGTCAAGAACGATATTTATATAATTAGTAACCGTACATAATCTTTGTGTATTGTAGTCGATAGCCATTTGTCATGTTGTCATGTTGTCATGGTGATAGGTTGTTTCATTTTTTATTTATTTTTAGCAATTTGTGTACTTCACAAATACGTTTCGTACTTATTTTTTTCCATAAAGTCATAAAAACTTACAACCTACAATCTGGATAGGAAATGTGTATATAACCCTATACAATATATACATATGATATGTATAATATGTCATTTTGTTTTGTTCATTATGTTGTGTTTATTAGTAAACGGTCTACTAAGTGACGTTACAATGAGTGAAGTTGTACCTGGCAGCAGTAGAGAATCACGTTTAGAGTAGGAAAAGGATTAGTTTGTTTGTAAAGAAGACGAAGATTTAAGATCTTTATGACTAGCATGGACCACTTAGGTAAAAATCGAGCATTTCCTTAGTGGTCCATGCAAGTCATAAAGATCTTAAATGTCTCTTTTCACAACCGACGCCAGGAGGCCGTGTGGTCGCAGACTGCACGGTAGGCGGGGGGCAACCCCCCAATCAAAAGTGAGCCAAATGGGCTCACACTAATCCGTTGAAGCATTAGGGCCTTCGGGCCATTAGCATAGATCCATCCGAAAAAAAAAAAAAAAAAAAATTCTCTTTACAAACAAATTGATCCATTTTCTGCTCTGAACGTGATTAGAGAATCAAAACCAGTTGAGACTGGTACTAGGTACAACTTCGCCACTACTACTACTACTACTAATAAAGTCACAATAATCAACAATACAAAATTTGTATGAAACGAGAGAGATGCATGGCTCAATTTTTATTCGGCAGTATCCACTCCACTTTATTGACATTTCACTAGACTTAGTTTAGTGAAATGATATATCACTGATTTTATATGAGTATATTGTCATATCTCTAGATTTGCTTAGTAAGAATATTCAACATCTACCGGGACTTCATGGTAGCTAGGGATTTCGTGAAATCACGTGGCCGGGTCTGGCACATTATAATATAGTACATGATATACTTTACGGACATGAGTCAACGTTCATTCGGCGATCGGTTAAACTTCAAACATCATCGTTAAATATCCCAATTCATATTATTGGGAAGAGTATCTGCGTGCAGTGGCCGGTCCGTGTGGGATGCGAGTGGAAAGAGGTTGGTCATGGCACTCGCTGGGTTTTGTGAGCAGAGCTGCGTCCACCCTACCATTTTTCGGGTGCAACGAGTGCCACATACCCACCTGTGGAGTCCGGGGGGACTGTTCTTAGGCATCCCGCGGGGGAAGGGTCCCCCTAGTAATGACTAAGAGCATTTCCCGGCGCAAAAAAGGCCCATGTTCAGAATCCACTTCTGATGTATAGGGGCTGATGAAGATGATGATGATAATTCATATTATTATATAGATATAGATAAGCTCTCCCTCACTCCGACGTCATCGGAGCCCACCCCCATATTACTGTTGCGGGCGTGGGTGGTTGCGGACGGTTCCGGTAACATCCTCTCAGTCATCAAATTGCATTTACGTCTGTCATATCAACATTATAATATAATGTTCGTACAATATCATCAATTCCTGTTTTCCAAACTGACACTCGCATACGATACCTTGCCGTCAATTAAGATGCTCATTTCAGAAATCGTAACAAAACTGTTCACTGGGTACAGTTCAAACATATAAAATTGACGCCATTGTCTATAACGTTCGCGCCGCCGGGTGTCAACGTTGCCCGTGCCGAGCGCCGGGAGGAAGCGCGTCGTTAGCGCCTCCCTCCCCCGCGCACCTCACACCCGCGCACCCCCGTGCCCAATTCAAAGGGATCCATCTCATTATATTTGAATGCACCGAATTTGCGCGAAACAGCAGCACTGCAACGGATGTAAATCGCCGAGTCAAACCATCTCACTAAAGAACGCAGATATCTCGCTTCTTTTGCTACAAGTAGGTTAAAGAGCGCTTCCATTAAAAGGAGATTTACGCTCCCTTCATTCGTCCCTCTAGTTTGTTTTTAGCTGGGATTGCACGGACCACTAATTGACTGCGACTGTGTTATAAGATTAATTACTTAACTTATTATGTTCACTGATAGATACCGGGCTCTTTGAATAGCTGTAGAGACACCGATACAATGACAGAGCGTTATTTGTAATTCTCAGACAGCTTGAACGATACCAAATGTATTATTTTGACGTGATAACGGACTGCAGTTCGCGAGCGTGGGAACTTATGATAGAACCACTACATTGATATATTACACTCATACAGACGTAATGCGCTGTATTAGTATACGCACCCTAGAAACGAATAAATCTACTTTCGGCGCTTCTCATAGTTGCGTATTCATCACGTGTTTGTCTTCGTAGTATGCTTATGAACGTCATTTAAAACACGCAATGAGCGCTAGTTACATTGCAAACCGGCGTCAAAGGGTACGGTCAAAGTGTACGCTTTCTGGGTATTACAATATTTAACTATTTAATTTTTAGGAAAACTATGTTCATCGTATCATTTTTACGCTGGGATCAATAATTGCAGAGTTATACTATAAAGTTTAACAAAAAAATCGTAATGGGTGGAATTTAATTTTCTTCAACTTTGGTTCTCGCACTTGATGCTCGCAACGGATTGGGGTTGGAAGAAAACAAATCGTGGGTTGGAACCGATTACAACCATCGCTGACCCAGCACCGGGATCTTTGCTCAAATTAATTTCCTGCAAATGCAAATCCAAGTGCGGAAAGATGCGGAGAAGGCTGCCGTAAAGCGAGCCTCAAGTGCTCTGTTTTATGTCTGCACTGAAGTGGAGAGACATGTGAAAATGTAACAAACATAAGGGATCTACTGCTGGAGGAAGACTACGATATTGATCCTAGCTTAAAAATGATAATGACAAAATTTGTGAGAAATTAAATTTCCAACCACTTTGGATACTGCCATTTTTGCTCTAAAGTTGAAAATTAAGAAGTTATTTCAGAAAAACTAAAAAATTGAACTCAAAAACAAGATGGCGGCGAATTCTTTACCGGGATTAGTTAGAAAATCGAGAAAAATTGCCCCCCGGATTTTTTTCTATTTCAGGCTAGTTGTATGTCTGCACCGACTGGACTAGTAATAATAATGTAAGCTTAATTTATGTTCGTTAAAGAATATTTCATGTAATTAATTATATTTTAATTTTATTATGATTGTTGTTGATACGTGATTCAATTTAAAACTTAATATATTGTTCATAATCAATTTTTTTGTTAATTGTCAATTGTTAATGTTCTGTGTAATATAGAAAATGTTGGATTCATAGATGATTTTTTAGTAATATAATTTAATAAAAAGCAACGATACAGATCGAAACAAGTAAATAGATTCAAACAAATTAAATTAATTAATTTTCTTATAAATTTATTAAATTTATTTTTTAATCTGCAAATGTATGTGAAACAACTATCACTAGATCAACCATCTAGTCTATTCGCATACATATACATTCTTCCGTTTCTTTGCTCCGCGTATAGCTTCGGCTATCAGAAGACATCGTCTTATATATCTTATATATATTATATACAAACAATGGACTCGACGCGAACTACGAACGGACGTGCTCTCACCTTGAATATTGAGACAGGACTGAATTATTTTCGCACGCATGGTGAATGTATTATGTAAACATTCTTCTCAAGATTTAACTAAAAATATTTTCAAGTATTACTACTAATTAGCATAGATATCTATAGTAGAAAAGGTCGATTTCAATGTTTTTGTTCAATGTTGACGAATTTTTTTCTCGAAAATTAAGAATTAATTTAGGATTATCACGCGGTGTAATTATAGACTCGTCTATTAAGCAACTGTGATTTTTTTGTAGTGTCATTCAATGAAGTGGGTTCTTTATATTTTTCAAATACTAAAGTGCCTATTCGCGCGATTCTTAGGGACTGGCCTCTTAATTGATGAATACCGGCAGCGCGCACGAAAAAGCATCTCATTCAGCCGTCCAACGAGCGTTTGCTTGGAAACCATTATTTATAACAAATGTTAATATGCTTCGACGTGTTTTGTGTTTTTGTGTTTATTTCTACAATTTAGTAAGAAGTAGTGCCATGCTGCATTGCAGCCGGCACGACCGGGGTGGTACCTCTCGCTCACTTAACACCAGCGTCAAGCAACAGTTATGCTGCCGCGTTTCGTGCGGTTTGTGAGTTTCCGGTGGCCCATTGGGGGGATATGAAAAAGAAGGGCAATTTTTATGTGCGGATGTTTATGGGCGTCGATAGTCGCCAAAAGGCTTTGACTGCTAGTTTACCCTCCTGCATGGATATCTTTATATATAAAAATCAATGCCACTTTTCGTTGTAATTTTATAATTCAAGAATGAGCTCACCAATCCCAACCAAATGTTTAGGTTTTGTTCGGACTATTTAGTATTATGTATATTCTAAGTCTATGATTTAGTAGATGGTTTATGTGAAGTTTGCACAAAATCGGTCGAGCGGTTCTTCATTTATCACATTTTTTTAATTCAATAAATTGCGGATCATTTTGTTAATGGAGATTTTGCTGTCAAATTGAAAAAATTTCAGTTGGGGTTATATTGAAACTTTTTTCAGTATTGACAGTACAACATTAAGTTTTAAAATTATAATTAATAATATTTTTTTTTTGTTTGAATAAATTAATTTGATGTTCCAATTTTTTTAAGCTATTGCATAGCTTTTATCGCGGGCCTTGAGCGCGGCGACCGAATCAAGAAATTCCGTAACGAAAAAAACCTGACACCCGACGAGCGACGAGCTGCTCCGAAATCGGACGAATAAGTAAGCAGCTGTTTGTGAGAAAGTATATAGGTGACTAACTAGATGGCGCTTTCCATTTTCACATCGTCTCCGTGTTAAATAAAGTATTAAAAATAGAAATAAGTAATAATTTATTAAGTGTACTTGTTATAAGTGTTGAACATTAAAGTGACAATAACTAAGTGAAAGTTTTATCCGTGAGAATATTTCACTGCCTGAGAATATATCGTTCAGCTAAAATATTAACCATCGATTTTGAATAAAAACGATATAAAGATAAGAGATAGTGTTTAAAAGTGAGTGTAAGATCTGTATTTGTGCAAATCAAAGTATTTATTAACTATTTAAAAGCATAAAAGTGGACAAAATGTGTTTTAGTACTGAACATAAGAACAAATAACTATACAAGTATAGAAAAAATTAACGGCTACACTAACACTATCTACTATAAACCACATAGTTATTACATCGGTGGACACAGAAGATACAAAGTTCTGGGATAATAACTGGAAATAATCTCATAAAGCGCAGATGACGAAAATTAAAAACATCTTATCTATAACATTGAAATTAGAAACACAAAATTTGACATTTGACAAATAGAATATACTATCCGTTTGTAAAGCTGACAGATAATTTATTAAGGGCCCCTTATCCCAAATTGTTGTTTCTAGATCGAGGTGTTTTCGTAGAAGTCGTCATTTTAAAATAATAATAAAAAAATAGGGTATAGATACATCTTTGATCTAGGGATTTTTTTGGATAAAAATACAATATTTAACATTTTACATGATCAAAAAAAAATCTAAAGTAACGTCGATTTTAAAAGCAAATTGAGTAGTATGAGACTTCGGGTAACTCAATTTTAATGAAACTTTTACGTTTAAATTGCTAAACGGGGATGACGTGGAAATGATTTGATAGATCTTTATTATGTCACTTCAAAAATTTTTGAAAAATAAAAAACGATAAAAATGGCTCTCGTGCCTCGCACCACGTCGCGCCAGTACCCAGCCGGGCATCATCGAAGTAGGACCTGTGCCGCTTTTGCTCGTGACTACGTTGTTACCGCGCATTTTATATTATTACGTCTAAATAAATAAGACGACACAGTGTAAATAATATAGCTACTTAATACTTACTAACAATTGTTGTTCTTAGTTGTAATTAGTTTGTAATACACCTTTAATTAGTATAAATAAATAGATACTTGAGTTTGTGTAGTGCCTAGTTATTTAATTGAAATGGCGAATAAAAAAAGTAAAATAAGGAAAAAGAATCTTAATACAGTTTTATCACAAACTAGCTGTTGCCCGCACCTTCGCCTGCGTTAACTTAGATATACAACCGTATACGGATTGATGATAATTATTTATCTATGGACGGGCGAGTTACGTATCTCCGTCCCGTGTAAACCTCCCACACAGCATCTCGTTCCCGAGAAACCAACCACACAGCAAGCGGCCGTCATCAGCACCTACATCGTGAGAAGCACCGTGTCAGCGCATTGCAGACCCCCACGTTTGTCCCCTCGTCTCGACATGCTCCCCGATCATCTCTCACTCTTGATTCACACTTCGAATCCATCAGTCTTTAATTATATTTTATATTAAATTAATTAATAAGTATATTAATTGTAATAATTAAATAATAAGAAAGTGAATAAAATCATTCAGTTGAATTTTAGTTTTTTTCGATCCTTCGGCTGTAGCTTTCATAATTGGCGCAGTCGGGTCGGATATAAAGATACCCGGGTCGGTCCGGATAAATATAATTTCTACTGGAAATACCTCCGTGGCTTGAGGGCTCCGATAGCCTCGCCGGGTATCACAAAGAACGAGAACTACTGCCGGAGGAGTATCCAGCCATCGATACGCCGAGAGAACTAGAATTGTCACATCAATGTTACTGTAAGTACACTGCCGAATTATCTGTATGTGTTGCTTCCCGTAGTTTAGATTAGGGCTATATTACTATTCCTTATTTTAAGATTTTAAATATTATTTTAAATATTATTTTTGTTAATTGAAACTAGCAAAATTTTTCATCCTAAGAGTAATAGGTATAACACTATTTCCCCTCGATCGCTGATGAGAAGCAGTGCATTAGATTTACGTAGGGATTTAAATAATAGTACTATGGATCAACAAATAGAGAGAATCCATAGGGCCTTACGGGTGGTCCCAGACTTTGATGGGAACCCCCACATTTTGACTAGGTTTATTAAATTATGTGATAAGATAGCATTAGAATATTTAAATGAGGGTGATGAGCATGAACTCGCTAACCTCACATTAATAAATGGGATCTTAAATAAAATCACCGGTAATGCGGCGCGCACCATAAATTCCAATGGATTACCGGATAGCTGGTTAGGCATAAGATCTACGCTAGTGAATAATTTTTCAGATCAAAGAGATGAGACAGCTCTATATAACGACTTGTCCATGCAGACTCAGGCATCTAACACACCTCAGGAGTTCTATGACCAATGCCAGACGCTTTTTAGTACAATAATGACGTATGTGTCATTACACGAAACCATATCAACTACAATAGAGGCTAAAAGAGACTTATATAAAAAGCTAACGTTAAAAACTTACATTCGCGGTCTTAAAGAACCACTGGGCTCACGCATCAGGTGCATGAGACCAGATAGTATTGAAAAGGCGTTGGAATTTGTCCAAGAGGAGATGAATATAACTTATTTACAAAATCGAAACGATACTTTAACTAAGCCACCGCCAGCACATAAACCAAACTTGACTAATCATTTTATTAATTCGAATGTACCTAGTTTTAAGCCATTTAATGTGTCTACTAACAACTGGCAGCGCCCTCACGTGGCAGCGCCGATGCAACCTTATAATTTTAAATTTAATCCGATGAGCCAACCTCATCCCCATTTCCGTATGCCCACGCGTACACAACAAATATTCCGATCACAACCAGGACACAATACCACAAATAATAATTTCATGGCACCAACACAAAAACACTTACAGTCAACCCCTAGACCGATGAGCGGTGTCAGCCATTATGTCACCAAACCGTTACCACCATCAGGACATGATTGGCGTAAATTTGGGAACCCACCACCTTCTAACTATTTTAAAACTCGTGACTTAAACCTAAATGAATGTTACGACTATGACTATTACTATGACAACGACCAATACCAAGATTTTAATTATTACGATACGAACTATAATGATCACTACCCTTATTACGTTCAATACGATCATCTGCCGGAGTACACCAATGAAGAACCTCACACCATACATTGTTCACACTCACACGAGCACATCGAATTACCTGTAGAGACACAACCACACCCATCCACCAGCACTTCTGATCAGGATTTTCAGTTAGCCACAAGAAAAAAGAAGTCAAAATAGAAATAAATCTTCATACCCAAAGACATCTCCCTTACATTCAGATTCATAATCCACCACTAAAATTATTAATAGATACAGGAGCGAATCAGTCGTTTTTAAGCCCTGACGTCATTGAAAAATATTTTTCTAATTTACCATTAGATTATAATCCGTTTGTTGTTTCTAACGTTCATGCGACCACTAAAAATAACTACTCGATAAACATACCGTGCTTTACAGAGTTTAATGAAGGAAATGAAACAACCTTTTTTGTATATAAATTTCACGACTATTTTGATGGTCTAATAGGCTCTGACCTGTTAGATAAATGGGAAACCACTATAGACTATAAAAATAAATTATTCATCACTCGAAACGCAACCAATCCAATATGTATTTACGACTCTAAAAATGTAAACCTCTACGAAGACATTATACCAGCTCGTTCTTCCAAATTACTAAAATTACCTATTAATATACACGATGGAGAAGCCTTAATTTCAAATCAATCAATTTCCAACTGTACAGTAAACGATTGCCTCACTATAGTACATAAGAATCGCGGTATTGTAGAGGTTAGTAATCCATCAAATAGGGATGTAATTTTTTCCATGGATCGCCCTATAGACGCCGAAATTTATTCAACAGAAAGCCATCAGCTTAAATATCCTTCAGAACGCACTCAGGAAGTAATATCTAGATTAAGAACCAGTCATTTAAATGAGGAAGAAAAAGCAAATATTATATCATTGTGTTCACAGTACTCTGACGTTTTTTATATAGATGGGGAACCCCTCACATTCACTAACCAAATAAAACACCATATTAGGACTACTGATGAGGTCCCAATATACTCAAAAAATTACCGTTATCCATACGTACATCGGGAAGAAGTCAAAGATCAAATCAATAAAATGTTAGAGCAGGGCATCATTAGGCCTTCTGAATCCGCCTGGAGCTCACCTATTTGGGTAGTGCCCAAAAAGATCGATGCATCCGGAGAACAAAAATGGAGGATTGTAATAGACTTCAGAAAACTCAACGAGAAAACAATAGATGATAGATACCCGATTCCAAATATTAATGATATCTTTGATAAGCTAGGTAAATGCCAATATTTCACCACACTAGACCTGGCATCTGGGTTTTATCAGGTTGAGATGCACCCAGCTGATATTTGCAAAACGGCATTCAACGTAGAGCATGGCCATTTTGAATTTATGAGAATGCCCATGGGCTTGAAAAACTCTCCATCAACATTTCAAAGAGTGATGGACAATGTTCTCGTGGGCCTCCAAAACGTCATCTGCCTGGTCTACCTAGATGATATTATCGTATTTAGCACTTCCCTTCAGGAGCACATTGTTAATTTAGAAAAAGTTTTTCAGCGTTTAAGAGAATCCAACTTCAAAATTCAGATGAATAAATCTGAATTCTTAAAATTAGAAACAGCTTATTTAGGTCACGTTATAAGTAGCGAAGGAATAAAACCAAACCCAGAAAAAATAGCAGCCATCTCGAAATATCCCATCCCTAAAACTAACAAGGAAATAAAACAATTTCTAGGTTTAATAGGTTATTATAGGAAGTTCGTCCCAGATTTCGCTCGTTTAACCAAACCGCTTACACAGTGTTTAAAAAAGGGTAATAAAATAACATTTAGCCAAGAGTACATTAACAGCTTCGAAACATGTAAAACTCTTCTTAGTAATGACCCTATCCTACAATTCCCGGATTTCACAAAAGAATTCATTCTTACATCCGATGCTTCAAATGTTGCTATCGGAGCAATCCTTTCTCAAGGGCCATTAGGTTCAGATCGACCAATATCATATGCATCACGAACTCTCAATGAGAGCGAAATGAACTATAGTACCATTGAGAAAGAACTTCTCGCAATAGTTTGGGCTACGAAATACTTTCGTCCGTATCTCTACGGACGACGATTTAAAATAGTTACGGATCATATGCCATTGAAATGGGGCCTTAAATTTAAAGATACAAACTCTCGCCTTACCCGATGGAGCCTTAAGCTCAGCGAATATGATTACACTGTCATTTATAAAAAAGGGACAAACAACACCAACGCAGACGCTTTATCTAGGATAGAAATACATAACGAGGAACTAGACGAAATTGATTCCATGATAGCAAATATTACAGAAACTCTCCAATCAGAAGCTAGGGCTAGGTCAGGATCTAGTACACTAACGGCTCATTCAGCATTAGAAAACCCTATATTATACATACCCATCACTGATCTCCCACTCAACAGGTTTCATAGACAAATACTTATAACAATCGTAGGCGACATCAAAAAGAAACCGAAAGTCAATAAACCTTTTGAAACACATACACGCACTTCTATACAGCTATCGGAATCCAACCTAGAAGAAGATCTCATAAATGCTATAAAAGAGTATGTAAATCCTAAAGTAAAAACAGCTTTGCTTATTACCCCTCCTCACGCTATCTATCAAGTAATTCCTATCTTACAAAACACATTTAAAAATTCAGCGATGAATTTAGTAGTAGCAAAAAAGGAAATAGAAAATGTCAATGAATATTTACAGCAACAGGAAATAATAAAAAAATATCATGACGGAAAGACTAATCATCGTGGAATAAACGAATGCTATCTGTCACTTTCAAGTCGGTACTACTGGCCTAAAATGAAAGAGCATATCACAAAATTTATTAATGAATGTGCAATATGTGGCCAAGTGAAATATGATCGACACCCTATTAAGCAAAGATTTAACATAGTTCCACCCCCTACCAAACCATTTGAGGTCGTGCATATGGATTTATTCACAGCTCAAAACGAAAAATACATTACATTCATCGATACCTTTAGTAAATACGGCCAAGCTTACCTTTTAAAAGATGGTACAGCTGTAAGCATCTTGCAAGCTTTACTCACATTCTGTACTCACCATGGACTTCCATTGACATTAATCACGGACCAAGGTACCGAATTCACCAACCAACTCTTCCTAGAATTTACAAGGTTACATAAAATCAATCACCACACAACCCTCGCACACTCACCAAACTCCAATGGTAATATTGAACGTTTCCACTCCACATTGTTAGAGCATTTAAGAATACTTCAACTTCAACATAAAGATTTTCCCGTAACAAATCTCATGCCATATGCTGTATTAGGCTATAACAGTTCAATACATAGCTTCACGAAATGTAGGCCATACGATATAATATTAGGTCACTTTGATCCCCGGGACCCGTTAGACATAAACTTAACAGGACATCTATTACAACAATATATAATAACTCATAAAGCACAAATGCAAAAGGTCTATGAAATAATTAATGAAACCTCCCTTCACGATCGCACCAACCTCATAGAGAACCGCAACAAGGATAGGGAGCCTGAAATAGAATATCATCCTCAGCAACAAGTATTTATCACTAACCCTTTGGCAAATAGACAAAAACTAGCACCAAAGTACACACATGACACCGTCTTAGCGGATTTCCCGATACATATTTACACATCCAAAAAACGAGGCCCTATAGCTAAAGCGCGTCTTAAACGAGTTCCTAACTCTGCAAAATTGTTGCAGGGCCCTGATCCTAGCGATACCGTTGACGATGACTCAGGACATACGACTTGAGAGTTTGGACGACGGACCTGGCATATTACCATTCAGACTTGGACCGATGCGACTCATAACCCATTACCACACCTTTCTACAGTACACTGACTTAACAAATATAAAAAATAAAATATCTATAGTAGAACAGCAAATAACTGATATTAAATTTAAACTTACGAATGAGACTTACAGCATTTATGAAATTCAAATAGAATATTTAGTGGCTAAATTAGTTAAAGCATCGGAGCAACTAAAGAGTCTACAAACTAATCGTTTCAAGAGAGGTTTGATAGATGGATTGGGCTCTGTTATCAAAAGTATAACTGGTAATTTAGACTATAGAGATGCCGAAAAATATGACATTGCCATTAGAAAATTAGAAACTAACCAGGAACAGTCCATTAAAAAATTTAACGATCACCTTTCGCTTAGTAAAGAATGGATGTCACAGCATATGCTTATCTCTTCACAACTATTAGAAAACCAGAAAGAGATAAATAAGACTCTACATACATTATTAAATGACGAGGATATTAATTTCGTAAAATATACGAAGTTTGCTCAATTATTAACAATTATAACTGAAAATGTAGACGACATACTGTACGAATTATATAGGTTAGAGGATATTATAGTTTTTACTAGTGCATCAAGCACACATCACTCAATGCTAAATATAGAAATATTAGATAATATGTTAGATAAGCTAAGATTACTTTATAATAAGGAACATATTTTAGAATGGGACCTTAGGGAATACTACAATATAATAAAATCAGGTTCTTACTTCTCTCAGAATAGAATAGTTATTGTTTTCAAATTTCCTATCGTTTCCCAAGATATGTATGATTTATACAAATTAGCAATAGTGCCAGATAAGCATAGTCAGATTATCATACCTCCTTCTCCTTTCATAGCAACATACAGTAATTCTTACGTGTACATAGAGGCAGAATGCCCGAAGGCAAATAGCGAATACTTATGTGACGAAAACCACAATCAACGTATTAAAACATCTTCTAACTGCATACAAGAAATTATTAAAAATCAATCACTGAATCCATTCTGCGAACAAACCCTTGTCTCATTTTCAACTGAAGTTATGGAAGAATTGGACAATCAGCATTATACATTGCATTTTCCTATCCCAACAAAAGTTCATACTAATTGCGGCCAAGATAACTTCAACATACTTAACGGAAGCTACTTAGCCATTATACCACAAAATTGCTATATCAAGACGCCTGAATTAACCATAAGGAAAATTAATAATAAAGTTAAGGGCCAACCCATGAAAATTATGACATTGGACGCTCGTCTAGGAAATTACTCGAAACTAGAATCACATTTTAAATTAAATTTTAAATCAATCCAGCTTCAAGAATTACATCAGATACATGGGAGAATTATGCAGCAAACCCCTGTCATAGTTAAGGGCACAATAGAACAACCCTCACTATATCATACCACAATCCCCTTTTATGGTATACTATTATGTACAGGAGCACTACTAGCTGTTATATTCCTACGAAAGAAATTTAAGAAACACCAGAGAGAAGATCAAAAGGAAGTAGAAGACCATCGTCCTCCTCTTGAAGAAAAAACAATAGAACCAGAAAACTTTCCAGCAACTTTTTCATTGAAAGTCCTGAAATAGTTGCTTCTCTTAGGGAGGGAGGAGTTACGTATCTCCGTCCCGTGTAAACCTCCCACACAGCATCTCGTTCCCGAGAAACCAACCACACAGCAAGCGGCCGTCATCAGCACCTACATCGTGAGAAGCACCGTGTCAGCGCATTGCAGACCCCCACGTTTGTCCCCTCGTCTCGACATGCTCCCCGATCATCTCTCACTCTTGATTCACACTTCGAATCCATCAGTCTTTAATTATATTTTATATTAAATTAATTAATAAGTATATTAATTGTAATAATTAAATAATAAGAAAGTGAATAAAATCATTCAGTTGAATTTTAGTTTTTTTCGATCCTTCGGCTGTAGCTTTCATAATTGGCGTAGGACTTAGTTTATAATATGTAGTGATTAATACCGTATTTTTGTGAATAGCTTTTACATTACCGCTTTATAATTGGCAATTTTTTAAAGTATTAAAATGGATATAGGTAGCATGTTATATTTAACTAATGTAGACATATTATGCCATCGCGGACTTTTCAGTATGCATATTTAGGATACACAATTCTACCATACATTATATATATATACATACAATAATAATTAATTCGATACCGGGCCCGGCTAAGGTGTATAATAATGTAGTACATTATTTTGATCTATCTGTTAGGGTTCATCCAGCGTTTGCAATGTAAGTGCAAAAAATGTGCTTATTTATGACATCACATCAGAAACTTCTAAAATTATGAGTGTTTATCTACTATATTATGCATGTACCTTATTACCTTCCTCTTGAATCATTCTATCTATTAAAAAAACCGCATCAAAGTCCGTTGTGTAGTTTTAAACATGTAAGCATACATACAGTCAGACGCGGGAAGCGACTTTGCTTTATAGTTTATACTATGTACTGATGTCTTCTTCCAGAAATAGTTAACACTTGAAGAATTCAAATTGTCCGACAATAAAGAAAATGAGGAACCTTCATCACAAAATATTTCTGATTTGCAATCATTTCCTAGCCCCCTACCCACAGGGCAGTGTCGTGAGGACTATGGCCTTGACCCTCTTCTCAGAGGAGACCCGTGTCTAACATTAATCGATGATGTATGGGTCGATGGAAATGAACCTGGACCTAGCATACGACAACTAAATTTTGTTGAATTTTAAAACAATTAATATAGTATAAAAGAATATGTTTGTCTTCAATTTTTTAATATCCTACAAGCATTCTTAGAATGATTGATTTTTTTATAGCTTAGGCCTTAGGGGGACAAACGAGCATTCGGAGCCTTAGATGACTACCAACTCCCATAATAATAATAATATCTAAGGACGCTTTTTGTACCACGTCAATCTGGTCCCGTGGTAAGCTCTCGAAGAACTTGTGTTACGAGTACCAGACAATGGAAATATATTTAATATTTTATACAATACACATATTTAAGGTTTTTTATTTATAATACACATACTTAATACACATCCATGAACCAGGAACACAGAAAACTTTTTGTTCCCTGGCGGGATTCGAACCCGCAACCTCCGGCTTGAACGCTAACGCGCTAACCATTGAGCCACAGAAGTCGTCCTCGTAAACATTCACACAAGAGATAATGCAGATGCATTACCCTCCTTTACCCCATCCCCTGCCATGGGACACCGGAAACTCATACACCGCAAGAAACGCGACAGCATAGGTGTCACTTGACGCCATTATCATGTGAACGAGAGGTACCCCTACGGTCGTGCCGGCCCAATTCGTCTGCAAGCGGCATGGCACTACCTTTTAGACCTATGTAGCTAATTCATCCTTCCTAATCCTTACTAATTTTATAAATGTGAAAGCATGGATGTTTGTTACGCTTTCACGCGAAAACTACATAACCTATCATCATGAAACTTTGTACACATATTCTTGGAGGTATTAGAAGTAACATAGGATACTTTAAAAAAAAAACTAAAGAGAGGTGTCAAGGGACACCCGGATGGATCGAAGTTCCTTCGATTAATTAGTGAAGAAATAAAACTATCTTCTCCTGCGCAGACGAAGTCGCTGGCACCAGCTAGTATTTCTATAAATCCAAAACTAGATAACTATAACAACAACATGATTTTGTTATGCATAATTATTAATTATCACATCTAAGAATAATTCGAGCATAGTCAATCTACTGCATATTCGTATACTGTGGCGTGCTTGCCGGCCGTGGTAGGTCACCGGAGTTCATATAAAGACATCTCCCGCGCAACGCAAGTGCAAACCGATTCGGTGCGTTAAATTCCTATAGTTTTGGGAGAAGGGGCCCTTAAGAGCTGGACACAAGACTTTTGCCCGTTAAGTTAGTTTCAGTGTTGCTAGTGCTTGAATCACAAAATCAAAAAATCAAAATCAAAAATATCAAACATTAATAAATAAATAAAAGTAGTAAAATTTGTGTATAAGTGTTTTAAATATGAATAAACAACTTGTGCATTTAATAATAAAGAAAGTGATATGATTTTGTTGATTATAATATATAAAATTTGAAATGGTTCTTAAATTGAAGTTTGTAAATATAATTCATCATTTACACATAAGAATATTATCTCTTTGTTGATTATTGGCCATTCGCATTAAATCATAGAATTGTTGGTAATCCATTAAATATAAAATATAAAACAAAAGAAAGAAAAAAATACTGCAAAAATAAATAAATAATTATAATTGCATATGTTGATTAAAAAATGCTATGCAATAGCTTTACCGCGGCAGTCCCCGAGTGCCACACGTCTTTTTTTATTTTACTATATACGTAGCGAAGAAGGCGGGAGGGAGAGTATAATTACATTCTAATCACAAGTCTCAGAACTGGCAACGCGTGTAAACAAACAGTAACTAACCAATATAATATGTTAGTACGTAGTGACGTATGCGGTATGGCACACGGGCAATAGTAAAAGTTCAGGTTACTTTGTGTTTCATATAATATGTTAGTGTGACGTATACGGTATGGCTCACGGGCAATAGTAAAAGTTCAGGTCACTTTGTGTTTTATATAATATGTTAGTGTGACGTATGCGGTATGGCGCACGGGCAATAGTAAAAGTTCAGTTTACTTTGTGTTTCATATAATATGTTAGTGTGACGTATGCGGTATGGCTCACGGGCAATAGTAAAAGTTCAGGTCACTTTGTGTTTTATATAATATGTTAGTGTGACGTATGCGGTATGGCTCACGGGCAATAGTAAAAGTTCAGGTCACTTTGTGTTTTATATAATATGTTAGTGTGACGTATGCGGTATGGCGCACGGGCAATAGTAAAAGTTCAGGTTACTTTGTGTTTCATATAATATTTTAGTGTGACGTATGCGGTATGGCTCACGGGCAATAGTAAAAGTTCAGGTCACTTTGTGTTTTATATAATATGTTAGTGTGACGTATGCGGTATGGCGCACGGGCAATAGTAAAAGTTCAGGTTACTTTGTGTTTTATATAATATGTTAGTGTGACGTATGCGGTATGGCGCACGGGCAATAGTAAAAGTTCAGGTAACTTTGTGTTTTACATAATATTTTAGTGTGACGTATGCGGTATGGCACACGGGAAATAGTAAAAGTTCAGGTTACTTTGTGTTTCATATAATATGTTAGTGTGACGTATGCGGTATGGCACACTGGCAATAGCAAAAGTTCAGGTTACTTTGTGTTTTACATAATATTATGTTAGTGTGACGTATGCGGTATGGCACACGGACAATAGTAAAAGTTCCGGTTACTTTGTGTTTTATATAATATGTTAGTGTGACGTATGTGGTATGGCGCACGCGCAATAGTAAAAGTTCAGGTTACTTTGTGTTTTATATAATATGTAAGTGTGACGTATGCGGTATGGCACACAAGCAATAGTAAAAGTTCAGGTTACTTTGTGTTTTATATAATATGTTAGTGTGACGTATGCGGTATGGCTCACGGGCAATAGTAATAGTAATAATAATAAAAGTTCAGGTTACTTTGTGTTTTATATAATTTTAATTAACAAATTAATATTGATTGTTTACGTTTGAATATTCAAAAAAACACTGAACTTTTTATGTCTGAATATATTCGATGAATGTAGAACGACTTCACGGAGCGAGAGGGAGGGCGGAGCGGGAGCCGCTCACCTCGTGCTGCACTTTACAGCTCAGCCACACGTCGATGTCGGCCTCGCCAGGGCAGCCTATTATGTATAATATGTTAGTGTGACGTATGCGGTATGGCACACGGGCAATAGTAAAAGTTCAGGTTACTTTGTGTTTTATATAATATGTTAGTGTGACGTATGTGGTATGGCGCACGCGCAATAGTAAAAGTTCAGGTTACTTTGTGTTTTATATAATATGTAAGTGTGACGTATGCGGTATGGCACACAAGCAATAGTAAAAGTTCAGGTTACTTTGTGTTTTATATAATATGTTAGTGTGACGTATGCGGTATGGCGCACGGGCAATAGTAAAAGTTCAGGTTACTTTGTGTTTTATATAATATGTTAGTGTGACGTATGCGGTATGGCGCACGGGCAATAGTAAAAGTTCAGGTTACTTTGTGTTTTACATAATATTTTAGTGTGACGTATGCGGTATGGCACACGGGAAATAGTAAAAGTTCAGGTTACTTTGTGTTTCATATAATATGTTAGTGTGACGTATGCGGTATGGCACACGAGCAATAGTAAAAGTTCAGGTTTCTTTGTGTTTTATATAATATGTTAGTGTCACGTATGTGGTATGGCGCACGGGCAATAGTAAAAGTTCAGGTCACTTTGTGTTTTATATAATATGTTAGTGTGACGTATGCGGTATGGCGCACGGGCAATAGTAAAAGTTCAGGTTACTTTGTGTTTTATATAATATGTTAGTGTGACGTATGCGGTATGGCACACGGGCAATAGTAAAAGTTCAGGTTACTTTGTGTTTTATATAATATGTTAGTGTGACGTATGCGGTATGGCGCACGGGCAATAGTAAAAGTTCAGGTTACTTTGTGTTTTATATAATATGTTAGTGTGACGTATGCGGTATGGCGCACGGGCAATAGTAAAAGTTCAGGTTACTTTGTGTTTTATATAATATGTTAGTGTGACGTATGCGGTATGGCGCACGGGCAATAGTAAAAGTTCAGGTTACTTTGTGTTTTATATAATATGTTAGTGTGACGTATGCGGTATGGCACACGGGCAATAGTAAAAGTTCAGGTCACTTTGTGTTTTATATAATATGTTAGTTTGACGTATGCGGTATGGCACACGGGCAATAGTAAAAGTTCAGGTCACTTTGTGTTTTATATAATATGTTAGTTTGACGTATGCGGTATGGCTCACGGGCAATAGTAATAATAATAAAAGTTCAGGTTACTTTGTGTTTTATATAATTTTAATTAACAAATTAAGATTGATTGTTTACGTTTGAATTTTCAAAAAAACTCTGATCTTTTTATGTCTGAATATATTCGATGAATGTAGAACGACTTCACGGAGCGAGAGGGAGGGCGGAGCGGGAGCCACTCACCACGGGCTGCACTTCACAGGCCAGCCACACGTCGATGTCGGCCTCGCCAGGGCAGCCTAATGACGCGTCGCCGCGCGCCACCCTCACCTCGTTCATGTTGACGTTGACGTCCACCAGCGGAAAGTGAAAGGGGTCCGACATCAGCACTAATACGCCGAGGGACGCAACTTCGTCACACAGATTTTCCTACGTCAAATGTACAAATTAATTTATAACATGTGAGTGTAGAGCCGTATTTGATGACATCGAACATATTAGGCTCGCGTGGTAGGCCGGTATCAACCGAGAGAGGCTGCCGCGCGAACCAATGCACAAACGTTCGCCACACGTAATCAATACATAGCTTTACATGAAATTTATTGAATATTTCATAGAATATTGTAAGTGCAGCTCTACACTTTCCCCGAGATACTCCGAGGCAGGGTGAGCGCCTCTGGTGCTGTGTCGGTGGTGGCGCTGGTCCTCGACCTGTCATTAATATATTAATAGGCGGACCGAGAGACTACACGCGAGACGACTGAATATCTCGATTTCCGGCAAAACTAAGTACCATGGCATTAAAAGTTTAATGGCAAAATCTGTTTAAAAAAAGTCGGTGGGCGTTTTGTTCATTGAAATCTCTACTTTCTGATGGTTTAGAAACAATATAAATTTCCTACTTTGGTAAATTTTCTCATAAAATGGAAAAACATGATACGATCATATGAGGGAGAGTAGGGCCCAGACCCTCCTAGCCTCTACGAAACTATAATTATGCGTGTAAATAAGTGCATGTTTAACAATGTGACATTAGTTTGTACGATCTTTATATGGTGAACGTTCTATGATTTCATATGAACATTTAGTTAATACTATAAAAATCTTGATTACTTGTACTAATTCTAATTAATCATATTTTTGTTTACTGTTTGTTTACACGCGTTGCCAGTTCTGAGACTTGTGATTAGAATGTAATTATACTCTCCGTCCCGCCTTCCTTACCGAAACGAAAAAAGAGGCATAGCAGGATGAGTATCCCCACGTGGACGTAACGTAAAGCGATTCGGGCCTATCGACATTATTATTTCCTGACTTATGCACAGCTATGACTAGTAAGCGGGTGTAGCTCCTCGTACCTGTGTGATGATGCCGCTGCACTGTCCGTCCGGCATGTAGAACAGCGGCCCCGGCTGTAGAACATTGACGTCAACGCCTGGAACAAGACCACCACGTTAACCTTGTAACTACATTTTTTTTGAATCAGCCTATCGGGTAATCTTGTGAAGTTAGAATACTTATATTTCTTAGCATTATTTTGACCACTTTGTGCCATATTGTCCATTTTTCCACATTTTCCACATTAGTGCTACCCGCGTAGGTCCGAGTCGGTTTTTTGTTAAAAAATAATCAAATAAGAAAGCCTTGCTGCTGCAAGCCAAGCTCCTTTAGAATAATATTATTTAGTATATTTACTTAATATTGCTTCTAGGACGGTGTTGTTATTGCCCGTCCGTCCTCCACGCTGCAGCACTAAAGCCTTCGCGGCTCCGAGGAGCAGGCACAGGGAGAGCAGGTTGGTGAACATGTTGGCGAACTTGTACGTCGGCGCTGACGGACTGTGTCGCACGCTCGAGGCCGGCCCAATAAGTACTGCCCGTAACAGAGCTGAACCAATGTTTTCGATGCACATAATTAACGAACGTGAATTTTGCAATTAAAAATTTTTCACAGTATAAAGATCTTAATAACAGTCCTTAATTTGTGTAGACGCATTAAATACGATTATGATAAAATACTTACTTTAATGTAAAACAAAAGCGTGGGGTGGGGTGCTTGCTACACTTTAAAATAACTCAATCTATAAATAGCTAGAAAGAAATCTTTCATATCTAAACTAGCATGTCATGTCATATCTAAAATAACATTGCGTTAGTTTTTACCCGCGACGGAACGGAGACTGTATATGCGTTTGGGGTGAGAGGCAGTTTGTGTGTGTAACCCTATTTTGCCGCTAATCTCCAAAACTACTTGTCCGATTTTGATGCGGTTTTCAGAGATGGGTTCGGATTAGATTGGTGCATATTATTACATAGACATTAAGTTGATAACTCACTAGAGGGCACTGCAGTAAACGTTTTTTGTACAATCCAATGTTGCCATTTTTCTCCAAAACTACTATTTTAATTTTGATACGAATTTCAATGATGGGTTTGGGTTTGATTGGTGCATGTTCTTAGATAGGTGTTACAATTACAACCCACCAGGGGGCGCTGCAGTAAACATTTGTTTTGATGCGGTTTTAATTCAGTGATGGGTTCTGGTTTGATCGGTGCATGTTCTTGTATTATGTGTTACGATGAAAACTCACCAGGGGGCGCTGAAGTAAATGTTTGTTTGTGGAAAACCAAAATTACTAGTCTGCTTTAGATGCGGTTTTCGGTGATAGGTTCAGGTTTAATTGTCGTATGTGTTCTTAAATGTGTTACGGTGACGACTCACCAGGGGGCGCTGCAGTAAACATTTATTTGTACAAACTATTATGCTGCAATTTTTCTCCAAAACTACTAGTCTGATTTTGATGCGGTTTTCAATTATGGGTTTGGATTTAATTGGTGCATATTATCAGATAGGTGTTATAATTACAACTTACCAGAGGGCGCTGAAGTAAATATTTGTTTTGATGCGGTTTTCATTCAGTGGTGGGTTCTGGTTTGATTGGTGGATATTCATATATTTTTTATGACGATGAAAATTCACCAGTAGGGCAGAATGCGCGCACGACAAAATTTTGTCTACCTTTTTTCTCGTATTATTTCATATAAGTAATACGAGAAAAGGGGTAGATACAATTTTGTCGTGCGAGTATGCTAGCCCCGCAGGGGGCGCTGCAGAAAACATAATATTTTGTTTGTGCAACTACTACTAAGTCCTTTTTGGATGTGGTTTCCGGTTGTAGGTTCGGTTTAAATTGTGTTGCATGTTCTTAAAAATGTGTTACGGTGACACCTCACTAGGGGGGCGCTGCAGTAAACATTGTTTTTACAAAACCAAAACTACTGGTCCGATTTGGATGCGGCTTTTAATAATGGGTTTGTGGTTGATTAGTGAAGATTTTTAAATAGGTTTTTTTTTTTTATAGAAGAGGGGGCAAACGGACAGTCGGTTCACCTGATGGTAAGTGAATAGCGACATCCACAGACACCCGCTATACCAGGAGATCAGCAGGTGCGTTGCCGGCCTTTTAGATGTGAGTATGCTCTTTTCTTGAAGGTCCCTAAGTCGTATCGGTTCGGAAACACCTGATTCCATATATTTGTAGTGCGAGGCAGGAAATGCCGTAAAGTATGAGTGCCGAAAAAGACGCGTAAGGACTGGTGCCAACTCAGGAGCACAAGTACGTAGCACTAACGGAGGGATGCCGTCAGGCCCACTCGACTTATGGATGTCCAGCGAAAAAAGCGCTTTACGTACGGAGCTCTGTCGAAAAATTATTTCCGGCATTGAGGTATCACACCGAGGGATCTTCAGTGGTATTTTTCCCTGGTCATCCAAAGTCGAGTTGGAAGCAAAAAGAGAGCCTAGAAGATCGGCCTTCTCCTTCGCGGTGTGGGCCAACGAGTCGTTCCTCATGTGCAAAGATGGTAGGGATGGCTTACAGAAATTCCCTTGAACAGCCTTGGCGAGTGACCAGAATGCACGAGTTCCCGAAGGAAGTCGAACCAATCTCTCGCCAATTCTGTTCACGTACTCCGCTTTTGCCTCAGCAATAGCTCTTTTGAAGGACCTGGAGGCAAAGTTATACTCCTTTTTTAATGCGCAGTGATGGCAGCCCCCGACGGATTATATTGGGTTTTATATTAAGTTCATAGGGACTTGAATAATATGTTATTGCCACATCTACGTCTTCGAGAACCAAATAGGTGCGTAGGGAAGTGCTATGAAAACTGATACTCTGTTGTTTAAATGTCGGGGATTTTTAATTATTTTATCATTTTTCAATTATGCTTTAACCGTCGTGGGTTTTTTTCAAAATTTTTAATTTTGCTTTTTATCTAAACAGTTAAATAATCGGCGACCGGTGACAGTGACCTGCAACCTGCGATCGGCGACCTGCAACCTCCGACTGGCGATCGGCGACCTGCAACCTCCGACTGGCGATCGGCGACCTGCAACCTCCGACTGGCGATCGGCAACCGGGAACTACCTTTTTTTATAAAAATATCAAACGACGTCATCATGTAAGGAGGGACAGCCCGGCCGCCACTAAGCATTCTCCACGACGTCGTCCCAATATACTGGCCCCAGGTTCACATCCTGAGGCCGACACGAGCATATAGGCGGTAATGGAGACGCATTAAGTAGCGCCTTCTACGCACCGACGTTCGTCGCCCGCGGGGGGAGGCCTCGTCGGCGGCCTTCTCTCTCATCCGCTCGCTGACGAGCGGATGAGAGAAGAGAGAAGAGAGAAGGCCGAAGAGAAGGCCTAGGACTAGCCTCCTTCTGTATACATTACTACCTCGCAGAAGGAGACCATCGCCGTCCAGGACTTGTCGTCACCGAGCATCGCGGTGATGACGCTCGGCGGAGATATGTACTCTCCAAGGCGAGGGGTTTGTACTTATGGCGCATCCATCACTCGAGGGCAGGACGCAGAGCAGCTGTCAGGCTTTTACCATACGGCTGCCGCGCCACCCCCGCATTAACTCCTTTTACCCTAGTCGATGAATCTGCAGGATCCCGTCCAACGTAAGGACATGAGAGTAGGGGCAATTTCTGCCGCCCACGACACCATACAGTACCCCGAACCACGAGCCTTATTCCTCGCGTAAAAGTGACCGACCAGCGACCACCTTCTACTACTAAAACAAACATAACTTTAAAAAAATATGAACATAATGTAGGAAATGAATCGCGGTCAGTGAAATCGTCAGATGCAACGCACGTTCGTGTATCCTGAGTACCCCCAAGCCCAAGGGAGGCGGTGCAGACGGCACGGGGCGAGCCTGTTCTTAATATTCCTATGGGGCGAGCGGTGTGGCGGGGCAGGAGGAAGGGGGTGTGGCGAGTGACGTCCGCCATTATAGCGAGCAATTACTCATTTTCGCATAATAGCTTTTGTAATCTCGTGTATAATTATTTCTCACTGTACGCGCTTTATATTTTTAATATTTTAATTTTGTTACTATTATACGTTACGTTCCATCTCGTCTCCATGCGAGCGACCCGCTCTGTGGCTTGCCTTTGTTTTACAGCTTCATCTTTACACGTGTTAATTAATTGTTCAATGAACAAATTAACTAATTATATATGATATAATTAGTAATTATAATATGTCTTGCTTTGTACCTGTATAACAAGATAAGATCGAGATTTACTTAGCCGCTACGGAAACTAGCGTGTGATCGATCTTCCCATCGATTTCATTTCCTCTTTCCCATGAAAAACCCTTTTTATAGTTAGGAGAGTTATAAGTTAAATTAGTTTAAATACGTTACGTTACTTGGGTAAGGAAAAGAATAATCTCCATGAAATGTTGAGTATTTCATGAAAATTATTCTTTTCGTTTCCAAAATGCAAATTAAATGAATACCTTAGGAGATAATATAGCAACCCCACCATGGTTCCAGCATTGTCGTGGAGGTGGGGCTCAGTAGCCACCCAAGGTGCTGGGCACACCCTAGGTGTGCCCAGCACCTTGGGTGAAGCTTGGTGACAGCGGTGAGTGAAGCGGGCGACCCCCGCCCTATATTTAACATAAATTTTTGTTCCTTCGAACCAGGATCATTGTCCAGCTTGTGCTATCTTGTTTAATAGCAGTACTACGTACTCATTTTTCAATAAACGTATTTCTTTTCGTATTTTATCTCGCCGCCATCTTTGCTACGCAAAATGCCGGACGAATTACAATTAGAAATATTGTGTGAACAAGATATTTTCGAAAGGGATTTGATCCTCGACGAGCTTAAACGTATTTTACAGCTTGCAACCACAAATGATCAACAATTTCGTTCGCGAGCTAGTGATTTAAGTTCACATCAAAGAAAATTCAATAAAATTCAATCTAAAATTGAAAAAACGCTCATAAAGCACAAGGTTTTTGATAAAGACGAGCATATTAAAATGCGCAATGATTTTAACGACGTATATTATGCCATTGTTTCGTACATAAATAGTCATAAAAATGACGACCTGAATCGGCGTCGGTCACTTTATCAGGACGACATTTGTCATAAAAGAAATCTACCCGTCTTGCCGTTACCCGATTTTAGCGGTGATCCTACCGATTGGCAATCGTTTTTTGATTTATTTAGTTCATTAGTCCATCACAACAGAGCCTACACGGAGACGGAGACTACGATTTTTTTGATAAACTTGACAAATATTGATCCTAGCGTAAAAATTATGATGACCAAACTTGTGAGAAATTAAATTTTCAACAACTTTGGATACTACCATTTTTGCTATAAAGTTAAAAATTAACGAGTTATTTTAGAAAAACGAAAAAAATTAACTTTAAAACAAGATGGCGGCCTTTACCAGGATTAGTTAGAAAATCGAGATTGATACTTTCAACCATCCCCCCCGACGTTTAAAAAAATAAAATCGCTCCCCGGAATTTTTTCTATTAAAATGTCTGCCCCGACTAGACTAGAGGTTCCCATTAGTATTGTAGAGATGAGTACATATTAACATAGTTACGTCACAACCCCTCAGTTTTGTTGCAAATCTGTGCTCAAGACAAAAACTGCCCGGGGTAAACGAAGCAGTCGGCACAAGTTTTTAAAACCCCTACCACTATGACCGTGGATTTCTGTAACATCAGGGGACTTCATATCAATTTAAACGCCATCGAAGATTGTTCGATGGGATGCTAAATTTGCACAGGTCAAATACCTGCTCTAATTTCCGGCTGCTATTTTTTTATGTGTTTCCGTGGTCTGTGTTGTGTTGTTATGTTACTGCCATTTCTTGATTGTTAAAATGATATTCTTTGTGTTTGTATATTACTAGTCCCTTCCTCTGTTATCATCATCATTATCAGCCTAGTTCGAGGAGCGGGAGGATTCTCATATCCAACATACTCGGGGTCTTTAGCAGTTGATAATCAACAGCAAATACGTTCGGTAAATGTTAAGAGATCAGGACTCATATATGAAATTGAATATTGTGGTCTTCATTGTAAAATTGCAATTATCGTCAGCTCAAGTGCATGTTATAGAGTTAGACGAGATGAATTCCCCAGGAGCTGGGGGTCATTAACCTAAAGTGAGCCCAGTACCTTTTTTTTCCTTTTTTTTTTCTTTAACGCCGGGAAATGCTCTGAGGCATCCCGCGGGGGAGTGGGTCTCCCCACGCGGGTATGTGGGACTCGCTGCGCCCGACAGCTGGTAAGTGGACGCAGCTCTACCCACTAAAACCCGGCGAGTGCCACCAATGGTGCCACCGGCATTGGTGAGGTGCCCCGGATCTAGTAAACAAACAGGGCACCTCGACGGCTAGTCAGTCCCGCAAGGGACCGACGCCGCCTCCACAGAGAGGTTGTCTAGCACCACAGAACAACCCCTCCCAACGTCGGGACAGTGAAATGGGGTGAGGTCCCATCCTCACCCCTTGCCCCCTGCTCTTATGTCCCCTCTTCTTATAAGAGGGATACAAAGAGCCCCCATGACCCAATTAGCTTCGCCCAAGGTGCAGCGGCTCACCCTAGGCTACTGAGCCCCACCGCCACGACAAGGCCTGAACCATGGTGGGGTGAGCCCAGCACCTTGGGCAAAGCCAATTGTACCCAAAGGGTGAAGAGGGGACAAAAGAATAGGGGGGTCAAGGGACGAGGGAAGCTCACCCCATTGAACTGTCCCGACGTTGGGAGAGGTTGTTCTGTGATGTGGGACAACCCCTCTGTAGAGGTGGCGTCGATTCATTGCCGTCCACTAGCCGTCGCGGTACCCTGTTGCTCTGCCGATTTGGGGCTCCTCACCAAAAGCGGCTTTGTACTCGCTGGGTAATAGTGGGTTTTCGGCACAGATATTTGCCTCGAGTCCCACATACCTTCGGACCCCACCCAGGGTCGTTGACGGCGTGTAAAGGCATTTCCACGAAAATGTGTGTATCCTTTGTATTCATTATTTGTAGACTCGTGTTTAGTTCTAAGTCTTAAACCTTTAATTTGTTATTAATTTAAGAGAACCTAAGTATCTGAAAAAACCTGATACAGGTTTTAAGACACTTATCATTAAGTAGTAACCGTATGTATTGTTAAATATATTTAAATAATATAAAAAAATTAGGTCTTGTGTAATCACATTTCAAATTGTCATTTAATTTATTTCTAGAGGTCGGTGTTGATGTTTGAGCCTCTACTGTCGTGGGTGTAAGAGAACAACGATTGTAAGGGTTTAATTATTAGTATATTATATATCTACTTTTATTTTATTATTTATTGCAGCAGGCAATCAACTTTGCTGATGTCGACTGGAGACACATACACGATTCAGAGCCGCGGCGCTGACCCGTTGCGCTCCATGTCCAGTGTGTCCAGTGTGTCCAACACGATGGAGCGCCAACGACACCACTTTTTACACCTCGGTAAAATGAGCGCAAAAGGTTCCCGTCCTCTCCCCTAATCCCCTATCGCCTATCGCCACCCCTGCTTCCTTGATTATGCAGAAATTTCATTTTACTGGCTATATTGTACAGTGACATCTGTATTCTGTACAGCTCTTGATAACTTTAGTCCTCCAGAATGAATGAATGATCAATTCCAATATCTTTGGCGTATATTTAACTCGCATATATATTATACAACTAAATCATCTTGTGACATTGCGGGGCGTGTGCGAGTGTGCGCTGCTCCCAGGGCGAGGACCAATGTTTTTCCCACAATATGTATTCCGACAAATGACATTTAATTTGTATTCAAAATATGGTAATCAAGAAAGTAATAATTGTATTGTCGCTGATTGTTTTATTATTATTTCCATTTCACTGTTTGGATTTCGGAACTGTATAACTGGTTGTATATATTGAGGCTTTTTTGGCATGGTAGTGTTGCCACACTTTACTGCCGTAAGGTATAAGTATATTATAGCTATATATACCGGGTGTATTTGGAACGCTTGCGAAGGTTAAACCCTAATAATATACTATTTATATACTATATAATGCATGTAACCATTTATCTCAGAAACGTTTTTTAAAGAAAATTTTAGGACTTGTGTATTTTGCAAACCCGCAATGTATGTATACACACTATGCACTCATGCTAACCGCGAGACGCGCGACTAGCGGGCGCACTGAAGACGCGCGCGGTGCGGGAGTTCGTTCACCTCGTGCATGCGGCGAACGCTATCAGCTGATTCAATCCGCTAGCCGTTTATTTAAGTTAAGTTTATTACATTGCTGTTTATTTCAAAAAACCATTATTTTAAAGCATTATCATCAAATTCCTGTAACATTATGTTTACTAAACCGGATTATACAAAAAAAAAAGGCAGCCAAAAAAGAAAACGCGTTTTTTTCACTTGTATCATGTCAGGCTATGCCAACACTATTATACCTCTTCGTTTTCGCAAGCGTTCCAAATACACCCGGTATATGTACTTACATATTTATATAATTGCAAGAATGTGGATCAGTAAGAATTTAAAGGTAAAAAACGGCAGTGAACACCACCACATGATACACACCAGTAGACTACCGGGCCGTATGTGTCGTAGACCGCCGCTTGTGGGTTTGGCGTCCTATAGGAACGGAGTGCTATTTTTTTTTTATTCTTCACTTTTTTATAGTTTAAATAGGTGTATGGGATCATAATGCCATTCTCAATATTTACTTCTTGAATTCCGTCCGTCTGAAGTCAAAACCTAGCCACGTCCTACCAGAAGAAATTTCAGGCACCTGGGGAAGCGCTCGCTGGTTTATCTATTCTCGTGTTGGTCAGAGCGTTACTCTCACACAGCATGTGAGCCACACCCTGACCTAGTACAACATTTGACTGACCTGTTGGTCTAGTGGTGACCCTGACTGAAAAAGCCAGAATGTCGTGGGTTCGATCCCTATCCAGGATCAATGTTTGTGTGATGAGCATGATCATTTGTTTTGGTTCAGTGTATAAGTATTTATCAGTTGTCTGGTTACCATAAGAACAGGCTCTGCCTAGTTCGGGATCAGATGGCCGTGTGTGTGTTGTCCCTACATATTACTATTATTTTCATACACAGTTGTAAGAGCACTACAGTAACAGTCACGAGAGCACCCACCGTGCTCCTGTAGGGAACAAGGTCACTCTACAAATATATTCTGTTCATTCGTCGCGTGACCAACAAATACTATCATCAACTAAATATGACGCGAAGTTAGTGACAAAAATGTCTCAATTGTGGACCGCGGAGGCGCTCCGTGAAATAAGTACTAATCCAATAAACTCATGTCTCACTGTAAAGGCCATTGGAACAGCAAATTTATTATTAAAATATGAAATTGTCAAGTAAACGAGTAAAACCCAGCGGCCCTAACTTAGCAGTCGGTGGCGCGCTGCCGGGCGCGGGCGGGAAGTAGGGGAGTTCCATGGAGTAATTTGAAATATAAGTTAGCTCTAAAGTTAACGAGATATAGCATTCAATTATAATTTCTTAGAATATTGTCAATTATATTATGTAAATTACTTAGATATATTATTAATGACTGTGATTCAGTAATTCATTACATGATTGAGATTAGAAGTTTCGCAGCCATTAATAATAATAATAACTTCATTTAAATTTACCCTAGAGAGTAACATACTGTGGTAATATAACAGAGTGGTCGAGTCTGGTTGGGGTGTTGACTTTAATGAAACTGAAGCGTTCTTCTTAAAATAATTTTAATCAACGTTCCAAAAAATGTATATTTAATTTATTTATTTTTTACGAATAATTTAATATAAAGTATACTATAACGTGTGAGCGCGTCCGCGTCTATCGGTCCAATCTGTGAAGCTCGGCGCTGTCGCCGGCGCGGTGGGGAACGGTCCTCTTAGATTCTAAACATGCCCCCCGGCGTTGAAAGGCTGGTCTTTCAACTCTTTGTCGTAGATAGGTAACGGGCAAATGCGGTTGAAGCCTCTGCGAATCACTCCACGTGTGGTTTTAACGTCTGCGACCCTGACGAATCCATCGGTCCCAGGATAGACCTTAACAATGCGCCCCAAACGCCACTTCATAGGCGGAAGAGAGTCTTCTTTAATCAGGACCAAAGCTCCCTTTTGTAATTGCTGACCCTTGCAGGTGCGCCATTTGGTGCGTTGTTGAAGTTCAGCAATATATTCTTTGTGCCACCTGGCCCAAAAGTGTTGACGTAGCTGCTCGAGTCTTTCATATTGCGTCAGCCGATTTGTGTTGACATTGACAAGCGTAGGCGTAGGCAAAGCAGTCATCGGTCGTCCGACCAAAAAGTGCCCTGGAGTCAATGGCGTCAGGTCAGTTGGGTCAGTCGAAAGCGGTGTCAAGGGACGTGAATTGAGTATCGCCTCAATTTGGACGAGGACAGTGTAAAGATCCTCAAAAACTAAATGAGCGTTTCCTAAGACACGATGTAAATGTGATTTTAAGCATTTAATGTTTGCTTCCCAAAATCCAGCCATGTGAGCAGCATATGCTGGTATGAATTTAAAGTCTATTCTCTCATTTGACATTTCGTTTATGATAGAAGTTGCGTTTTGGTTGAGGAACTTATAAAGTTCATTTCGAGCACCAACGAATTGCGTTCCGTTATCGGAAAATATGGTAGCTGGTCGCGAGCGCCTACCAATGAAGCGATTCAGCGTGGCTAAGAAAGAGTCTGTACTTAAGGAGCTAACGAGTTCGAGATGGACGCATTTGGTGGCAAAGCAGATAAATATGGCAATGTATACCTTTTCGGTCTTGCTACCGCGACCTCTTTTATTAAGCGCTATTAGGGGACCCGCATAGTCCATTCCTGTAGTATAAAACGGGTAGCCAGGCTGGAGGCGCTGCTCAGGTAGATTGCCCATTATTGGACGGGCTATCTGCGCATTTAGACGGAAGCAACGTAAACATTTATGTACTGTAAATCGGGCCAGATTGCGACCCCCGATGGGCCAAAATTCTTCTCGAATTGAAGCAAGCAAGAGTTGAGGCCCTGCATGCATTAAACGTAAATGTTCATACTGAAATATAAGTTTGGTTAACGCGTGTTTCGACGTTAGTATGAGAGGATGCTTTTTATCAAATGTGAAATTACCATTTTTGATTCGACCCCCTACTCTAATGAGACCTCCTTCATCCACAAACGGACTTAAAGAAAGCATCTTGTTTTTTGAAGATAATGATTTACCCTGTATTAAAGTCTCATACTCATCAAACGATTCCTTCTGTGACAGTTTAACGAGTGTGTCTAACGCTGATTGCTTTTCTGACACGGAGAGTGGACCTTGGATTTTATTCTTATTTCGACAAATAGTAATAAAACGTAAGACATAAGCCATTGTATTTTTGAGTTTGGTAAGGTTTGAGAATAGATAAAATGGAAATAGTTCCCTCGGTTCATTAGAAGCCAAGGCTATATTAGACCTCACTTCTGGCAGCTGTGTGAGACATTGATCAAAGGACCTATTAGGCCACGAATCTTCTGGATCTAGTAGAAATTTAGGTCCGTTAAACCAAAGGTCCACCTTGTCCGATTGAAGGACACTAATGCCTCTACTCAACAAATCAGCGGGATTGCTGGACGTAGACACGTGACGCCAGAAACATGATTTTGTGATTTCATGGATGTCTGCTACCCTATTCTTAACGAATGGCTTCAACTTATTGGGCGGTGTTTTAAGCCAGCCTAATACCACAGATGAGTCCGTCCAAAGAAAGCAACTATCTACATGTAATCGAGTGGTTTTTAAAACCTTTTCTAGCAGCTTGGCAGCGACCAAAGCTCCGCAAAGCTCAAGACGAGGTATCGTCACTGCCTTAATGGGTGCTACGCGTGTTTTTGAGCACAGAAGACGAACTCTGGTTGTTCCATTAGAATCTATGGACTTGACGTAAACACAAGCGCCATAAGCATCTTTAGACGAATCACAAAATGCATGAAATTGAATGCTAACTGGACTCTCGCATACAACATGCCGAGGAATGTTCAGATTTTGTAACTGTTTTAGTTCGGTTAGAAATTTAAGCCATGATTTAACAATATCTGAAGGTAGCGGACTATCCCAATCAAGTTTGTGCAGCCAAAGCTTTTGCAAAATGATTTTACCAGCGATAATGAAAATACTCAGAAGACCGAGGGGGTCAAATATCTGAGAAATTGTGGATAAAATCACTCTTTTTGTAGTGTTGGTAACAGTTTCAATTTTAATGTTAAACTGAAACACATCTTCTGACGGTGCCCATTCTAGACCCAGAGTCTTGGATTGCTGGTGCTCACTCAAATCAACGATGGGTGAACCTTTGTTTGGTTCTGACCCATCGCTGCAAACAGGAAGATTTGATCGGAACTTCCTCAAATTGAAGCATGCCGATGATAGTTCCCTGGAAACCAGAGCACGCACTTCCATGAGACCCTCGGCTGTTTCATGCCCCGTCAATAAATCGTCAACATAACAGTCGTCACTAATGATCTTGCGCATCAGTTCATTGTCACATTCGTCCGCTATCTGCTTAAGGCAACGAACTGACAGGAACGGAGCCGAGGCTGTGCCATACGTTACCGTGTTGAGCGTATATGTCTGAAGGGGTTGCGAGGGGTCGTCGCGCCAAATTATTTGTTGTAGGTGACGTTGGTTTTCGTTAACGAGCACCTGTCTGTACATCTTTTCGATATCACCTGCCATCACATATCGGTGTTGTCGAAATCTAAGAAGAATAGAAAACAGGTCACTTTGTATCGTCGGCCCTACCATCTGAAGATCGTTTAATGATAGGCCGGAACTTGTAGGAGCACTGGCGTTGAAAACGACTCGCAATTTTGTCGTGGTGCTTTCATCACGTAGGACGCCATGATGAGGCATGAAATATGAATTTTTATGAGGAGCATCTATGTCACTTAAAGACATGTGACCTAACGATAGATACTCTTTCATAAACTGGACGTACATAGCTCTCAAAGCGGGCTGCTTTGCAAGTCGACGCTCCAGTGCCAAGAAGCACGCCTTAGCGCGTTCGAATGATTGGCCAAGTTCGGATTCATCGCCCTTTAGAGGAATACCTACTGAAAATCTACCGTCTTCATTACGAGACATGTTTTGTATAAAGTGTGCTTCGCACAACTCCTCTTCAGTGGTGTATATCGATTTCTTAGTGGGAGGAACCTCCTCAATTGTCCAGAACTTGGCCAATTGATCTTGGATTTCATCAAGTTTGCTAAAATTGCATGAAATCTTATTTGACGTTTGTTGTCCAGTGGGTCCGGAAACAATGTACCCGAACTTCGTCTCTTGCAACACCGGACAGTTTTTGCCTAAGCTTATTTTGTTTGCGCATAGCAAATCCCAGAATATGTCTGCGCCAAGCAATATATCGTAGCTTGACGGACTAAAGTATTCTGGGTCTGCGAGTTGAATGCCCGAAGGAATATTTAATGTGCCTACATTAAAGACTTCAATTTTAGTTGAAGTTATGTTTGGCAATACTAGAAATGTGATGTTAGTTTTAAATGAGTTTACTCTGGACTGTATTATTGCATCGCATCGTTTATTGACTACCGAGACCAGGTTATTGATGCCAGCAACGGTCGACTTGGTATCCTTATGATTCAGACCTAATGTTTTAAGGAGTGACTCCGTCATGAATGATGCCTGACTTCCGGAATCGAGAATGGCTCGAACTTCATGAGGTCTACCATGGACATTGAAAATTTGAATCAATGCCGTGGCAAGAAGAACCTGGCCAGACTGCTTGTTGATTGCTGACATGTTCCTGACAACATCGTTTGGTGAATTCGACACCGGCTGGGTCGGCTGCGCCACTGACGTAGGTGCCAGGAGAACTGATGTGCTTGGAGCTGTTGTGTCGGATGCAGCACTGCTGTGACCATCGTCTCTATGCAACAAAGTGTTATGCATGCTGCCGCACTGCCGACAAGGACGTAACCTACACACGCGCAAGTTATGCCCCGCTCTTAAACAATTGCTGCACAATTTCATTCGCCTAACAAACTGTTCCCTACCACCAACGCTCATTTGCGCGAATTTATTACATAAATATAAAGGGTGCTCCGATTTACAAAGATGACATTTGTATTTTTTATAACCAGGTTGCACCACTGTAGCTAAGCCTCGAACATGTCTACTTGTACCCTTCGATAAAGACTCGTGTTTGTTGTTGCTTGTGTTGTTACTTAATTCGATGGTCTCTAATACATCTGCCCTATTTTTAAGGAAATTTGTGAATATTTTTAATGTTATTTTTGTGTGTGTAACTTTGTGCTCCTCCCATTCACGAAGCGTACGCGCATCTAATTTTGTTGCCATGATGTATATAATTAATGTGTCCCAACTTGTTACGGGTTCACCTAAGATCTCTAATGCACGTAGGTTTTTATTGCATGCATCTAAAACCCTGCGTATGGAAGAAGCAGATTCCTTTTTGATCACCTCTTCATCAAAAATAGCCTTAACATGATTTTGTACTAAAAGCCTCGTGTTATCAAATCTATCGCATAAAGACTTCCACGCTAAAGTATAATTTGACGCAGAAAATTCCAAGGCGCAAATAATCTGAGCAGCGCTGCCTTCCAAGGAAGCCCGTAAATAATGGAATTTTTGTATGTCAGTAATTGTTGCATTCGAATGGATGAGAGATATGTAAATGTCGCGGAACTCGAGCCAGCTCTCAAAATCACCACCGTATTTAGGAATTTGGATGGTGGGTAATTTAACATGTGCAATACCTTTTTTTATCCGCTTTACCGTTTCGCCATCCTCGTTCTCGCTGGCTGAAGAAAAGCAAGTTTCAGAAGTATTATGGGTGTGCTTACGTTGACGACTATGTGTATTTTTATATTTAGACGTATCACCACATAACTGTTGAGCCCTAGCCATCGCGGAATAATATTGAGATTCAAAATCTGACCTTTGTACCGCATGTGTCTGAACTTCCTCCTCCGAGACAGCCAGACACTCGATGCTAGTTTGTGTTTCCTGGAAATCCGCAAACATCGCTTCAATGTTAGCCATTCGCAACCTTAATTCCAAAATCTCCACTTGACTGCAACATACAACATCTTTATAAGCATCAATGTACGTGAGAAATTTCGTTAAACGACCCTTATAAGTCCCTCGTTTCTTCACTAACTCGTTCATAGTACCCATTTTAAAAATATATAATTAGTATTCAATATTATATTATTCGCAAGATATTCATAAAACAACAAATATAAGTATTTATTAAAACTATCTTTTCAATAGCAAGTAAATGTAATTATTGAAATTAAATGGTAATATCAAAATAATTCAATAAATAACAATTAGCAACTAAAGCGCATTAGGTACTTAATTAATTTACAATTACCTACTTCTCACAAAACCGTATATTGATTCGTTAAATAAAATTGACAATTAAACATAATATATTTGTTTTGTTATATCTGATTCGCACCAGTCGAATGAGATAAACTAAAGAAATAAATAATTTATTTACGCAGATTATTATTACGCTAATTGTATGAAAATTAAACTCTTTAACTGTAAATCAAATGAGAATAGACCATATATTATCTTTCATATATATGTTATCTTTCAATTCAAACCCTATTGATTAATAATCTTATTTAAACATAAATTATATCCGAGCATTAAATTATTTATATTTGTATAAAAGATACGGATAACTACCTGCACACGGATAATAAGTAAATAATGTTCACGGCCTATTATTCTATGCAGGGCTCGGCCGTTTACTTACGATGTTATCGTCACGAGTTATTTTTATAGATTTTAACTTGACATTTTGAGGAATCTAGTTAATCCTTAATGCGGTTTATTCTCAAATTCACTTAAGTAGGCTGTAAAGTATATGATGTTAATAAAAAATATTTGGGAGGGGCTATGGTTTAGGCACAAAGTTAAAAAAAGGGCAAACAAAATGGATCGGACTCACTCAGACCGCTTGCTTATTAATCTTGGTATGATTGCTTGTTATATAATATATTTGTGGTCACTGATTCACACCGTCACGTCACCGATTCTGGGCATCCATAAAGAGATCATCTTCGTAATGATTAATGCAGCAGAAGATCCTGGTTAGTCCCAAATCCTTAGGCGTGGCGTGGCGTCCGGCTACGTAAGGCCAACTTTATGGTTGGGGTGTTGACTTTAATGAAACTGAAGCGTTCTTCTTAAAATAATTTTAATCAACGTTCCAAAAAATGTATATTTAATTTATTTATTTTTTACGAATAATTTAATATAAAGTATACTATAACGTGTGAGCGCGTCCGCGTCTATCGGTCCAATCTGTGAAGCTCGGCGCTGTCGCCGGCGCGGTGGGGAACGGTCCTCTTAGATTCTAAACAAGTCTTTCTAGTAGGTTTAATGAACCTGTGTCAGAAGGCCTCGCTCTTCCAAATTTAGAAACAATAAATGGATACAAAGAATGCGATTACAATATTACATATTATAGCTTTGAATGAATACAAAACACCAGTAGCAGCACTATTTATGGATATGAGTCGAGCTTTTGATCTCGTCTGTCATAAGCGTCTCCTTGATAAGTGCTACTCTTATGGTATTAGGGGAGTTGCTCATGACTGGTTAGATTCATACCTTACAAACAGGAAACAGTGTACTGAAAGTTAATAGAATCAGGCGTTACTTTGCGGCGTATCAGGCAGTGAATCGTTTAGTCACAGACTTAACGATTCACTCATCAAGAGCAATTGCTCTTGATGAGTGAATCGTTAAGTCAGGATTGCTAATCGTAGAGTCTACATCCTGAGGATGCCTCGGTGTCGGGGCGATACGTGCGTAGATTGTGTGGTGGTGGTCTTTAACTGTGGTTGTGGTGCATGTGGGGTGGTGGTGCATGCGAGTGTACGCATATGCAGTGTGGGAAAGGAGGGCGGTGCTATATGCATGCATATGCGTGCACTCACACATTTGCAGTAAAGACTCACGCAGTCTTTACTGCAAATGTGTGAGTGCACACGGGATTTTGCGGGATTATTGCTAATTAAATTATAATTTTATCTTATAGTGTACTGAAATATCGAATTATGACAATTTTAAAAATACTAAAAGCAATATTAGGTCTAGCTATAAAATTAACAAATGTGGAGTCCCACAGGGTTCAATCTTAGGCCCACTACTTTTCCTTATTTATATCAATGATTTAACAACAATAACAGAGCATAAATGTATACTATACGCAGATAACACGACAATTGTTATCACTAATAAAGATAAAAGTGAATTGGAAATCTCAAACACCCTCAAAAATATCATAGGGTGTCTTGAGACGAATCACTTAAAGGTAAACATTTCCAAAACTAAGTTAATGCAATTTCAAACATATAAATCTAAAAAAGAAGTACTCAATGTTGAATATGATGGAACAAAATTAGAACAGGTAGATAAATTTACATTTCTTGGATTTTTATTGGATATTAATTTAAATTGGAAATTTCATATTGAAAATGTTTGTAATAAAATTAACAAATTTATATATGTTTTACGGAGGATTAAGAATACTGTCTCATTGCAAGCGACTTTAACGACATATCATGGTTATATAGGCTCCGTTATACGATATGGTCTTCTACTCTGGGGCAACTCAGTAGAATCTGATCGCGTTTTTATAGCACAAAAGGCCTGCATGAGAACTATTTGCGGAGCTAAATATAGGGATCCATGTAGACCTTTATATAAAAACTAAAAATACTGCCATTACCGTCTATGTACATATTGGAACCTTGCATGTTAGTCAGGTCAAACGCTCATATTTTCCCAAAAGAAGAAGAGACCAAAAGATTAAAAAACAGACTAATATTTCCGAAATGTATATTAGCATATTTCAACAACAGTCCATTTTGTATGGCCATCAAAATTTATAACAATCTTCCCAAAAACCTTAAAGAAACAACAATAAGAAACTTTAAAAGACTGACAGAATGGCTGTTAGAAAATTGTATTTATTCTATTAATGAGTTTTTTAACGTTACAAGTACTTGTATGTAAGCAATGTTAACGATTTGTAAATTAATGGTATTTCGTGAATCTATAATTTTTTGGTTATTCATGACATTAGGCACAATAAATCAATTACTCATCTAACATTATAATATATAATCAATTTGTTGAAAATAATTGTATATCATCTTGACATTTAATTTTCAAAATTGCTAATAATATGTAATTACAATTTAAAGTAGGTTATAAGTTATAAAAATTTTCACGCTACTAAAATGGCAATGAATGCGGCCAAACCAAGTCAACTGCCAAACATCTAAAACTGTAACATGCATCGGAAATAAAATGAATTTGAATTCGTATATATATATATATATATATATATATATATATATATATATACGTACGTATATATATATATATGTTTGTTTGCGAGTGTGTGTGTACATGTGCGTGTGTGTGTGCGTGCGTGTGTGTGCAAGTGCATACGCGCGGGTCCATGCACATGTGTGTAAATGTCGGTGTATGTGTTTAGAGAAAGTTATTACAATACATAGTTACCTAAAATTAGTTAATTATAATAATATCTATGGACGGTATTTACACCACGTCAATCTGGTCCCGTGGTAAGTTCTCGAAGAACTTGTGTTACGGGTACCAGACAACGGAAATATATTTAATATGCACGGTATGTGCGTAGATTGCCTACGGCTACAAGTTATGTCGCTAACTGGGTGATGATGCTGACTAATTTGGCTTTAAAACGATGATTTTACTGATTTTAACTGTCTTCGGGGTGATGATGATGAAAGTGGGGTGGAGTCTTGAATTAAACACTGTTTATTACTATTGAACACTTAAAAGAGGTAAACTTGAGAGGTAAGGCAGGGATTTCACCTTATACTTATACTTTTTGACTTGTTTCTTGCTTCGAGTACGATTTTTGAATGATTTCCAGAAGCCTCGACTTCCTTATATAATATGATATCTACCGAATGTTCTAGAACATTCTATGCCTCCCCTCAGTCACCTTTTTGTCAAAATCTTTATTGCCAAAATATTTTTACATAAAACTTATGCTATTATATACATTTTTTAAACCTTTTTGCGCTATTTACATCATGATTCAGTCATCGTGTGAGAATGGCAAGCAAAAAACCGCTTATTCGATATTTATACTTCCTCATCCCCCGCTTCCGTATCCCTTCCGGTATTCCGGTCCTTACCGCACAGTGAACCTCCCTCACACATTCTTTGGCTTGATTATAATGTTGCCATCTCACTTTTCCTATTGGACTAACACGAGTTTTATAAACAATGAGAATAACAATAGGGATGTTGACATTTTTCAGTTTTTTTTTTTTAAATCATTTAAAAATATCTTATGGAGGCCTAAATATTGTTAACTTTTACTTAAATTCGTCTAATGCCTATAAAATCTTGCATTTTATAATGCATTTTAAATTTCGTTCCAAAACGCTAACACTTGTCACGTGACGTCATATGTTGTTAAACATCGTAAAAGTGATAAAATGATTGTAGTTGTCGTTAATAAAAAATTGCTTCTAAGTTTTATAAGTGCCGTACGGTGCCTATGTGTATGTACACTGTCAACACGTCAGAAAATTTGTTTTTACTATATGTACTGCGTACGGAAAATGGTGTATAGAAGTACCTCAATATTCTTCCGCTTCCGCTAAATAAGAACAAGTGACGTCATTTCCGTTTGTTATCACGTGAACTATTTTAAATTTAATTACATTTTATTTATAAAATATATATAAATGAAATAAAAATAAGGGAAAATATTGTATTTTTTCAGAATTCTATCATATAAACTACCAATTAACATCAAAATTATATTTTATATGAATACTGTCAACATCCTTAATGGACTATTTAAAACTTCCCTAATATACATTTTTCTGTTTATATATCATTTCAAATAAGCCTAATTAACATTACTGTATACTATTTTAACTATTTATAATCTACGAATAAGTTATATATCTCAATACAATAATATTTATGTGTTAAATTATATCCTTTACGTAATCTCGTCTTACAAAGTATCTATATGTGTAAACTATCTTATGAAAATTATCTTATATATAATTATATCCTATATACTTAAGTTGTTGTCAACAATAAACTATCATATGCAAATCATCTTATGTAATATAATTTTGTCGTATACCTAAGTCGTCGTGAACATTTAATATTTTTATAATTTACATATATTTAAGATTTTTAGTATATAATACATATTTAATTTAATACACATCCATGGCCCATGAACACATTAAAGATTTTTGCTCCCTGGCGGGATTCGAACCTGCAACCTCCGGGTTGAGTGGCAACGCGCTAACCATTGAGCCGCAGAGGTCGTCAAATTATACATATTTTCCATTTTATCCGGTTAGCGTTATAGCTACACTTATGTGTGGTATATCCTCAGATATGATAATTGGAGTACCTTTTTTATATCGCAGAGAATTATCCATATTTTAATTTATTATTCTAATAAATTGTATATATCCATAGTAATTATCCATTAAGGATTTCCTTTATGGCCAAGCCATAAAGGATAGCCAATTTATGGCCAAGCAATAAGCCAGGATGTTCCCTTCCATGGGGAGAGGGGACTCCCCAGGCGGGTATGAGGGACTCGCTGCGCCCGAAAAATGGTAAGTTGGACGCAGCTCTACCCAATAAAACCTGGCGAGTGTCACCAATGTCCAATGCTGCCTTTTTGAGATACCCCGTATCTGTTAAGTAACAAGGCACCTTACCGGCTAGTCAGTCCCGACGCCACCTCCACAGAGGGGTCGTCCCGCACCACAGAACAACCCCTCCCAACGTCGGAACAGTGCAATAGGATGAGGCTACATAAGAGTACCCCTTCCTTACTAAAACCACTGCGAGTGCCTTTAGCTGCTTTGTGAAAGTCCCGGATCTGCAGGCAACAGGGTCAACTCAGCGACAAGATGGCCTCGGCGAAGGCCAGACTAGTCCTCGTAAGGGAAGACTGCCCGGCCGCTACTAAACAGTCCCTGCGACGTCGTCTCATACTGTGCCCAGGTTCCCATCCTGACGTCGTTGGGGCTGCTTAGTAGCGAAATCCGGGACTCTCAAAAAGCGGCTGAAGGCGCTCGCAGTGGTTTTAGTTTACGGGTAGGGCACTCCCAGGTGCGAGTCCCACATAGGGTCAGGATCTACCCGAGATCCTAGCTACATGCGTAAAAAGCATTTCCCTTCGATAAAAAACAAAAGTCTGTCACAGTGACAGATCATCGGCACGTGACGGCAAAGAGATTTATTAACGTAGTGCATAGCGGAGTTTATTATAACGTGTAGTAGGTAGTAGTGCGGGTCGGTCTGTTTGTCCGGGCGGGACTGGAACAATATTTGTACACTTTTAACGGGTCGCGGCCCGAACATAAATAAGACTTGTTTTTCCCGCGGCAAACGGAATGATTCCACAACGCTGATTTACTTTGTTAGGAGTTGTAATGAACATCTTGTGTTGTGTGTTGTGGACGGGCTTGAGCCAGCATCACGCATTAGCCGCATGATGTTAGGAAAGGACCCCTGAGTCTATTAGGTTAGGTTAAAAAAAGATGTGTGGCCTTCTACGAACAGAAAATAAACAATCATACTTACATTAACCATATTATTACAGTCGTTAAGGAACACCCGGAACAAGTCCTTATTTCGCCAGGACCAAGTGAGTCAAGCATGCATAGGTACCCTTTCTCTGGTGCTTTTTTATTTATAGCTCATTCAGTTAAAGAAAGGGCGTGTATATCACGGCGTTTAACATTTACAGCCCTTTTCTTTATATGATTGCCATATAATTGCTAATTTCATAGTAAATGACTATATCAGTACGAACAATAGAATTATATTTTCAACGATTATCGTCGAGGTGTGACCGCACGGGATATTTAATAAAAGACGTTTTTTATGACAAAATCGCGTATTGTTATTTATATACGGACTGACACTAGGTTTAATGAAACTGCCGACTCCCGCGTGCGGGCCGGCGACCGGCGCGGGACAACAACAGGGAGTCGCAGTAATTGAAACTTTAAACTTTAAACTTCTGTATCCGTTGTTTTTTGTTCCCTTTTATGTTCCGTCGTAAATTATTTTAGATAAAGGTTGACGGCATTGCAGTTAAGTCATTTCAAGCTTGCAGTACTGTAACGGCTAAACGAAACCTATTTCCGCTCCCGACGCAAAAATGGATGCTATAAGTTCGACCATGCATCTGTCGCACCGAAGTTCTTAACTGGGTACATCTATTTGGATGTATTGACGTTTCTTACACATGTTCATCGAAATCATTCAGTTGCTTCAAGGTTATCAGGTCGTTTTAGATATCGTTTCTTTTTAATAGAAGCTTAGCAAATTTCCCTGTCCTCCCGCTGCTGGTCAGCCAATAGCCATCGTAGCTACGGTGCGGCCCCTCCAGCGTTACATATACGGCTGCCTATATAATAACCTGAACACTCGTATTTACAATGCTCGCTGTTGTGCTGCGATTGAGCCGTGTTTGCTCGCCGAGGGCCAGCACATCTGATGGACTTGGGGCGTCGAGTGTTGGAGGTGCACTTCACAGAGGCGCTGAGTTTGCGCTGGAGCAGGCAGGAGGTGCATCATTTAAAACTATAAAATAACATAATGATGTGTAAATGTCTCCTGTTTGCGTCGAATAAATGTTTCTTTCTTTCTTCTTTAATATTATAGATGGTCGATTGAATGCTCAATGAAATTTTATAAATCTGTATATATAAAATTCTCCTGCATGTTTATTTGCCATCCTACTACACCATACTCACTACAAACAATATTGTTCCGTAGATACAATTTGAATTTTATTTCTACATTTTTTAAATCTTTTATGATCATTAGGATACTTATTAGGTCGATCACTGTCCATGTCCATAGATATTTTTGGCTGAGTTAAAAGTAAGGCTGAATTAAATCCCATGTTACTTATTTTCGTTAATGCCGAAAGCTTTAGCTGCTGTGATACTTTTTTTTAAATAAAATTTTGAGTATTAATTCACAAAGTTTTTATATCATTCGCTAGTATTGTAAGCCTTTTCATTATATAACTCATACAATCTTTATCTACTTTTATAAATTCCTACAGTTGCCCATTCATTAAAAGTTCCTCCATTTTTACATTAACTGATTTTTTTAAATGTGTAAATATGTCCCCCACCATAGTTCAGGCCTTGTCGTGGTGGTGGGGCTCAGTAGCCTAGGGTGAGCCGCTGCACTTTGGGCGAAGCTAATTAATTGAGCTGAGGGGGCTCTTTGTGCCCCTCTTATAAGAAGAGGGGACAAAAGAACAGTGGATTAGGGGCGAGGACGGGAACCTCACACCATCGTACTGTCCCGATGTTGGGAGGGGTTATTCTATGGTGCGGGCGGGCGAGACAACCCCTCTGTGGAGGTGGCGTCGGTTCTCTGAGGGACTAGCCGTCGAGGTGCCCTGTTGGCTCATTAGATCCGGGGCACCTCACCAAAAGCGGCAATGGTGGCACTCGCCGGGTTTTAGTCCAGCGAGTCCCACATACCCGCCGGGGGAGACCCACTCCCCCGCGAGATGCCTCAGGGCATTTCCCGGCGTTAAAAAAAAGGTGTAAATATTATGTCGCTAAACTCTTTTTTGATAAGCTTAAACAATTTACTAAATAACTTGGTGGGATCTTTATTATGTTCCTTATGTATAATAGTTTCGGTGTAATAATACTACTCATGAATAGATATTCGAGGCTATAAGATTTCAACAATGAAAGGAATTTGACAGTAATGAAATTATTTTCTAGCAAGTTAATATTAAAGTCACCACATACAATTATATTTTTGTTGGATCTACATACTTTTGTCAGTACTCCTTCCATGATCTCTTCAAATATGTCATACAATCCACTTGGGGGTCTGTACACACACACAATAATAAGGCGCTCAAGTTCCACACAGGCTATCTCAGTAGTACGCTCAACAGAGTGACTTCAATATATTTTCTGTCTTTATATTTTATCCATTTATTTATTAATATTATGTAGGTCTTTACCTATGAAATTGCCGTTTTGTATGAAAAAATTACACGATATTTTTTTCATGTATTTTCTATTTGTATTAATCGAAGTAATCACGCATCTTTGCCAACGCAGTGACAGTTTATGGATGCCCTTCTTAAAGAAATCAGCTGGATGGGAGGAAACAAATTCTTCAAAGGCATTTTGTACTGCCTCTCGGGTAATGTTTTTTTTTTCCTGCCAAGAACTTATCCAAATTCTGGAAAAAATTGGTAGTCTGTAGGCGTAAGGTCTAGTGAGTAGGGCGGATGTCGGAGAGCTTCCAATCCCAGTTCTTGCAACTTGGAGACCGTCTGCTGTGCAGTATGAGGTCACGAGTTGTCGTGCAGGAGCAGCGGAGACGAGCGATTGACCAATGCTGGTTGGAGATGTGCCAGCTTCTCCATCATTGTGTTAACTCCAACAAAAATTATTTTGATTTGAAATGGCCAGCACTGCAGAACGGTAATTTCATAGGCAAAAAACCTATTATATGAGAAAAATCAATAAGAAGTGGTTACCTCTGAACGTACTCACAACCTGGTGATCACTGAAGTTAAACATAATTTCTTGTTTTGCTAGCCATTTTTGTGCTTCTTTTAACCTGCCAATAACTTCAATCTATTAGACCTACATTCTTGCAATTTTCTTATTCCATTCCCCGCCAGTTTTTATTGCTACCACATTTATTTTACATTTTATTTATTTTACATTGATTATTTTTTTTTTTTAATAGAAGAGGGGGCAAACGGACAGTCGGTTCACCTGATGATAAGTGAATAGCGACATCCATAGACACTCGCTATACCAGGAGATCAGCAGGTGCGTTGCCGGCCTTTTAGACGTAAGTATGCTCTTTTCTTGAAGGTCCCTAAGTCGTATCGGTTCGGAAACACCGTAGGTGGCAGCTGATTCTATATATTTGTGGTGCGAGGCAGGAAATGCCGTAAAAATCTAGATGTTGTGGATTTCCGGACATCAAGATGGTGTGGGTGAAATTTAGAATTCTTACGCGATGTCCGGTGGTGGAATTCTGCCGCAGGTATTAATGCGAACAATTCCTCAGAACACTCCCCGTGTTAGATGCGGTAGAAGATGCAGAGCGATCCGACACATCTACGCAGCGCCAAAGAATCAAGCCGATTGGAGATAACATTGTCGTCGACGATTCGAGCCGCCCAGCGTTGAATGCGGTCAAATGGAAGGAGCTGATGAAACGGAAGGATATTGGGGCGATAGCACAGAGGTGAGAGCAGTATTCCCTGTGAGGCCGGATCTGCGCCTTTTATAATTGAAGGCGGTGTGAAGGAATGAAATACTGCTTTTCCTTCCAAATGACCACGAAACTGCACATCTCTCGATATGTCGACGCCAAGTATCCCAATGCTGGCGGCAGTTAGGGGAGCGCCTTCAAATCGTAGAGGAACGACGAAGGGTGATTTTTTAGCGGTAATGTACAAAACGTTCACTTGCTGCACAGTTGCAAGTTGTCTAAGAAAGTCTTCTCTAATTCTTATTATGTTCTAATTTATCTATCTCTTATATGTAAGCGATTATTAGCCAAGTGGTGAGCTAAATTGTAATATAAATAAATATTTGAAAAGTTACGGCGACGACACAGTGAGTGCGCCCTGCTATTATGGTTCGGTGTTGTGCAGATTCATCGACCAATGAGGAAGGTATATAAACTTAGGAGGATTTGCTTATTTATAATGGCAGGTAATGTGCTAAAAAAACAGCTAATGTGCCGTATGTGTTGCTATGTATTGTGACATATAGCACTCGAATATTAAAGTTCAGGATGTGTTTCGACAATATTATGTGTAATATGATTTTTACCCGCGACGGAACGGAGACTGTATATGCGTTTGGGGTGAGAGGCAGTTTGTGTGTGTAAACCTATTTTGCCGCTTATCTCCAAGACTACTTGTCCGATTTTGATGCGGTTTTCAGAGATGGGTTCGGATTAGATTGGTGCATATTATTAGATAGATATTTGTTTGATAACTCACTAGAGGGCACTGCAGTAAACGTTTTTTTGTACAATCCAATGTTGCCATTTTTCTCCAAAACTACTATTTTAATTTTGATACGAATTTCAATGATGGGTTTGGGTTTGATTGGTGCATGTTCTTAGATAGGTGTTATAATTACAACCCACCAGGGGGTGCTGCAATAAACATTTGTTTTGATGCGGTTTTAATTCAGTGATGGGTTCTGGTTTGATCGGTGCATATTCTTGTATCATGTGTTACGATGAAAACTCACCAGGGGGCGCTGAATTAAATGTTTGTTTGTGGAAAACCAAAACTACTAGTCCGCTTTAGATGCGATTTTCGGTGATAGGTTCGGGTTTAATTGTGGTACGTGTTCTTAAATGTGTTACGGTGACGACTCACCAGGGGGCGCTGCAGTAAACATTTATTTGTACAAACTAATGTTAAGAGGTAGTGCCATGCTGCTTTGCAGCCGAATTGGGCCGGCACGACCGGGGTGGTACCTCTCGCTCACATAACACCGGCGTCAAGTGACAACTATGTTGTCGCGTTTCGTGCGGTTTGTGAGTTTCCGGTGGCCCATTGGCGGGGGGGGTTAGGGAAAAGGAGGGCAACGCATCTGCATAATCTTTGGTTGTGCGGATGTGTTTGGGCGTCGGTAGTCGCCAAACGGCTTCGACTGCTCATTGCCCTACTATGCCATAAAAAAAAAATGCTGCAATTTTTCTCCAAAACTACTAGTCTGATTTTGATGCGGTTTTCAATTATGTGTTTGGATTTAATTGGTGCATGTTATCAGCTAGGTGTTACAATTACGACTTACCAGGGGGCGCTACAGTAAATATTTGGTTTGATGCGGTTTTCAGTCAGTGGTGGGTTCTGGTTTGATTGGTGGATATTCATATATTTTTTATGACGATGAAAATTCACCAGTAGGGCTAGCATGCGCGCAAGACAAAATTTTGTCTACCCCTTTTCTCGTATTATTTCGTATAAGTAATACGAGAAAAGGGGTAGATACAATTTTGTCGTGCGCGTATGCTAGCCCTACTGGTGAATTTTCATCGTCATAAAAAATATATGAATATCCACCAATCAAACCAGAACCCACCACTGACTGAAAACCGCATCAAACCGCGGCAAACGGAATGATTCCACAACGCTGATTTACTTTGTTAGGAGTTGTAATGAACATCTTTTGTTGTGTGTTGTGGACGGGCTTGAGCCAGCATCACACATTAGCCGCATGATGTTAGGAAAGAACCCCTGAGTCTATTAGGTTAGGTTAAAAAAAGATGTGTGGCCTTCTACGAACAGAAAATAAACAATCATACTTACATTAACCATATTATTACAGTCGTTCAGGAACACCCGGAACAAGTACTTATTTCACCAGGACCAAGTGAGTCAAGCATGCATAGGACCCTTTCTCTGGTGCTTTTTTTATTTATAGCTCATTCAGTTAAAGAAAGGGCGTGTATATCACGGCGTTTAACATTTACAGCCCTTTTCTTTAAATGATTGCCATATAATTGCTAATTTCATAGTAAATGACTATATCAGTACGAACAATAGAATTATATTTTCAACGATTATCGTCGAGGTGTGACCGCACGGGATATTTAATAAAAGACGTTTTTTATAACAAAATCGCGTATTGTTATTTATATACGGACTGACACTGGGTTTAATGAAACTGCCGACTCCCGCGTGCGGGCCGGCGAGCGGCGCGGGACAAAAACAGAGAGTCGCAGTAATTGAAACTTTAAACTTCTGTATCCGTTGTTTTTTGTTCCCTTTTATGTTCCGTCGTAAATTATTTTAGATAAAGGTTGATGGCATTGCAGTTAAGTCATTTCAAGCTTGCAGTACTGAAACGGCTAAACGAAACCTATTTCCGCTCCCGACGCAAAAATGGATGCTATAAGTTCGACCATGCATCTGTCGCACCGAAGTTCTTAACTGGGTACATCTATTTGGATGTATTGACGTTTCTTACACATGTTCATCGAAATCATTCAGTTGCTTCAAGGTTATCAGGTCGTTTTAGATATCGTTTCTTTTTAATAGAAGCTTAGCAAATTTCCCTGTCCTCCCGCTGCTGGTCAGCCAATAGCCATCGTAGCTACGGTGCGGCCCCTCCAGCGTTACATATACGGCTGCCTATATAATAACCTGAACACTCGTATTTACAATGCTCGCTGTTGTGCTGCGATTGAGCCGTGTTTGCTCGCCGAGGGCCAGCACATCTGATGGACTTGGGGCGTCGAGTGTTGGAGGTGCACTTCACAGAGGCGCTGAGTTTGCGCTGGAGCAGGCAGGAGGTGCATCATTTAAAACTATAAAATAACATAATGATGTGTAAATGTCTCCTGTTTGCGTCGAATAAATGTTTCTTTCTTTCTTCTTTAATATTATAGATGGTCGATTGAATGCTCAATGAAATTTTATAAATCTGTATATATAAAATTCTCCTGCATGTTTATTTGCCATCCTACTACACCATACTCACTACAAACAATATTGTTCCGTAGATACAATTTGAATTTTATTTCTACATTTTTTAAATCTTTTATGATCATTAGGATACTTATTAGGTCGATCACTGTCCATGTCAATAGATATTTTTTGCTGAGTTAAAAGTAAGGCTGAATTTTAATTCTTTATTTATTTTTATTATATATATGTATAATAAACCATCCCTTGCCCACCGATGGGGGATATGGTTCATTTACCTACCGCGTGCACTGGTTCAGTGCTACCGCAGTTTCAACACCTCAGGACACCCGATAAGCTCGTGTAGCCCTGCCAAACCTACATAATATATATAATATAAGCCCTACACTCACCCCAATGAGCCGCAGAACACCAAATTTACACTTTCACCATAGTTTTTCAATTTTTGATTCGCGCTGGTCGGCCGACACACACTATCGATCCGCCATATTTTTTTTCTTCTTCTTTGCCATCCTTTTCCGCTAGATGGCGCCGTAAGTTCCCGCTCAAATTTAACCCCGTAAGAGCGAGATAAATATATACAAATATAAAATGTGTGAGTGAAACGGCACGAGGCCTGTGTAATGTTGGTAGTATCAGTTCCGCGTTTAAAATTACAATAAAATAGCAACATAATGGCGCTAAAAACTAAACATCCCCCCGCCCGAGAAAGGCTAAAGCCTTTATCAACTAAATTCAACACCTTGGTGATGCAATAAACCGCAACATGCACCCCAATATAAAAATGAAAACCGCAACTTACTTACTTAAACTAGATACATTAAAACAGTTCAGTTACCACTTAATCGTCTAAAGGAAGTCTACATATTTTGACGACCGGACGTAGCATCGTACCTGTACTAATTTTATCAACCGATGCATAACGAACCGCCGCTCTGCTACCGTCAGTGCCCCCAGAAGCCGCTCTTGCGACCTTCTGGCATTATTAATGAAGCGAAAACAATATGCTACGACCGCCAGTAGCATATCCAACTTACTATACCGCGTAAATATGCTGTCGTCTTCAATAAGTCCCGCCTGGGCGCGAACATTTACCTTCGGCTTCCGTAAGCCAGGTAATGGTTCATCCGCTTTGTCCATTATATTCTTCGGCCAGGTGTCCGCATCACCTGTCAACCAAGCAGGTCCCCACCATAAGGGATGTTCAACTAGATCCGATGCGCGACAACCGCGACTCGCAACATCTGCTGGATTCATATCCGAAGACAAGTGTCTCCAGGTTATGTCCAATCTGCAATTAACTATTTGTGAAACCCGATTTCCTTCAAATGTTTGTAACAGATGGGGCGATACCTTTAACCACGAGAGGACAATAGTACTATCGGACCATCCTAAGACCTTATCTATCGCCACATCTTCACTGATAGCAGTGACAACGTACTTAAGCAGTCGTACTAATAATGCCGCACCGCTAAGTTCAAGTTTGGGTATGGTTAGTTTGGATTTTACCGGCGCTACCAGTGATTTGGCCATCATCAAACTAATCTTATCCTCCCCGTCACTTCCTACGGTTCTCAGATAAACCGCTGCGCCGTATCCAAGCTCTGACGCATCTGAGAATCCGTGCAGAGAGCACGACTTGATGTTCTTTAATACAAAGCGCTCCAAACGCAACTGTGTGATCAGTGGCAGCTCCTTTAAAATGCTCTGCCACTCCGCTATGACATCCGCTGGGGGTTCCGCATCCCACGATAAGTTTCCTAACCACAGCTGCTGCATGAGAATCTTGCCCTGAAGGATAACTGGACAAATCCATCCTAAGGGGTCAAATGTCCTAGCCAGCGTAGATAGGATCGACCGCTTCGTACAACCGCTAGTGTCACCGAGTTTCATTCGGTATGAAAAACTATCAGTGTTTGAATCCCATTGAATGCCTAATACTTTAAAGAAGCTGGGCTCGTCCGCATTATCAAATATCTTCTTAGGCTTCTCTAAGTGCTCCGCGTCTATGTCACTTAAAATCTCCGGGCTATTAGAAGTCCACTTACTCAGCTCGAAACCGCCAGAGCGTAGTAAGTTTGTCAACTCAGCCTTTAGTTGACCCGCTTCCTCTATGGAGTCCGCTCCTCCCAAAATGTCGTCCATGTAGACTGAAGAACGCAGAAGACGCGCCGCCGCCGGATATCGCTCTCCTTCGTCCTCAGCCAACTGCCTCAGCGTCCGAATCGCCAGGTAAGGACTGGACTTCATACCGTAACTGACCGTGTTGAGGGAGTATACTAACAACGGTAAGTCCGGTGACTCTCTCCATAAAATTCTCTGAAACTGCCTGTCAGTTTCTTCTATCAGTATCTGCCTAAACATCATTCTAATATCCGTTGTGAAGACATAGGCATGTAACCTAAACCTACAGATGATATCCGCTATATCCCGCTGTAGCTTTGGTCCCGCATGCAGGCAGTCATTCAAAGACACTCCATTGCTAGTAGCACAGCTAGCATCAAACACCACTCTGATTTTGTCAGAGTCTGCTTTAAATATTCCGTGATGTGGAATCATATAACCCGTGTTCGCATAGTCCTCTGGTTTACCGCCACAGAGTGACATATGTCCCGTTTCCGCATATTCCCGCATAAAATCTACGTATTTCTTTTGAAATGCTTCGTTCGCATGAATCCGCCTTTCCATAGCCAAGAACCGCTTCATGGCCAATGGGACCGAGTTTCCGAGCTCAGGTCTGTCAGATAAAAAAGGTAACCGAACTTGGTACCTGCCGCTCTCATCCCGCTGATGAGTCATCATAAACACCGCTTCACATTCCAAATCCTTAGGAGCTTCGACCTTTGTGGTAACGTCTTCCACTTCCCAAAACCGCTCTAAAATCGCATCCGTAGTTGCGCCGCAGTAGAACGTCTGAGAAAAACAAGTCGCCTGAAGATAAGGATTTGGTACCGCAAACGTCACCGGCCCGGTTAATACGTGACCGAACACCGTATTCATAACCCGGGGTAAGTGATCGCTAATCCTGAGACATCCGCCGCCCAATAGAATGTCACACAGTAAATCCGCACCGATTAAAATGTCAATGTCCCGACTGACATAGAACTGTTCGTCCGCAAGATACAGTCCTCGATAATATTCCGCTAACTGGACTGGCAATGAAAAGCCAGGTAAATTACTGGTTATCTTGTTCAAAACCGTAGCCGTAGTAACGAGCTTCGGCTGCTCCGCATATCTCGGAGTCATGGTCAAAATAACCGCGCCTCTGCAACCGCTAACAGGGGCACCGCTCAGTCCCGTGACTGTGACCACGTTAGATTTAAACCGCTTTAAACCCAACCGCACCGCGCATGATTCCGAAATGAAGGTACTTTGACTGCCGCCATCGAGCAGCACTCTGGCCTCCTGATAGTTTCCGCAACCGTCTAACACCCTCACAACTGCCGTCGCAAGCAACACCGTGCTTTGGTAAGCAGTTGTCTCACTACTAGCGTTATACGCCATCAGTCCAGTGACTCCAGGGACCGCACTACCTGTATGCTCACTGGCCGAAGGCGCGCTCGCACTAGGAGCAACATCCGAAAGGGGAGCCGGGTCTCTACTTGCCGCGCGTTGATCCCCTTTCGATCCTACCGCTGGTTGATCGAAGTGTAACAAATAATGATGCTTGGGCGAATTGCATTTATAGCAATTGACGTTATAAGTACATTGGCCAATATTGTGATTATTCAAGCACCTAAAACACAACCTTAGGGATGTCACCTAAAGCTTCCGCATAGTAGGCTTCATGTTTAAAAACTTCTCACATTTATTGATGAAGTGTCCGACTTTTCCGCATAGTCTACATGACGCCAAACCCGCATTACTAAGGGCCGCATGAGCCTTTACCGCATGACTCTGCCCCCCTCCGCCACGTCTAACCGCTGATGACGTGCTAACTTGGGGTTCAACACTAGATTCCAAAATCCGTATTTCAGTCTCTAAAAACTTCAATAAATCCGCAAAGGTTGGCAACTTCTTGTCGGCATGCTTGTCCTCAAAATGCTTTTTTAAGTTAATATCAATTTTTTGAAAATTGAGATAAAACAATAAGTATGACCAGGAACTAACAGGAAACTTCATCTTTTCGAGTGCCTTAGTATTTTCCATCAAATTATTCAACATCAATTTTAACCCGTTTAATCCTTTACTATTTACGTGCGGTGCACTCAATAAATTATGTAATAAGCGATCCGCTAGTAATCTTTTATTATTATACCGCGTGTTAAGCAAATCCATTGCTATCGAGTAATTATCCCCCGTAATCGATAAATGTTGAATTAATGTTTTAGGTTCCCCCAATAACGCACCCGCTAAATAGTACATCTTTTCAGTTTCCGATAACGACGTGTCACTATCCACTAGTGACTGGAACAATTCCATAAACGGTACATACTCCTCGATCTTTCCCGAGAACGTAGGCAATTGTAATCGCGGTAGGACCGCCCTGCTACCCGCGCGTGAACTAGAATTATTGTTATTACCGCCGTCGTCTTCCGATTTAAAACTGAATAATTCCAAATACCGCTGTTTGATGAAATAGTATTTCCTGTTATAACTCTCATACATCTGTGTATGAGAAGCAAGGTCGAAATCCTCCGTGTCCGCCGCCGCGATTTGGATTTCATAATGCATATCCGTAAATGACTCGAACACCTTATCTAAGTCCTTACAACGGACCATAAATTCCCGCCTTTGTTCAGCCGACAACTCCGTGTTATTAGCTAGCGCGTCAGTCATGTCAATATTCCGAGCCGCCACCTGATATTTCATTTGACTAAGTACTAAACGCCTAGCCGCTGCCATGTCTGTAGTCATATAAACATACAAATGCAGATAGACCTAATAAAACACCTACAAGCACGATACTCTAAGGAATCTAATAACTAACTAAAGAAATGTTTATCAACTAAGAAAATGTATATCAAATCTTAATTATACCTATTCCGCTCCGCTTATAGCAATAGGTAAATAAAATAAATTTTGTATTAAATATTTCCGCAAATATTAAAACAAACTTTAAAAAACACCAAAATAACAATAACTACCGATAGTTATCGTTCCGCAATAATAAAAACATATTTTGGTGTAAAAAACATAACCGCAGAGAAAATATAAAAACAAAAAAATAAAAACCGCAATTCCAACCAAGACGCGAACCTAGGTCTGTTCTACCGCTATCACGTACTCGTTACCGCTGAGCCGCGATGATATATAGTAATCTTGGCAAATTTCCGCTACGTATACCAGACAATTATTAGAACAGAACTGTTTTAATATAATTTTACACACAAACACAATATTTATCAAAAATAATTTTTCACTTAAGTGCACAAAAAATGATCAGTTCTTACCGCCAATAAATAGCAACCGCAATGCCATATAAAAACAGAACCGAGTGCAATATGTGAATGATGTGTGGGTATTTGAAATATAAAAGGTGAATTGTAATTATAGATGGGTGGGCTTAAATACATATAAAATATGATGCAACTAACACTAAAACATATAATTTCCCCTAAATCTTGTGTGTAGTGTAGTTGTACGAATCACAATATACCGCTTATAGGTTTGGTATATAATATTTTCGTCCGCACGAAAATATATAACCTGGTGTAAAATTTGTTGGAGCTTATCAGATGTACCAGTGGTGTTAAAACTAATAAAAATTCGGAACGAAGGACCAGAGAGGTGTATAATAAACCATCCCTTGCCCACCGATGGGGGATATGGTTCATTTACCTACCGCGTGCACTGGTTCAGTGCTACCGCAGTTTCAACACCTCAGGACACCCGATAAGCTCGTGTAGCCCTGCCAAACCTACATAATATATATAATATAAGCCCTACACTCACCCCAATGAGCCGCAGAACACCAAATTTACACTTTCACCATAGTTTTTCAATTTTTGATTCGCGCTGGTCGGCCGACACACACTATCGATCCGCCATATTTTTTTTCTTCTTCTTTGCCATCCTTTTCCGCTAGATGGCGCCGTAAGTTCCCGCTCAAATTTAACCCCGTAAGAGCGAGATAAATATATACAAATATAAAATGTGTGAGTGAAACGGCACGAGGCCTGTGTAATGTTGGTAGTATCAGTTCCGCGTTTAAAATTACAATAAAATAGCAACATAATGGCGCTAAAAACTAAACATATATTATATATATTATATATTATAGGATTTATCCCATGTTACTTATTTTCGTTAATGCCGAAAGCTTTAGCTGCTGTGATACTTTTTTTTAAATAAAATTTTGAGTATTAATTCACAAAGTTTTTATATCATTCGCTAGTATTGTAAGCCTTTTCATTATATACCTAACTCATACAATCTTTATCTACTTTTATAAATTCCTACAGTTGCCCATTCATTAAAAGTTCCTCCATTTTTACATTAACTGATTTTTTTAAATGTGTAAATATGTCCCCCACCATAGTTCAGGCCTTGTCGTGGTGGTGGGGCTCAGTAGCCTAGGGTGAGCCGCTGCACTTTGGGCGAAGCTAATTAATTGAGCTGAGGGGGCTCTTTGTGCCCCTCTTATAAGAAGAGGGGACAAAAGAGCAGTGGATTAGGGGCGAGGACGGGAACCTCACACCATTGTACTGTCCCGATGTTGGGAGGGGTTATTCTGTGGTGCGGGCGGGCGAGACAACCCCTCTGTGGAGGTGGCGTCGGTTCTCTGAGGGACTAGCCGTCGAGGTGCCCTGTTGGCTCATTAGATCCGGGGCACCTCACCAAAAGCGGCAATGGTGGCACTCGCCGGGTTTTAGTCCAGCGAGTCCCACATACCCGCCGGGGGAGACCCACTCCCCCGCGAGATGCCTCAGGGCATTTCCCGGCGTTAAAAAAAAGGTGTAAATATTATGTCGCTAAACTCTTTTTTGATAAGCTTAAACAGTTTACTAAATAACTTGGTGGGATCTTTATTATGTTCCTTATGTATAATAGTTTCGGTGTAATAATACTACTCATGAATAGATATTCGAGGCTATAAGATTTCAACAATGAAAGGAATTTGACAGTAATGAAATTATTTTCTAGCAAGTTAATATTAAAGTCACCACATACAATTATATTTTTGTTGGATCTACATACTTTTGTCAGTACTCCTTCCATGATCTCTTCAAATATGTCATACAATCCACTTGGGGGTCTGTACACACACACAATAATAAGGCGCTCAAGTTCCACACAGGCTATCTCAGTAGTACGCTCAACAGAGAGACTTCAATATCTTTTCTGTCTTCATATTTAATCCATTTATTTATTAATATTATGTAGGTCTTTACCTATGAAATTGCCGTTTTGTATGAAAAAATTACACGATATTTTATTCATGTATTTTCTATTTGTATTAATCGAAGTAATCACGCATCTTTGCCAACGCAGTGACAGTTTATGGATGCCCTTCTTAAAGAAATCAGCTGGATGGGAGGAAACAAATTCTTCAAAGGCATTTTGTACTGCCTCTCGGGTAATGATTTTTTTTTCCCGCCAAGAACTTATCCAAATTCTGGAAAAAATTGGTAGTCTGTAGGCGTAAGGTCTAGTGAGTAGGGCGGATGACGGAGAGCTTCCAATCCCAGTTCTTGCAACTTGGAGACCGTCTGCTGTGCAGTATGAGGTCACGAGTTGTCGTGCAGGAGCAGCGGAGACGAGCGATTGACCAATGCTGGTTGGAGATGTGCCAGCTTCTCCATCATTGTGTTAACTCCAACAAAAATTATTTTGATTTGAAATGGCCAGCACTGCAGAACGGTAATTTCATAGGCAAAAAACCTATTATATGAGAAAAATCAATAAGAAGTGGTTACCTCTGAACGTACTCACAACCTGGTGATCACTGAAGTTAAACATAATTTCTTGTTTTGCTAGCCATTTTTGTGCTTCTTTTAACCTGCCAATAACTTCAATCTATTAGACCTACATTCTTGCAATTTTCTTATTCCATTCCCCGCCAGTTTTTATTGCTACCACATTTATTTTACATTGATTATTTTTTTTAATAGAAGAGGGGGCAAACGGACAGTCGGTTCACCTGATGGTAAGTGAATAGCGACATCCATAGACACTCGCTATACCAGGAGATCAGCAGGTGCGTTGCCGGCCTTTTAGATGTAAGTATGCTCTTTTCTTGAAGGTCCCTAAGTCGTATCGGTTCGGAAACACCGTAGGTAGGTAGGTAGGCAGCTGATTCTATATATTTGTGGTGCGAGGCAGGAAATGCCGTAAAAATCTAGATGTTGTGGATTTCCGGACATCAAGATGGTGTGGGTGAAATTTAGAATTCTTACGCGATGTCCGGTGGTGGAATTCGGCCGCAGGTATTAATCCGAACAATTCCTCAGAACACTCCCCGTGGTAGATGCGGTAGAAGATGCAGAGCGATCCGACACATCTACGCAGCGCCAAAGAATCAAGCCGATTGGAGATAACATTGTCGTCGACGATTCGAGCCGCCCAGCGTTGAATGCGGTCAAATGGAAGGAGCTGATGAAACGGAAGGATATTGGGGCGATAGCACAGAGGTGAGAGCAGTATTCCCTGTGAGGCCGGATCTGCGCCTTTTATAATTGAAGGCGGTGTGAAGGAATGAAATACTGCTTTTCCTTCCAAATGACCACGAAACTGCACATCTCTCGATATGTCGACGCCAAGTATCCCAATGCTGGCGGCAGTTAGGGGAGCGCCTTCAAATCGTAGAGGAACGACGAAGGGTGATTTTTTAGCGGTAATGTACAAAACGTTCACTTGCTGCACAGTTGCAAGTTGTCTAAGAAAGTCTTCTCTAATTCTTATTATGTTCTAATTTATCTATCTCTTATATGTAAGCGATTATTAGCCAAGTGGTGAGCTAAATTGTAATATAAATAAATATTTGAAAAGTTACGGCGACGACACAGTGAGTGCGCCCTGCTATTATGGTTCGGTGTTGTGCAGATTCATCGACCAATGAGGAAGGTATATAAACTTAGGAGGATTTGCTTATTTATAATGGCAGGTAATGTGCTAAAAAAACAGCTAATGTGCCGTATGTGTTGCTATGTATTGTGACATATAGCACTCGAATATTAAAGTTCAGGATGTGTTTCAACAATATTATGTGTAATATGATTTTTACCCGCGACGGAAAGGAGACTGTATATGCGTTTGGGGTGAGAGGCAGTTTGTGTGTGTAAACCTTTTTTGCCGCTTATCTCCAAGACTACTTGTCCGATTTTGATGCGGTTTTCAGAGATGGGTTCGGATTAGATTGGTGCATATTATTAGATAGATATTAAGTTGATAACTCACTAGAGGGCACTGCAGTAAACGTTTTTTGTACAATCCAATGTTGCCATTTTTCTCCAAAACTACTATTTTAATTTTGATACGAATTTCAATGATGGGTTTGGGTTTGATTGGTGCATGTTCTTAGATAGGTGTTATAATTACAACCCACCAGGGGGTGCTGCAATAAACATTTGTTTTGATGCGGTTTTAATTCAGTGATGGGTTCTGGTTTGATCGGTGCATGTTCTTGTATCATGTGTTACGATGAAAACTCACCAGGGGGCGTTGAATTAAATGTTTGTTTGTGGAAAACCAAAACTACTAGTCCGCTTTAGATGCGATTTTCGGTGATAGGTTCGGGTTTAATTGTGGTACGTGTTCTAAAATGTGTTACGGTGACGACTCACCAGGGGGCGCTGCAGTAAACATTTATTTGTACAAACTAATGTTAAGAGGTAGTGCCATGCTGCTTAGCAGCCGAATTGGGCCGGCACGACCGGGGTGGTACCTCTCGCTCACATAACACCGGCGTCAAGTGACAACTATGCTGTCGCGTTTCGTGCGGTTTGTGAGTTTCCGGTGGCCACGCAAGGAGGGCAACGCATCTGCATAATCTTTGGTTGTGCGGATGTGTTTGGGCGTCGGTAGTCGCCAAACGGCTTCGACTGCTCATTGCCCTACTATGCCATAAAAAAAAAATGCTGCAATTTTTCTCCAAAACTACTAGTCTGATTTTGATGCGGTTTTCAATTATGTGTTTGGATTTAATTGGTGCATGTTATCAGCGAGGTGTTACAATTACGACTTACCAGGGGGCGCTGCAGTAAATATTTGTTTTGATGCGGTTTTCAGTCAGTGGTGGGTTCTGGTTTGATTGGTGGATATTCATATATTTTTTATGACGATGAAAATTCACCAGTAGGGCTAGCATGCGAGCAAGACAAAATTTTGTCTACCCCTTTTCTCGTATTATTTCGTATAAGTAATACGAGAAAAGGGGTAGATACAATTTTGTCGTGCGCGTATGCTAGCCCTACAGGGGGCGCTGCAGAAAACATAATATTTTGTTTGTGCAAAAAAGCAAAATTAAAAATTTTGAAAAAAACCCCACGACGGTTAAAACATGATTGAAAAATGATAAAATAATTAAAAAACCCCGACATTTAAACAACAGAGTATCAGTTTTCATAGCACTTCCCTAAGCACCTATTTGGTTCTCGAAGACGTAGATGTGGCCATAACATATTATTCAAGTCCTTATGAACTTAATATAAAACCCCAATATAATCCGTCGGGGCTGCCATTGAATGGACTAGATTTGTAGTTTTATAGTAACGTGAATCATTTGGAGATATTTTATTTATATTACTTATATTTCTTCAAATTTAAAACAGTGATGATGATTCACGTTACTATAAAACTACAAATCTAGTCCATTCAATGGCAGCCCCGACGGATTATATTGGGGTTTTATATTAAGTTCATAAGGACTTGAATAATATGTTATGGCCACATCTACGTCTTCGAGAACCAAATAGGTGCTTAGGGAAGTGCTATGAAAACTGATACTCTGTTGTTTAAATGTCGGGGTTTTTTAATTATTTTATCATTTTTCAATCATGTTTTAACCGTCGTGGGTTTTTTTCAAAATTTTTAATTTTGCTTTTTATAATTTAAGAATTATGATTGGTTGATTATGATTTTTATTTTTGAAATTATTACAATAATTTGGACCTCCAAGAATACTTGTTTTAGATGAATGTAGAAAGGACTCATGTAAGGCGGGAGCGAACACCGCTTCTCTGGCTGGGCAAGGGACCGTCGCAGTCCAACTTGACATCGACATTTGCCGTTCCATTACAGCTGCCTGAATTATCGGGGACGCGCTGCACCGCCACCTCTGTCATGTCATCGTTAATGATGATCCTGGGGTGGGCCACGACATCCCAAACTTGCACCATCACGCCGCGGGGATCTTGGTTATTGCATAAGTCGCCCTAGAATTAATGTACAGGTCCTTTTAAAAAACATATACGCGCTAAATCGTCGAATCGAATAATGTATATACGGATTTAGATGAAATCTGTAGATTATTTTGTAATAAGAAATAATTTACAGTTATTAATCCATCCTATTAGTTCTGGAGTGGAGTTCTCGTCGGGAAGACGGAGGGTCGGTTTATCTCCGACTGAATGGTATGACGACTTCCATGCAGTGGCCGGTCCCTGTTGGATGTGGGGGATCGGCCATGCCGGCCCTCATTGAATGGCAATGGTAATGATGATGACGATGATTCTGACAAAAATTATAGATTTAAAGAGCATTATCATATGGCCAGTAGTGCAAAAAACAATTGGCCGTTACAGAACTCCCAGCAAATGCGAAAATATATTATGTTAATATAGAATCCATAATTATTAAAGGCGCGTCAAAGGAAGTTTCACATCAAAAAGAAATTATAGACGACCCAGGGCTTGGCTCAGGTGAGCAGGGTGATGCTATCCATGTTGACTGACTCGTAAATATTATTCTGACATTTGCACAGCTACATATATGTATTTAGATTGCAAGCGAGTTACAGCCTTCGCCCGCGTGGCCGCGGATGGAGCTCCTAGGATGGTACCTGTGGGATAGTGGCCGTGCACTGCTGATCGTCCAAGTAGAAGTGTCGTTCGTCATTTAGGTCATCGATGGGGATGATGCCTGAAACAAGCATCTAAACTATGAGATACATTTTATAGATAAAAAGCAGCCAATCTTTAAATTAACCAATGGGATGTGCATGCAGCATAATAACTTTACCATACGTAAGTGCTTCCATTGCTGAACTGGGACCAAATAAATTCATTAATAAAATAGATTTGTTGACAAAAATCACTTGTTTGATTTACTACGTAAATTATAATCAATAAGTCAGTATACAAAACAAATTTCATAAAAGTCATTCTATAATATACTCACTTTTTGCTTCTATAGAAGAGTAGTCAGCCTTCGCGACTCCGAGGAGCAGGCACAGGGAGAGCAGGTTGGTGAACATGTTGGCGAACTTGTACGTCGGCGCTGACGGACTGTGTCGCACACTCGAGGCCGGCCCAATAAGTACTGCTCGTAACAGAGCTCAACTAATCTTTTCGCTACACATAATTAACACACATAAATTTTGCTATTTAAAATTTTCACAGAATAAACGTAACAATCTAAATTGCAGTCGTTAATTATTGCATAGAACAGTTGCATTAAATACCTACAACTCTCATAGAATATCAACTAACTGTTATTACAATGACGATACCAAACTATTTTCGATACTCGTGTCGGTACATATTATTATTCGAATACTTGATTAACTTTCCCAAATGCTTAGTAGACTGGTTATTTAAAAAAAAACTTTGTAAAAAATTTTACTCAGGGTATAAAACTACTAAGTTGTTCTACTGTTTAACAAACAACTTTACAAATTATATAAGGTGCATGTAAATATATTTTTTTTTTATAGAAGAGGGGGCAAACGGATAGTCGGTTCACCTGATGGTAAGTGAAGAGCGACATCCACAGACACCCGCTACACCAGTGGATTAGCAGGTGCGTTGCCGGCCTTTCAGGTATGAGTATGCTCTTTTCTTGAAGGCCCCTAAGTCGTATCGGTTCGGAAACACCATAGGAGGCAGCTGATTCCATATAGTAGTCGTGCGAGGCAGGAAATGCCGTAAAAATCGAGTTGTTGTGGATTTCCGGACATCGAGATGGTGAGGGTGAAATTTGGAGTTTTTCCGCGATGTCCGGTGGTGGAATTCTGCTGCAGGTATTAGTCCGAACAATTCCTCAGAGCACTCCCCGTGGTAGATGCGGTAGAAGATGCAAAGCGATCCGACATCTCTACGCAGCGCCAAAGAATCAAGCCGATTGGAGATAACATTGTCGTCGATGATTCGGGCCGCCCGGCGTTGAATTCGGTCAAATGGAAGGAGCTGATACTGGGGCGCTCCAGCCCAGAGGTGAGAGCAGTATTCCATGTGAGGCCGGATCTGCGCCTTGTATAATTGAAGGCGGTGTGAAGGCATGAAATACTGCTTCGCCCTATTGAGCACGCCGAGTTTCTTCGAGGCTAGTTTAGCCTTTCCTTCCAAATGACCACGAAACTGCACATCTCTCGATACATCGACGCCAAGTATCCCAATGCTGGCTGAGGCGGTTAGGGAAGTGCCTTCGAATTGTAGAGAAACGACGAACGGTGATTTTTTTGCGGTAAACGCGCAAACTTGTGTCTTGTTGGGGTTAAATTGGACTAGGTTAAGTCGCCCCCATTCCGAGACTTTGGCCAGCAGAGACTCAATTTCAGACACAAGTTTGTTCCGACACTCATCGACTTGATCCCGAGAAATATTAGGGCGGCCAGTGTAAAAAGCATCTCCAGTGCTGTCATCCGCATAGCAATGAATACCGCTGGTTTTCAGCATATCATTGATATGCAGAAGAAACAGGGTTGGAGATAGTCCACAACCTTGGAACACCAGCATTTACAGACTTGAGGTCCGAGCATGCACCGTCGACAACGACCTTAATGCTCCTGTCTGCCAAAAAACTGGTGATCCACATACATAATTTCTCGGGAAGCCCATAAGATGGTAGCTTTGCAAGAAGTGCTTTATGCCACACCCGATCAAAGATTTCTAGGGAAATCTTAGAAAAGGGCGCATAACTTTTTTTTTTTAAATTTTAATGAAGAAACTGGAAGGAGTAAAAGTTTTAACTCTATGCATTTATTATGATTAACAATATAGTCATTAATACTGACAAATAGGTAGCAAGTTATTATGTATTTTTTTGAAATATTCCAGTTTCAATCCCTAAAACCGCTATATCATCTCCTTTACACCTGTATATCCCTATTACACTTATTTAAAAAGGGTGCTGTGTACGAAAGTAAATTTGTTTTTTTTTTAATTAAAATAAAAAATAAATAAAAATAAAAAGTATCCCATCTGCTCTAAAGATGTAATGAGGGCTTTCAAACTGTATAATGTAAAAACTCTACAACCTTATTTGACATGTCTGTTAAAACTATTGAATATATTGTAGAAATAATTTCGCCAATGTAGGCGAAAATTTTTAGTGATTCTCTTTTGTTTTTGATCTTGATCAATTTCAGTACTTCCAACTTATAACAAGTAAAATGTTTGAGATGGTCAATCTAAATGTAATTCTAGCATCTTTTAACAAGTATCAGTATAGCCAGTGAGCCAGTGGCATGGCGATCTGAAATTGATGCGCAAGTTTATCCACGTGATGAAAATTATGTGTAAATACACAGCCTGGCAAGAATCGCAGGACGCCTCAATATGTGTAATTTGCGAATTTTCCAAGACTTTTGATTATGTTGAAGCAACATTGATCAGAGAATTTTGTCACTAAGGTTTCAGGGACATCTTAAACTTTTAGCCTCCTACTTAAATAACAGAACACAAAAAATAATTGTAAATAATAAAAGTTTCTCTGGTATCGGCATAAAAATTAAAGGGTTTTATTTAAATGGTTAGCATAGTATTCGTATTTTGTGAGCAGAAAAATATAATCTGTGAGCAGAAATAACTAATTGATCAGCAACTCATGGCCAGCAAACATTTCAAAATCAATCAGCAATTGATGGCTGCAATTATTTTTGTACATCATATTAATTATATAAGCTGCAATAAGCTGCTCTGGTTTAATAAAATTTTGGTAAGCACTCAGAGGGTAAGCAAAAAATTTTGTGCTGCATATAAAAGTAGGAAAACTACTTCTTTTTAATTACTTGTCATGCAGTGTGAATGAATCGAAGCTTCAAGCTCTCCTAAACTTATGGTAGATTGGCCGTATACATATAGTACACACGTCAGCTCCGTGAGTGTAACAGCCTACATAACTTTATCTATAGTAATACAAAAACTATTATTAATAAAAAATATTATTGAACTAAGATACACGCGCGTCATTTATTAAGTATTAAATTTAAAAAGTTCATGTTATCAGTTATATTAGTTTATAATTATTGCAACGCGTGTAAATTGTTTATGAGCTATGACACCACCATTGTCACAACAGCGACAGCTGATAGTGGTGTTCATAGAAGGTGGACACACCATGGACACCATTTCTGAGATCAGTAGAAGAACGAGAATATCGGTGAGTGAGACTTTAAATAAGATATTTATACATTTAAATTACTACGAAAACTATGTAATACAAAGTAAAATATTATTGTTCATCAAATATAGTAATATCATTGTGAAGTAGGCCTCTTACACAATTATATTATCAAAGAGTATAATATTATAATACGGAGGATATTATATTATAGGATAATACGTCATTGCTCTTACATTTGAGTCATCAATAAAAATAAATAAATATTATTATGGTAAAATGTTTCTGGCGCGAATGTTAAAGTATAATTATAATTTATGTGTTTATTGTTTAAGGGGAAAACAATAAACTTTTGGTTGCGACGCAACGAGGAGACTGGAGGAGACTTATCGGCCCGTCCCCGGCAGCTCCACCGGCGCGCGACCACCGCAGACCGGTGAACAAGATGCTGCCATTGTGAAAGCGATCCATTTCCAATCAAGGAGCATACGGATTACTGCAACTCAATATAGCGTAAGTAGACTTTCAAAATATACATAGGGAGTAAAAAATCGCTTTTACAGCAATCTTTCAACAGAAAAATGTTCACAAATAAGTTTTAACTTCAATTAACCCACGATTTTATTGTAATGACTACTTATTAAGCAGTAAAAAATATTAACCACTAGCTTTTGCCCGTGTTTGCGCTTCTCTCACGTTAAAGTAGATTAAGAAATACATCAAGTCTGTTCGCTGTTCCTTGGTAACAGATAGAGTATTTCTATGACACTTATATTTTCGCCCTTCAAAAATAAACTTATCTTAATAATAGGTCATGAAAACACAATTAAAAAATGCCTAATAAGTAAATAAATCCAACAACTAAGTATATACAGTAATGTATTTATTATTCATTATAGAATATATAATATTTAGAGAAACATAAACCTTACTATTGCCACCTGATGGTAAGTGGTAGAAGTCGCCCATATAAACATAAATTAGTTTACCTGGAACTAGCCCAGGCAATTCCAAAGGCGATCCGTCCGTCCGTGTTGGATGCGAGTGGCAAGGGATCGGTTGTCATGGCGTTCATTGAAGGAGAGAGAGGAGATGTTCAGAAGAGTATTAAAACTTTTAAATTTTCTTGGGCATCGTTGTCAATTAAAGACATTTCTTTTGCCGGGGTCCGAGTCTTGAGGCCAACGGCTTTTTAACGACGCCTTATTGTGTCGGTTGATACTTGAAACAACAGTGAACATATTTTGATTATCTTTAAAAAAAGCTATTACTTATATTTGGATCTCTCACCCTGCTCGGTCATAATATAAAACAATACATTTATGACACTCATACGGCAAAACAACCAACTCGCAACGTTCCCAGACATTTACAATAAAAATTCCAAAGTTTGTAATTATACAACCCAACGGTCAAAACATCTCCACACAATCATGCTTTCACAAATTCCTTAAATCCTATGATTTACGATGGCCGAACCAATTATACGAAAGATACAAAAACAATAAATACACTTAGTTTAATTAGGTAAATTGACCCAGAGTTATAATGAAACAATTTTTACGGATTTTATCGCGGTTTATTAAGATTTTTACAAGCCCGACGTTTCGGATACTTTACAGCAACCATGGTCACGGGATACGCGATAAAATCCGTAAAAATTGTTTTATTATAAATATAATAATAATCATGAAATCTTGCTGACGAAGTAGTTATTTTGCACACTGAATGTTTATTATGACACTCATGTTATTGTAAGCTGCCTATTTATTTGCGGAACAAATATCGCTGCCTAATTTTTTTTATTGCAAACTAAATCTTTGTATGCAGACCAAATTATTTAAATGCTGTTTTTTGTGGCTCACCAAATTTTATAATTGCTGGACATTTAATTACTTCTCAAAATTGAAGAGAAAAAGATCTTAAAAAAAACTTTCATTATTGGTTAATAAAATGAAAGAAAGAGTTTAAAAAAAAGAAAAAAAAGGTAACTCTAATAAGAAATATAACACTTTATATGTTCATTGTAACCTTTAACGATAATTGAGCTTCTTCGTCTACGACAAAATAATTCCTTAACGTACATCATTATAATATATTTTAACACTAAAAATTTACTGGCATGGTTGACTCTGGCATAATAAATAATATTTTATTTTAAATTTTTAATAAAATACTGAATTTGTAAAAAAAAATCGGTTGTCTGTAAAGTCGGTTTACTGTGGTTTACTGACGATAGTTGAACGTGACAACGTCATAAGAAAATGGAACGCCTCAGAGCGAGGTAACGCCGCATACATCATGTTTTTTCGTTGGTGCAGCCGGCTCCATCGAATTATAAGACGTAGTAACGTCAATACATTTGCTTTTCTAGAATTAAAAAGGATACTTGATACTAGTATTTTAATATACCTACGACATTGTCTATTTTGAAATTGGAAAGAGTGTAATCGAATAGAACGATTTCATGTGTTCACGAATTAGAGATTTAGTTTTTTTTTTTCGAAATTTCATACTTATATACTTATCTGGGATTCTCTTTCAAAATAGTAACCAACTGCAATGCGGTGGAATGCACTTTAACAATGAGAGATATTATTAATTGGAATTGAAGTCTAAATGGGAGTTATATAAAGGGCGTATACGTAATAATTGAAAAGTACTAAATAAATCATATAGATAAATTTGTTAATTTTTGGTTCTTTTGTCTATAGCATTCGTATCTATACGAACAGAGACAGTTTAGCTCCAGATAATAACGACGACCAATTATGTGACGTGATATTACGAGAAAGGATAGATACGAATAGTAATGCCAATGCAAAAAGATAGATAGATTTGACAAGTCTCTAGCCAAGACGAACATTAACATACTCTGTAACGATCTAGTTTTGGATAAAATAAATTAAAAGGCAAAAGAGTAATAGACAGAAAAAGAAGCTTTTAGCAATATTAATGGTGCATTCAGGGACACGAACACGATCCCAGGATACGACAAAATACATAAAATAATAATAAAGAGGTAAAAGAATTAGTACAACGTGTACACCAGTATAATATGCTAACGCAACTGCGATTGAAATGCAAAACCAGGGATACTAATTGATGGGTGGAATTGTAATAAAGAAAAGAAAAGAAGTGACCAAAAGTATTTTAAAGTTGGACCTTGTGCTTTATTATATTAAATAATTCCTCTAATTATATTAAATTAATTAATACTAACCAACAATCACACGTCGTTACCTAGCCCCGTACCATGTTAGGAGCTTGTCCAGTAGTTTGTCAACCAGTGGGCCGTTCAATATTAGAATTGAAGCCGGTGCCGACAGTTTTACTTTAACTACAAAAAAAAATGTCATATCTGTAAGTTACTAAAATACATAACATAATTGATAATATTATTGCACCCCATCATCATACAGCATCATGTAGTGTTCTTCCTAACATAATTAAATACAGTAGAGTTTTGCCTCTTTTTAAATCCGGCAGTACATCTGATATAACTAACGTTAATCAATATTCTATACTCTATATTATATACGGCCAACAGTCACTAAAGTTTATGAAAATCACTTGAAAAATTTGTTAGGCACAAAAAATATTCAGAATGTATAACAGGACGCCCTACCACAGATGCTGGTGTTAATTATTCAATTAAGCATGTTTACAAAGACGAGGACTCACATAATGCAATGGGAGTTTTTCTGTGACATATCCAAAGCTTTTGATTATGTACAGAGTGAGATATACGTTAGGAAATTGGACGACCATGGAATAGTCGGTTCGGCAGGTTTCGGTGGGTCTTTTTATTTACAGGAACTTCTATTTTTTCAATAGGACCCAAAGGATAAAGGTGTTGACACGTCTTCAATAATAATTTATTAAAATACAACGACAACATACTAATGACGAGCTAAATATTACTTACCTAGTTATTACCTTTTAAGGATGGTACATTGGTCAAGTATTCAAAACTTACTTTTAAAAGTAAACAAAACAAAATACTTCAAATTTTATTGTTCAATAATTATAATGAAACAACTTTTTACAGATTTAATTACGGCTTATTAAGATTGTTATATACCCGACGTTTCTTATACTTCACAGCTACCATGTTAAGGGGGGGACAAACCTCCCGTCAACAACGACAAAAGTTGTTTCTTTATCGTCTCATGTTAAGCAAGTGCAATCCAATGTAATCTTACATATTCACAAAATGGAAATTGGTGGTGTTCATAGGAGTCTTACCCCCAAATACTCAAACGAATCTCAAATTTAAGACGTACTTAAACTCGTGTTGTCCCTCATTTTCTTTGAATCTGACACGTCGTAGCATGAGTTTAAGTACGTCTTAAATTTGAGATTCGTTTGAGTATTTAGGGGTTAGCTACAGTGGGGTCAGTAGTATAGGCATATTAAAAAATTCCTACATATTATACTGACTTAAGAATTTTCTTTTATTCACATGTTCTATTACTATTTATCTTTTATTTTTAAGGCATTATTTTTAAAGTAGTGAAGTGATTCCAAAAAGTTACGTCGAAGAGGAAGTGAGTGCGCACAACCATATTATTGTCAGGTTCAGTCTAATGAAGAGTGGACAGTTGAGGAAGGTTTATTCAGTTCACAAGATTTCCTTATTTATAAAGACAGGTAAAACCTCGGAGACAAGTTGATTTCTTTATATTATATTATCTACTACTATACATTATGTTATTTACTACTCTCACCACACAAATTATACTTTGTGTTATATTTGATTTTAATTTTAAAATAATGATTAGTCGATTATAAATTTTATTTTTAAAATTATTACAAATACTTTGAACATCCGAAAAATCTTTCTGTTATTTTACGCCTGAATATTTTTAGATAAGTAAGTACTCTTTATTACACAGAAAAGTGGGAACGAAGAAGTCCCCGCTGGGGTAATGGACCCTCGCAGCGCAACTTAACTTCGATGATGGCCTTTCCGATGCAGCGACCTGAGTAGTCGGGGATGCGCGCCACCCGCGCCTCACTCAGAGAACTATTGATGTGTATCAGTGGGGGGAACAGGTCGTCCGACATCTTCACCAACACGCCGAGAGCTTGTAGATCGTTGCATAAATTGCCCTAAAAATTAAAGTTTCTTTAATATAATGCACATATTAAGCTGTGCTCGATGTATGAATGAGATGAAAGCAGAATTTTCTATTATGGCGTATCCTGTATAACGTACAAGAGAGACGTCATCGCCCAGCCGGTGGAACTAAAAGGTGTGTACCTGACTGAGGTAGCCGGTGCACTGCTCGTGGTCTAAGTAGTAGTGCCGTTCGTCGTTCAGGTCTTCGATTCCGACATGGCCTAAAAAAAATCTTAACTATTACATACATTTTATGAATTTATAATAAATTTCAGATAATCTTCAAATCAGCCTTCAAATGTGGGCAAGCCATTGTAATTTGTAAACCTTTTTTGTAATTTGTTTGACATTTTCCATTTTTCATGGTGGCTGTCCTATATTTACATTAACAATTTAAAAGTTTTGCTAAACATTTGGATAGTTTCATCAACAAAGCAACTACTTTCGTATACAGCCCAAGCTTCTTGAGTGTCATTCTCTAGTATACTTACTTAATATTGCTATGGCCGTGTTCAAGCCCGTTGGTTGTGTCAATAAAGTCTTCGGGATCCCGAGGAGCAGGCACAGGGAGAGCAGGCTGCCGAGCATGTTGGCGGACTTGTACGTCGGCGCTGGTGAACTGTGTCTCGCATTCAAGGCCGGGCTGAATAAATACTGCCCGTAACAGAGCTGAACTAATCATTTTTCTGCACATAATTAACTAACGTAAATTTTGTTGTTTAAAATTATTTACGCAATATATAATACAATTCTAATTGCAGTCGTTTAAAATTGCTTACTTGCTTACAAAACTTGTATCTAATCCTGTATTATTAAAACGATAAACTAATAACAATACCAAACTACTTTCAATACACGCATACTTACCTATTAAGAATATACAAATTAGAATACTTATTAAAATAAATAAAAAACGTTTCAATTAAAATAATATACAATATGTATAGGAGGGTCTGCAGAAAGGTCCCCCACCGGGGGCTGCCCTGCATATCGGGGGTTGAATGTCATGATGACTCACCCTCACTCACTTAAAAATAAAACCGGTGGGAGGGAAGCGCTGTGCCGCGCTCCCGGCTGCATGGGTACCACCATCTTGCTTGTTTCTTCCGTGAAACAGCTTTGTTGTGTTTCGGAGAGAAGGGCAAGACAGGCAGTGTAATTGCTGGCACCAAGACTTAACATCTTATGTCTCAGGACAGGCAACACATAAATGATTTGCCTGGGGTGTTTCCAGGTATACTAGTTTCCCCACCATGGTTCAGGCCTTGACGTGGCGGTGGGGCTCAGTAGCCTAGGGTGAGCCCAACACCTTAGGCGAAGCTAATTGAGCCGAGGGTGCTCTTTGTATTCCTCTTATAAGAAGAGGGGACAAAAGAGCATGGGGCAAGGGGTAAGGATGGGAACCTCACCCCATTGTACTGTCCCGACATTGGGAGGGGTTGTTCTGTGGTGCGGGACAACCCCTCTAGCCTGACTAGCCGTCGAGGTGCCCTGTTAGCTTAACAGATCCGGGGCACCTCACTAAGGCGGCACTGGTGGCACTCGCCGGGTTTTAGTGGGTAGAGCTGCGTCCGTTTACCATCTTTCGGGGAGAACCACTCCCCAGGCGAGATGCCCCAGATTTCCCGGCGTAAAAAAAGGTATACTATATCTGAGGCTCATCCTTGACGGAGGGTGCACCGGCGGTCGGCCTTCTCAATGTTGGGACCGAGGGTCGTGAAGGCGGCAAGTGCGCAAGCAGACCTCCCGAACCACGGAGAACCCAGCGCTGCCTGCAGCTATACTCTGGACTCTGCCGGAGTATGGCGATGAACGGTGCACCCATCTGGGCGGTTTACCTTACCGCGAGGAATAAGTATCGTGGACGGCAGCAACTGCTCTGGCCGGTGACCCCCTGTGGAACTCGTGGTGGAGGTTCTTGTCGAAACGCAATCCTATTTCTCGGATAGGAAGTCTCTTGGCACGAGCCTTACGTCGTACGGGATCCTGTGGGTCCGCCGACTAAAGCAAGAGGCGTTAATGTGTAGGTAGAGGAAGGTCCTGGTGTGGCAGCCGTATGGCAAAAGTCAAACGGTTGCTCTGCGTCCGGTCTTCGACCCGTGGCTGTGGACTCGGCCCAGCACACTCTCAAGGTGTGGCCGAGATGGGCGGCTCTGTCACTTCAATCCTCGGAGGGGACTGCAGCACACGGGGACTGCAGCACACGGGGACTGCAGCACACGGGGACTGCAGCACACGGGGACTGCAGCACACAGGCGGAATTTGTTTACAAAACATATATCATTGCCGCTCTATTCCGGTAAGCTAGATGTTAAAGGCCAATAAAACTGTATCCGCACATGTCACATTTTTTTATATAGAAGAGGACGGACAGTCGGTTCACCTGATGGTAAGTGAAAAGCGACGTAAGTGAGTATGCTCTTTTCTTGAAGGTCCGTAAGTCGTATCGGTTCAGAAACATTAACACCTAGAAGAGGAAATTGGCCTCTTTTTAAATTTAACTACAAAAAAATACAACAACAAGACAGCATGATTACTAATATATTTTTAAGTTACATGGTTATTTTCATTGCTAAAATGATTTAAAACGGGATATTTAATAATAATAAACTTTATTGTACATAATAATTTACACATAAATCAAAATATAGTAAATAAGTACAATTGCCGGCCATATCGCTTTAGAGCGTTTTCTTCCAGGCAACCAGCACAGGAAGAAATGCACTTTCTAGGTATTTCTCCTGTGTGCATGAACCAAATTTAAATCAACACAAACAATAAATAGATAAAAATATTAGCCAATAATAACAACCAAAATAATACAAATGAAAATTAATAATATAGAATAAACAAAGATACAAAATAATCAATATTAACTAATTAGTACCAACGAATAAAGAAGAAGAAGAAACGAGTCGAACACTTATTAAGTTTTAAGTCTGTAGGTAATGTTTTTTGACAAGTGATTTAAAACTATTTAAACTTTTAGCCTCTCTTATGTTAACCGGTAACGAATTCCATAGTCTCACACAGGGAGGTCTTTACCCGGGGGTTCAAGGGGTGCAGCCGCACCCGGGCGCGGGGTCCTAGGGGGCGCCGAGTGCTAGAAATTGGAAATTTTATCGACCTCTAAACTCATTCAATGTCAACGTAGATTAAAAAATGACTTATCGAAAGGACAAACCGTAGACTATGGTAATCAACCTGAAACAGAACGCGGGAAAAAGAGGTGGACGGCAGCTTTGCAGAAAATAATAGAGATAGTCAAATTTTTAGCAAGCATATAGCATTTCGAGGAACAACTTAAAAAGTTGTGTGACTCAAATACTGGCAATTATTTAAAGTTGGTAGGTAGAGAGCTTAGCATCGTATGCCCCCTAATCTTGGCCATAATATCCAAAAGGATTTAATAAATTTAATTTCTAAAAACATTAAAACAATAATTCTTAACCTTTTATTAATTAAAGTATTTGAGACGGGTCAGTAAGGGCAGGTACCTTAACCGTTATAGTTACAGGAAAATGTTCCTAGGAGACCATTCATAACTTTTTAAGATATTCTGAACTACATTTACATATTTTGGATAAAATTTACGGTCAGCGAAAAAATCCTAAAATTCTGCTATATTTCTTAAAAGTATAACTTATTAATTTAGTTCAAAACTAGTCGCTACACTAAGTCTGCCATCTGTGAACATAGTCTTGACAAAGCTCGCCATTATATCAGATTTGATAAACCACAAGTCCTCGCAAAAAAACACAGATTCCAACCAAGGATGATCCGTGAGGCTATTGAAATTAAAAAACATCCTAATTTCAATAGAGAAGATGGCTGGCTTCTACCACCTGCATGGGATCCCATTATTAAAATTATCAAATCAAAATCCAAGCATAATGTCACAGATTAAAGATACAGTTAGCACTTTCTGCGTAGATAGGACTGACCAAAATATTGATGTATCATAGGGTAGTTTCGAATAACTTTGTAATGATAGGACGTATGACACCTCAGTCCTCCCGTGACCATGGTTGCTGTAAAGTATCCGAAACGTCGGGCTTGTAAAAATCTTAATAAACCGCGATAAAATCCGTAAAAAATTGTTTTATTATAATGAGTGAAATTCGCGTAAACATTAGAAAACAATATTATTAATTTAGTTCAAAAATGTAAAAAAAAAATAGTTCGATTTTAACTTAGTTCAAAATTTACTTTCAAACGTTTGGCGGTTGTTGGGCGATAAAGAATATTACGAGTTGATTTATCGTTTTTCAGTACAAAATGAAAATGTTTTAGCGATTTTTGACATTTCTAGTACAGTTTATACATTAAATGGTCCCATAGAGTCTTTTGGTCCCTATGAAGTAGGATCGATAGGCATAAAAATATTTCTTTTGGGTTTCAATTCAGTTCAGTTGTGTTGCTGGCCGTACATTTTGTCAAAAATCTGTGAGTGCAGTTCAGAATATCTTAAAAAGTCACGGAAAACGTTCCTGGGAAACCATCCTAGGAACGTTTTCCTGTAACTATATATACATATCGCTTAAGGTACCTCTGCTCTTTCTGACCCGTCTCAAATACTTCAATTCTTTTAAAAGGTTAAGAATTATTGTTTTTATTGTTTTAGAAATTAAATTTATTAATTCCTTTTGAATATTTTTTTTAATGGCTTGCGTTTGGCCACTGTCTCACCTGATGGAATGTGATGACGTGGCCGACAATGGAGCACGCTTGCCTGGAAGGTACCTGTTCACTCTTATTATTATTATGCCATAATATTATGGCCAAGATAATGGGCCATACGATGCTGAGCTTTTTGTATTCGAGAAATGAGATCTGATGATATGAGGTAGGTCTATTAATAAAATATAAAATATACAGGATATTAGAGGCGCAGGGGCACACCGGCGCGGAGTATGATACGACGACCCTGGTCTCACACTAAAAATGTTTTTGAGCTTTTATTTCGCGGAGCTCGATATTTCGACATTGTCTACGAATGTCTTGTTCACGAGACTTCGAGACGAAATAAAAATGAAAAACATATTAAATATCCCGTTTAAAATAATTTTAGTGATAGAGCAAAATATTACATTACATATTAATATTAAAAAAATATTAATTTCAAGTTATTTTCGAGGTATAGAGAAAATAATTATTCCGGTATACATTTTTATTATGATTTTTTTCGATAAAAATCCGAGCATTTCTCGGCGTAAAATAAAAAAACCGGCCAAGTGTAGGCGGACTCTCGCACGAAGGGTTCCGTACCATTACATAATATACAACATTAGATATTTTAACAAAAAATTAGGTTTATGTTTATGGAATTAAATTTTTTTTTTTTATATTTGAGTTGATTCAATGAAAGGTAAATTGCGGTTTACGATTTATGACGTATTAAGAAAACTACTTACTAGATCTCGTTCAAACCAATTTTCGGTGGAAGTTTGCATGGTAATGTACATCATATTTTTTTTTTAGTTTTATCATTCTCTTTTACTTAGAAGTTACAGGGGGGGGGGCACATTTTTTCACTTTGGAAGTATCTCTCGCGCAAACTATTCAGTTTAGAAAAAAATGGTACTAGAAATTTCAATATCATTTTTGAAGACCTATCCATAGATGACACGTATGGGTTTAATGAAAAAAAATGTAATAATGGAGGCATGTGAGAAGCTTGGGTGCCGAGATGATACTCTTTCATTTAATACATTGTACATTATCTTATATATCTTATACTTATTACATATTAGGGCACTACAACACAATAAACAAAAAGGTTACATTGTAATGAATGCCATAAGACATCCAAACAACCAAAAGTCATGAATAGGCGTCGCCCTCCTTTTTCCTATGCCCTCCAATGGGCCATCGGCAACTCACAAACCGCACGTAACGGGACAGCATAGTGGTCTCTTGACGCCGATGTTATGTAAGCGAGAGGTACCTGTCGTGCCGGCCCAATTCACACAGCTTGGCACTACTTTTTTTTTTTCTTTAACGCCGGGAAATGCTCTGAGGCATCCCGCGGAGGAGTGGGTCTCCCCACGCGGGTATGTGGGACTCGCTGCGCCCGACAGCTGGTAAATGGACGCAGCTCTACCCAGTAAAACTCGGCGATTGCCACCAGTGCCGCCTTAGTGAGGTGCCCCGGATTTGTTAAACTAACAGGGCACCTCGACGGCTAGTCAGTCCCGCAAGGGACCGACGCCACCTAACCACAGAACAACCCCTCCCAACGTCGAAACAGTACAATGGGGTGAGATTTCCATCCTCACCCCTTGCCCCCTGCTCTTCTGTCCCCTCTTCTTATAAGAGGGGTACAAAGAGCCCCCTCGACCCAATTAGCTTCGCCCAAGGTGTACCGCTAACCCTAGGTTACCGAGCCCCACCGACACGACAAGGCCTGAACCATGGTGGGGAGCTTGGCACTACCTCTTACAATATATTATAATATATTTTTTAATAAGTCAATTGTTAATCTATTTAATAAAATAAGTTTTAAATTAATATCTTTAACTGTATATCTGTAATAGATTGGACTAAAATATTGCAAGTTATATTCAGAAGCTCCTACTAATTATGTTAAGTAAGTTTTTTAACAATTTATTATCAAATACTTGTGCTATTTTATCAAAAAAAAGCAATGCGTAAATGTAATTTGTTTGAAGTTATACTTTTGGCGCGTTAGGGAAAATTGATAAGAGTAATTATTTACGATCCCCGCGCACACCGTCACGAAAAACCGACACCCTGAAGTTAGCTATAGTCAACATTTTTTATAGAACATACTCATACTCATAACAAAAGAGCATACTCATATCTGAAAGGCCGCCAACGCACCTGCTAATCCACTGATGTAGCGGGTGTCTGTGGATGTCGCTCTTCACGTACCATCAGGTGAACCGACTATCCGTTTGCCTCCTCTTCTATAAAGAAAAGAACATTTTTCACATAATGACAGTATAGACGTCAGCGGAAGATATAGTTTTTAACTATACCATAAGCAAAAAGGTTACAGTGTAATGAAAAAATACTATATATTTGTATAACTTCTAATCTACGAATAAATAATAAGTCTTCTAATGCGTGTACATTAGTACACACACACTTTTTTAATGCAAAATAGTACCAATAAACTATATTTTTGAACGTCAATTGAATCTAGAATTTCGTTTATATATGAACGTAAATATGGATATATAGTGGGTACCCCAGTAGTTAATTAAAACTGATCCCAAGATGTAAGTCGTAGGGCTGGGGTATCCACATCGATCTAAATACACTGTGTTAGTACTTAGCTATGCAATGTAAACCACACAGTTAATGTTTAAAAGACAATAATATTGTAAAATTTTCCTTTTTTGTATGTATTTCAGGCTTAGTTATAATAATAATGACTAGTGTTTTGTTCAGGCTCTCAAAACTAAATATTATACTTGCTATGGACACTTACCATTTCTTTGATGTTCATTTTACCAATACATATATATATATGTATATATATATATAATATATTGTAATCTGGAGTTGACGGTGTTGGTGTCACAATCAATATAGTATTATAAGTCTGTATTTTCTGTGTAAAACTTTATTGTGAACACTGTTAGTCAACTTAAATAAATAAATAAAAAAAACAACTACTACCGATTGTTCTTCTTTTCGATTCACTTCTAGGCAAGCGTGCTCCATCGTCGGCCACGTCATCACTTTCCGTCAGGTGAAACAGTGGCTAAACGCAAGCCTTTCAATCATAAAAAATCCAAGACAAGCCCTCTGAGAAGAACCGACGAAACAAACTTAGTGGAACTAATCTTTTCAAATAATATGTATTCTATAACAATTTTAATATCTTATCCTGAAATGCCTGGGAGGAACGCCCTATTCCCAAGGTCAAGGCCAATATTATAGAGGCATATTACCCAAGTCTGACAGCAGTTATAGAAAAATCTTTAATGTTTTTACAAATAATATGGATTATTTTTTAAAATACTAGATCGCGCCATTGCGATTATATTTAATAGTTGAAAAATAAACTAAAATCATGCTTAAATAGATGACTAAGAAACTTTTTAGTTTGGTCTAAAATTAAAGAAAACTATTTGGAAATATAGAATATAATTAAAGGAAAGGATATTTACAATAAAAAAAATAAAGAACCCAGAACCGTATCTTCTTTATTTAGATTTAAATTTAACACTGATAATAATAAGACTTCGTTTTATTCAGTATATTTTATAAATATTTGTTTTTTTTTTTAAATAAACATTATCATAAATAAAAATATGATGCATTTCGATACCTAAAAGAACTACTACTACAACTCGCTGGGAGAAAATCATATAATTTGAAAAAAATCATAATAATATATTAAACAGAGCTATCGATAATTTAATTTTACGTAATTTTCAGGGTCATTGAAGACTATTAAAAATAATGTTTATTTAAAAATATATTACTAACAACTTGGATATCCGAAAGGTTCCTACATATATTTATGCTTTAATTTTTAGACGAATGTAAAAAGTACTCATGCAGAAGCAAGTCGGGATCTAGCACTGTTCCGAGAGCTGGGCAAGGGACCGTCGCAGCGCATGTAGACTTCGACGTTGGCCGCTCCGTTGCATCTGCCCGAGTCGTCGGGGATGCGCGCCACCCGCGCCTCTCGCAAATTATTGTTGATCTCGACCAGCGGGGGGGCCTGGCTGTCCGACACCTGCACCAACACGCCGAGGGGTTCCAGATCATTGCACAGCTCGCCCTAAAAGTATACAGCGTTTTAATAAAGTGCACCTGTTAAGCTGTGCTGACTAGATGAATGATAAACGGACTTAGATGAAATCTATATGCTCTGAAAAATATGTATTGTGTAAATTAAAACATGAAAAGAACATTGGCATATAAAAATATGTTATAATACTGTCCGCCCGACCCTCCATATTTATTTTTCCGTGAAACTTTGCCCATGTCTGCAGGACGCCTTTCTCTCCGAAACATAGGCAAGTGTAATCATTGTCACCGAGACTTAACATCTTAAGTCTCAGGATAGACCACAAATTAATGAGTTGCCCTAGCTAGTTCCAGATCAACTCGCCAGGAGCACATCTGCCAGTTTGCCCGTCCAACTAACATAAAATAGCGGAACGGTGACGCTCGCCGTGCGGATGGGCGGATGGGCGGACGGGCGGGCGGGCGGACGAGCGCGTGCCACAAGTACTGCTGCGGGGTCGGTACCTGACTGATGTAGCCGGTGCACTGCTGGTCGTCCAAGTAGTAGCTGCGTTGGTCAATTAGGTTTTCGAGTTCGGTGTGGCCTGGAACAAGACATCTTAGCTATGACATATTTATTTATAAGATAAGACATTTTCAGGCATTCTCCAAATCTGTAAGTGTGTGTAGTTTTATAATTTTTTCTTGTGTAATGGGTATTTGACAATTATTTTGACAAAAACATATTTTCCACATGTAGTGCTTCCCACGGAGAGGAAAATCCGTTAAATTAATAAAATAAAAAGTATTGCTAAAGATTTCATGAGCTAGATAAAAGCGACTAGGTTGATGAAAATCAATAAGTCAGCTTATAAGTTGAGCTCCTCAAGCACACTTACTTATGGCTGCTATGACGGTGTTGTCAGCGGCCGATGGTTGCAGCGCGACTCCGAGGAGCAGGCACAGGGAGAGCAGGTTGGTGAACATGTTGGCGAACTTGTACGTCGGCGCTGACGGACTGAGTCTCACACTGAAGGCCGGCCCAATAAGTACTGCCCGTAACAGAGCTCAACTAATCTTTTCGATGCACATAATTAACTGACGATAATTTTGTTAATTTAAATTGTTCACGGAATATAATATAATTACAATCTAATTGCAATCTTGACTTCTCATTACATAAAATGCCTAAAAGCATTGTAGTGAGAGGTAGTGCCATTACTGTATTGTAGCTAAATTGGGTCGACAAGACCGGAGTGGTACCTCTCGCTCACATAACACCGGCGTCAAGTCACAAGTGACAGCTATGCTGGCACGTTTCGTGCGGTTTGTGAGTTTCCGGTGGCCCATTGGGGGAGATAGGGAAAAGGAGGGCAACGCATCTGCATAACTTTTGGTTGTGCAGATGTGTATGGGCGTCGGTAGTCACCATAAGGCTCCGACTGCTCGGTAACTTCCTTATGACATTAAAAAATAGCTCGTTTTCTTTAATTAGTAAAATAAAATTGACGAGCAGTCGTATACCACATGAAATACAAACACAATTGTTTTGTAGACAATGTGCCGGAGCCCGCCAGCTGGAGCGCTGCAGACATTATCAGCTTGTGCCCCGGCCTGGCCGACCGCCCCCGCCGCCCCCGCCGCCCCCGCCGCCCCCGCCGCCCCCGGCGCCCGTCCTGGCGGCCTGTCTGCCCCGGCTTCCTCCTGTCTCCTCCGCAGCGACAGACGTTTAAACTAATGTCTCGCTATAATACCATTGGGTTCATCATTAGATATAGTACAATAACATTACATATTTATTTTTGCATTACTTATTATAATGAAACAATTTTTACGTATTTTATGCAGTGTATAGAATCCGAAATATCGAGCAGGTAATAAAATAATTAAATAAACCGCGATAAAATTTATTTCATTATAATTAGTGAAATTCGCGTAAACATAAAAAAAAACAATTTGCATTACTATTTACTTCTTACATTTTAAAATGCAAAATTTTTATATTTCTTTTATGGTGCTGCGTGTTCAACACTTGCCCTAAGAGTAGAAAATACAACCCCGGGATCCCGGTGTTTTTTAACCCCGACCTTGGATTGATCCCATCAACTCCGGCCGTCACGCAATCGCCTCTCGCGACAGAGCTCTCCGCTGAGGTGTCGTGTATCACTGATCCTTCCCCTATGGTCTGTGGTAGATTATAATATTTTGTAATTTTAGAGTGTTTAAGTACCAGTTTACATTGATGCCTACTAGTTCGATAAAACTAATCATTAGAGGTTTTTGAAGTTATACTTCTTGAGGCGCGTTAGGGAAAAATTATGAGAGTAAATTTTTACGATGCGCGCGCACACCGTCACGCAAAAAACCTACATAATGAAGTTAGCTAGAACAATTTTCACATAATGATAGTATAGACGTCAGCGGAAGATATAGTTTTTAACTATACCATAAGCAAAAAGGTTACAGTGTAATGAAAATGTACTATGTATTTGTATAACTTCTAACGCGTGTACATAAGTACACACACACTTTTTTTATAGCATAAGAGGGCAAAAGGATAGAGGCACAGATAGAGCTACCTCTAGTTACTCTACAGTAATAATAATAAAAAAAAAAAATCAAAATATTTTTATCCAATGTTGTACGTCAAAGTAGCTTATTGAACGTCAAATGACTCTACTACCGGTTCCAAAACTAGTCCACTGAGAAGAACCGGCGAAACAAACAACACACAAATAGTATATTCCTCAGGAATTACTCTATCTTATGTTGACAACAGCATGAAAATCCATTTAGTTAGTTTGTACCTAGTTGTACAGATAGACAGACGCGAGGAAGGACTTTGTTTCATATTATATTTTTTGTTTTATATTATTTATGTTTTGTTTTATATTCTCGATCGGCGCTGCTTTCGCGTGCTCTTGTTTCAGTAATGCTCTCTCGCATGCGGTTTAACCGGGACTCTCGCTCCTCAGCAGATTCTTGTGATCTAACTAATCTCATTCGCTTAGCGTATTTCGATGTACCAGAAAGAAAAGTTTTCTTTCTGAAAGGCATTGTGTTATAACCGTATTAAAAAATATAGAAATCTTTAAAACTACCCTTACAGAAAAATAATCACATAGCGCCTAATCTAGAGACTGAAAATTAATAACTAACCAACTTTAGCTATTACCTTTATTGAATTATATATTAATAATTAACTAATACCTATTCCAAAATTTATTTTTAAAAACTAAATAAAATTACAATAATAATGTCTACGTACGGTCTACGCTAAACAAATATCTACTAAAACATAATACACGAATGAATAATCCTATTTTTTTTTTCGCTGGGGAGTGCGTCTATGCATACCACCGGTTTCGGGGGTTATGTGGGTTAAATTATAATTTAATTAGCAATAATCCCGCAAAACACGCAGTCTTTACTGCAAATGTGTGAGTGCACGCATATGCATGCATATAGCACCGCCCTCCTTTCCCACACTGCATATGCGTACACTCGCATGCGTATACCCCACATGCACCACAACCACAGTTAAAGACCACCACCACACAATCTACGTACGTTTCGCCCCGACACCGAGGCATCCTCAGGATGTAGACTCTACGATTAGCAATCGTTAATTAACGATGCGTGCACTCACACATTTGCAGTAAAGACTGCGTGTTTTGCGGGATTATTGCTAATTAAATTATAATTTAATCTTATATAATGGATTTCCGCAAAGTAACGCCTGATTCTATTAACTAGGTTATGTGGGTCTTTCTGCGCCCGAGAAAGTGGTAAGGTGGACGCAGAGACTCTATCCACTAAGCCCCAGCGTTGTTCTCCTCGTCGTCTGGGTGATCCGGCGCGAGAGCTGTGGACGTCCGCACCGGGCCACAACGGTGTGCCATCTGGCACTCTCCTCTGGAGGCAGAGGGGTGACATCCAATCCTCCTACTCCGCTTAAGGCACCCTGAACACATAAGGGTGCCTTATAGCCCGGACCCGGTGGATCCCCCGATAGGCTACAGACAGGACCCTCACGGCGGTGCAACCGCCTGTCGCCGCCATGCTCTCTTGCGGGAAGAGGCGCAAGTGCGCTCTCTCTCCCGCTCCACCTCCCCCTTCTGCGACATCACTACCTTGCAGAAGGAGAGTAGGCGGTACTCTCCTTCTGCAAGGTAGTCATGCGCTCTCACTGTCAGTCATCGCTCGGATGACTGCAGAAAGCGACAGGTCTGCGCCCACTTCAGCTAAACATTCTTAAATAACCTATATACTTTATTTAATAATATACACTTTATTTTATTAACTTTAAAATCTATTCCTACACATTATAATAAATTTAATAAGTAACTACTTTAAACTGTACTTAATAAAAAATAAAGAAAAAGCAAAAGTGCGCGCTGAAAAGCACGGTTGCAAGCCAATTGCAAGTAAAAAATTTCTATAATGTCTTTAAGAATAATTATTATGAAGGAACACTCCGGTCGCTCGACACGTCCGTCCGCAATAACAGTCAAAAATGTATGATGCGATACGCGCGGCCTGAGGCTCTGACATTAGCTTGGTGCTCGCTGGCAGGTCCCCGACCCCCGCCCGTCGTTTTAAGTCAAGTTGGACCTTCGGCCCTATTGTTACAGCATAAACTCCACTGCGGTTGACGTAATACGACAAACTTATTATATATGTTGGTACAGTAACCATGTCTAGGGATAGAACCGCAAAAATAAGTTTGTTTTTAATGTGTATACTTTTCCGGGATAAAAAGTACCCAGTGTACAGCGGATAGTAAAGTATAATTATACCAAGTTTCATCGTAATCGAACCGGTAGTATTTGTGTGATGCTTGAACTGAAAATTTCGGTTCCACAGACAGACACCCTTGTGTCAAACTTGTAATAACCCGTGTTTTTGCGCCAGTAATTAAAAGGATTTTGTTCTATGTATTCAGACTTTTTTTGGATAGGTTTGTATTGGTTTAGCCGGTGCTTCCCAGAATGTTTTATCAAAAACGGTTCAGCCGCTTGAATCATCAGCTCTTTTCATTGCGTTCGTTTATTAAGTACAACCTTTTTATTAAGTATAAGCTTTTGCCATAAATATAAAGCTTGTACTATTTTTTTTTTTACTATTTATTTATTTGTATCTAGCAAACTCAACCCAAACTAGGCATCTAAATACAGGTTGGATTGCAAACTAGTCAATCTGTAAAATTTTGTATGTCACACAAAAAATTGAAATCGTTACATTGTCTCACAGCCTCTGTCACACTATCGGGCGAAACAAACGCGTGATAAATATACATACATCTATATAATGTTTATTAATAAAAATACAGTTCGAATTACATTGGACTGGCGCGTCGCACCCTACCCTCGTATGAATACGACTGGCATAAATATATATTGACGACTAATAATGGACCGCGCAGGTTGCGTGGGGTTTGCGTCTTGGCGTTTCAATTAAGAGCACAAAAGGTGGGTTTCTTTGATGTTCGTAATTAATTTGTTTTGGTCCCCTCGGAGTGAGGCCGGAGTTCACCGCCCGTATGGAAGTTCCACTAGCGGAGCTCGCGGTCATAGAGATCGTTCTCGACCGATATGCACAGCCGTCCTTACACTGAAATGCACAAAGTACTACACGAAGTTTGTAACCACGATTAGTGAAGGACTGCTTAATAGTGCGCTTTTCTTGTATGATTTTATTACAATACTAGCTGTTGCCCGCAGCTTCGCCCGCGTTAACTTAGGTTTACGTCCGAACGCGGATTGATGATGATTATTTTTGTAGCCTAAGTTACTACTTAATACATCAGCTATCTGTCAGTGAAAGTCCCGTCAAAATCGGCCCAGCCGTTTCAGAGATTAGCCGGAACAAACAGACAGACAGACAAAAATTGTAATAAATGCTATTTTGGTATATGTACTGTGTTATACATCAATATGCATTTAGTAAAAAGCGGTTATTTTAATATCACAAATATTTATTTATAATATAATACAATTTTATTTATCTGTATAGATGTATAGATAGATAAGGAAGCAAACTATGATGTAGATTAAAATAATCTAACTTTAGCTACTGAACCTTACTGAACAACAAAACAGAAACCATATAGATGCTCACTTAATGTAGCAAGCGGCTATTATTTTATTTGATTAAGCCAACAAACAATATTACACCGGTGATATGTTGACGGAACTAAATTAATTAAAAGAGCCAACGCCACAGAACTAATCCACGTATGTCAATATTATTCAAAATTGGCGGGAAATTGAACGAATCCGCCGGAATACCGCCACAAAGGATTCTATATTTCGCGCCATAATTGGATTTGAAGCATCTGCATCGCAGCCAATGCAATCGGAATATTAATATCCACCATATAACGCTCGCCGCCATTTTGTGGGCAGAACCGAACAGTTTGTGTACCGGTCCCACGACTCACCTCTCACTGACAACACCAGCCGCTTGTCCATTGCTTCTACAGTAGGAGACTGGAATACATACTTGTTAGTAGTGTAATAAAGGGAAAATGACTTTTTGTTTTATAATTGCGGGCAAAGAAATCAAAATAACATTTTTAAAAAGTATGTGTGTACTTATGTACACACACACTTTCCGCTTCCACTTACTTTTCTTAACTAATCAATAGAAATATATTAACTAATATTCATTATCTGTAAGTAAATGGTATCTCTTAGATCATAACTATCACACAATGCATCTTATACCCGTTTGTGAAGAACTAAATAGTTTTTGTATTTTATTTCCTACATAATGAACTTGCGTTTTGTATCTATCAGTTATATATCTATACATTCTTCACTAGATTTGTAGGTCCATTTTTACGAAATATTTTGGCTCCTACCCGTTAGGTTTAGAAATTGTATATTTATAATTTTTTTGTTAAAAGAATTGTTTGTTCAACTAAAAACTGTAAATGTCAAATGTGAGTAAATGTTAAAAAAAAGCTGTCAAATGTCGATAGATAGGTAACTGACACTGACAGCAGAAACAGGATACAAGTATTTTAATCCTCTGTATGACTCAAAGTGTATGTCGGATGGTAAAAGGTAGTTTATAAGATCAGATTTATTAATATATTCAAAATAATATATATTATTTTATTTATTTATTTTATTGCATTTATTTTTATAAGTTTATAATATTTTTATAACATTATTATTATATTTACATGTTTAACTATTAAGCACTCATTATGTACAACAATACAGAAAGCGACGAGGAAAGTTTCTTTTCGCTATCTTCCTCAGGATCCACTGATGACAGCTTTCATAGTGTATCTTCGTTACCACTTTATACTACGCTTGCTTCTAACTTTTCAAGTAAAGAGAGGAACTTTAACATAGTTCACATAAATGCTCAAAGTGTTCCGGCACATTACTCTGATTTAGTAAACACCTTTGCAACTCACGCTATTCTTATATCTGAATCCTGGTTTAAACCTTGTCATGCTTCTGTCGCTTTTTCCCTCCCTGGTTTTCAGCTCATAAGGAGTGATAGGCTCGGCAGAACTGGTGGAGGCGTGGCCATCTATCTTAAATCTTCTATTCCTTTTAAAATTTTAAGCTCCTCGTCTCAACCACCACCTGAGGATGAGGCAGAGTACTTGCTACTTGAGGTTACGCTGGGACATTCAAAGATATTACTTGGTGTGTTCTACAGTCCCAATCTTACGGTGAATTATTTTCCTTCTTTCGATCGCCTTCTTGACATATATAGTCCCTCTTTCCAGCATATTGTTCTGATGGGAGACTTTAACACATGTTTGATAAAAGATGACAACTGTTCAAAGAAACTTGCTTCCATCGTGGACTCATATAACCTGCACAATTTACCCCTTGACGCTACGCATCATTACCCAAATTCGACACCTTCTCTCTTAGATCTAATAATAACTTCCTCGCCTATGTGTGTAGATACGTTTGGACAATGCTCGGCGGTTGGTTTTTCGTACCACAATTTAATATATCTATCCTACAAGTTGCGTGCATCGAAAAACAAATCCCAAATCGTGATGCAACGTAGTTTTAAGAAAATTAATGTAGATCAACTTTTATTGGACGCTAAAACAACGGACTGGACTATAATCACTGCTGCCACTACCATCGACGAAAAAATTGACCTCCTCTGCAAGATCCTTATTAAAATCTATGACAGGCACGCGCCTTTGCGTCCTGTAAAACTTAAACATTTACCCGCACCTTGGCTCACTGATGATATTTGGGCAATGTTAAATAAAAAAAAGTAGAGCAAAATCTAAATTCAAAAAAATTTGCTCTGATATTTATCGTGAGGCCTATAAAAAAATCCGCAACCGTTGTAACACTATGTGTAGGAATGCGCAGCAACGCTACATACACTCATCTGTTGAAAACGGCGACCAGGCGAGAGTATGGAAGTTTTTGAAGTCACTTGGTGTAGGTAAAGCTCCGAAGGCTCCCGCAGGACCTAGATATTGAATCTCTAAATCGCCACTTTTCAACGTCTTCTCAGAATTTTGATGCAAATTTAAAAGCAAGAACCTTAAATTATCTGATCTCATTACCTCCTTCCAAGTATGCTCCTTTTATATTTAACCAACTCTCTGTCAGCGGTGTTAAAAAGTCTATTCTGTCAATTTCTTCGAAAGCCGTCGGAGGTAATTGCATTGGTCATATGATCGTTCCAATAATTGATATTATAGCTCCTGTCCTTACCGATATCCTTAATTTTTCACTTTTTACTGGTGTATTTCCAAGTTCGTGGAAATACGCTCATTTAATTCCATTACCAAAAAAATCCACTTTCATTTGCTGAATATCGCCCTATTTCTATCCTTCCTATCGAAAATATTAGAACGCATGGTTCAAGAGCAGCTATGTTCATTTCTTAATCAAAACCAACTTTTCAACACATTTCAGTCGGGCTTTCGCACAGGTCATAGCACGGCCACTGCTCTGGGCAAAATCACCGACGACATTCGCCTTGGGATGGACAACAAAAACTGCCGGGTCAGCTAGTTGTTCTATAAAAAATGTTGACTATAGCTAACTTCAGGGTCGGTTTTTTCGTGACGGTGTGCGTGGGCGTCGTAAAAATTTACACTCATCATTTTTCCCTAACGCACCTAAAGAAGTATAACTTCAAAAATACACATTTATGTTCACTAAATGTCGATGAGACTTCACCGCTACTTGACCTACGATGTGGTTTTAAATGTTACATATATCCATATTACTCACATCGATACAATTATTGTATGCTGCAGTGGTAACGTGACGTTCATCTGCTCGGTTGCGACAGACACTATTAATAGTCTTCGTTAAACTGTTTCTCGTCACGTCAAAGTAAATTTGTTCCCATATGGCTAAGGCTTTAGTGAAGCCACAGAAAAACTAATTAATTAATATTAAAATATTAACCTACTCCTATAAACTGCGACATATAGGAAGGAAACTGTTAAGAAAAGTACGTTTAGCGATCTAAGGTTGATAAATAACAACACAAAGGGGCCAAATAGGACCAGCGACGAGGTCCGACACTAGCCCGAAAAAACCTAGTGATTCTTTTCGTACATAGGCTTCACTAAAAGTATCGGGAATGGAATATTTCCACTGTTCCTGTAAAATTTTCAATTAAAAAATCTTTTTAATTGAAAACTCCTTGGTTTTAAAAATCGAATGGATTGGAAAAACTTGGATTAAAAAAAAGATTCTCGGTCTTGTCACTAGGTCTTGTCAAACTTGTTTAGTCGTTGAGAAAATAGAATTGACTCGAGAAAATTCTAGAGCGATGATTTATTATGACTTTCGAAGTGGTTTAACACAAAAACAGTGTGTTGACCGGATGATTTCTGCATTTGGTAATGAAGCCCCACCCAAAACCACAATTTATCGCTGGTTTGCTGAATTTCAACGTGGACGTGTCAAGCTCAGTGATGATCCCCGTCAAGGTCGTCCAAAAACTGCAGTCACCCAAGAAAACGTTGATGCTGTGCGTAAGCTGATTGAGGAACGTGACGACATGTGACATACCGCAAAATTCAGGCAACTTTAGACATTGGCATGAGTCAAATACAAATAATCTTGCATGAACAATTAGGTGTAAAAAAGTTGTTTTCCCGATGGATACCGCATTTGCTCTGTGAAGAGCAAAAAGCGTCAGAACTCTCGAAAGATTCCACGCAGGATCCTCAAATGCTGTATACAACATCATTTCAGGTGACGAATCCTTCGGAGGGGACTTGTCTCTACCGAGCGTCATCACCGCGATGCTCGGTGACGACGAGTCCTGGACGGCGATGGTCTCCTTCTGCGAGGCAGTAATGTCCCAGAAGGAGGTCGACGAGCGGATGAGAGAGGAGGCCGCCGACGAGGCCTCCTCCCGCGGGCGACGAACGGGGGTGCGTAGGAGGCGCTATTTAATGCGCCTCCAGTAACGCCCCTGTGTTCGTGTCGGGCCCAGGATGGGAACCTGTCCTGAGTGATCCTGTCTATTGCCTGCATATCCGGGACCCTCAAAAAGCGGCTGAAGGCGCTCGCAGTGGTTTTAGTTAGGGTGGGCACTCCCAGGTGCGAGTCCCACATTGGGTCAGGATCTACCCGAAGATCCTGGCTGCATATATAAGGATTTCCCTGCGAAAAAAAAAGGTGACGAATCCTGGATAAACGCGTACAAACCCGAACCAAAAAACCAGTCACGAGTTAGGGTGTTCGAAAATGAGTTCGAAAAATTGTTCGTTCACGGAGTGTTGCAAAAAAAATGGTGGCCACGTTTGTCTCCAAAACCGGCCATGTTGCGACTATTCCTCTTGAGGGACAAAGAACGGTTAATGCAGAATGGTATGCTAGCATTTGTTTGCCACAGGTCGTTTCTGAACTCCGTAAAGAGAACTGCAAACGCCGCATCATCCTCCATCACGATAATGGGAGTTCTCACACCGCACACAAAAGAGTTTTTAGATCAAGAAAACATAGAATTATTAGACCATCCGCCGTACAGCCCCGACCTAAGCCCTAATGATTTCTATACTTTCCTTAAAATAAAGAATAAATTGCGTGGTCAGAGATTTTCATCGCCTAAAGAAGCTGTGGACGTCTACAAAACGGCCATTTTGGAGACCCCAACTTCCGAATGGAATGGTTGCTTCAATGATTGGTTCCATCGTATAGAAAAATGTGTCAAATTTTGCGGAGAATACTTGGAAAAGCAATAAATACATTTTTAAATAGTAATGTTGTGTCACTTCCTTCATTCCCGAAATTTTCAGTGCCGCCCTCGTAACAGTGATAAAATACTGTAAATACTTTTTAACTATTTCAAAGATTTAAACTTTAAAACATTTTTTGTGCTGCAAGTCCAAGATGAGAGATATATTAGAGGTTGCAGTCCACTGTGACCACTAATAGAAATGGAAATTGCAAACGTGCCGGGCCACCTCCGCTCGCGCGCCTCACCCGCGCCGCCCTCGATTGGAAAATTGAATCCTGAATCCTTTAGCCGAGCCATTTTTAAGTGACGTTACCGACCGACCGTTACCTTTTATTTAACTTGTATAAGGCCCTTAAGAAAGACTGCACTTTTATGTGTATACTATGAATCAAACTTGAAATTTTATGTCGAAAAAGTCTTTAGTACGGGAGCGGATTTGACGGCGAGTGTCGACGGCCGAGGCGTAGGAATGTTTTTATTACGCCGTAGACTTGCTTTCCTCTACCTATGAGAAACGAGGTTCAGCTCGTCGAAGCCTGATTCTATCCGCGAGCTCAAGGAGGACAGGAGTCTGGCCCAAATTAAACCATAATAATTAATCTACGTAAGGTCTGGTAGGCCATTTTCTTTTTGATTGTATTTAGTAGTTATTGTGGTGATATGTTATGGTTCATGTAAGATGTATGCATGTGCAGTGTGGGAAAGGAGGGAGGTGCTTTATTTCTGAACCTACAATTATTATAATATACAAAAAAAAAAAAAAAAAAAAAAAAAAGACCTAAAAATTTTAGTATACCTGGTTACATCAATAATAATCTGTCATTAAAGTGATGACGCGCGTTTCTGAGTAACGTGGGTAACACTGAAAGTTTTTAGAACTGGCCAGTTAGAAACATTGAAAATGAAAACTTTTTTGAATTTCAATTTTAGAACTCTTTGGTAACCTAATGAACTCTTTGGTAAAAAATATTGCATTCATTTGTCATTTGTTTATGTGAATTGGCGGCAAATCTAAAACTCTTTTTACACGTGAAAATGAACATAACGCGAGAAAATTTTCGGTCAATGATTTATTATGACTTTCGTTGTGGGCTTACTCAACAACAAAGCTATGATAGGCTGCGATTAGCATTTTTTAATGAAGCCCCATCTCGTGCCACTATTTACAATTGGTTTAACGAGTTTAAGCGTGGACGTAGCAATCTCAGTGATGATCCGCGTGAGGGACGTCCTTTAACAGCGACTACTGAAGATAATATCAGTGCTGTGCGACGCATGATAGAGGAAGATAAGAGAGTGACCTATCAGCAGATACGGGCAAGCCTAGGCATTCGTATGAGTCAAGTTAAAAAAATATTACCGAGGAGAGGCCGGAGTTCACCGCCCGTATGGAAGTTCCACTAGCGGAGCTGGCAGTCATAGAGATCGTTCTCGACCGATATGCACAGCCGTCCTTACACTGAAATGCACAAAGTACTACACGAAGTTTGTAACCACGATTAGTAAAGGACTGCTTAATAGTGCGCTTTTCTTGTATGATTTTATTACAATACTAGCTGTTGCCCGCAGCTTCGCCCGCGTTAACTTAGGTTTACGGCCGAACGCGGATTGATGATGATTATTTTTGTAGCCTAAGTTAATACATCAGCTATCTGTCAGTGAAAGTCCCGTCAAAATCGGCCCAGCTGTTGCCGAGATTAGCCGGAACAAACAGACAGACAGACAGACAGACAAAAATTTTAATAAATGCTATTTTGTGGGCAGAACCGAACAGTTTGTGTACCGGTCCCACGACTCACCTCTCACTGACAACACCAGCCGCTTGTCCATTGCTTCTACAGTAGGAGACTGGAATACATACTTGTTAGTAGTGTAATAAAGGGAAAATGACATTTTGTTTTATAATTGCGGGCAAAGAAATCAAAATAACATTTTTAAAAAGTATGTGTGTACTTATGTACACACACACTTTCCGCTTCCACTTACTTTTCTTAACTAATCAATAGAAATATATTAACTAATATTCATTATCTGTAAGTAAATGGTATCTCTTAGATCATAACTATCACACAATGCATCTTATACCCGTTTGTGAAGAACTAAATAGTTTTTGTATTTTATTTCCTACATAATGAACTTGCGTTTTGTATCTATCAGTTATATATCTATACATTCTTCACTAGATTTGTAGGTCCATTTTTACGAAATATTTTGGCTCCTACCCGTTAGGTTTAGAAATTGTATATTTATAATTTTTTTGTTAAAAGAATTGTTTGTTCAACTAAAAACTGTAAATGTCAAATGTGAGTAAATGTTAAAAAAAAGCTGTCAAATGTCGATAGATAGGTAACTGACACTGACAGCAGAAACAGGATACAAGTATTTTAATCCTCTGTATGACTCAAAGTGTATGTCGGATGGTAAAAGGTAGTTTATAAGATCAGATTTATTAATATATTCAAAATAATATATATTATTTTATTTATTTATTTTATTGCATTTATTTTTATAAGTTTATAATATTTTTATAACATTATTATTATATTTACATGTTTAACTATTAAGCACTCATTATGTACAACAATACAGAAAGCGACGAGGAAAGTTTCTTTTCGCTATCTTCCTCAGGATCCACTGATGACAGCTTTCATAGTGTATCTTCGTTACCACTTTATACTACGCTTGCTTCTAACTTTTCAAGTAAAGAGAGGAACTTTAACATAGTTCACATAAATGCTCAAAGTGTTCCGGCACATTACTCTGATTTAGTAAACACCTTTGCAACTCACGCTATTCTTATATCTGAATCCTGGTTTAAACCTTGTCATGCTTCTGTCGCTTTTTCCCTCCCTGGTTTTCAGCTCATAAGGAGTGATAGGCTCGGCAGAACTGGTGGAGGCGTGGCCATCTATCTTAAATCTTCTATTCCTTTTAAATTTTATTTCTAAGAATTCCTACGCATTCGTATGAGTCAAGTTAAAAAAATATTACACGAACATTTAGGCGTCAGGAAGCTTTGTACCAGATGGATTCCCCATACTTTAACCGACGACCAGAAACGCCTCCGCATGGACTGTCGCCAAATGTTAGATAAGTTCAACGGCGGTAACTCAAATGCTGTATTTGACATCATCACAGGTGATGAAAGCTGGATATATTGCTACGAACCCGAAACCAAAAGACAATCAGCTCAGTGGGTGTTTCCTTTTGAGGATCGGCCAACTAAGGTAAAGAAAGGAAGAAGTTAAGGAAAAAAGATGATTGCCTCATTCTTTGGTCGGAAAGGTCAGTTCGCGACAGTTGTGCTAGAAGATGGAAGGACAGTTACTGCAGACTGGTATGTCAATCGCTGTTTGTCTGTTGTCTTGGAAAAAAATCGACAGCAGCGCCCTCGAAGCAGGATCCTCCTTCACCACGACAATGCTTCAGCGCACTCCGCAAAACGGACTGTTGAATATTTGACTATGGCAGGTGTCGAGATAATGAGTCATCCGCCTTACAGTCCTGACCTGGCGCCCTGCGACTATCATTTATTCCCAAGAACTAAAGATAAAATTCGAGGTATTCGCTTTACGAGCCCTGAAGATGCGGTGAAAGCGTACGAAAATGCCATAGAAGAGACTCCTAAGGAAGATGGGCCCACTGCTTTTCTCAGTGGTTCCATCGAATGTGTAGAAAGAAACGGAGATTACTTCGAAAAACAATAAAAGTATTGGCAACTTTCTACATTAAGCCGTTTTTCATTTTCTAAACATTTTCAGTGTTACCTAGGTACTAGCGGCCCGGTGCGTGCTTCGCTACGTATAAAGTGAAAAAAAAATGGAACATCAAATTAATTTATTCAAACAATAAATATATTATTAATTGCTAGCTATTTTAAAACTTAATGTTGTACTGTCAACACTGAAAAAAGTTTCAATATGACCCCAACTGAAAAAGTTTCAATTTGACAGCAAAAATATCTTCATTAACAAAATGATCCGCCATTTATTGAATAAAAAAAATGAGATAAATGAAGAACCACTCGACCGATTTTGTGCAAACTTCACATAAACCATCTACTAAATAGTCCGAACAAAGCCTAAATATTTAGTTGGGATTGGTGAGCCCGTTCATGAGTTATAAAATTACAACGAAAAGTGGCATTGATTTTTATATATAAAGATTATATTAAATTAAATTTTTTATTAAATCTGTTACGTTCAAATATGTTTGACAAATTTGTTTGTCAAACTTCACGTTTTGATTATTCTTCAAGGTCAAAATTATCATTCCCCCATTATTCATAATTATTCTAAATTGAAAATTAGATAACAGATTATAGATAATATTATAGAAAATTTGATAATAGAATATAGAGAATAGATAATAAAAGATAATAATATCAGGAATATAATTATGTTGAGGTTAAGGAAAAACGAGTTTATTAAAATCTGTATTGACTTCGGGATTTGTGGCGGGAAATAATGAGACACGCAATAAATCTTTATATATATAATTCTTCTGTTCGTGTGTATGTCACTGAACTCCTCCTAAGCGGCTGGACCGATCTTGATGATTTTTTGTGTGTGTTCAAGTGGATTCGAGAATGGTTTAGATTCACAAAAAAAAATATTTTGTACAGGACAACGTCTGTCGGGGCCACTAGTATATATATATAACTAGCTGTTGCCCGCGGCTTCGCCCGCGTTAACTTTTAAAATTTGAGGGGTTGACCACTTAAGGGTATGAAAAATAGATAGTAGCCGATTCTCAGACCTACTGAATACGTATATAAAATTGGGTAAAAATCAGTAAAGCCGTTTCGGAGGAGTACGGTAACTAACATTGTGACATGGAAATTTTATATATAAGATAATATATACACGATAAACAAAATGGCGTCTAATAACGTCGGAGCACTGCAAATGAAGATTGATCGCTGCTGCGTCCAACAAGACCGCACGTCGCGGTTGGAGCCGCGCGATCAGCTCGGGCCTGGGGCGAGCATCGATTGTACGATCGAGTTTTAGTTGAAGATAAGTAAACGGAGCTGATCCATCGCCCAGATCCTACTGTGAAGAAATGTTGCAAAATATTATATACCTACTAAATATGTTTGTTGTTCCTTCTTCGATAATTACCAAACATACGTTTCATTATATTTCCACAAAACACTATAATTAAAGCAAGAAAAACTGCGTGACTATGAAGTCAACGAAAGTGTAAAAAAGAAGGGAGTTTCTTATTCAAATATTATTGAGGTAAGCCCCTAATTTATATCATATATTTTTTTCCTCTTCGATTCAACGGGGTGTCGATATTTTTTTTAAAGTCGCGCTGCATTGTTTTCTTTTAATTTAAATCCATTATTACCACCGTAGCTAAAAGCTAATGTTCGAAAATTCAATTAGAATCTCACGGCGCACAACTTTTTGTCGGTTGTAATTGTAAGCGTCGCACGCGGGCGAAATTGTCGCCACTTCAATTACAAATTAGCTTAGACCGACCGCTCGACCGCAGCTGCGACACGCGCCGCAGCCGGAGCCTCGCGCATACGACTACAATAATTGGAAAACTTTACACATGGACACAACCGTGTTTGAGTAACACCGGGCCGTGTCGTTTCAGGAGACACGAGCCAGTATTGAGAGTAATATAATACAATACGAAACCCGGAGCCGGGACACACTTGTTGACATTTAGTTGGAAAGAACTTTAACTTCTTGAATCTTGTAATTTAATATTAATAACCCTAAAACGTATGTAATGTTCGAATACTAGTTACATATCAGTTACGTGATACGTCTGCAGTCTCCACAGTTACGTCATTGCACAACTTGTTAAAGAGATTACGTGATTATCATCTTCGTTTCATCAAAGTTCGTCGGAGTATTCCTGAGATTATCACATTTGTTTAGCTTGCAAATAATTTAGTAAATTATTTCAATGTAGGCCAATAGGCCTCGTGATGATGACTATTGCAGCATTGCGTAGGTTAAACCTTAACCTCCCATGTAATATAACTTATTCAAACGAAAATAATTATTTTCCAGTATTAAATTTTATCTCAAGTTGATATTATCTCGCTAGAACATTATTCTCTATTATTTTTTACACAAAAATATGACAGTTTCACATTTCAATGCTCCCTGGGAGTTTCTCCGCCAACGTGTAACAACGTTGCAAAGTAAAATTCCTCACAAAACGCGGGAAAAAATTGCTTCTGCCCGACGAGATATCTTATCAAGTTCAGCACATTTTATGATCCTTTACAAAAACCACTAGCGAGAATCAGAGGCACTTCTTACTGTACGAACTTTTCATTTATACATTACAAAAACCATCGCAATATTGTATAGCTCTTGTTCGCACTACGAAAAATACAGTACGGTATAGTAAAATCATTTATATGTCATGACACTTAAGCACACTACATGACCTAGCTGACGCATGATGAGTATTGAGGTAACTTTACAACTCACAATAGTCATTGGACACAGGCTCCTATCGGGTAATACCAGCTGATCAGCCGCCACTCGCAAGCCGCAACCAACTTGAACCGCACCGCCACCGCATGAAGGCAGCGGGATCCCATCTATATGGTGGTCAACATTCATAAACACCTGTAGATGCAATGAATATAACTGATCCATGACATATGTACTTTATGTGCTACTATTTACTAAGGACTGCATCAACGTCACAACAAGGACTCAAAAGGTTTGTAGTATGTATGAAGTTGTAATAGTATATAAAATCCACTTCCTTTGATTTTCCTCATATTATGCAGATCAAGATCTTAAATGTCAAACGCGAGCAGCACAGTCGTAGAAAGAAAATGACCTAGCAGTCTATAAATATTTCCTTTTGTAATTTTTTTTTATAGCATAGCCCTGCTATGCTATAAAAAAAATTACAATCCGCTCAACCAGAGATTATGCAGATACGTTGCCCTCTTTTTCCCTACCTCCCCCCCCCCCCCCCCAAATGGATCACTGGAAACTCACAAGCCGCACGAAATGCGACAGCATAGCTATCACTTTACGCAGATATTATGTGGGTGAGAGGTATCTACCACCCCGATCGTGCCAGCCCAATTACGCTGGAAAGCAGCTTGTCACTACCTCTTACAATTATTAGCATCTCAAACGTAGTGAAAATAGCCGTCGACATGTCAGGACTTATTTCGTCCCGCAAATTATTTCAGGTGCGAATATTGCTACTCCGAAATGTTTAATACAAGGCGACAAATAAAATAAAAAGCGTTCCTGGTTATAATTACATGTGACTCGACCGGGAATGATTTCCCGAGGGAAGGCGGGCGCTGCGGCCGAGTCAACCTCGTTGTCAGCAATTTCTCTAATAATATATTTATTTTGCTATGTTGCTTATAAAATGTACCTAACATTTAGCGCTATTTCTTTTTGAAAGGGACAAAATAAATCGTCAATCTCGTAAAATTTGATGTAGTTAGTGACAATAAAACCCCGATCTTAAGGCGTGGGAGCCTGGCTCCTGGGGTCGATAATAGAACCGTTTGATAATATGAAGTTGGAGCATGAAGTGGCCCCAGTCGGTCTGCTCGGCATCCAGCCAGGCCAACACCCCTGTGAATGGAGACGTGGTCATGAGCGATGTACACGTATTACGGGGCTTAGCGTTTATGTGGCAAAGGTGATTATAAAAAAACGGCTTTTGTAACATAATTATGATGTGTCTATACGATGCCTCTTATATTCCTATGTACTTATTATTATTGTGTGTACTTATCACTATCACTATATAGTATAAAACAAAGTCGCTTTCTCTGTCCCTATGTCCCTTTGTATGCTTAAATCTTTAAAACTACGCAACGGATTTTGATGCTGTTTTTTTATTAGATAGACTGATTCGAGAGGAAGGTTTGTAGGGACATAATGTACCGTGTACCTATGTAGTTACGGGAATGTCGATGTGTTGGTTTGCTTATCCGCAATTTCATTCTTATATGTATTACTGGAGTCAGTCACCAATAAACTGTTTTGTGGAAACGTCGTTTCAATATTCCGCTCAGCCTTCTGACGTACATGACGTGTTAGTATATACTGGTAGCGCTGGTGTCATCATCATCAGTCTCATATATATACACCACCACCACATATAAATGTACACTGGTGACCCGATTGAACAGTAAATTTTAATTGTGAGCGGAATTTGACTAAAAAATTCGACAATGAATCCTCAAGTGCCAACACGTGTACAAGACAGTGTGCGACCTTTGGACTCAAAGGGTGACTCAAGCTGCATCGATGGGGACATAGCATTGGCCAGCATCACGGTATCGTCAAGGGTGCCAGATTTTTGGTCGGACCAGCCGCGCTTATGGTTTGTGCAATTTGAGGCTGCCGTTGATAGTCAAAAGCTGAGTGACGTGGCGAAGCAAAACTTGCTGGTCACCAAGTTGAACAAAACGGCAATCCAACAGGTGAGCGATTTATTATTATCACCTCCAGAAACAAAAAAATACCAGACCCTCAAAGAGAGACTCTTAGAGGTTTTTGAAGAGTCTGAAACCAGACAGTTTCATAAACTGTTGGGGGAAATGGAGCTAGGAAGCCAGAAACCTTCACAACTCCTACGGCGGATGAGAGACTTGGCCAGGGGTAAAATACCCGACCACACGCTGCAAATAATGTGAAATAGCCACTTACCATCGTCCGTTCAGGCAGTGTTAGCCGTCACAGAAAATATTGATTTGGAAAAATTAGCCTTATTAGCAGACAAGGTTATGGAAGCTGCACGGCCTGTCGAAATAGCCGCCGTGTCTTCCGATAACATGGACCTCGCCGCAGTCGTAAACAAATTAAGTATAGAGGTGGCGGAGCTACGTCGGTCTCGTCGCCCACAGCGAGGTGCCAGCACCTCGCAGCGCCGCTCCCGTTCCAGGCCAGTTTCGAGGGACAATAGTAATTATCGACGAAGCCCAAACTGGTTGTGTTTTTATCATCATAGGTTTGGCACCAAGGCTGCCAAATGTGTTCTACCGTGTAACTGGAAGAAGGATAAGCCAGCCAGTTCGGAAAACTAGAGGCGATACAGTCGGAGGCGGCGAACTGTGTCGGATTAACAAATAATCACCTATGTGTATCAGACCTAAATAGTGGACTAAAATTTTTAATAGACACAGGTGCTAACGTGTCAGTGATTCCGATAACAAAAAAGTGCTTATCACGCAGTGTCGCGAGTGATTTTAGACTTTACGCGGCAAACGGTAGTGAAATTAAGACTTATGGTACACGTACGTTAGTATTAAATTTAAATTTAAGACGGTCATTTAGATGGGATTTTATTGTCGCAGCTGTCAAACAGCCTATTTTAGGAGCCGATTTTTTAAGCCACTATAAGCTGTTAGTAGACTTGAGCGCGCGAAAATTAAGAGACAGTATCACCCAACTAAATGTCCTTGCTTCTATTGTACAACATAGTATAGGTGAGTCATCGATTAAGTCTGTAAATAGTAATTATAATTCCTGGCATGAACTTTTAGTTAAGTATCCAGATATCACAAAACAGATGTCGTGTAAGGATACGCCAAAACATTCTGTGTGTCATTACATTGAAACTACAGGACCACCGGTATACGCGAAAGCTAGGCCTCTCCCACCAGACAGGTACAGGAAAGTCAAAAAGGAATTTAGGATAATGTCTGAACTAGGAATATGCAGACCATCTAATAGCCATTTACACGTCGTTCCGAAAAAGAACGGCGAGATTCGTCCTTGTGGTGATTACCGGCGCCTAAACTCGGTCACTAAGCCTGATCGATATCCTATTCCGCGCTTACACGACTTTACTTATATATTGGCTGGAAATAAGAAATTTTTTTCTAGGCTCGATTTGAACCGCGCCTACCATAATGTTCCTGTGGCCCCGGAGGACATAGAGAAGACGGCAATTATAACACCTTTTGGGTTGTTCGAATTTCCGCGGTTCGGGTTGCGCAATGGTCGTATTGAGAGGCTGTAATTTTCTTTTTAATTACATTGATGACGTCATAATTGCGAGTGAAAATATCGAACAACACAAAGAGCATTTAAATATTGTTTTCAAAAGATTTAATGACTATGGTATAACTATAAATTTATCTAAATGTGTATTTGGTAAGCCCCAAATAGAGTTTTTAGGTTTCGAAGTTTCTACTCGTGGAATTCGACCGCTAGAGGATAAAGTACAGGCTATAATCAAATTCCCGAAACCGGAAACCGTCGAGCAGTTGCGTCGTTTTCTAGGTATGTTAAATTTGTATCGCTCTCACATACCTAAAGCCGTTGAATACCAGTCAGAATTAAATAATTATCTACATAATACAAAAAACGCGACAAATCTATCATTAATTGGACGCATAAGGCTAACGTGTCATTCGTGAAGTGTAAGGAAAGCTTACAAAGCGCCGCTACGCTATCGTATCCACTACCTGACGTCAAGTTAGCATTGATGACAGACGCTTCAAATACTACTCTAGGTGCTGTTTTACAGCAAAACATAGATAAGGTTTAGCAACCACTTGGTTACTTTTCAAAGAAAATGTCCGAAACGCAAATAAAATACTCTACCTACGATAGAGAATTGTTAGCAATATTCAAGACCATCAGACATTTTAAAAGTTTAATAGAAGGTCGTAGTTTATCTATTTGTACTGACCACAAACCCCTCGTGTATGCCTTTACTAAGTTAAATAGCGATAAGGAAAGTCCGAGAAGGATTCGTCAGTTAGCGTATATTAGTGAGTTTACCACGGATATACGATATATTACCGGTAAAGATAATGTGGTGGCCGATACTTTGTCCCGCATAGAGACAATATCGTGTCCCACGACCATAGATTTCGCGGAATTAGCAGAGCACCAAGCCGCGGACACGTACCTGCATGAGGCGTTACACGTCTCAGGTGGCAACTTGCAATTCAAGCAAATTCATTTACCGGATTGTAAGATACTTATTTACTGTGAAGTATCAACAAATAATATTAGGCCTTATTTAACTTCAAGTTTTAGGAAATTAGCCTTCCACAGTGTGCATGATCTCAGTCATCCGGGTATTAAGGTGACCAAAAATTTAATAAAACAAAAATTCTTTTGGCCGAATATGGATAGGGATATTACGCAGTGGGCTAGATCATGCCTACAGTGCCAAAAAGTCAAAGTCACTAGGCATACTGTTTCGGGCTTAGAACAATTTCAGCGAGCAGAACGTTTTCAACATGTCCATATTGACATAGTTGGTCCCTTGCCTACTTCGATTGACGGTCATAGATATTGAGAGGTTAAGAGGATAATCGGAACCATCAAATTTAACGATGAGGTTAAATTTGATGGTTCCGATTACGAGTACTTACAAAAGTTAAAAGACACGATAAGTAATTTAAAACCAAAACCTTCGATTCATAGAAATTCGCGTTCAATATTTTTACATAGCGATTTTAAAGACTGTAAATATGTATTTTTAAGGAACGATATGGTACATAAATCCCTTCAACCGCCTTATGATGGCCCTTACAGCGTCATAAGCAGGAGAGGGAAAACATTTTTGATACAATTGGGAAACAGAGAGCTAGCGGTATCGGTAGATAGATTAAAACCAGCTTATTTAATTAATGACGAGCATTTAAGTAGTTGCTGCAACGACGATAGGTTGAGTGCAGCTGTCGCTGATGATCATGATGATTATAATATCATTCATACTTCGAGTAAAATTTTAACACATAAAACCTCACGAAGTGGACGAGTTATCAAGCAACCGATACGTTTTGCTTAGTAGACAGTTGCCTCACAGTTCTACATACTGGAATTATATGTTATAAGTATCACATATAAATAATGTTTCGTGTAGTTATAGTAAATAAGGAATCTTATGTGCTGTACGATTAGGATTATAATTGTTCAACTTTGTTTTATATCAATGAAATGTAATATGTTTATACCACATACGAGTCGTAGGTATTTATTGCGAAACAATTTACTTTTATAAGGTTTTTTTAAGCATATTTAGCTTTAAAATATATTTCATTTGTGGTGGCTAGTCCGTTAAGTGAAGACTTTTGATTAGCAATAATTAATTAATTATGGGCTGGGGATAGAGCAAAGAAATAGTTAAAAATGATAATGTGGTCTCACAAACTATCAGTAACAACGTTGAAGATATGTTAAACAACATGAGTATCATCTTGTTGGTGATGGTGATAATATTGTCGCTAGCCATAGTTTATTTGACTTGGCAGAGATGCAAAACCTCCGCGAAAACATGGATTCGTAATCAGTCCATGGGAAACGGGGTTTCCTCGATAAACCTGCATACCGTAGGACAACCAGCAACAGCCCCGGTTACCAGTTACGCCTAAGCGCTGTTTGTCATTATAGAATAAGTATACATTGTATTGTGTACAATTTTATAAAATGTAAACCTATGATTTTTTTTTAAATAAGCTATTAACTATTATTTATTAGAATGTGTAATTTCCTTTTTTTATTATAGAAGAGGGGGCAAACGGATAGTCGGTTCACCTGATGGTAAGTGAAGAGCGACATCCACAGACACCCGCTACACCAGTGGATTAGCAGGTGCGTTGCCGGCCTTTCAGGTATGAGTATGCTCTTTTCTTGAAGGTCCCTAAGTGGTCCTCATTTTGTAACTGATTATTATCGATTGTAAAATAATGCTGCCAAATTTTTTGTGATTTTATTATTGTTATTTTTGTTTGTAAAGGGGGGAATGATGTAGGGAAATAATGTACCGTGTACCTATGTAGTTACGGGAATGTCGATGTGTTTGTTTGCTTATCCGCAATTTCATTCTTATATGTATTACTGGAGTCAGTCACCAATAAACTGTTTTGTGGAAACGTCGTTTCAATATTCCGCTCAGCCTTCTGACGTACATGACGTGTTAGTATATACTGGTAGCGCTGGTGTCATCATCATCAGTCTCATATATATACACCACCACCACATATAAATGTACAGGTTTATATGTATAATAATATATTATTTATCATAATATGCTATGGTCATACGCGCCAGCTTTCAGCATGTGTTAAGTAGGTAAGGTTTCCATTCCATTCAGATTTTAAACAATTAGGTAATTCTTCATCCCAATCTAAGCCAGCTAGCCAAAGTTTTTGCATGAATTTTTTTAATAAGATAACAACTGGAGCGAGCCAACCTAGAGGGTCAAATGTTTTGTTAAGACATTATTACAGCAATTTATAGTTAAGTTCAATTCAAAATTATCCGTTGGAGAATTCCAAGTAAGACCAAGAGTTTTCATAGTATTTTCAACCTTTATATTCACAACACTTTGAGACTTTTTATCACTTTCAAGGATTTGACGCAACACGAGTTCACTATTAGAGGCCCATTTATGAAGTTCAAAAACACTACGAGCTAACAGATGTGTTAACCTTTTTTGCAGTTTCGCAGCGTCTTCTTCAGTAGGCGCTCCGGTCATCACGTCATCCATGTACAGCTTTTTTGCAGTTTCGCAGCGTCTTCTTCAGTAGGCGCTCCGGTCATCACGTCATCCATGTACAGATCATTTTTTAAGATAACAGCTTCATTTGGAAATTCTTCGCTTTCATCATCAGCAAGCTGGTGAAGTGTGCGGATAGCCAAAAATGGAGCACATGAAGTCCCATAAGTAACAGTAAGTAGCCTATATTCTCGTATAGGACATACAGAAGATTCACGCCAAAGGATTCTTTGATAATCGACATCTTTTTTGGATATTAAGATCTGTCGGTACATCTTTTGAATGTCAGCTACTAAACAGAATTTATGTTGTCTCCATATAGTAATCAGTTCTCTAATATCTTGCTGTAGTGGATAGCCAATCAGTAATTGATCATTAATCGAATTTTCATTTTCAGGTTGTTCACTGCCGTCATAGACTACACGCAGTTTTGTACTAAGACTCGTCGGCCTCAATACCGCATGGTGAGGTAAGTAATAAGGTAAGTTTTGTGTAATATCTTTTTCATTTTCAGGTACTAGCGTCATGTGACCTTGTGTTTCATATTCTGCCATAAATTGTTTATATCCTTATTTAAAGATAAAACTTTGAGAAAAGCGTTTTTCCATTTGCAATAAACGCTTCATAGCAATAGATATTGAATTACCAAGATTAGGAGGATCGTCTCGAAAAGGTAATCTAACAATGTAACGTCCGTTAACATCGCGTGTGTGAGTATTCTTATAATGCTCTTCACATTGTAGTTCTAAATCTGTCATAGGTCTCTTTTGAGGAAAATTCTCTTCTATTTACCAAAATTGTCTTAATAACTGATCCACTTCAAGCTTAGCGTGAGTAACAATTATGTTTATTTTGCGCAGCAGCATCAGTTTGTGTCACTCTCCCAGAAATTAACCAGCCAAGGCGCGAGTTAATAGCAATGAGAGCATCATGTTTGTGAAGACCTTTCATAATTATGTGAGCATGTACATCGGCACCCAAGAGGACGTCAATATATCCTGGCTTGTGAAAATTGGGATCAGCTAATTCCAATTGCATAGTAGATGGCCAAGAATCTTTCGGGAACTCCCGTGAAGGTAACAAGGAGGTAAGTTTCTTTAGTACATAAGCATTTACTTCAAATTTAAAATTGTCATTTTTGGTTGAGTGTATCATTAATTTCACCAGATAAACTAGCTTTTAAATAATGGTGTTTTTCAATTTTTGACAAACTATCTTCATTGTGTATTAAAGAAACAAACAAATCTCTAAAACTCATCCACTGACTATAATCACCAGTAAAAGTAGGTATAGGTATTGGTGGTAGCTTTGGTTTAGGCTTTGGTTGTTCAGAGATAGAATTATTAGAGTTTAAACAATGTTGTTCAGCGCTGTCTTGTTTGTTGAATTCATAAAGATAATCTTTTATTATTGATTTTAGTTCCATATATGCATCTTCTGTTTGTTCGTAACTTTGCTCGAGATCTAAAGCCCAAGTTTTCAAAGATTCTCTTGTAACAGAAACATTAAGAAATTCATAGCTCTTTATATATTCCAGCCAATAACTGTTCAATGTCTCCATACGAGTGTCTATATAACCTCGAGTTATTTTTGATTTAGAGCATTTCTTATGATTAACAAGCAGCTTACAATTTTTCTTAGAATAATCATTTAATTTTGAAATATGTTGGGTTATATTTTCTGCCATTGTTATAGTTTATTTAAGTTTCCACTAGATTTTACAAGTCCAAAATTCACTATCAAAAAAACTAAGTTGAAAATGTTTCAAATTTTTCTATGTCCACAGAGACACGAATTTTTATAAGTTATTAAATATCACTAAATTTTCTAAGTCCTTTTTAATTCACTTTAAAATTTTCTAAGTCTTTTAAATTCTCAATCGAAATTTTCTAAGTGTTTTGAATCGCCAGAGACTTTGTAATTTACGAAATTATCTATGTTCTTACCACTTGTCCATTGCACTAAGTCACTTTACAAATTTACTTGTCACTGCACAATACTTACTAAATCCAGCGAGAAGGACCATTAGTTATTTATCACACAATACACTCACGGTTTTATACTTCCTTTATTAACTTCACATTACATAACAGAATATCCTCTTGAATGTTGTAAAAAACTTCTCATAGTATTTTTTTTTTTTTTTTTTTTTTTTTTTTTTTTTTTTTTTTTCGGAATGACCTATGCTATGGTCCAAAGACCTTTAAGCTAAATCGGAATAGTAGGAGAGCTGATGGCTTCTACCTAAAACAGTTAAACGGGAGGGTTACCTCCGCCAGCCGTGGTGTCAATGACATCGCAGCCTCCTGGCATCGGGAAGACACATGCGGCGGGACAGCTCCGCGCCTTCGAACGTTGATTTCTCATAGTACAAAATCAAACATTACTTAAACAATTCCTGGTGACAAGCGATAGCGCGAGTTACAAATAATATCAGCGCCATCTATTGACTACTTATACAAAACATTTTATAATTAAACAACATCCATTAAATAGTGGAAAAATACTGTTATTTTTTAGGTTTCTAATGTGATGTCGTAAATAAACACATTTTTTGCACTTACATTGCAAACGCTGGATGAACACTAACAGATAGATCAAAGTTATGTACTACATTATTGTACACCTTAGAAAGATCTACAAAAAAGGTCGCGATGGCATATGTGTATCTCTTAAGGATAACATACTATATCCATTTTAATACTTAAAAATGGGCAATTATAAAACGGTAGTTGGAAAGCTATTTACACAAATGTGGTATTGATCCTTATCATTTTAAATATGTTAGTTAGCTTGAGCATTTCATGAAGTATGTTTTTCCCGTTTACACCATGCAAATAAAATGCATATCTTAGAAGATATAGCAAAATCAAAATAATGCGACACCGTGATTTCGACCGTGCCGCGCGAGCCGGGCGCTCCGTGATGACGCGCCTCGCGCCCGAGCCGGGCTGAGCACCCGGTTCCGAAAGTTAGGACAATAATTATTATTGTATGAATGTAATATGGTAGAATTGTGTACCCTAAATATGCCTACTGAAAAGTCCGCGATGGCATAATATGTCTATATTATGTTAAATATAACATACTACCTATATCCATTTTAATCATGTAAAAGCTATTTACAAAAATCCGGTATTAATCACTTCATATTATAAAATAAAGTCCTACGCCCGTCCATAGATAAATAATCATCATCAATCCGTGTACGGCTTTACATCAAAGTTAACGCGGGCGAAGCTGCGGGCAACAGCTAGTATCATTATATAAATTGAATTACCAAAAACAATAGCCGTATTTTTCAGTTTTTTATGTTAGCTTAACTGGGTTAAGCGCCAAATCTTACCTCTCTATAAATTTAGCCAACGTGCATAAAATAAAGCAAAAAATAAATAATGTAAATATTACAGGAACTTCTTACTAAACATCGATGGTGTGCACGGTATGTGCGTAGATTGCCTACGGCTACAAACTATGTCGCTAACTGGGTGATGATACTGATTAATTTGGCTTTAAAACTGTGATTTTACTGATTCTAACTGTCTTCGGGGTGATGATGATGAAAGTTGGGTGGAGTCTTGAATTAAACACTGTTTATTACTATTGAACACTTAAAAGAGGTAAACTTGAGAGGTAAGGCAGGGATTTCACTTTATAACTTATACTTTTTAACTTGTTTCTTACTTCGGAGACGATTTGCGAATGATTTCCAGAAGCCTCGACTTCCTTATATATTATGTTCTACCTTACAAAGTATTACTACTATTATGTCTTAATATTATCTATAGTACTTACTATTATGTCTTACAAAGTATCTACATGTGCAAACTCTCTTATAATGATTATCTTATATATAATTATATCCTATATACTTAAGTTATTTTCAACAATAAGTTATCTTATGCAAATCATCTTATATAATAATATTGTCTTATACCTAAGTCGTCGTGAACATTCTCCCGCTGGTCATAAACGTGACACTCCTGGTAGCACGACGATCTTCTTACAGGGGCGCCGGAGTACATGTCCGTTGCTAGTTTCTACATCGACGACTCGCACGATGTTGTCCTTACCGGGGTATGTCGCCTTTACTCTTCCCTTTGGCCAGACATTCCGGGGTAGGTTTGAGTTGCATATGATGACGACATCACCTACTTCTGGAGCAGCTCCCTTCGTGTGAGGCTCCCGCCGGTGCTGGAGTAGCGGCAGGTACTCTTTCACCCATCTTCTCCAGAACTCGTCGGCCAGATGCTGGGCGCGTCTCCATAGTTGACGTGCTGAGGAATCTTCTTCGATGAATTTTCCTGGCGATGTGGCACGTGACTGTTCCCCCCCAATAGTATGTGGTTCGGGGTCAGCGCCTCGGGTTCATCCGGGTTGACCGTCACATGAGTTAGCGGTCTTGAGTTAATTATGTTCTCGGCCTCTACCAGAAGGGTGTAGAGGGTCTCGTCGTTCGGGTGTTTTTCGTGAAGCGTTACACGAAGTGTTTCTTTTACACTGCGCACTAGACGCTCCCATGCACCGCCCATGAACGGGGCACCTGGGGGTATGTAACGCCAGACTATACGGCGAGCGTTGACTTCCATCTTGACATCCTCCCAGGCTTCTTTTAATTCTTTCTCCGCCGCCTTGAAGCAAGTCGCGTTGTCTGACCATAGCTCCGTCGGCTGTCCTCTTCTAGCGATGAATCTTCGAAGCGCGGCTATGGCTGAGCTCGCGCTAAGCGACGCGACTACCTCTAGGTGGATGGCCCTTGTCGTTAGACAGGTGAATAAGGCCACCCATCGCTTCTCTCTATGGCGTCCCACGGTCACTTCGATCGGGCCGAAGTAGTCGAGACCCGTGAATGAGAAGGGACGTGCGTGATGAGTTAACCGAGCCGGTGGTAGGTCTCCGGTGGCCGGACTCATCGGCTTCGCTTTGCGGATACGGCAAGCTTGACAGTCTCGTATGACACCTTTGACTGTGGGTCTGATGCGGGTTATCCAGAACCTCTGTCGAAGCTCGTTCACGGTGATCTCTATTCCCCCGTGATGCATTTCAACGTGTACATGTTGTATGTACATTCTTGTATATCGGTGCCCGCCGTCGAGTATGACGGGGTTGTTAGTTTCCGGGCTCATGTTCGCGGCTGCTCCGATTCGACCTCTGAGCTTGATCAGATCGTCTTCCATAAATGCACTCAGGGATGCGAGACGATCTCCCGCCGATGCGGGCTTGTGTTCTATTAATCTTATCCTTTCGGCTGGGTAACACTCTCGTTGAATTTTCCTCAGCCACATTTTCTCGGCACGAATAATGTATTCGGCCTCGAGACATATATAGTTCGTTCATTGCGCATCGACTCGCGGTTTTTTTGTTTTTTCGTTCGCTCTTCGATGCGATACCGGATCCCAGGTTGCGTCGCTTTCCTTGTTTTTCTTCGTTCGTTTTCTCGCCGCCGCAACCGTGTGGATTTTTCTGCGACACAGGTCTACAAATTGTAAAACATGACCCGTGGCGCGTATTAGAGTTTGCCATTTTTCTATTCTGTTTATATCGGGTAAACAGTCATCAGTCGCCGAGTCGCGTATCACGTTGCATTTTTCTTCTCCCGTGTGGATTTTTCCCACGGATTTTTCTTCGCTGGGCCAACCATTTTCCTCCTGACGGAGAAACTCGGGCCCGTGAAACCATCTGTGGTCGGCGCCGAAGTCCATCGGTGTTTCTCTGGTGGCGTCGTCGGCTACATTTTCCTTGGTCGGGACCCATCGCCATTCTTTTACCTTCGTCAGCTCTTCGATTTCTGCCAGGCGATGTGCGACGAAGGTCTTATACGCTCGTGGCTCCGCTCGTATCCATGCCAATACGGTCCGCGAGTCACACCAATATATCCTCTGTGCGAACTCGTATTCGTGTTCTTGCTCGACGGTCTTCGTGAGCCGAGCGCCTAGGAGGGCAGCTTGTAACTCCAACCGAGGGATGGACGTTGGCTTCAGCGGGGCGACACGACTTTTAGCTGCTACTAACGGAGTTCTTATCGAGCCGTCGCGATGCAACATTCTCATATACACGGCGGCTGCGTATGCCTCTTCACTGGCATCGACGAATGTATGTATTTCCCTCTTTATGACCGCCGGGTGCAGGTTATAACAGCGGGGTATTTTTATCCTTTTCACCCCCCATAGGTTTCTCATCCACGTTGTCCATCTCGAGACGAGTTGTTCCGGGACAGGCTCATCCCACCCCGTGCCATACCTCCATGTTTCTTGCATAAATTTCTTCGCGAGCAGCGTGACAGGTGAAAGTAGTCCGAGAGGGTCGAAGAGAGACATGATGATACTAAGAGCCTCTCGCTTGGTGGGGATGTATCCGTTTTTCATTATTAAGGAAGGCATTTTCGTTTCGTTTAGGTTGAAACTCAGTTTATCCTCTTTGGCCTCCCATAATATCCCCAAGGTTTTCTCTACACCTGTCTCGCCGATCGACACGACGGACGTCTCTCGGTTGTCGTCGAAGTGTCGTCGCAGGGATTCTTCGTTCGACACCCATCCTCGTAACTCGAAACCAGCGTGACGATGTATGAAGTCGACGTTTTTCGAGACTTCGAGCGCTTCTTGTTTATTCGCGAAGCTAGTTATATAATCGTCCATGTAGTGGTTCTTTTTTATCTCCACCACCGCTCGAGGATAGTTCTCTATGAATTCTTCGGCATTTCTATCCTTTATGTAGAGCGCTGTACACGGTGACGACGTCGCTCCGAATATTAACGAAGTCATCTGATATTCTTGAGGTTTTTTCTCTCTTTCTTCACCTCTCCATAAGAATCGCAGTGCGTCTCTGTCTTCGCTTCTTATTTTGATTCGCATGAACATTTCCGCATGTTCACCCCCGGCAGTGACTGTAGGAGGTCAGGGCCGGAGAGTAACATGTCGTTCAGGCTGCGGCCATATGATCTTGCCGCAGCATCGTGTACCAGACGAATCTTTGGTTTTGACGGGTTACAGACCGCGAAGTGCGGTAAGTACCATGTGCGACCTGGTACTGGTGGCTCAGGTGCCGGTGTGGCATAGCCAGACTTCAATAAATCTTCTATTCGTTCATTATATTTTCCTTTCAGCCCGAGGTCGCGATCTAACTTTTTTTCTAACGATTTCAGACGTTTCATAGCATCGTTGTAATTATTCGGTATTTCTTCATTTTCAATTTTCCACAGCAGCGAGGTTTCGAAGCGACCATCAGGCGTTCTCCTGCTATTCTTTTTCAGTATTCTGAGAGCGCGTTCTTCGGGGTCATTCTTCTGCTTGCGTGCTTCTATGCCGAGGGCTTCCAAGTCGAAGAACCTCTTCATCATACTTTCCATAGAATTTTCCTCGTACGTCGCGACCGTGTGGCCACAAAATGCTATCGGTTTGTTGTATGACGAGCGATAGCCATGTAACACCCAACCCAATCGCGTGTGAGAAGCGACAGGTTGATTCTGTTTTCCCGTTCTTATCTCCATTGCCACTAAAAGCTCCCAGTTATCTTGACCGATGAGTATTTTAGGGCGAGCATTCTGGTAGACTAGCTGGTCTTCTATATCCTTCAGATGCGGACAATCATGAAGGTCTTTTCTTTCGACTCTCTGGCCGGTGAACGTTAACCTCTGTACCGTTCGAGCGTTCTTCAAAACATGTTCACTCCTGTCATAGCGCCCTCGGATCTTGAAATCGACTCTCTTACTGTTCTCGTACTTCGTTCTTTCGTTGAGACCTTGAACCCACATATTATCGCGAGGCCCATCCAACTCTAGTAGCTCAGCGAGCCCCTCGTCGATCAAGGTGACGGTACTGCCATCATCCATGAGAGCGTATGTCGACTCGAGTGTTGTTCTTCCCGGTGAGGGTGACAGGAGCGATCTTCAGGAACGCTTGCCGACTCTTCGTACAGTTAGCGTTATTTACAACTTCGACGGTGACAGTCGATTCTTCGGCTTGACGTGGCAGCTCAGTAGTCGGAGGTGTCGTCGGTGGTCTCCTGTGGTGCAGTAGGCGATGATGTGCCATACTACAGCCTTCTTGCCCGCACCGTTTGGCGTTGCAGTTGCCTCGGCGGTGCGAGCCTTTCAAACATTGATAACAGAGGCGATGTTTCTTGGCGATCTCCCACCGATCACCCACTTGCGCGTTGATGAAGCGCTTGCAGTCAGGAAGGTAGTGGTCTTGTCTACATGTTGGGCATTGGTTCCTCTTCCCGACATCTGCAGCGTATGTCCTCTCAAATCTTCTCTTTGGCACTCTGTCATGCTGAATTTCACCGGCGACATCCTCTGGCAGGGCGTAAGCACCACATTTATCCGCCTCCTCGTTCAAGAATGTCATCATCTTTTTCAAGTACGACGTATCTTCTTTATTTGTCGCAGCATAGTCATACCATTTATTCTTCAGGATAGGAGTTAATTTTTCCACTATGTTCTTCACTAGCTCGGGGTTAAAGAGGTAGTGAATTTTCTTCAATGCCTCTATGGTGGCGACTATATTAGCCACCTTGTTGGCAAATATACACAGGTCGCGTGGGTTATCGTTTATCTTACCCAGCGCCTTAATTTTTTGTATTTCGTTCATCGCCAGTGTGTCCGGTCTTCCGAATCTTCTCTCGAGGCACTGCATGACAGCTCGAGGTTCCGGCTGGCTAATAAGTAGGCTATTGACCGCTTCTAGGGCCGCACCTTTGAGGCTTCTTCTAAGCCTGGATAAATTTTCCGTTTTCGAGAACATCTCTTCTGTCTCGTAGTAGGCAGCTCTATATGCTAGCCACCCTGCGCAGTGCCCGCCGAATACCGGCAGCTCTTGCGGGTATCTCGGAGCATCTCTTGACATTCTTACCGCTTGAGTAAGAGCAGCGGCCAGGGAGGTGACGTCCATGTTTTTCGTCGGCGGTTGCTCTTCTCTTCTTTTTTCCACAGCTTTCTCCTTAGCTTTGTTCTCGTTGGTCTGGGTTTCCTTCTGCCCATCCAACCATTCCACTCGGCTGGTCCGTTCCTCGTTCTGGTCCTCTTCCTCATTTTCCCCAGACACCGCTATCTCTCTGGCCAACTTCGCCTGGGCAAGAGCAAGGGATGCACGTACCTCTTCTAGCTTTAACTCGGCTACTTTCTCTTCGGCTTCTAGCCTCGATACTTTCCTACTTTTTCCCGGTGAAAGACGCGACGCACGCTTATTCTGGCGCGTGTCCTCCGCGTTTTTCAATGTTTCTTCCGTCGCCGAGGTTGCTTCCGTTGAGGTAGTGCGCTCTGTGCCTGAGCTGGTTGCCGTCGTGCCCTCCGACGTTGCCGTTGTGCCTTCGGAGGTGGTTCTGGTGTCTTCAGAGGTGGCCTCTTCCCTGGTAGGAACAGCTGACCGGGCCGAGCTTGTACCGCTCCTCGTTCTGACCCCCAAACGTGGGTCAGGATTCGCCTGCGTCTCCATTGCATCTACTATACTTCCCTGCTTTGATTTCTGGGACATAGTGTAGCCCGCGCTGGATTTCTTGACTTTCACTTTTTTCTTGTTCGATCCTCTTCAGTGGATCCGGCTCGAAGGACCATAAAATGTGCACGTTATGTGCGTAGATTGCCTACGGCTACAAACTATGTCGCTAACTGGGTGATGATACTGATTAATTTGGCTTTAAAACTGTGATTTTACTGATTCTAACTGTCTTCGGGGTGATGATGATGAAAGTTGGGTGGAGTCTTGAATTAAACACTGTTTATTACTATTGAACACTTAAAAGAGGTAAACTTGAGAGGTAAGGCAGGGATTTCACTTTATAACTTATACTTTTTAACTTACTAACGAGATTACATTCTCGTCTTACAAAGTATCTACATGTGCAAACTCTCTTATAATGATTATCTTATATATAATTATATCCTATATACTTAAGTTATTTTCAACAATAAGTTATCTTATGCAAATCATCTTATATAATAATATTGTCTTATACCTAAGTCGTCGTGAACAGATGGAGTTTTAACTAGACAAATCAACTGTATTCCAAAGCTTAAAATAAGTTAATATTGTGTGTGACATCGTCAAGAATCGAACCTGAACCCCTATGTTTCAGATCTAGCTACACCCTGCCATTATATTACTCCATCTTAAGTCTTAACGCTAAATATATTTTATATTTATCCGTATTTATCCGTTTTTCAAAATAACTGAAAATTTATTCCCGGTCACGTAATAGATTGCAGCCAAATTAATGTGTAGTCTAACGAAGTCTGCGCTCTCGACGGGCACAAGCGGCCAGGACATCCCAACAACTTAGTACTTAGTCTAATTGCTAGCTGCGGACTATCTGCGACCTAAGGTTGGCTTCATTTTTAAAGTTGGCAGGCGGCATGATTTGAAGAACACTCGACGATCACAATGCTTTATGAATAATGAGGCTTGAAATAAGACCAATAGAAATGAAATAATTTATTCACAAAGATAAAATATTACAGACAAATAAACTAACAGAGGAAATCAGATGATTACATGAACACTTGAAGCTTTATATATGTAGACAACTAGCTGCTGCCCGCAGCTTCGCCCGCGTTAACTTCGATTTGTAGCCGTATCCGTATTGATGATGATAATTTTTGTAGCCTAAGTTACTTCTTATAATATTCGCTATCTGCCAGTGAAGATCCCGTCAAAATCGGCCCAGCCGTTTTAGAGTTAGCCGGAACATACAGACAGACAGACAAAAATTGTAAAAAATGTTATTTTGGTATATAGGTACCTATGCCGTGTTTACATCCACACGTATTTAGTAAAAAGCGGTTATTTTAATATTACAAACAGACACTTCAATTTTATTTATCTGTATAGATATGGAGAAGGTGGTAGACCTGAAAATACCTTGATTTCTCTTCATCTTGAATAGTGAAAAGCTGTATACAAATCAAATGAAAAGGCAGAACAGGAACACAAGAAAGCTGTTTGGCGGAATAAATAGGTACAAAGTGGTGTCAGACAGGCGCGCTACTAAAAGGGTGTGCCTGCCGCCAAATGTAGAATTGAAAGTCAATGTAAGGATTTTAAAATATATTACTTTAGGTTTGAATTTATATACAAAAATATTTACTGTTTCGTTTATTCAGTTGCTACTTGATGTACACACATATATATTACAAAATACAAACTCGACCAGCTCTTAAGAATATACACGGTTATCATTCAAATGTCAAACTGATTTGATGAACAAAAGCCTCTTTTTTTATAGAAGAGTATGGTGGTACGTGAGAAGCGATATCAACAGATACCCGCTACACCTGAGTATTAGCAGGTGCGTTCCCGGCCTTTCAAAAAGACATTGAGAATCCACCTGACATCAGAAAACAATTCTTGATATTTATTTAAATAATCCCCAAACTATTCAATTATACTGACAAAGATTTACCCTGCAGATCTAAATATATTCTAACGGACGCCATGCGGGCAGAGGAGTCATTGAACCTACTGCCTAAACTGTTTGGCAGCAAATAATAATAGAGGCTTCTACAACTAACTCTCGTGATTCATTAAACCAACGGATTGTTGTCGGCCAGCACAGACCAGCCGCTATGAGGCCTCTCCCCGCGGGCGACGAACGAGGGTGCGTAGGAGGCGCCCTGTGCTAGTGTCGGGTTCAGGATGGGAACCTTTTTTTTTTTTTTTTTTTAAAGTAGATTATAGATAATATAGATAGATAGAAGATAGTTTTTCTAAAGAAATTCACGGACTACGTAAGTGTATTATATATAATACAGGGCTAGACCTCTCCAGAACACTTGGTGTAGATGTACACCATAGATATATATATATATATTATGTACTACGTACTAGATTACGCGTTTCGAATACTCATTTTGTTCAACTGCACTCCATACGGCGTACACCTTACTAGTGGTGGTTAATATAACGTATAGCGCCATAACGTAGCGCGCTATTCATACTCAACGTATAGCGTACGCTATATAAATTCCTGTTCGGCGCTATAACGTAGCGCCTCGCTACATACCCAATGTAGCGAGGCGGCTAGCGTAGGCCGTAGTTATAACTTTATAACATTCGAACTACGCCGACGTGCTAGACCGTAGACGCTAGACGTTATAATTTATAGTTTATACGTCAGTCAGCGTCGAGCGCGCGCTCGCGCTAGATGTGTCGTGCGCTATCCCGGCCGGCTTACGCGAGTTACGTAATTCTAATCTTGCGAGTACACGTTATAATATAGTCTATAAAATAGCGCGCTAGAAAAATATAGTTTATAGTGCATAGCACGTTATCATAAAATAGTTTATTTGCACACCACTACACTTTACTTTAGTGTGATTTTGACAGTCGACATAGAAGCACGCTTGAGCGCGTACGGAGTAGCGCTAAAAATACGAAAATTTAAGCCAAAGTGTGAAACTGTTTGTTTCTATTAGAAATTTTGAAATAGAAAATAAATTCTAATTAAGTTTTGTATGTACAAAAACTGCCTGCAGCTTAAAATTTATAGAGACGACATGTTGTTACACTACGTTGAACGAAACGCGTAAATGCTATAAAATTGCCGCGCACTTACGACGTTTCTCAAAACGCGAACTGATAAAGCGATCTAGCGCTGTTTTTATGTTTTTTTAGACGAAATAACTTACGTTTTAGCGCTGCAGCCAACTTTAGTTCTAATTATTATAAGTGTTTGAACAAATTGTTTATATGAGCGTACGAGTCTATCAGTAGAATATAAGTCTATGATGAGCACAATATAATTGTTTATAAGAGCGTGCGAGTCTATCAGTAGAATATAAGTCTATGATGAGCACAATATAATTGTTTATATGAGCGTGCGAGTCTATCAGTAGAATATAAGTCTATGATGAGCACAATATAATTGTTTATATGAGCGTGCGAGTCTATCAGTAGAATATAAGTCTATGATGAGCACAATATAATTGTTTATATGAGCGTGCGAGTCTATCAGTAGAATATAAGTCTATGATGAGCACAATATAATTGTTTATATGAGCGTGCGAGTCTATCAGTAGAATATAAGTCTATGATGAGCACAATATAATTGTTTATATGAGCGTGCGAGTCTATCAGTAGAATATAAGTCTATGATGAGCACAATATAATTGTTTATATGAGCGTGCGAGTCTATCAGTAGAATATAAGTCTATGATGAGCACAATATAATTGTTTATATGAGCGTGCGAGTCTATCAGTAGAATATAAGTCTATGATGAGCACAATATAATTTTTTGCGACCTTAAATAAATATAGGAGAAATGCATGTTAGGACAGCAAACATATCAAAATACAGGCTGCCTTTGCGCGTTAATTAATTACAGTCTCGATGACTTTTTAAGACTAACATTTACCATTACTCTGTTGTCTTTTAGACCTAATTTAGATACGATGATGCTAATTATGAACTTCTTATATAAGTGTATATAAGTGTATGTAATAATCAATAGTCATGTCTGTAGTTATTTAAAAGAGAAAATCTATTTTGTAACACCAAACAGAACTTTATATTAAAAATGACGACGTCAGGTTCGAAGGACCGAAACTTGTGTGCCAGCCGAAAACCGTGCCAGGCGAATCCCATACAAATTATGTTTGGTGTTTCAAAATAAAAAAACTAAAGACATAACTATTGATTATTCACTTATATAAATATTATTAGTAAAATAAACCTTATGAGGACTAATAACCGTTCTAACTGAATTTCATATTTAATCAAGCGAAAACGTCTTATGATATTATTAGACCCTTTTTTGTGAAAATTGTTTTAAATATGTAGAGCGAGTATTTCTTATTGAGTTAAAGGTATTTTTAAGCTATATTTTTAAATATTTTCGATACTTTGTCATAACAGACACAGCAGCGGGCAACAGCTAGTATAACAATGATAATCTTGATTAACTTTAGTGATCGGCTCGACCCGAGTATTGGTTTAGATAATTACATTACCGCATCAAGTGAGCTAATAACTGCGGGAGCACCGATGTTCCATGAGTATAATTAACAATGACCTGACAAAGGACTCGCACCACTCGCCCTACTCGCACCACTCGCCCTACTCGCACCACTCGCCCTACTCGCCCCACTCGGCCTAACTATGGTCGCTATATTAATGAGCGCATTACAGGCCGTCCTGATTTCCCCCGAGCACGGTGCCAACTAGACTTAGACGCCACTCGCATGCACGTTTAATGCATGCATGCACTCTTAGCGTGGAATTATTTATTTTTATAATTCAAACAAATGCATCAAAGTTATTTAATCCCAATTCCCAACGTTATTTCCCAACTTTAAATTGACGAAAAGTTTTCAACAATATCGAATAACAAATGCGCTAGTGTTACGTTCGTGATGGTTGGCTGGAGAGTAGCGAGCCAGACCTAGCACCTGAGATTTAGATTATAAAGTAAAAAGCAATATTAAAATATTACCCCGGTGGGAGGGAAGCGCTGTGCCGCGCTCCCGGCTGCATGGGTACCACCATCCTGCTTGTTTCTTCCATCAAACAGCTTTGCTGTGTTTCAGAGAGCAGGGCAGAACAGACAGTGTATTTACTGACACAGAAACTGAACATCTTATGTCTCAGGATATGCAATCCTATTTTAATTGCCTATCTAACTAATATAAAAAATGGTTGATCGTAATTTATTACTTACACACTGAATGTTATAATAGTCTATATTGTTATTTCATCGTGTTTCAGCGCCAAAATATACTTTAGCTACTGATGAGGTTCGTCGGCCTATTATCAGGTTACATCTGAATAAGATATAATGCCTAATGTATGAGATAGCTGAGGTGCTCCAGAAATTGTGTTTACCGGCGCGTAGGCGTAAAGTATGTCGTTGTACCTTTATTAAATAAAAAAATAACGCTAAGAGTCCTCTTAGGCGCTCTCCTGGAAGAAATAACGTACATAAAACAGGAACAACGGGATAGAGGAGCGATAAATCTCGGCCGTTCCTCACGGATGGGATTTATTGCAGGGGCCCAGGAACGTCTTTTTGCTGTTCTTATTTTGTCAAGTGTCGTGGACTGGTTGCACTGGGAGGGAGGGAGGGAGTCGCTCGAGTCAACGATCGCAATTGTATACAATTGTATTTGATAATTAGATATTTTGATTAGTATCTGAAAACCATGTACATAGAACGCTTCATTCTCAGCTAGATTTTTTTGTAAACCTTGACTTCCTATCTTAAAGAATGCTATCAACTGCAGTTTATATTATTTTCACGTATATATCGTATTGTATCCGGTAGGCGACGCTCACCCTCCGCCGTACAGTGCGAGGATCCATTCTGCCACACCAGCTACAGTATATTCGGCCAGTATTTTATCTGTCCGTGTGTAACCTAACTCTATATTCAAATATCAGAGAGCTCCCGGACCGTGATGGACACATACAATTGGATCCGCGTCATACGACGGTTCATATCGCGCACTCTCATCAAATATATTTTAAATCTTTTTGCATTTTGTCGAACATCATAAAAAGGCAAGTATGATGACTTGAATTTTTTATTTCCCATAAAGTTATTATCACAGGACTGATACAACTCTCCCTCACCGAGCGTCGGAATGATGAGCGCCGACGTCTGCCGCGTCCATGTCAATTGTCAACTTGTTAAACTAATAGAGATAAGTTTACCGATGTTAGGACGTCGACTTAGAACTAATTAAAGAACATGTGTCGCTGTTGCACGTCATAAGGTCTATTTGTCTCTGCTGTTTGCATAAACAGCATTTAAAAAGCTGATCATGTGTAATTGGATATTATAAATGTTACTTATAACAAACACATTGCATCAGCTTGCATCAGCTTGCATCAGCGTAATGTATCGAACAGAATACAGATGAACGGGACAGGCAGTAACGACTACCGAGACCTACCATGTCTCAGAATAGAGCAAAATTCATGAACTGCTTCAGACAGTAGCCCAGTTTTATTGTCACTATAATAAACCGCGATCGCGAAAAAATAATTCTAATACAATAGTAAGTAGTGAAGGAGAATTGTGCATAATAAATACATTATGACACATTCTAATGAGTTTTGTAACTAATGTAACATTACAAGCTATATGAGAGTCACTTTGAGGGATCTGTCATTAGATCTCATCAAACCTTTACGTTGTCGCACCGCCGTTGTAATATTGATCGCATCCCTCGCGTCACCGTCGCCGCAGCAGCGCTGCTCGACCCCGGCCCTCATCAATAATGCGGGCAGCTCCGAGGACACGTCACACTTCACTAATTTGTTTGACAACTACACCTCAGCAGTAAACCCTATTAGCATATTATTTACGTATCAATTATAAATAACTGTGCGAATATTTGTTACTCTAATGAAACTCAACGCATGCCTGTTTTTTTTTTCTTTCACGCCAGGAAATGCTCTGAGGCATTCCGCAGGGGAGTGGGTCCCCCCACGCGGGTATGTGGGACTTGCTGCGCCCGAAAGCTAGCAAGTGGACGCAGCTCTACCCACTAAAACCCGGCGAGTGCCACCAATGCCGCCTTTGGTGAGGTGCCCCGGATCTAATAAACAAACAGGGCACCTCGACGGCTAGTCAGTCCCCCAAGGGACCAACGCCACCCCTACAGAGGGGTTGTCCTGCACCACAGAACAACCCCTCCCAACGTCGGGACAGTGCAATGGGGTGAGGTTCCCGTCCCCGCCCCTTGCCCCCAGCTTTTTTGTCGCCTCTTCTTATAAGAGGGGTACAAAGAACCCCCTCGGCTCAATTAGCTTCGCCCAAGGTGCAGCGGCTCACCCTACGCTACTGAGCCCCACCGCCACGACACCTGCCTGACCTGACCAAAGCTGTTATCTAATCAAGGGACAACACTGGATCATAAATAATAACAATGACCAGATAACAATCTTCAGGCCGGTAGAGCCAGCCATATAAAAGTTAACAAACTAATTCCATTTCCATAAAAAATCCGCTTTGTACGGCAACATATAGAATATGGAACACGTACAGATAACGAACCCCAATTACACGTTTGAATTTAGTTTTAATAACTCGATGGAACATTACAAAATAGTTTACGAACGGGCAATTCATTTAGCGGAAACTATTTAAATTTTGTACAACACTGAAAAATTGTTTTTAGATGTCACGTACAGGCGGGACAGGTTCGTCGTTACAAATTACGACTATGTTGATTACTACGTTCATCATCATCAACACCACCGATCCCCCGGTTGACGTAAACCACTTCGAATTAACGCCAAGACGGCCAAACCCCCAGCGCAAGGAGATCGTCCCATCTAGCTATATAATTGAGATTTTACTGTTTTTTTATGTTATCGGCGGCCAAATGAGCAGTCGGAGCCTTACGACGCCGACGCCCATACACATCCGCACAACCAAGCCCACGTAGATACGCCGCCCTCCTTTTCCCTATCCCCCCTATGTGCCACCGGAAACTCACAAACCGCAAGAAACGCGACAGCATAGCTGTCACTTGACATGTTATGTGAGCAAGAGCGGCTGCAATGCAGCATGGCATTCAATGCAATGCACCTCTTACAAAATCTGTACAATAAATATGCAAAATCCTTATCAGTTTACTTCAGGTAAATTGAACTTCAAAATTAAATGAATCGTAAACTTGACCTGTAATTTATAGGACGCTACGCGAACGTGTGCGAGCCAGAGATAGTTGTGTCCGTACAGTCGGCGCGGCGGTTTTAATGGCAACAATAAAAAATATATTTAAATTTTATCCGCCCGCAGTAATCCTTGCGTGTGGACACACAATGACACACAAAACAAACGCGTATGAGTGCGTACGCCGTGCCTACTATAACGTGCTGTAACATTGTGCTCACTATAACATTATGCTCACTATATCATTGTGCTCACTATAACATTGTGCTCACTATATCATTGTGCTCACTATAACATTGTGCTCACTATATCATTATGCTCACTATATCATTGTGCTCACTATAACATTGTGCTCACTATATCATTGTGCTCACTACAACATTGTGCTCACTGTATTACGTATTGTGCTTGCTGTAATAATCTCCTTACCATACCTAAAATTGTGCTCACTGTACTACGACGACGTAGCTGCTGCTGCGTCCACCTTGCCATCTTTCTGGTGCAGCAAGTCCCAAATACCCGCCTGGGGAGTGCCCCCTCCCCCGCGAGAGACACATGTGCCAGTTTGACTAACAATCTTATTTAAGATAGATAAAAAACAGAAACCAGCGGAATCACAGCAAATCAGTTTAACAAAAGAAATATGCTGAGATCTTATTAGAAGAAAAGTAAAGGTAATATGGAAGCATAAAGAAACATACAAAACAAGATTATTATTATAAAAATAAGTAGATTTTATCTCTCGCAGTGTCGGACTGCGGACATATTAATATAAACAACAGTGTATCAATTTTCATAGCACTATTTGGTTCTCGAAGATGTAGATGTGGTAATAACATATTATTCATCTCCCTATGAGCTTAATGAAAAACCGAAGAAAATCCGTCGGTTGCATTAGTTACATGAATTCTTAAGGGTTTTTAATTATTCTATCCCTTTTACACCGTCGTGGGTTTTTTCAAAAAAAAATTATTTCAAACTTTTTAAAGAGCATAGGTGCCTACTACTTTGCTATGTAAAATTAATTAATATGAGATATGTAGAAGCTAAAATTAAATATATTAATTAATGCAGCGTCTCCTATTGATTTACGATCTAGGAGACGTTTACTGCAGCGCCCTCTGATAAGCTATCAAAGTAACACCTATCTAAGAACATACACCAATCAAATCCTAACCCATCTCTGAACACCGCATAAAAATCTAACGAGTAGTTTTGGAATAAATGGCAAAATTAACTGCCCCTCACTCCAAACACATATTATACAGTCTCCGTTCCGTCGCAGGTAAAAAAGAAAATAACATGGAATTTTCATCGAAATGCAATACAAACTATAATTTTAATTTTTATATAGGAAATCAATATTCGCCGACGGACGTCGGTTTTTAATTTGTGAAACGCATTTTATTACATGAGACCTACGAGAGCGCACCCGGCGCACGTGTCCACTATCATCATCAGCCCGACGCAAACTATTGTTTTTAACCGACTTCAAAAAAGGAGATTTCTCATTTCGACCGTTCTGTTTTTATGGATGTTGCTGATAACTTCATCGCTTATGAACCGATTTGATGATTATTATTTGTGGGAAAGAAGTGCAATTTACAATCTTCGATCCCTACCTTGCAGACACAAAACACTACATAATATAACTCTAATACGTACAAAGAGACCTGATGGTAAGTGGTCGACGTCACCCATGAACATAAACTAGTATACCTGGAACGAGCCCAGGCAACTCATTTATGTGTTGCCTATCCTGAGACATAAGATGTTAAGTCTCGGTGCCAGTAATTACACTGCCTGTCTTGCCCTTCTCTCCACACAGCAAAGCTGTTTCACGGGAGAAACAAGCAACATGGTGGTACCCATGAAGCCGGGAGCACGGCACAGCGCTTCCCTCCCACCGGTAACTATTCTAAAATAGCTACTCATATAAATAAAGTAGCTACTCATATTAGAAAGGCATCTTACCTGTAAGTCCAAGCGTAGCGGGTGTCTTACCATGTCGTCACAAGGCGATACTACACGTCGCTCTATGACATACAAAACCACTACATTGTGACAATACGACTTTGTACTCTGTGGTTGTACTCCATCTTGAGGCAAACTCACTACGACAAAACCATTCCCATGATAAGAAAACCAGGAAGGAGGGAAAATCATCAGATATGATGGCATCTCAGAGAAATCGAAGGGGACTTTCAAAAATCGTAGGGGTGACTAGTGCATTTGGTTATTTTTCATTAATTATTTTAAAGTACTACAACTTTATGAAGGTCTGGAGACGATGGACGATGGACGATGACGATGGAACCGAAAGACTGACGCTGGAACTCAACGATTTACAGAAGTTCCATTGTATTTGGTGTATCTCACTTTGTATTGATGACAACTTCACAACTGCATAGGTTTTGACTGTCACTAGTCTGATGATGAAGACGAAGGATAGTTAAGGGAACTACTCATCGATATAATACATTGTGTTTGGACTTAATTCATTTACATTGATGAGAACTTTGCAACGCAGAGGTGACATTACATATCTGTTGATGGAGGCCAGAGACAGTCGCAGGAATTCCTCAACGATTTACAGCAGTTACGTTTTACTGGGCTTTCTTCATACGGTTTAATGTACCAAAATATTTAGTTCGCTAAAAATTGAGAAATTTAAAAAAACGACTAAGAAAAAGTAATTATACAATTGACTAATTTTAAAAAAATCCCGCGAATATAAAAACGAATATGCATTTAAATTTAATCGTTTTAACAGATAACAATAAACATAAGAGAGCGCTCCATAAAATTACATTAAAACACAAAAACGCGATAAGATAAAAATGGAGCCGAAATGATAAACAAAAAGGTAGAGGGGCGGAAGTTTTAAAATTATGATTGGGGCTTATCTGATCATCTATTGTTATTTAGCCGCAGGCCCGTAATGGCGCCGGCCGTAAGCTGCGGCCTCAGCTCCAGATTAAAGTATTTTTTCTGGCGGTGGAATTTTCTAGTCGTTATAGCTATCTGTCGTAGGGATTGCGGCACGGGATGCGGCGTTGCGTTAATTCCATTATATTAATAAACGTGTATAACCGATGTCGAAAATTTAACAGCTAATGAAAATACATACATCATATTATTAAGCAAAAAAGTATTATTCTTTCACAGACCGTAAAGTTCGCTAAATTTAGTTAATAAGTTTATAAATAATTCTTTTATTTCGGCGCTCATACTGTCCACCCGATGGAAGAATAGGATGGATTAGAGTAATCCTTTTCTGGTATAGTATATACAATTCAATGCCTCAAGATTTAAGAATGACCCCCACAGACCAACAGCTTGTCAGCCGGTTTTATTGGTGGTATTTCTTGGTAGTATTATAAATTTCTGGTATTATTGATAACATAATAATAATTAAGATTTAAAGTTTCTAAAATCGTTTTTAAGTCTACCGGTGGGAGGTGCATAACCTTTTCCGGTGGGAGGTGCGCTTATGCTGCGCTCCCAGCTGCATGGGTGACACCGTACTGCTTGTTTCTCCCGTATTCAGCTTTGGTAGCCAAAAAGACTAAACAAACATTAATCAGTGGGAGGGATGCACTGTGCTGCGCACCCGTTTGTTTTAGAAGAGGGTTTGCATGCGCAGGTACCTACATCTTGTTTGTTTTTCCCGTCAAACAGCTTTCTTGTTTCGGAGAGATTGGCAAGACAGGCAGTGTAATTGCAAGCGCAGTTACTTAATATATTATGTCTTCAGGATTCGCAGGGAAATCCTTATGGATGCAGTTAATATCTTCGGGTAGATCAGGATCCAAAGTGATCCAACTCGCACCTGGGAGTGTCCACCCTAAATAAAACCACTGCGAGCGCCCTCAGCCACTTTTTGAGGATCCCAGATATGTAGGCAACGGGACAGGATCACCTCAGTGACAGGCTGGACCCCTCAAAGGCCAGACTTCTCCTCGAAAGCGGGCCCGGCCGCTACTAAGCAGTCCCTACAACGTTGTGCCATACAGACCAAGGTTCCCACCCTAAGCCTGACACGAACACAGGAGCGTTCATCGCCCGCGGGGGGAGGCCTCATCGGTGGTCTCCTCATCGGCTTCCTTCTGGGACATTACTGCCTCGCAGAAGGAGACCATCTGGGTCCAGGACTTGTCGTCACCGAGCATCGCGGTGATGACGCTCGGCAGTGACAAGCACTCTCCAATGACTGATGTCAGACTGTGACGCAGCCCATCTCGGGCACTTTCGAGGACCAGACGCAAAGCTGTCGTTAGGCTTTTGCCATACGGCTGCCACGCCAGCTACTCCCCCCATCTCCGCATTAACGCCTTATTGGCCTAGTTGGCAAACGTCCAGCGTAAAGACCTCACCGAGAAACTTCCTATCCAAGATATAGGAGTGCGCCTCGGCAAGAACCTCCGCCACGAGCTCCCACGGTGGGTAACCGGCCAGAGCAGTGACTGATGACCCACCGTGATCACAGGATAGGCAACACGTGAATAAATTGCCTGGGCTTATTCCAGGGGCTAATGTTCAAGGGCGACGCTAAACACTCACCAGCAGATGGCACGTCTGCCAGTTTGTCTATCCAACTAACATAAAGAAGGATTTTCTTGTAAAAGCTATTGTTTTTATTTTACTTTTAAAAGAACAACCCATGGCCAACTTACAAAATTAATATTTAAACATGGGACGCGCGCCGTGTGAAGGTGCTTAGCGATTAATCTCCTAATATTCATAAAATTTAACCTTTATCCCTCTTAAGCGGTAATCTTTTAATGAAGATTCGGTGTAGGCGGTTACATTAAATAAACATTACAACAAAACGTTACACTCGCTATTTTTGGTCCATTCAAATATAATTATCATCAGCGGGCTACCTACTACTTGAGGTGAGCCGACAACGAGTGTCAAAAACTGATCATTCTAAGGTCTCAATAATAAATCAAATCTATAAAAGATATACGGAGATATACCTAGGTAACACTGAAAATATTTAGAAAATGAAAAACGGCTTAATGTAGAGTAAAAGTTGCCAATACTTTTATTTTTTTTCGAAGTAATCTCCGTTTCTTTCTACACATCGTCGCATTCGATGGAACCACTGAGAAAAGCAGTGGGCCCATTCTTCCTTAGGAGTCTCTTCTATGGCATTTTCGTACGCTTTCACCGCATCTTCAGGGCTCGTAAAGCGAATACCTCGAATTTTATCTTTAGTTCTTGGGAATAAATGAAAGTCGCAGGGCACCAGGTCAGGACTGTAAGGCGGATGACTCATTATCTCGACACCTGCCATAGTCAAATATTCAACAGTCCGTTTTGCGGAGTGCGCTGAAGCATTGTCATGGTGAAGGAGGATCCTGCTTCGAGGGCGCTGCTGTCGAATTTTTTCCAAGACAACAGACAAACAGCGATTGACATACCAGTCTGCAGTAACTGTCCTTCCATCTTCTAGCACAACTGTCGCGAAATGACCTTTCCGACCAAAGAATGACGCAATCATCTTTTTTCCTTGACTTCTTCCTTTCTTTACCTTAGTTGGCCGATTCTCGAAAGGAAACACCCACTGAGCTGATTGTCTTTTGGTTTCGGGTTCGTAGCATCCAGCTTTCATCACCTGTGATGATGTCAAATACAGCATTTGAGTTACCGCCGTTGAACTTATCTAACATTTGGCGACAGTCCATGCGGAGGCGTTTTTGGTCGTCGGTTAAAGTATGGGGAATCCATCTGGTACAAAGCTTCCTGACGCCTAAATGTTCGTGTAATATTTTTTTAACTTGACTCATACGAATGCCTAGGCTTGCCCGTATCTGCTATAGGTCACTCTCTTATCTTCCTCTATCATGCGTCGCACAGCACTGATGTTATCTTCAGTAGTCGCTGTTAAAGGACGTCCCTCACGCGGATCATCACTGAGATTGCTACGTCCACGCTTAAACTCGTTAAACCAATTGTAAATAGTGGCACGAGATGGGGCTTCATTAAAAAATGCTAATCGCAGCCTATCATAGCTTTCTTGTTGAGTAAGCCCACAACGAAAGTCATAATAAATCATTGACCGAAAATTTTCTCGCGTTATGTTTGCCGCCAATTCACAAAAACAAATGACAAATGAATGCAATATACTACATTAGGTTACCAAAAAGTTCTAAAATTGAAATTCAAAAAAAGTTTTCATTTTCAATGTTTCTAACTGGCCAGTTCTAAACATTTTCAGTGTTACCCACGTAATAGAGCCTCCACACACATCTTATGAGCTGTAATACATCCTCTTGTAACGTTGCGCTTGCACGTGACCTAAATTTAAGCCGATAATTTAATATGTCGCGTGTGGTGAGAATTTACCGGTGGGAGGGAAGCGCTGTGCCGCGCTCCGGGCTGCATGGGTACCACTATCTTGCTTGTTTCTCCCGTGAAACAGCTTTGCTGTGTTTCGGAGAGAAGGGCAAGACAGGCAGTGTCATTACTGGCACCGAGACATAACATCTTATGTCTCAGGATAGGCAACACCTAAATGAGTTGCCTGGGCTCGTTCCAGGTATACTAGTTTATGTTCATGGGTGACGTCGACCACTTACCATCAGGTGGCACGTTTGCCACTTTGCATAGGCAATTGGATAGCCAACTAACATAAAAAAAAATAAAAAAAAGATAGAAGTAGGGGTTCGATATAAGATGCTGTAAGGGTACCTTATTTTAAAGCCGATTTTTTTCTTCAGCTGACCCACGTTCCGATAGCGTAGTTGTACACTGGCCTGAATGGTGATTCCTGGCGAAGATGGCTGGAGACGGGGAGATCTCCACCGGTATTCAATGCCGGTAATTCAGCCGGTAATCAGCCGGTCGGCTGTTGTGTTCTTCTTAGATTTAGGTAAGTGGCCAAATTTAGTAAATTCCCAGCGGAATTTAAGCCGTGTTTAATTTTCGAGGATTAGCCTCGAGATGGCCGAGGGGCCATCAGCGGTGATGTCCCCCAGATTCAAGTTGACAAGCCCGCTGTCAAAACGCATATCCTGACCACATCCGATCCATCGTTCAAAAATCAACATCCGGTTCTACAGTTAAATGTCAAACTGACTTTATTATTAGTTATGTTTTAATTTGGACATTTTGTTATTTTAGTTTAAAGATTAGATTAAATTATTAGATTTAGGATTATTAATTATAACAGGTAAATTGATTTTATTTAAGAGACATATCTATTACAAAACAATTATCGGATTTCATAGCGGCATCTATTGAGTAAATTTGAAATATGACATCAATAGGTCGATAAACAGCCAATCGTTTAACGTCAGTCAAGGATAGCTGGCGCTTATTTATTGGTAGTATTAAGTTTAAAACTGAGTCTGGGGGACATCGCCGCCTCGAAAATTAAACACGGCTTGAATTCCGCTGGGAATTTACTAAATTTGGCTACCTATCTAAATCTAAGAAGAACACAACAACTGGATTACCGGCTGAATTGCCGACATTGAATACCGGTGGAGATCTCCCCGTGTCCAGCCATCTTCGCCAGGAGTCACCAGTCAGGCCAGTGTCCTTCCCTACCGTACAAATACGATATCGGAACGTGGGTCAGCTGAAGAAAAATTTCGGCTTTAAAATAAGGTCTACAGCATCTTATTTCGAACCCTACCACCTATCGCCGGTCCTACCACCCCCCACACGCGACACTCTTGCCATTAAAACACCATGACTTTAAAAAGCGTTCAAACATTACAGGACAAAGGTAGAACTGATTCATGGGCCCATAAAGGTCCCTTTTTAATTCAAAGGGTCCGTAAAACTTGTCGGCTTTTATATGCATCTGTAAAAAATATGATTCGTTAATCTTTTATCGCATGATCGGCTATCGCACATCCGCCGGCCCCTTCGTCAACTTGGTGCCATAAAAACTCCAGAAAATTGGCTTTTTTATCGCTGACTAATTTTTATCAGGAAATTCCAACATTAAACGAATTGAGGTTTTTCCGCGACGTTTATTTAACATCATCTTGTCGTTTCAACTGAATCAGGACTCCGGCTGAAGTGAGTTTTGTATTTTCAGGCAAATATTGTCGAATCTGTTTTACATTAACATCTCTGAATGCTAGAGAAATGCTCTCTTGTAATTTTCACTCATTGCACTTCTGCCTAACTAAACAAATCTCCCAACTGGGGTGTCATAACTCATATAACACAAGTATTATGATGCGAGCAAGTTGGACGCCTGGTATACATACTAAATTCGCACTAATATAACCTAATATAACGGTTAACTTTTAAATGTTTTATTTTGCGTCCATTTCAAGCATAATATTCTAATAAAATATTATATCCGCATTTTTATAGAAATACTTATATAAAATATAAGTTTTAGGATGATTGTATAATTCAGTTTATTCTAACTGTAGATTTTAACGAGAACTTTGTTCTCGAACTGATGTTTTATTGTTGTTTATTGAGATTTTTACATTCCCGGCATGAAAAATAATTTAAATGTATTTTTACTACACATGAATATATAAAACGATATCAGAGGCGAAGTTTTGATGAAAGTTAACTAACGGTTTGTGTGAGACGAGATACGCCGCATCAGGCTCCGGAGCTGTTCCCGCCGCGATCAATCTTGTCATATCACATCCATTTCCAACTCGAATCATCCATTCTTTAACAACTTTATATATCACTTCTTTAATATTTTACTGTATATAATTCACAAAGTAAATTATAGGTAAAACTATCATTTAACTTAAAATAAAGATGTAAGTAAAAAAATTGCTGACTTAAACTATAAAGTTATACCTGGATACTAATCCAGGAAACCCGTAAATTTTGAGACAGATTGTTTTATCTTTAGGTGACATGTGGACGCCAATGCAGCAAAAATACAGCTCGTACGACTTATTGGCGAGTTATTGGGTATATACTTAGCTGTTAAGGCGGGCCTTTCCCGATAAACGGCATTTTGAATTCTGTTTTATTTAGAAACTAAGCCGATTTAAGTTTTGAAAAAAATATATGTTATTTAAAACTCTTTCATCATAATATTTCGGTTGTTTGATACACGATTACTTATATTTTGCTGCATTAAAAAAAATTACAAAGATATGTCAAAATTGAGATGAAAAACCCATTTTATTTGAGTAATATCAGGTTCTGTACAATAAAACTTTTACCATAATAATCCTTGTAGAAAATTTAATTAAAAACGGTCATCATAAATTATTTTTTTATAAATTCCTCCCTACAATTAAATAAATATGTGTTTTCACTCGCTGCCAAAGTGCTCGACGCGGTTTCGAGCTCCATACTAAATTCAGTTCTCGGACAGTCCCGCCTTAAATACTTTATAAATATGATTGAAGCACAACACTTAAGGTTACACAAGTCGCTTATCTGTTCATACAAACGCCGAACAGTAATTACTACAATGTTTGACGTTGACCATGAAAAACTAAGTATAATATAAATTGATCTCGTCGTTATCTATGTGTGTATGTACCCAAAATCGTAAAAAAATATACATTAAAAAATACAAGCTTCTAAACTTTTGTATTTCAACACCGATTTTAGCCCAACTTTGGGCGTAAATAAATAGTATACCGAGCACGAAAGCTCAAAAATAAAGCCCGTACACTAATAGTTTAGTTATTCAAAAGATAAAATAAATTAATTTGAAAAGATCCACTTATTAGTTTTTCTATAATAACTGTTTTGCTAAAAGGACATTTTCGCAATGAATCATTGTGCATTTCATTCTAGCACACATATTCGCGCACTATGTCAGGTGAGTTAGCAATCATTTTGTTAGAGTTCGCGCCTCGACTAGTTCAACCTTAATTGGTATAAATATACAGACCAAAAGCCTTTCACTTTCGCTTTCTCTAAGATTGGCAGTAATAGCGAATCACCCAGACGCGTGAGACAGCTACTTTTTATCAGTGAGTTCACCACAACAATTAGGCACATCAATGATGACAAAAATGTACTGAATGATGCGCTTTCGCGGATAGAGCCAATTTCGTGATAGTAGTAATATAAAAGTAGTAGTAAAATAGTATAAAATAATATAAATATGAACAGTATAGTAGTTACATTGTAGTTGTTGTACCTTTTAAGCATAACAATGCTTGTGCCAGGTTATCGCGCTCTTATTTACTCTATTAGAACTACTCTCATCATATAAATATAACAAATTAACAGTTAGTTAAATCTTAAATGACAAAAAACATAACAAACTTAGCATCCACAACCAGTTAGTGAGGGTATTTTTGAGATCTCTCGTTATTAGTGAGTGTATGTCTAATATATTATTTGTTTTATTTTATATATTATGTATTATATATTAAGGTAGCCTGATTGATGGTAAAATTGGCGACTAACAAAACATGTTTGAATAACTTTAAGAGGTATGTATTACTAATTGCTTTCTTCTTTTATTTTGTTCTTAGGTTTATACGGTAAGTATTTATGAACTTTATTTACAATATATTATAACTTTCTAGCTGATAGGAGCGCACAATAAGTACACGGGGAGTGTTCTGAGGAATTATTCGATCTAACACCTGCAGTAGAATTCTACCACCGGACATCGCGTCAAAATTCTAAATTTCACCCACTCCACCTCGATGTCCGGAAATCCACAACAACTCAATTTTTACGGCATTTCCAGCCTCTCACGAACACTATTAAATTTTATGGAATCAACTAAAGCTTTATAAATAAAGAATATAAAAAAATATAAATAAAAACCTCCATCTACGGCACTTCCGAACCGATATGACTTTTGATTTGGCTGGCAACGCACCTGCTAATCCTCTGGTGTCGCTTATCACTTATCATCAGGTGAGCCGACTGTCCGTTTGCCCCCTCTTCTATTAATAAAATAATACACACATCGGTGTTAGGTAATCAATATTACTTCCTTCATCCTTGGAGTAGACAATATCTCTTGCGCTAAGATTTTTTTTTTTTACTCAGTGTATGGCTTCATATTTTAAAAATGAGGTGGGGATCAATTATATTATTATGTATAAAAAAGATAAATGCTCTAATAACAAGTACAACTCGCATTTTTTATAATGGTTATGCAAAATTTGCTTCTAGTAATAATTTTATTAAAGAAATCTTATTTCATAAGTACTTACAACTCAATGTTGAAGTCCACAACCGACGCCAGGAGGCCGTGTGGTCACAGACTGCACGGTAGGCGGGGGGCAACCCCCCACTTTTTAAATCAAAAAGTGAGCCGAATGGACTCACACTAATCCGATGAAGCATTAGGGCCTTCGGGCCATTAGCATAGATCCCTCCGAAAAAAATGTTGAAGTCAAATGTTTCTAGCGTCAAAATATACGCCATCGTAGCAGTGCTACGAACTTACTAGTAAAGGCTACGACACGTAACAGTAAGCAGTACCAATACTAGTAAATAACACTAATAATTTTATTAGCATGACTACGAAACTAAATATTAGTGTCGAAACGTCATTGTAGTGTGACACTAATAAATATATCAGTAGCGCTAATAAGCTAGTATTGTTTTCTAATGTTTACGCGAATTTCACTCATTATAATAAAACAATTTTTTACGGATTTTATCGCGGTTTATTAAGATTTTTACAAGCCCGACGTTTCGGATACTTTACAGCAACCATGGTCACGGGAGAACTGAGGTGTCATACGTCCTATTATTACAAAGTTATTCGAAACTACCCTATGATACATCAATATTTTGGTCAGTCCTATCTACGCAGAAAGTGCTAACTGTATCTTTAATCTGTGACATATTATGCTTGGATTTTGATTTGATAATTTTAATAATGGGATCCCATGCAGGTGGTAGAAGCCAGCCATCTTCTCTATTGAAATTAGGATGTTTTTTAATTTCAATAGCCTCACGCATCATCCTTGGTTGGAATCTGTGTTCTTTTGCGAGGACTTGTGGTTTATCAAATCTGATATAATGGCGAGCTTTGTCAAGACTATGTTCACAGATGGCAGACTTAGTGTAGCGACGGTGTTTTAAATCAGCTATATGTTCTTTCACGCGAGTTTTAATAGATCTTTTAGTTTGGCCTATATAGGAGAGACCACAGTCACAATCAAGCTTGTATACTCCTGCATCTTGTAAGGGTATATGACACTTGACAGATGGTAAGAATTGACTTATCTTTTTTGGCGGCTTGAAATAAGTTTTTATAGAAGCTCGCTTTAGGATGAAGCCAATCTTGTCAGTGACGCCTTTAATAAACGGGAGAACTGCAGGTACTCGCTCGACGGTGGTTGGTTTCACACGTTCACTGTGACGGAGACGCGGTACCCGGAGCTTGTTGTCACGCAGTACTTGCTTGACATGTTGAAGTTCGGTCTCCAGGTGTTGCTCATCACAGATCCCTTGTGCTCTCTGAAACAAAGATTTACCCACGGTAGCTAACTGTGTTGGATGGTGGTGAGATTCGCCGTTTAGGTACTTATCCGTATGGGTATGCTTCCTATACACTGTGTGGCTTAAGTTATTGTTGGGATTACGGATAACTAATACATCTAAGAAGGCTAGAGAATTATTTTCTTCTAATTCCATTGTGAATTGAATTTTGGAATTAATGGAATTAAGATGGTCTAAGAATATGGTTACTTTATCAGATGGTAATATTGTGAAAGTATCGTCTACGTACCGTTTGTAGAACCTGGGTGTTATGGGCGAAGTTTGCAGAGCAGTCTCCTCGAAGTCCTCCATAAATATGTCGGCAACAACAGGGGATACTGGTGAGATACATTTTATCAGATTTGATAAACCACAAGTCCTCGCTAAAGAACACAGATTCCAACCAAGGATGATCCGTGAGGCTATTGAAATTAAAAAACATCCTAATTTCAATAGAGAAGATGGCTGGCTTCTACCACCTGCATGGGATCCCATTATTAAAATTATCAAATCAAAATCTAAGCATAATATGTCACAGATTAAAGATACAGTTAGCACTTTCTGCGTAGATAGGACTGACCAAAATATTGATGTATCATAGGGTAGTTTCGAATAACTTTGTAATAATAGGACGTATGACACCTCAGTCCTCCCGTGACCATGGTTGCTGTAAAGTATCCGAAACGTCGGGCTTGTAAAAATCTTAATAAACCGCGATAAAATCCGTAAAAAATTGTTTTATTATAATAAGCTAGTATTACATATTAGTGTCGAAACGTCATTGTAGTGTGACACTAATAAATATATCAGTAGCGCTAATAAGCTAGTATTACATATTAGTGTCGAAACGTCATTGTAGTGTGACACTAATAAATATATCAGTAGCGCTAATAAGCTAGTATTACATATTAGTGTCGAAACGTCATTGTAGTGTGACACTAATAAATATATCAGTAGCGCTAATAAGCTAGTATTACATATTTCACCATCAGTTTACCTCATGACTGCCATAATCTGTTAAAATGTGAAAACAGAAGCTTGGTAAACAGAAAACTGTCGCGTAGGGGAAACTATTGACGTATTACGCTCCATATAACGATGGGATGGCGTATTGGGGGAAATGGGATACGCTTGTACGGGCCCGTAATGGACGCTGAATCATAACACATCGCTGGGAAATAAGAAAACGACATGTGAACGCGTTTTCTTGGATGTGACATTACGTAAATTGCCGTGCATCTTCTGCCATATATTATCGAGACAGTTTCGTATTTCGCCTCATTTAACTATGCCTCAGTGTCCTGGAACTAGGGCGAGTCTGCGACTCTTGTCTGATTACGAATTAAAGACATGCCTATTTTAACTAATTGAAAAGAAAACCCAAGGAAAAAAATTTTGAGTATTATATATATAATAGTGCTTTTTTTACCGAGTAATATAAAAAAGGTGTTAAGGGACACCCGGATGGAATGGAGTTCCTTTCGAATAATTAGTGAAGGAATTGTAATACAAAAACACAAAACATACTATAAAAATATGAATTTCAAATTCTATTCGAGGTGTAAAGAAAATAATTAGTCGGGTAGGTATAAACTTTTTATGGTTTTTTTATCGATAAAAATCAGAGCACCTCCCGGCGTAAAATAATTAAAAAAAAAAACAAAAAAAAGTCGCCGAAATCGGTGGGATTTGAACTGGGTTTTTTTACTAAGCAGCCCCCAATAGTGTAACAAAAACAGCTACTGACGCAGTAATGAGTCAGTCAATAAGCCGCACGGCTTACAACTATAGTAAAAAGTGTCGTTACAACTTTTCGTCTTAATTTTTTCCATCTAGCCCCCTTTCGCAACGCGCGATAAGGAACTACGTTCCAAAACTGGCGAAAACATAATGGGCTAAAAATTATATATTATTATTTTTTCTATTAATTATTATTGCGTTATTCTTGTCACTCAGGGCCTCAAATATGAGAATATTATCTCTGTTATATTATCTCTGTCATTTCTAATTTTGTTAGTTTGTTTGTCTTACGCACTTATCTCATTGACAAGCGTCACTATTTATGACATGTGTATAATGCCGACTCCGATAAGTCGTGTGTCACACCTCCGCGAGCGCCTGATCGAGCCTGCTAGCGACATTTAGTCCGCGCTGATTGACGACGATTGGGGGTACGATACTCGGTTATAACTATTGTTGTTGTTCGGTTCTGAATACTGAAGTCAACAAGCTACTTGACATTCATTGTGAAAGTGATCGATATGTTAAGACGAGACACGAGCTTGTACTTAAGTTAGTGAATAAAATTAGTTCGTCGTCACGGAACGCCCGGTCCATGTGAAGCATCTACGTCAAAACTGGAATTTACGATTAATGAAAATATATTACGTGTCGTGACAGCGTCATGCCGTAAGCCACCACTGCACTCTAGTTTATTTCACAGCCTAGGTGCTATTAATTCATATCAAAAATTTTAGCGGAAGTGGCAGGGTAGTGGCACCGAGACTCTTGTGTAGATGTCATGTTGTATGTATCTATCAATAGATACAAGTCTCAATTATAATTAGTCTCTTATCATTCAGTGCTCGTGCGATGCGCCTTGATTTTTTATTTATTTTATATTAAACACATGCGTATAAATGGAACATAATAATAATAATCCCAATCCTGTTATACTATTAAAAAACCTTCAATCTTCATGCGCACTTGACTTTCATAATGCCGCTTTGAAGGACATCCCGAGAAACCCGCTGCATGGTTGACAAGATTAAAAGTCTTTGGCCGCCTCTGAAGTTCGCCAACCCGTGATGGGGGGCATATGCGAATACGTCGTAATACCCTCTTCGTCCCATTTCAAAGACTTCGCCCTATGTGAGACGCACGAGGGCGGACTCATTATTTATTAAATTGAAGTACTGTGAAATATAACCGTCCATATTTTAATGCTTCACCTCTGAAAGCCTTTGTACAGTGTGCAGTGAATTAAATATCATCTTTGAGTGTGGACTTGCAGATGTTGAACTCTCGGCAATATCTTAATGCGATCTCCTTATTTACTTAACGTTCCCGCCGGTGTTTTATCCACTTAAATTGATAACATTGCTTTAATAAAAACGTTGAGAGTACTCTAAAGCGAATCATATGTTTCGAAAAGTTTGCTCAGACAAACCATACTTTTCATTATAAAAATGTCGTGTTTAGCGTACATAAAATATTAACGACTAGCTTTTGCCCGCGACTTCGCTCGCGTTATTGAAGATTAGGAAATAGATCAAGTCTTTTCGCAGGTCCTTGGTGACGGATAGAGGTTTTTTAAGACAGTGTTATGTTATATTAACGTCCAAAACCAGACGAACCTGAGTCTCCTCAGATTCTTGGATTTTAGCGACCTTAGCTTTATTGGAATTAATCCAGGCACTTTATATTTTAGATAAATTACTAACTGCCTTAACTTATGATATTTTACCTCACTTCTAAACTAAAACTTCACACAAAAAAAAAAAACTTTAGACTTCATAATAAATTTTAAAACTTTGCGTTGATTCTTCAATCAATCAATTTTGCCATGATATGGCAATTGAAATATGGTATGATATAATATGGCCTTGCATTTTTCAAAATGCAGGTTGCATTTGTCAAAAATCCTTCCTTAGTCATATGAAATGCCTTTGTCATATGAAAAATACGTGACGCACAGAAACGGAAAAGAGGCAGTAAACCCCAAGTAGCGTGGCTTCGCCCCTCTAGTCCCCATCAATCAACCATCACTTCCCACTCCACCCACCCAGAACAATCCACCACAATATTCGTCAATCAATCACAATAATATAATATACTGATTAAGTTTTAAAAACGAACAATATAGAATACTGCTCCCTAAGAACAAAATACAACATAAAAAAAAAACCAAACCAAAAACCAAAAAAAAAACAACCGCACGCCGCGATATTTCCCGCCGTTCCTCCAAGGCGGCCATTGTTACGGACATTTATTTCGTAAGCGTCTCCGCGGCAAAGGAATCCTCATGTCCAGTCGCTGCAATCTCAAATTTAATCTCATCCGCCATTTTATCTGCGACAAATAAAAAATACGACACCGTAAAACGAACATAAAAACCGAATTTTCATCAACATAATTATATTGTTTTTATTTATTTGTACACTTATAACAATGTAGGGCTATTATTTCTATCTTTTTATTAGATATACCCAGACAGTATTCGTAGTTTTAAGATTTTGAACACTTATTTCAACATAAATTACAAATTAAAGTTATTCTATTCTAATACATAATAATGAATCTACACAAACTAATAAAAGAAGTTAAATAGTTAGTTTGATGAAAACAGCAGTACTAAGGGTATTTCTTCGAAATTTGATTCTTCGACTGATTCATCGCCAAAACTTAATTTCACTTTCAACATTGTAACACATTCTTATGTAAATACCGTCTCTAGTCTGTACCAAAGAACATATTTTTGAATGAGAGGCTCGTTTTTTTAGTTAGTAAGTAAGTTAGTGTTAGTAAGTAGTTTTCAAGATATCGATATTCAAACATTTTGTGCTCAGATGAATCAGAATTTGTTACAGATAAATCAGAAACGGAAATAAAAATGAAAAACTTTTGTAGATGGGCTTTATAAAATAATCATATTTTTAACAATTACAATCATGTTTTCCTTTTTTTCTTTTTTATTTAACGCCGGGAAATGATCTGAGGCATCCCGCGGGGGAGAGGGTGGGTCCCCACGCGAGTCTGTGGGACTCGCTGCGCCCTAAAGCTGGTAAATGGACGCAGCTCTACCCACTAAAACCTGGCGAGTGTCACCAATGCCGCGTTTGGTGAGGTGCCCCGGATCTAATGAGCAAACAGGGCCCCTCGACGGCTATTCAATCCCTCAGGAGACCGACGCCACCTCCACAGAGGGGTTGTCCCGCCCCACAGAACAACACCATCCCGACGTCGGGACAGTACAATGGGGTGAGGTTCTTTTTCTCGCCCCGAGCCCCCTGCTCTATATGTCTATTTTATTTATTTATTTCTTTTCTTTTCATAACGACCCTATATGTATTCAAATTCTGATTGATGTATGTATTCTCATGTACATAATAAAGTATATTTTCTTTCTTTTCTTTCTTTCTATTATTAATCAATATTATCTTCATGAATGACGCATCCTTTTAGCGCCACCGGACGCCTATAACTTCAATTACTTTAATTGATATAATAATAATAATTTTATTTATTTCAAGTAACATTTAGAAATTGATGCCGGTGTAGAAGAAGTATCAGCCGGTGGTTTGTAACATTTGACACCTTTCGAGGGACACTTTTCAAACACTGAAATGGTTCTCCTTACTTGCAATACTCCATGCATAATATTTAAGTATTTATTTTCTCACCAATCTACATCAAGACTGAAAATTAAACAGTTTATGTATGTGTGTGGCCGTATTACGTGTGAAGTATGCATGTAGCGCTTGAAGTAGGTATGTCATATTTGGTGAATGAGGTGTTAAACGATTCGTAATTATGGGTCGGATGAAGAATTAATAAAAAGAGGACTGTTTTTCGTACTCATGTCAGATTGTTTAACTTTACTTACTTTGATGTAGTGCGCTGCTGCTTTAAGCCAAATTGTGCCGCCACGACTGGGTACCTCTCGCCCACATAATACTGGTGCAAAGTGACAGCTATGCTGTCGCGTTTCGTGCGGTTTGTGAGTTTCCGGTCGCCCATTGGGGATAAGGAGGGCAACGCATTTGCATACCTTTTGGTTGTGCGAATGTCTACTGGCGTCGGTAGTCACCATAAGGCTCCGACTGCTCGTTTGCCTCCTCATGACATAAAAAAAAATTGTTGATAGAAACGAAGTCATCTCCTTATTTTTTCCTGTTAACCTTTTTTAATTACAACTAGTTACACCTTATTATAGTTGAACCTCGAAATCTGGCGATGAGGATGCAAAATATCTCACTCAACTTAAAAATTTAAAAAATACGATTTATGAATAAAATCTTTCTGGTTTTATGTGTAAATACATACACAATAAAATAAAAAGCATATAAATAGTACCAACAGTTATTCTACCCCATGTACATACACCGTCAAATATTACTTTCGTCTAATCAATTGTATACCGTGTTCTCTACCTACTCTAGTCGTTTCACAGCCGCGGACCGTCTACGACGAGCCGCAGATACGACAGGAACACCTACCTTCGTTTGCCGCACAAGACCCTTTTGGCTTTGACCTGTCGCATTAATTAGCTTTACTAATTATAGAAGTAACTTAGCAACGAATCAGTGTTTCATTCTCTGCCTTCGACTGGAACATTTTAATTGCCTCGACAGGACCTCCCCCTCCCTGCCCTCACATAGGGGGTTGGGGGGGCGCTCCTGCAGATAATTGCAATCACATCGACGTGAACGTGGCGCGCGTATTGTAATTATTTATGCATTCCCTACAAGAAAACCTCACTTTGTAGGAATATCAAATTTATTTTTTAAATTAATATTGTTTTAATTATGAACGGAAATGAGCATCATCGTCGGACCTGTATGTAGTGATCGGGCGCGGGAGGGTGGCGCCTCCTGCAGCGTGCACCACCCTGATTATTTCCTCCGCCAGAGGCACCAGACAGCTTCGCTGAGTTCCAGAGAGGATGACGTGACTGAATCTTGCGTCTCCAAGACGCATGGACAAGCTACCGAGACCTGGCACAAAAGGGCTAATACGGAGGGTGTAATCGAGCTAATTTACATTTTGCCTTTACATTTTACCATTAGATGACTCGTCTGCCAGTTTCCAAAACAGAAAACTACACACACCGGCATATTTAGCGGAACATAAAATAAAGGTTTGATATCAGTATCATATAAGGTTGCTGGCTGGTTTATACGTCATTTAATTTTAAAAGAAATATTTTCAAATTAAGAAAACAACTGAACATCACATTTTATGCAATTGTTTTAATTTTATTCAAATACACCTTATCTGGAGCCAACTTCGAGTATTTCTTCCTTCTGAGTTTGATTTAAAATTTCATTGAAATACTGTTTTTTGTTAGTTTTTTTTAATCGCGTATTTTTTTAGAGTTGGGAACTGAATTATGCCTGACATAGCCCCAACAGAGATTGCCAGGGCACTCGAAATGCGAAGAAATGGTCAAACCTACAGAGTGATATCCAGAGATCTTCGTCGACCAGTTTCAACGATCCATCGCAGTATCCAACGGTTCAGGGAGACCGGTACTTATGTGAGAAGAGCAGGACAAGGCAGAAAAAGACGCACTTCGAGTAGGGATGATCGTTTCATTCTGCTTCGTGTACGTAGGAACCCCCGTTTGACGGCCGTCCAAGCCCGACATGAGTTAGAAGCAGTGCGGCGTGTAACCGTAAGTGAGAGTACGGTACGAAGAAGGTTCGAAGAAGGTGGTTTGGGTTCATTTGTGCCCGCCAAGGCTCCAAGGCTCGAGGTAAATCATCGTAGAAACAGGTTAAGTTTTGGAACATCGACTTTGGAACGCGGACCAATGGAGTAAGGTATTGTTTAGTGATGACTGCAGAATTCTCTTAAATCAAATTGACGGCAGGAAAAGAATATATACAGACGCAAAGGAGAACGATGCATTCAGACAAATTTTGAAACTACAGTTGCATACGGTGGTGGATCAATAATGGTTTGGGCGGGCATTTGTTTGGGAGCTCGCACAGACTTGGTAGTGATTGACAGAGGGAGTCTGACTGCAGACCGCTATATCAGAGAAGTTTTAGAAGAAAATGTCGTACCGTTTGCCCCATACCGCTCGGGTAACTCAAGCTTATCTTAATGATATGAATATCACTGTTATGGTATATATATAGTGGCCGGCGAGATCACCGGATATGAACCCAATAGAGCACGTTTGGGACTTGCTGAAAAGAAAAGTTAAGTCCAGAATTCCAGCTCCTGCCAACGTGGGTGAACTGCGAATCGCCGTAGTTGAGGAATGGCGGAGACTATCCCAGGAGACCATCGATAACATCATTCTCAGTATGCCTAGACGGGTAGAAACTTTAATAAGAGCACGTGGAGGAAATATGCGATATTAATCAGCATCATTTCCAATTTAATTAATTGTTATTTTAATATTAATTTTCACTTTTCCCGGTTACATGAAAAGTTAAAAAATGTACCATTTTTCACAAATAGCCTTTACTCGCAAAATCTGTTCTTAATGTGATCTCATTTTAAGTAAAACAAATGAAACTTTAAATAACAAAAGAAGTGTAGTAAGTAGATTTTGTATTTTTTTTTTTATTGTGATAGGTGGCAAAGGGAGGCCTTTGCCCAGCAGTGGGATCGAAAAGGCTATTTAAAAAAAAGTAGATTTTAAAATAAAACCATATTTTTTTAATTATGGACCTTTTTTGTGTTCCGCTATATGCCGGTGTGTTTATTTCTTATTTTATCATTAACTTTTAATTTTCTTTATATTTGTATTTTTCTGTGTATTTTATTCATGTCAGTCTGCTCTTTTCTTGTATTTTTAATTGTAAAATGTGGAAACTTGATTGGTTTATGTAATAGTTAAGAATGTGTTCAGATTAAAGCATTACTAAACTGTTTGTTTTCCTAGTAAAGATAAAATAAAATAAAACAAAATTGCATCTTCATGGTACAATTTAATGATACGATGAAGGACTTGCATACTAGTCCGCTGTTTACGCATATCCTGCTAAACAGCGCTCTGTTCTGACCTGACCTCTCACATCTGCATCGGTAATCACTAATCATACATCATTACATACATAATTTCATTTACCAAAAACATCTGCAGCAATGAAGCCGCGATCAAAAAAGGTATAAATTAAAAAAGGAAAAATTGATGAAATGAATTCGACAATTGTGTTAAGGCATTTTTTGTTCCAATTTGTACCCGAATCTAAATGAAGGCAATTTATTAAACTAGAACAACCTGGAGTCCAGGGTAATACGCGTATGATGTGGCAAATTATTAATTCCATTAGTGGACCGCAATCACGGCCTGCGGCCGTCCACCGGTCGGGAGCTAACGAACGCACGTGCCTGTCCCTTCTGACCGACCTGCCTGTCCTCCCTACCCGTCTCTGCCCTTCCCTGCCTGTACCTGCCCTTCCCTGCCGGTCTTCCTCCGTTCCTGGCCGTTCATTTCACATTCCACACCAATTTACCATTACTCGGCTAAATTAAGAGAACATTCAGCCACACGTGAATAATTCGCCCGCATTTTTAGGGTTCGTGCGTTCTAATAAGAAAGCATTGTTAAAATGAGTGATGGACACTCAGAGATTTGGTTGCCTTGCCAAGCATCAAGTCTTAAAACTTTCAATCAAAACTAGCTGTTGCCCGCAGCTTCGCCCGCGTTAACTTAGATTTACAGCCGTATACAGATTGATGATGATTATTTATCTATGGAGGGGGGTAGGGCTTTATTTTATAATATGTAGTGATTAATACCGTATTTTTGTAAATAGCTTTTACATTACCGCTTTATAATTGGCAATTTTTTAAAGTATTAAAATGGATATAGGTCGTATGTTATATTTAACATAATATAGACATATTATGCGGACTATTCAGTAGGCATATTTGGGATACACAATTCTACCATACATTGATACAATAATAAATAATAGTTATCCTAACTTTCGGAACCAGGGCCGGGCCCGGCTCGGACGTGACGTGAAACATACTTCATGAAATGCTCAAGCTAACTAACATATTTAAAATGATAAGGATTAATACCACATTTGTGTAAATAGCTTTCCAATTACCGCTTTATAATTGCCCATTTTTTAAGTATTAAAATGGATATAGTATGTTATCCTTAAGAGATACACATACGCCATTGCGGACTTTTTTGTAGATCTTTCTAAGGTGTACAATAATGTGTTTTTTTATTTATTATTTTGATCTATCTGTTAGGGTTCATCCAGCGTTTGCAATGTAAGTGCAAAAAATGTGTTTATTTACGACATCACATTAGAAACCTCTGAAATTATCAGTGTTTATCTACTATATTATGCATGTATTTATACACATAAACCTTCCTCTTGAATCATTCTATCTATTAAAAAACGGTAGCCCATTGGGAGGATAGGGAAAAGGAGGGCAACGCATCTGCATAACCTCTGGATGTGCGGAGGTGTATGGGCGTCGGTAGTCCCCATAAGGCTCCAACTGCTCGTTTGCCTTCTTATGACATAAAAAACAGGAAAACATAACGTACACTTCAATATTGTATTGTGCTTCCAGAGTTCATATCATCGGGGTGAGTAAAAGTAATTCTATTTCTAGACACAAAGGTTAAATAAAAGCAAAAATCTCGCTCCCGTGAGCCACGCCGCAGCTCCTGTACTTCCGGGAAGCAGCAACTCACAAAAAGGATTCACAGTCACGGGTAACAAAAATAAAACTCGAAGAGCTTTACCTAATGGTAAAGCTTCACACGTGTTTGTTCGGAACCCAACATAGGTTTGGGGGTGCCGTTTGACAACATTAATAGCGGGTAGGTCCGTAGGTCTGTAGGTCCCATAAATAAAACATTCTCGTCCTTCGCCTTATGTTCCGTCGTGATGGCCGATCGAGGGCCGACAGAGCTGCGCCATAAATAAAATTAATTATACTGTGATAGTGGCAGACATGTTTTAATATAAATAAGAATTATACTAATAAAATAAAACTAAACAGATATTTTTTGTGTTGCTTAACGCGGTTGTCTTGGAACTGGCAGTCAGGTTTACAAAATTATTATTATAAAAGATAGACCAATTGTTAAAGAACATTAGACCTTATATATTTTTGAGGAATCTGTTTTTACAATTTTATGGTAAGTGAAACCGCGGAGAACAGCTGGTATTGAATATGATATATAAGTGCCAAAGTATAATACCAAAGGATTGAATTTCTAAAACTTCCAGAGTTTCCTCCGTTACACAAAACTATCGTACACATCTTTAGGAAACTATAACTTAACAGATTGTATCTGTAACGTGGGTTTATTATGATAAACTATTTATCCACGCTGCAGAAGCCATTGATATCTTCTATATAAATAAAAATTAATCGCCGAAATGTATGTACGAAACCATTGCACCAAATTAGATAATTCCTTTATTTATATGATTTTAAGTTAACATGGTTATTTTCTTTACTAAATGTATTTAAAACGGGATATTTACCATGTTTTTCACTTTTATTTCGTGGAGCTCGATATTTTGACATTATCTATGTCTTGTTCACGAGAATGAACAACGGACTGAACGGGTGATCCTGTTGCCTGCAGATCCGGGACCCTCGGAAAGCGGCTGAAAGGGCTCGCAGTGATTTTCGTTTACGGGTACGGTACTCCCAGGTGCGACCCCCACATAGGGTCAGGATTTACCGGAGATCCTGGCTAGTGGCTACATACGTAAAAAGCATTTCCCTGTGATATCAAAAAAGGACAATGTTTGCCGGGTTCAGCTTGTGCTTAATAATTAATCTAGCATTAGCAATGAGAGTATTATAATCTTGACATTTCCCTGCTTATCCACAGAACATAATATCATGGACAAAAATATAATGCGATGCGATGTGTAACTACATTTAAAAGACAGTAAAAAGTAGTTCCATGCTGCTTTGCAGCCGAATTGGGCCGGCATGAACAGGGTGGTACCTCTCGCTCACATAACAGCGGCGTCAAGTGACAGCTATGCTGTCGCGTTTCATGTGGTTTGTGAGTTTCCGGTGACCCATCGGGGAAAAGGGAAAAGGAGGGCAAAGCATCTGCATAACTTTTAGTTGTGCGTATGTATGTGGGCATCGGTAGTCACCATAAGGCTCCGATTGCTCGGTTGCCTCTCTATGACAAAAAAATAATTTAAGTAGTTTAGTTATATTCATTACACACTCAACGTGGCCGATGAATAAAAAAACCGACCAAGTGCGAGTCGGCCTTGCACATGAACCCTTCATGCGCAAGTACCATGCCGTACCATGCCGTACCATGCCGTACCATGCCGTACCATGCCGTACCATGCCGTACCATGCCGTACCATGCCGTACCATGCCGTACCATTTTATTAATAAATCGTATTATTAATAAATCGTATTAATAAATTGTATTGTCAACATAATAGGTTTCCATTTAGTAAAATTTTTATTTCCACCTGTCACCGCGTCATACTCTTTTTTGCCAAGCTGTATATTGTTTTATTTTTTTCCAAATTGTTTTTAATGTTTGACGTGAAAAGTAACTATTCCTCTATTTTTTAAATATGTTATTACTGACAAAATATCAATTCACCAAATCAGTGTCACGTACGTCCCTATTACGTACGCTCTACTCTAGCGTACTATCCCGGTTGAATGGTCGATAGACGGGAGTTAACTACTACTTACGCTATCTAGTGGTGTTTAAGTGAACTGTTTTCCGTAAGTGAACATTTATTAGGTATATTGAGTTTACCACTTTATTTTCAACTGATAGCACCCTTTTATGCTTTCCTATAATCTACAAGCATTATCAACTATATTTTGTATTTTTTTCCAAATTTTAGGCCCGTAGCTTCCCCACAATGGTTCAAGTCTTGTCGTGGCGGTGGGGCTCAGTAGCCTAAGGTGAACCCAGCACCTTGGGCGAAGCAAATTGAGCTGAGGGAGCTGCTCTTTGTACCCCTCTTATAAGAAGAGGGGACAAAAGAGCAGGGACACAAGAGGCGATGATGGGAACCTCACACCATTGTACTGTCTTCGACGTTGGGAGGGGTTGTTCTGTGGTGCGGGACAACCCTTCTGTGAAGGTGGCGTCGGTCCCTTGAGGGACTGACTAGCTTTCGAGGTGCGGCCTGTTTGCTCAATAGATCCGGGGCACCTCACCAAAGGCGGCATTGGTGGTACTCGCCGGGTTTTAGTGGGAAGTGCTGCTGAGGGAGACCCGCTCCCGCGCGGGATGTCTCAGAGCATTTCCCGACGTAAAAGAAAGAAAAAAAAGGCTCAGTAGCTTCGTAGATCAAGGGAGAATGGTTAATTTTCGTCTTCTTTCATTAATAAAATCACAACTATTAATTTTACAATAATAACAGAAATATTTATATTTAAGATACTCTTAAAGAACCCTTACATTGGATAATTATTAAGTACGTCTTAAATTTCAAATTCGTTTGAGTATTTGGGGGTTAGTCCAGTAGATTCGGAGATAATTGACTGTGCCAGACGGACAGACAGAGAGACGCATGAGTGTGGTGATATTTTTGACGTGACAACGTCTTATAATTCGACTAGCTGTTGCCTGCTGCTTCGCCCGCGTTACTCAACTCCTATATGTCACAGCGTGATGTTATATAGCCTTCCTCAATAAATGGGCTGTCTAACACTGAAATAATTTTTCAAATCGGACCAGTAGTTCCTCAGATTAGCGCGTTCAAACAAACTCTTCAGCTTTATAATATTAGTATAGATGGAGCCGGCTGCAAGAACGAAAAAAAAAGACGCATGCGGCGTTACCTCGCTCTGAGGCGTTCCATTTTCTTATGACGTTGTCACGTTCAACTATTGTCAGTAAACCGACTTTACAGACAACCGATTTTTTTTATCTATGAACGCTTTTACACCACATGAATCTGGTCCCGTGGTAAGTTCTCGAAGAACTTGTGTTACGGGTACCAGACAACGGAAATATATTTAATACTTTTATACTATACATATATTTATTTTTAATTAAAATACATTTATTTAATACACATCCATGACCCAAGAACTAATACAACACAGAAAACTTTTTATTCCCTGGCGATTCGCACCCGCAACCTCCGGCTTGAGCACCAACGCGCTACCATTGAGCCGCAGAGGTCGTCGCCACGAGAAGAGTGATCCTATAATGTGTATAAGGGTTCCGTTTTTTTATTTTTTGTACGGAATCCTAAAGTTCAGCAACAGTAAGAGTTCAGCAGGAGCAACATTTATAAATTTTACCAGAGGGACACCGAGACTTAACATCTTATGTCTCAGGATACACAACACATAAACGAGTTGCCGGGGTTAGTTTCAGGTGAACTAGTTCATGTTCATGGGTGACGTCGACCACTTACCATCAGGCTGCCAGTTGGCCAAGTAACATAAAAAGCATTAACTTTAAAAATATTTCAGCATTCAGCACAATTACGAATTTTGTGAAAGCATCACAAAATCAAACACATTGTGACAACGAAAAATCGTCCTTAATGATGTTCCGCTGACCGAAATTTTATCGCAAAAATAAAAACGAGCGCGCCAGGTCGTTAGGGCTAAACATGTTACACTTCTGCTGATTCATGTTGACCGATCTGCCGGCCATTAAATACGTTCTAACTTAATAATATAAACAGCAACATTTTTTGCTTATACCGAACCAACCTTTGATCCTGGTAAACAGCTTACCCCGAAATAGACACCGATTACATACAGATAAACAATTATTTATAAATTCGAAAATACTATGTACCGTACCAAGGAAAAATCTAAACGACTTCCAACTATATTACAATACATAATCATCAAGGCGTGTGTATCTGCTGTAAATGCAGATTTATCACAGTTTAGTTTATTTTTATTCCCTAAGTTTCAGATACTTTATAGCAACCAAGGCCAATGAAATTCGCGTAAACATGAGAAAACCACTCGGTAAATCATATTGTTTTTCTTTATCATATTGTTACATAACTAAAGACTATTAAATTATATAGTAATTTGTATCTACCTTTTAATTTTCTCACTGTTCTAAGTTTCTTTTTGTTGTACATAAATTGTTAAATAAATAAATAAAATAACCTTATAGATCCAAACATACAAGGTTGATAAAAGCGAGAGGCATTAAATTAAACCACGTATACTATGTACCATTTTCAGGCTACACACCAAAACTTAGACCAATAGAATCAATAGTTTAGTCACAGGATATTTTTAAAGATTTAAAGCCGCTCCGGTTTGTTCGACCCGGTGAGACGAAACGTGCTGTGCGACGTTGCCTTTTAGATTCGAAGGACATTTTACAAAGGTTTACTAAGAGTTTTTACCTTTTACTTTGACTATTCACGTATTTAAGTTCTTTGAAAAACTTTTTTTTATTCAAAATTCAAAATTCTTTGTTGTTAGATGTAGTACGTACAATAGATCTTACAAGTATAAACAGTCCTTACATCTTACCATAACTATGGTGTACTATAATAATTTTTAACATTATGATGTAAGTAAATAATTTTTGTAAAATTCAAAGCTAATATAATAAAAAATTCAATGTTATGCAATTGGTTAATAATAATGATTGTCAAATTATAAGCATACATTCAAAGAAAAACGAAGTCAAATTAAATTTTTAAAATATAATAATAAATATTATGTCAATCGGCTACTACAATATTGCTCTCAAACTATTTTTTTATAGTTTCGGATTAACCGTAAGCATGTGTAATATATATGTAGTTTATATAGTGTAGTTGCCTCTCGCTTTTATCAACCTTGTATATTAAGAACCACTTTATTTTAATAGTATCTTTACTTAAAAATTTATTGATTTTTTTTATTTTATATTACTTGAAGGAATTAATCGGGCAAACAACATTACGCGATCACCGTAGCCCGAAGTCGAGAATGTGGATGGCCGTCGGTATTTTAGTCACAGATCAATGGCACTCCACATTCCTTGTGTTTAATGTAGCCATCCTAGGGGAATCCCATTAAGATGAAAATACTTCTGAGACATAGATTTGCCATACCTATTCAACGTTTTTGTATTTCTACAACTTGCACAGACACATTTAGATCAGTGCCGAACTAACATTTTGTAAATTCGCAGAAAATCGGCCTTAATATATTTTTTAGGTTTAGGTTACATAATTAAAAGAATAGTATTTATTTTTCGAAAATATTTGAATGAAAAAGTACTTGATTTTTATAAGTATAATTTATGACTAGTATTGAAGTGAAACATCTTTGTGCGCATGAGGGTAAAATTTTTACGGATGAAACGTCACGCAAATGTGTAACGTTTTTGTCCAAGAAGAGGATGAGAGTGATTGAGACCGATTGAGAAAGAGTGAGAAAGGGCGAACGTAGCATTAGCCATGAATTCAGAGGAAAGAGGAAGCGAGTGAGAAAAATCGAGTTCTTCTTCGGACTTCGGACACACTTTTTATTTATTAGCACTTATTAAATAATATTATACATTATTTTTCTTTTTCAACGTAACAAAAAAAAAGTAAAACATATTTTTTACGTATAAAAGGCATAATTAACCAAATGTGACTTTTCATTCTAATATTTGATGGCAAAAATATGAATTGTCATTTCATTCTAGCTTAAGCAAGTTAAAGTGATGTTATAGCTTTTTTAAGCTATTGCATAGCCTTTATCGCGGGCCTTGAGCGCGGCGACCGAATCAAGAAATTCCGTAACGAAAAAAAACCTGACACCCGACGAGCGACGAGCTGCTCCGAAATCGGACGAATACGTTAGCAGCTGTTTGAGAGAAAGTATGTATGTGAGATACGGTAAGTTCTCCTCTCAAATTAAAGAACGTATTTAAATAAAGGTTTCAAATCTACAACATATAATATCCACAATATTCGGATAATGGCGTAGTTTAAATACGTAGTATTCTCCATATAGTTTGTGGTAGTTTAGATTGATGATCCCCAAGTTGAAATAGAACTTCAAATGCGCTTAGAAAGAATACAAAAATCATTTGAGGCATTCGAAACGTTTTAGGGCGAATTGGAGGAGGTGTTCGACATCCCCGAGGAGCAAAAAAATTAAGTAATGAAAAAGAATTGACGTATTATTACAAATATAGTTGTTAATTTTTTATGCGTGTATCACGGAGCTTAAACAGAAAGGAGAGCGATCGACATAGGCGTTATGTACTATAAATTGTCCACTGAAAGATCATCAATGGCAACGATGGGTATACGTTACTATTTGCGATTGTTGCTGGAAAATGTTCGTGGGCCAACATCATTTGAATCACTACGATGAACTATTTTTTTTTTCTTTTTAAATGGTATAGTCTGCCCAACATTTCGTGTACCATGTCAAGAGCTCAATTTGCTTGAAAACGAAAGTCACATGGACCCGACAATCGCTGAATCTTTTGGTGTGTATATTATATCTTAATAAAGTACTGAACTTCTTATTTAATTTGAAATCATTGTATTACTTTCATAAAATCATAAATTACATTCAGCTAATCTGTAACGTTATTGGACCATCGGATATCCGTTCTCCTGAGTGTGTGACCAGCCCACATTATCAGGCAAAGGCACAAAGTGGCAGTCCACTTTAGCAACGAGCATATTATTTGAATGATATCGGTAACCTTAGTTCTCTGACGGAAGGTTATATAAGGTTCAAGAGTGAAGGCCACATTTAGGTGACAAAGTGTTGGTCGGCCATTAACCAGGTGGGTATGGACGGATAGAGGCTGGTGATGATGATGATGACGTTGATAATGATGAATCTAAAACACGACATTAATTAACTGTTAGGCGGTACAAAATTCGCCGGGTCAGCTAGTATTATAATATATTAAAGGTTTTAAATATTATGAATAAACAAAATGCATTTATTAATGAAGAAAGTGATATGATTTTGTTGATTATATTATATAAAATTTGAAATGGTTCTTGAATTGAAGTTTGTAAATGATGAATTATAGTCATATGACTATTATCTCTTTTTTGATCATTGGCCATTCGCATTAAATCATAGAATTGTTGATAATCCATTAAATATAAAATATAAAAATATAAAACAAAAGAAACAAAAAAAATATACTGCATAAACCTATACTAATATTATAAAGCTGAAGAGTTTGTTTGTTTGTTTAAACGCGCTAATATCAGGAACTACTGGTCCGATTTGAAAAATTCTTTCAGTGTTAGACAGCCCATTTATCGAGGAAGGCTATAGGCTATATAACATGATGCAGGGACATATAGGAGTTGAGTAACGCGGGTGAAGCTGCAGGCAACAGCTAGTAAAAAATAAATAAAATATTCTTAATAATTATAATTGCATAAGTTGATAAAAAATGCTATGCAATAGCTTTACCGCGGCAGTCCCCGAGTGCCACACGTATTTTTAATGTCATAAGGGGGCAAACGAGCAGTCGGAGCTTTATGGTACCCATGCCCATACTCATCGGCACAATCAGAGCTTATGCAGATGCGTTGCCCTCCTTTTCCCTATTGCCCTCTCCCCAATGGGCCACCGGAAACTCACAAACCGCACGAAACGCAACAGCTAAGCTGTCACTTGTTATGTGAGCGAGAGGTACCACCCCGTTTGTGCCCGCCGAGTTCGGCTGCAATGCAGCATGGCACTGCAGCATTGCAGCCGAACAAGCCAATTATCGAAAGTATGAAGCCCATAGAATATGCACACGTTAGGTTGCCTATTCTTTTCCGGTCACAACTATCGGGTAGCCAAGTATAAACAGGTAAATCTATACCGGATCGGAAAAGAATAGGCAACCTAACGTTCGCATATTCTATGGGCTTCATACTTTCGATTGGTATAGAATTTATCTAATGTGAATTACCGGTGAAATGATTAATTAATTTTTTTTTAAATATTAATTAAACATATCCTGAACTAAAATTTGTTTGGTAACCCATATGCAATATATTTATTGACATATTAAATAAAAATATAAAATACGTTTCATCAAATAAACATCTCGGTGAAGGTCGTTTTATATCGGTATCCTATATTATAATTTCATAGGAGCTATGTCGGTCTGGGCCTTATTCTCTCTCGTATCATACTTAACAGTAACAGAAAATTGCAAAAGGCCACGTTTGTGTAAAAGAAGAAGATACGTTTTGACACTTGACATTTGACATGCGTCTTTCACACTGACTGTCAAATTTAGAAAAATATGTTTTGCGACGGTTTTGTGCTGTTTTGTGTCTTATTATGAATTTTGTAACTACGTTCTCAATTTAATTATTTAATTTTTATATAAACAATCACAGAAACTGTTACAATGAGTTATTTAATGGAGAGTGAAGCCCCGAGAGACTTTCGAATATCGTCCACTGAAAGTGATGGTCATTACACAAAATGCTTACTTTGTTACACAGTGAAGAAAAATTTTTATTGTTCAGATTGTGTTCAAAATGGAAGTTTTATACATTCAGCAATGCCTTATTCGGACAGGTAAGCTTCTTATGTGTTGGTATTAACAATGAAATAACATATAACTCATACATTTGGTGTTTGAAAAAGAAACCAAGTTAAAATTACGAAATCAATCTGTGTAACATAATTACTCACATAGTCATGTTTGTAAGCTGTCCTATCAATTATTAAACAAAAATGTTATAGAATATATTATGTATAAAATGATATCTGCTAGAGTTTTAAAAGAGAACCCAAATAATCTAATTAGTTCACTGTGTATGTGTGATATACTCTGTTATGGTATTGTTCAACATTTCCCAAACATTGTTCTGTTATATCCCGGTAAATTTCGTACAATCTCCTTCTCGACCCACTCAAGTTTTTAAACTCCCTGAAATATTAGGTAAAATATAACACATTTATTTCAAATACAAGTATACTTATGTATGTATTAAATAATAATTAGTGAAAAGTATGAAGCTGCTTATTTTTTACTCTTTTGTCTTCTCAGTCAAGTTCTCCTATGATTTGTTTAAAAAAAGGATACAATTATGGTGCAACCTGGTTTTTTTGGAGCCCGGTACCAGATCACGACCCACCAAATAGGAAATGCTGTTATGGTTTATTTTGTAACATAAAATTACAGATATACAAGCATTTTTTCATTCTAACAAAAAGTATGTACTTAATGGTAATTTGGTTGTAATAGGAACAACTAGCATAATGTTAATTAAATAATATTTAAACTTCTAAAGCTATTATATTTACCATGTTTTGTGAAGAAGACATTTGTAGATAATGTTGAAATATTGAGCTCCGGAAAATAAAAGTAAAAAACATGGTTAGTAAAATGGTTTCAAATAGCTTACATACTAGCGGTATTTAATCGGTATTAATAATTTTTATTACAGATATTCAGAAAAACAAGCAAAGTTGCTAAGACTTAGACGAAACAGGCAACATATCTTAGACAGATGCAATAAGTTACTGTCGCCAAAGTTACAGAGAGATATTTTAGCAACAGAAACAAAACGGGCTAAAGACAAACTAGAACTAATCCGACTGGCCGTACAGCAGAGGCGAAAGAATATTGATGAACTGAAAAAAGAATTGACAGATGTAAAAACATACAATAATGAGTTAAGTTTAAAGTTACCGCGATATCAAAAAAGAGTGTCGACTGTAGACCGACATGTCGAGGATCAGAGGCAGAAGCTGAGGAACCAAATTGAAGCTTACAATGAGCAGGCCGAGGCATTAGCTGCTCTCCGCAGATCTCGAATAAGACAGTTAATAAGATATATCTTCCCTGTGTATATAAGCTATGATGCCAGGTATATTCAATTTTCAATCTGGTACATTTTATCATTCATATTTCAAGTATCTTGGCTTAGGGTTATCAATTTATACATTTGCAGAGTTTATTATAATAGATTTTTGTATTATTTCAGTGATAGCATTGAGGATATGGAATTCATTGGTGATGATGAGGAAGGACCCCCGCAGAGACCTCAGCTGCATATTGTGGCGCCATGGATCGATGTTGAGTGTGACTATTCACAATTTCAAGCCTGCAGTGAGATCACATAATAATTACATAATTTAATGCATTGCATTCTTCTTTCTTGATTTTTTAGTTTGATTTATATCCTCAGTATCAGGTAACAGAGACGTCTCGGGGGGCGGCGAGAGCGTCCTGCCAGTCCCGGCGGCGGCACGGGCGCGAGCTGCCCTGGGCCTGGCTGCGCAGCTCGTGGCACTCCTGGCCTGGACACTCGATGTACGTCTGCCCCATGCCATCAACTTGAGGTGAGTCTACTCTTGTTGCTTTTCGGAGAATTGTTTTGAATAATATGTTAACAAGCCTGCACTATAGTATGTATGTGCTATGCCATAAACAGGTACTATGTATGAAAGATTGTTACATGCCAGTAATATTCTTCTCCCCTGAGAAGTATCTAAGGGCCAACGATTTAATTACAATTGTTGTCGTTATGTTTGCAGCGAGTATAGCGAAGGGCGCGGCTGTGGCGGCTGGCGCGGCTGCATGGGGCGTGTACGGGGCGGGGCTGCTGCCGTGTGCGCCCGCGCCGCCCTGCCGCCCGCCGCGCCGCTGGCCGGCCTGCACGCGCTCGCGCTCGCCGCCGCCGCCGACCTGCCCGCGCTCGGACAGTGAGTACACGCGTACTATATACAGGATGCGGCGCCCTCATATACGTGAGTCCCACCATCTTGCTTTTGTCATCCATCCATCTATCCATATAGATCTTTGGTGCATAAAGCGTGCGTCAGGAAAAAGAGAAGGTGAGGCATTGTAATAGGGTTGTTGACATTTTTCAGATATGTTTTTAAATCATTTATAAATATCTAATGGAGTCCTAAATATTATTAACTTTTGCTTAAATACGTCTAATGCCTATAAAATCTTGCATTTTATAATGCATTTTAAATTTCTTTCCAAAACGCTAACACTTGTCACGTGACGTCATATGTTGTTAAACATCGTAAAAGTGATAAAATGATTCTAGTTGTCGTTAATAAAAAATGGCTTCTATGTTTTATAAGTGTTGTACGGTGCCTATGTGTGTGTTTTACACTGTCAAAACGCCTGAAAATTTGTTTTTACTATATGTACTGCGTACGGAAAATGGTGTATAGAAGTACCTCAATATTCTTCCGCTTTCGCTAAATAAGAACAAGTGACGTCATTTCCGTTTGTTATCACGTGACCTATTTTAAATTTTGTTACATTATATTTATAAAATAAAAATTTAATCAAATAAAAATTCTATCATAATATAAACTACCAATTAACATCAAAATTATATTTTTATATGAATACTGTCAACATCCCTATTATAATAATAATATTTCATTTATTCTCGGGCATTATATGGCCCATAGATATACCTTACACACTAACATATGTATATATAATATATAAAAATTACGTATGGTTTAGTATAAAACCTTAAAATTGTTCGTGCGTTCCGGTGGAACTGTTCCGCGGAAGCGACGGAACACCACATCCTGAGGCCAGAAGTCTTCTCGTAAAACGTCCTGCAGGTAGCAGGTCGGTACTCGCACCACAAACGCCTTGAAATTTATGTTGCGGCGCGACTCCAGCTCCTGCACCCTAGGACAGTACTTCAACCTACGGCGCACGTATTCCGCGATGTTCTCCGCCTTTGTGGTGTAATGAAGGCGGGAGATATACACTGGCGTATTCGGCTTGGCGGCACGCACGAGCAGATTGGGCTCCAGTGGGGCTTTGCTGCAGCGATTCTGGGCGGTTCTGGGATGGCGCCTCTTCCTCTTCACCACCTCAAAACCATCTTCATCCCGACTGCGCAACAGGCGCAGGCAGTGGGGCGGGGCACGGAGCGCGCGCGGCACGTACAGGACACCAATATAGACACCAAATCCTATTTTGCGTATCAGAACAGACAACACGACGAGTTAGCTGGCCTAGACCTCAGGGCTAATCCCGAGGCAACACATAGACATACTGTTGGTGATGTTAACCACCATCTGCCTTATGCAGGCAGCGCATCTGCCTTATCCGCCCAATAACATAAATAAACGCGTGTTTGACCACTGCAGGGTGGAGGTGTGTCCCGAGGCGTGTGGCGAGTGGGGCGGCGCGTGGGAAGAGCCGTGGGCGGAGGAGGGCGAGGACCCCGAGCCGCCCGAGCACCTGCACTGGCCGGAGGCTGCAGAGGTAAGACGATATGAGTGGAGTTAGGTACTAGCACTAACTTGAAAACTACTTTGGGGGCACCAGCCCCAACCTACCAAGGTTTAGTCAGGTTATTAGATAAGCGTGGCAAGAAGCCTACTAGGGCAGAGAAATGGTATACCCGAGATGTGAATTTAAATATTTGTAGCCATACCAGTGTAATTAGATGTTATATTATTGACATCTCGGTACCATCCACAGCTGTCGGCGGGCACGAGTGGCGCGGGCACGCCCCCCGCCTCCTCACTGGTCACGTCGCTGGCGTCCATGTGGCGCGGCTGGACCAAGTGAGCCCGGGGCCGCACACCGACTACGAGACCACATCTCAACTACTGGACCGTCGCCCGACAACAGCCACATCTCAAAAAATATGGAATGTCCACATACAAATATTGCCCTATTTGCCCTATCATACAAATTCTAATGCAATGTCAAAGGATAAGAAATAGAAACCGGCCAAGAGGGACCACTTTATCTGAGCGATGAATCCGACTCTCACTTAGCCGGTATTTACTTATATTGCTAAGATATGTTTTAATTTTATTTCCAAAGAACCTGCCTTACAACGGTAATACTTTTGTTCTGAACAAATTAGAAAGTTCTATTTTTTGGTTAAAATTGTGTCATAGGTTGTGAATATTTTTATAAAACTATTTTAAAATTTAAAAAATGTGTTTATATATATTGGCCTAAATGAAAAAATTTCGAAATAAAATGATTTTAAACGAAACTAAGGATTCCAAAGTTTTCATATTTTAACTAGGGATACGTTACGGCTCTACTTAGCGTATTAAATGGTATTCACGCTATACACGTAGATAAGCTAATTAACAAAAAAAATAAAAAAAATATTTTGCTTCAATTAAATGCAGGCGTTAAATAAATATTGTGATATCAATGAAGATGTTAATACCAGTGTGTAGAAAATATTAACAATATATATTTTATATGATTTATTGACGTTTTCTTTAGGTATATCCTTGTTATAAATTCATTGGGGTCAAAATCATTGGAAACCAGGAGAAAAATAAACACTACATATACTTGTGTATACTTTATTTTCAATAACCAACTATACAAACTAACAACACAGCTAATAAAACAAATGTAAATGCACAACACTCATAAGGTTTACTTACGCACATAAAAACTTCAATTCCAAAATAAGAACCCACTTAGCAGGCACAACTATAAGCAAGAGAGGTGGCGAGAGCGTAAAAAAGAAAAACCAGCCAAGTGCGAGTTGTACTCGTGCACCGAGGGTTCCGTACCAGATTATTCTGTCGAAGTAAAGTAACATAGCTATTGATATTTTAATGACGGACGGACAGCGGAGTCTTAGTAATAGGGTTACCGTTTTTCATTTTAAGTACGGAACCCTAAAACGTCTACACAGAATATCGATTGTAGGGCTTGTCAACATCATCACGGCAAGTCGGCGCGGTACTTTACTAATGCGCGGTACGGCAATGTCCGTGCGGTGACGACGTCGTGCCGTGGTGAGGTGGACAAGCCCTTACTCCTTACTGTCACTTGGCCCGAGTCTTCGATCTCGCTCTCCCCCGACTCTTTTCTCTCTTCCCTCTATAGTGAATGACGTAGTAATATCGCACAATAACTAGTCCAGATTGAAGTTAATTCAACAGTTTGCACGCATGCGTGACCTATATTTTGAATTCAAAAATATCTTTGTCATTCTTAGCTAACTTCAGTATGGCCAAGTCAAACTGCGCGTACTGTGTATGATAACTTACAAAATAGTAATTAGTTTAACAAGTAGGCTCAGCGAGCTCAATTGTCGGTCCGTTGGTCGTCGGTACTACTCCCATCGCCCGCCGCACGCGCCCGGCGGACACGCCCCCGGCAGACACGCCCCCGAGCGCGCGGCGTGGCGGCCCCAGCGGCGCTGAGCCGTCCGCAGTGCCGCGTGCGCGCACTCCACCCGCGCCATTGCCTCGCCACTCGGAGACAGCTGCCCCTATGGATGCAACATACGCTCAACTGTAAATAGTCTTTCAAACACCAGTACGATCATATTGTGAGCTGGTGCCCCGTCGAGGAAATAGACATGTGTAATATATTGCTCACCTTTCTAATGTACCCTGGGCCTCCATTACTATAAAGTCGGTCCTAGCTGTGGAAGGAAAACATCGGTCACAAGGGAAACTCACGTCGTTGGTGCTGTGCTGATGGCGAGAATCCAGGCTGTGTAACTCCACCTCGGCGCGTCTCCTCAGCGTGTTGCCTTCCACCTGGCCTCCACACGTGCAATTCTGTTAAATGTTGTCAAACAGTGTCGTTCAATATCTTATAATATTATCTATTTATCCAAGAAAATATCCAAATCCACAAAATATGAACTTCAAGTTTTTTGTAAAATTGTTTCCAATGTTATCTGGCAGTTTAACGTACAGTTTTGTGGAGACAAGTCATGTTATGAATCAATTCAAGGGCGTAGTAATTATTAAAATAAGTTACAAATATTAAGTTTTAAAAATATAACGCAATAGTTACCCGATCTCCGCATAAAGATTTTTTTCTCAACAATCTCCTCGGTGGTATGGGCGGCGTGGTAGAGAGAGAGGAGGGTGCGGGAGAGGGACAGCGCGAGCATCTAGCCGTCTCGCTCAGCCCGCAGCTACGCTCGCTCCATCTCGCTTCCACGACCGCGCACGGGCAGCACGGCTCGTCGCTGGCGCGGCTGGTGCCGGCGCGCTCACGCAGAGCCCGTATCAACGACTCCTGCTGCTTGATCGTTTCCTCTTGTTCCCTGCAAGCAACAGTAAATATAAAAGGGCAGGTTTACGAAATTAAAAAGTAGGTGCAGGTTCTGTGCCGGTATTCATGCATTAATTATAATAAGAAAGCCTCGAGATGTAGATTCGTTTATTTAGTTTGTAGTAAACTACAATTATCGAATGTAGAAAAACGATCAGCTTAGACATTGCTAGAGTTCACAAGTTATTTAGGAGAATTAAAGTACCTCTGTTTAAACACTTAAAGTAATTAAAAACTAATTTGTTTTTTATGTTAGTTGGATAGGCAAACTGGCAAACGTACCACCTGATGGTAAGTGGTCGACGTCGCCCATGAACATAAACCAGTATACCAGGAACGAGCCCAGGCAACTCATTTATGTGTTGCCTATCCTGAGACATAAGATGTTAAGTCTCGGTGCCAGTAATTACACTGCCTATCTTGCTCTTCTCTCCGAAACACAGCAAAGCTGATGATTCACGGGGGAAACAAGCAAGATGGTGGTACCCATGCAGCCGGGAGCGCGGCGCAGCGCTTCCCTCCCACCGGTAAAAAATAAAAAATAAACTAGTTGCCAATGCCGCTATGTATCAGAATCAGTAGGTTCTGGTTATTATTGATAGGATGGTATGGTACCGTTGGCGACGCCGCTGCCCGCGCAGCACGTCCCGCACGGCGCTCACGGCGCGGCGCGCGTCGCAGCGCAGCCCCGCCTCGCGCGCCTGCTCCGACACTAGCTCCTGCAGACTGGCGGCGATGGCGCCTTTCTCGCTGAAAATGCTTGTCTTTCAATTAGGAAACCCAATACGTCGGTCCGCACCACTCTCAGCTCTACAGTTGACAGTATCTACACCCGCCCTGCCCGAGACAGAAACAGATGGCAAATGATCGTAGAAAAGAAACTGGTGCAGCTGTGTCGTTTGTGTTGCTGTACCTACCTACCTTTGCTGACACCGATGACCGACTCCAACAGTAACAACAATGACGTGGTAAACGCAAAGTTTGTATATTAGTAGAAGAATAAGTTGATAAGTTGTAGACACAAACATATTTAATTATTTGAAGCCGGTTTAATTTTTTTTTAATTGTTTTTCTTAATTTTTAGTCATTCCGAAATTCAATAACAGATTTTATTAGTCTGTAATATGGGTAGAAGAACTGTTAAACGCGATGCTCATACTATTAGACAGCGCCGTTTTAATAAGACGAACCAAGAAAGAGTAACTAATAAAAAAACCAATTTGGAATTTTGTAAACAATACAGTCAAATTATTCTTATACATGAAATTGAAAGTAATCGGCGGATTTGCTGCGATGTATTAAATAATTCCGTATAATATATTACCGAAGATCTTCATCAAAACATCACCAAATTAGAATAGATATTATGAGGCCGCGTTTAGATAGACGAAATGTTGGTCGGCCACTAACAAGGTGGGAAGACTGTCTCCGTGCTGTGGGAAGGGATCGTTCGTCTTGGCTTTCATTGAAGGAGGCCTATGTTCAGCAGTGGACGAATAGAGGCTGATAATTAAGATGATGATTACGATGACCTCGAAATACTATGTTGCGTTGTATGCGTTACCAAAGCATCCTATACTGCAGTTGTTTTGTTCATTTTACATCGACAAGTAAAATGAGCACATCATCGAGGTAAACTAAGTCAACCAAATAAGCATTATTGAGAAATACTCAAAAACGGCTGATTAGATATAGACTAAATTGGAAACACCAGCAGTCAAAAGAATCATCGAAATCCATTCACGACCGGCGGAGTAATCGTGTGACAAACATACAAAAAAAACATACAGACGAATTAAGAACCTCTTTTTTAAGTCGGTTAAAAATAGGTCGGGGCCTGTCTCGGGGGCACCACATCATTCGTGGGTCACCTGCAGTGTCCGGCGAGGTGCGCGCACTGCTCGCGCGCGGCCCGCAGGTCAGTCTCCAGCGCGCGCACCCGCCGCCCGCCGCGGGCTAGCTGCTGACGCCAGTGCGACACCTGCGCCGCCAGCTGACGCACCTCCTCGCGCACCACACTGTTCTGAACGACATCGACTCTGTTATAACGGCCCGTCAGTTTCACGTTCAAATTTACATGACTTGCATTAACCTTAATAGATAACATTGAAGTAATTATAAGATCAGCTTAAAAAAAATCTAAAACCTCTTTCGCAATTCCTTCCGCCTTCTTCACCTGATCGCGGAGTTGTTCGATGGTCTCGGTCTGCCGCTGACACTCCGCTTCAACTTTTTCTAGTTGATTGACCTTGTCATTCAAAATACCTACAAATATTTTAACGTATTATTTCCGACGAATTAACAGTTATCAATTCCTAGCCAAAATGCCAAAACAGTCGACAGTGAGGCTGTGAGTTAGAGTTGGGAGATGTGGGTTCATCCCATGATCCAACTGAATACTTATTATATTTAAATGTCACCTTTAAAAGATGAAGCAATCATAGTATATTTTTACCACGTTCTTCCAGTGCTAAGATTCTGTAGCAAACACCTTAGTCATGGAAGTCTAAAGAATGTTTTTTTTATCTCTCTATATATATAATTCTTCTGTACGTGTGTGTGTGAACTCCTCTTAAGCGGCTGGACCGATCTTGATGATTTTTTATGTGTGTTCAAGTGGATTCGAGAATGGTTCAGATTTAAAAAAAACAAGTATATTTAAATATTCTGTGCAGGAGAACGTCTGTCGGTGCCACTAGTATATATTATATATCTATAGAAAGACAAGAACTGGGGCTCACTTGTTCGTAAGTGATTGGCGCTGTCTTGTCCTCGAGGGAGCAGGAACGAGTATGTTCCGGCTCCCGTGTGTTCATACCAATGAAAATGTCATAAAAACCAATAATTCTGCGCTAAGCCTCTAATCTGAGGTAGTCGTAACAGTCTCAAACCTCGGAGCCGATGCAGTTCGTCCGTGACCGTGTCGCACTGGCTGGCCTGGTCCCGGGCCCCCTCATGCCGGTCCGACAGGCGTCTGATCAGGTGTAGCTGTGAAGTGAGGGTTTGGAGAGGTGACACTAATAGTGAATTTGAACATGAAGAAGGTGACGACACAGATACTGCGAGATCTGCTATCTAGTCACCTCTTACAATATTCTTAAATTATATAAAATATTTTTCCCTATATACACAATTGCAGGCAAAAAATATATAGAGTCCACTCATGCCTACGATACGCCATTGCACATGCTCTCCATTGGCGTTCCAAAACGTTTTGGTAATCAGTTTCAATTAGTCCTATTATTCTAACATTTAAAACTTTCAACCACTATTTGACCTCAGACTAACAGTTACCGTTATATAAATATTAAACACTGAGTGTACCTCTTCCTCTCTCACTTTTCGTAGCTTCTCACGTTTCTTGTCCAAGTTCTCCTTGTCCTGCAGAGTCGCCTCTAACTCTCTTACTCTCTCTCGAAACTGACTCATCTCCTCCTGTAATATACATAATATAAACGTTTAAATGAATTAGAAATATTGAAATACCTGGATCCAGCAGTACACTAATACACTTACCTTTAAGCTATCGTTTATCTGTTTTAGTTTCTTGTTCTCTTCTTCCAAGCCGCAAGTACACTCGTCCTGTAAAGATATTCAAACTATTATTACAGATGAAAGATATCTACCAATTTCTATTGACATTTCAATTGCAGTCATCAGCTTTTCTTTTGACTATGTAATATTCTGTTCAATTCCACCACCAAAACGACGTCAGCCTCACTAGCTTTACCAACGTTTATTACTTTACTGAACTTACAGCGAGCATGTCCTTCAGCCTGAGCAGCTGGTCGGCGACGTGACGCAAGCCGCCGGCGAGCTCCTCCTCCACCCCGCCCCCGCCCACACCGCCGCCCCACACGCCCTGACCCGAATAATACACTCATTGTTTTGTCATTCAATAAAATATTTATTTACATGCATCATAGGTATACAAGTACATACACGTGGCTAGGGTACAGTACGGGCAAATTAGCTGAGCTGAAGTTAGCTATGAGTGACATCACAATGTTCTAACGCGCGATACGCATGCTAAAGACTAAGTCTGTGAAATAACTTCAGTGAAGCCAAGATAAATGACGCGTACTGTACGTACAAGTTAATATATTGGTAGAATTAGTTGCACTATTAATTAGCAGAAGCAAATTATTACATAATAATAAGATTAAAGAATTCTATGTACTCAGATTGTGAATCGGCACGAGAACTTCACGCGTTCTTTGGTCTTCTTATTGTTCTTAGCCGTTCTTAGGTGTTACAAGTGGCAGGCATTTGGTTACAGTTGAAGTTTGTGTAAAAGAACACTTATTTTGTTCGGTATTAAAATTGAGAATATCTGTTATCCAAAAGTTTGTGTAAAAGAAGCATTACTATTTTAATTAGTCAACTTATGTAAAGGAGACGGTCCATTTCTGGTCTGGTCTTGTACCTTGTATACCATAAATAGATAAAAAATACATAGATTTCATTAAAAATAAAATAAATTAGTTATAAAACTAAATTACAAGCAAAGAATAAAAATCAATTTCAAGTTTTTTAAACCTGTTAGCAATTCTACATGAAGATGCCATCTACAAATCAGATGCCTAAAATTCGGTCACTAAATAGTGGTCATTGAGTTCGTTATATAGTTTATTTTATTCTTATGTTATTTTTGTACTGGTTTAAGCATTGAAATTAAGAAAAAGTTAGTGCACACCACGGTCTAGCGTTAGGTACCGAGTCGTTGTTAGATCCGCTGATGAAGCTCATAATCTCCGACTTCAAATGCTCCACCTCCCCGGCTATGTCCTACAACGATATATATATATATATATATAAAGTTAGTGCACACCACGGTCTAGCGTTAGGTACCGAGTCGTTGTTAGATCCGCTGATGAAGCTCATAATCTCCGACTTCAAATGCTCCACCTCCCCGGCTATGTCCTACAACGATATATATATATATATATAAAGTTAGTGCACACCACGGTCTAGCGTTAGGTACCGAGTCGTTGTTAGATCCGCTGATGAAGCTCATAATCTCCGACTTCAAATGCTCCACCTCCCCGGCTATGTCCTACAACGATATATATATATATATATAAAGTTAGTGCACACCACGGTCTAGCGTTAGGTACCGAGTCGTTGTTAGATCCGCTGATGAAGCTCATAATCTCCGACTTCAAATGCTCCACCTCCCCGGCTATGTCCTACAACGATATATATATATATATATAAAGTTAGTGCACACCACGGTCTAGCGTTAGGTACCGAGTCGTTGTTAGATCCGCTGATGAAGCTCATAATCTCCGACTTCAAATGCTCCACCTCCCCGGCTATGTCCTACAACGATATATATATATATATATAAAGTTAGTGCACACCACGGTCTAGCGTTAGGTACCGAGTCGTTGTTAGATCCGCTGATGAAGCTCATAATCTCCGACTTCAAATGCTCCACCTCCCCGGCTATGTCCTACAACGATATATATATATATATATATAAAGTTAGTGCACACCACGGTCTAGCGTTAGGTACCGAGTCGTTGTTAGATCCGCTGATGAAGCTCATAATCTCCGACTTCAAATGCTCCACCTCCCCGGCTATGTCCTACAACGATATATATATATATATATAAAGTTAGTGCACACCACGGTCTAGCGTTAGGTACCGAGTCGTTGTTAGATCCGCTGATGAAGCTCATAATCTCCGACTTCAAATGCTCCACCTCCCCGGCTATGTCCTACAACGATATATATATATATATATAAAGTTAGTGCACACCACGGTCTAGCGTTAGGTACCGAGTCGTTGTTAGATCCGCTGATGAAGCTCATAATCTCCGACTTCAAATGCTCCACCTCCCCGGCTATGTCCTACAACGATATATATATATATATATATAAAGTTAGTGCACACCACGGTCTAGCGTTAGGTACCGAGTCGTTGTTAGATCCGCTGATGAAGCTCATAATCTCCGACTTCAAATGCTCCACCTCCCCGGCTATGTCCTACAACGATATATATATATATATATAAAGTTAGTGCACACCACGGTCTAGCGTTAGGTACCGAGTCGTTGTTAGATCCGCTGATGAAGCTCATAATCTCCGACTTCAAATGCTCCACCTCCCCGGCTATGTCCTACAACGATATATATATATATATATAAAGTTAGTGCACACCACGGTCTAGCGTTAGGTACCGAGTCGTTGTTAGATCCGCTGATGAAGCTCATAATCTCCGACTTCAAATGCTCCACCTCCCCGGCTATGTCCTACAACGATATATATATATATATATAAAGTTAGTGCACACCACGGTCTAGCGTTAGGTACCGAGTCGTTGTTAGATCCGCTGATGAAGCTCATAATCTCCGACTTCAAATGCTCCACCTCCCCGGCTATGTCCTACAACGATATATATATATATATAAAGTTAGTGCACACCACGGTCTAGCGTTAGGTACCGAGTCGTTGTTAGATCCGCTGATGAAGCTCATAATCTCCGACTTCAAATGCTCCACCTCCCCGGCTATGTCCTACAACGATATATATATATATATATAAAGTTAGTGCACACCACGGTCTAGCGTTAGGTACCGAGTCGTTGTTAGATCCGCTGATGAAGCTCATAATCTCCGACTTCAAATGCTCCACCTCCCCGGCTATGTCCTACAACGATATATATATATATATATAAAGTTAGTGCACACCACGGTCTAGCGTTAGGTACCGAGTCGTTGTTAGATCCGCTGATGAAGCTCATAATCTCCGACTTCAAATGCTCCACCTCCCCGGCTATGTCCTACAACGATATATATATATATATATAAAGTTAGTGCACACCACGGTCTAGCGTTAGGTACCGAGTCGTTGTTAGATCCGCTGATGAAGCTCATAATCTCCGACTTCAAATGCTCCACCTCCCCGGCTATGTCCTACAACGATATCAATAATTGTATAAACTATATGAATGCTGTCTACAACCGCATTAGCATCCGTGGTAAGTTCATAAGAACTAGATGCGGGTACTGACAGAAATCATTACATCCTCACACTTTAGGACTAGAACCTTTTTACAGATTATTGCGTATCATAAACTCATTCCACTATTACCATTAATAACATCAACATCATGTTAAGCCACAATCGAGAAGACAAACTTTTTTTCCTACAAACGCCAAAAACATCTACAGTTACAAGAACAACTAGAAAGAAAGAAAAATTTATTTGTGAAACTACATACTTATAAGACACACAATTAATATTTAATTTTTTAATTAATAACAAAACTTGTAGTAACACAAAACGGCCTCAACTCAGTGTTTGCTACGTTTTTACTTTTTTCTATCTTTAAAAAATGGCTGAGAAAATCAAGATCAAAATGCGCATTTTCGTCCGAAATAATTTTAAAACGGAACAGCTCTCGAACGCATGATGACGTCACGTCTTTGTCGTGCCTCAGTGATTTAATTTCACTTTAAAAACACTGGAAAAGCTGACTTTTTACGTACAATAGGGTCCAAAATCCCGAAAGAAGTGGATGACAGTTATATGAAGAGATTCAATAGATCCTAAAACTGTTGCGTTCTGTTGTGGAGATCATTTCAATGTAAGTATCTATCTAACCTCGTCCTTGTATAATACCTACCTGTACATTTTTATGTATATTTTATATCTCTCTCTCTGACCAAGTTAATGATATAAGCCTGTGCTCAGTGCTGATAGGCAGAATATTCATTGAACGAAGTTTCATTGATTAAATGTAGTATCTGTATGTATGTATAATATTGCGCCACCATCAAGCTCTCCACTCTTGGCAGATTGATTGACCTAATTCTGAAACCCTACTTCAATGATGTACCTATACGGTATAACTTATAGGTAAAAACGGGCGTTGCGGGCGGCGCGCAGGAAGTACCACCGGAACCGTGGCTTCACGCAGCGAGCGAGCGTAATTTCGGAAATTTAGAAAAGGGTCTAAACATCTCGCAGCGATAACTTCTAAATAAAAAATAATATAACGTACGTGGTCTATGGTATAACGTTTTAATCCTTTTGTGTTCTTCATTGCGGAAGGACCCTATCGCACTGCAGCAATTACAGATTAAGCAAAGCGTTAACGTTGCGTTGATGTGACGTTGTGTTCGTAGACGTTGGAGAAACGCTCGTAAAATGCAAAGTAATGGGCCTAAACGATTTTAACGTACGCCAAGTGATCGTCAACTCATTCGACATGAACGCGTGGTCTAACCTGGTACCGCGCGAGGCTCCAGCGGTGTGCGCGCTGCAGCCTTCCTATCTTCTCCGCCTTCTGCTCATCCATGACACGCATCTCCCGGTACGACCTTCTCAGCTTGTCTAACATCTCTTCCTGCTTCGCTGTCTAACAACATTTTGCAGATTAAACAAAATATTATTTTCTTACCTTTATATTCTTGACTCTTTTCTATGGCAAAAATGTCTTGATGTAGCAAATACCACGTTTTATTCTTAAACTTAGAAATCAATGATTAATTGAATAGTTACTGACATTACTTACGTGTTAAAATGTACGTTGATTATTGTTATTCTACTATTTGAATTATATTATTGTAACATCTACATCAGTGTTTGTCAATCAGTGGGTCGCGACCCCAAGGAGGGTCGCCAAGTATTACTCGGGAGGTCGCCGGGAGAGGGTAGAGTTAACGAAAGAAAGGCAAGGTTCAGCATTACAGTAAAAACCTTGTTTATTTAAAAACATATCATATAATCATTCAATAGTTTTAGCTTTTTGGCTGTGTATAGTCCAGGGGGTCGCCAGAAATTTTGAACCTGTAAAGGGGTCACGTATTTAGAAAGATTGAAAAACACTGATATAGAGCAATACTTAGTTACACTTTCATTAATAATTCAGAATAAAATTAAATGATCATTAATAATATTCTTACCTCGTAAAAGCATTCCCTATAGAGGTCCTCGACAAAAGTGAGATCTTTTCGAAGCGAGTTCACGTCGCTGCGGTCCGTCCCCTAAAACGACCGTGGTACCCGCGATATAATGTCATTCGATCAAAAACACCGTTAGTATTTTACTGAAAACTCGATTCTTGTTCTCATGTATAACATTTAATGAATCATAAAAAAATGCAATTAAATCCTTACTAATATTAAACCGATCATCATGTAACTTTGTACACGCGGAGGACATAAAATACTTTTTATATTTTAAAAAAATCTACAGAGGGCAAAAAAATATATTTTAGTAGGTTCGTCATAAAATCAAAAAAAAACTAAATTCAACGCCATATATAAGTTATTTGTTATTTTATTAAATTATTAGGTCACTTACTGAGCATAAAATCAGAAAATGCTGACAGATACAGGTGCAGCTTTAAGCGCCATCATTTAAAAAGCCGATATCTCGGAAACTGCACTTTAGGGCAAAAGTTTTTTTTTCGGATGGATCTATGCTAATGGCCCGAAGGCCCTAATGCTTCGTCGGATTAGTGTGAGCCCATTTGGCTCACTATTGGTTTGTTAAAGTGGGGGGTTGCCCCCCGCCAATCGTGTAATCTACGACCACACGGCCTCCTGGCGTCGGGTGTGCGGGCAAAAGTTATTGAGACCATTATAATGTAGAGAATGCCCGTAATACTTTAACTTTAATAAAGCGCGTAGCTGAAGCTATTCAAAGTCGTAAACGAGACAATGGAGATGATTTTAATAATGAATTATGAAATTGCTCAAAAGCTACGATGATTACATGGCACTGCAAGAACAAGTGACGGAATTAGTTGGAGACGGATTAGACGGGCAAAATGATGTCTGTCATCAAGTTTTACGTAAAATAGAATCAGGTATCGAGGCACTCTTGTGTCTCGGCGCACCTGGAGGGCCCGGGAAAACATTTACGCTGAACTTATTACTAATGTCCGTCAGAAAAGATGGAAATTACAGATGGGCGAATATTCCTACTACTACTTATACACCGGACGGAAAAACGTACGACAGACATTCTACAATAATACTCCGTGACGAATGTAATTTGAATTTTGAAGGAAGAATCGTTTATTAATAACTTATTATCAGATGAATTTTATCGTTTTAAATTGTTAGAATTAATTATTTTTGTTATTGTAATTTTAAAATACTAATGATCCCAGCCAAGTAATAGTATACAATGATCGTATTGATTAACTTCTATTGGAATGTATTGCGATGATCTCTAATACTTATTTAACGGCTTTGTTGCGAGCGAAGCGGCGGGTAAGAGCTAATACCACGTAATTATAGACATAACATACTTTTATCATAAATATCAAATACATTCTCGAAAGGTTGTAGCATTTTTTTCGGTTAGCTCAACTCGATTAAAGTTTTTACCGCTTTTTAAAGAGTTTTTTTGATTTGGTAACGAATTTTCTTCATCGTTTTTTCCACAAAATAATAATATTTCAGACCCACGATTTTGTTTTAAATACATTTTACGGCTTTCATATTACCGGTGGGAGGGAAGCGCTGTGCCGCGCTCCCGGCTGCATGGGTACCACCATCTTGCTTATTTCTCCCGTGAAACAGCTTTGCTGTGTTTCGGAGAGAAGGGCAAGACAGGCAGTGTAATTACTGGCACCAAGACTTAACATCTAATGTCTCAGGATAGGCAACACATAAATGAGTTGCCTGGGTTCGTTCCCGGTATACTAGTTTATGTTCATGGGCGACGTCGACCACTTACCATCAGGTGGTACGTTTGCCAGTTTGCCTATCCAGCTAACATAAAAAAAAAAAAAAAAAAGCTGATGTTAAAGCCGCCAATATTCAGCCTTACCTGCAAGCTCGCGTTCGCTGAAGCATCATTTGTTTCCACGCCACACCTGCTGGGGTAATTCTTCGACAATGGTATCTGAAAAAGGTTTTAAATATTCAATTTACCAATAAATGCCAAACAAATATTTCACATGATTCTGGGACCATGGAAGGGTTCGAACTATAATGTTCGAAATTCGTTTTATAATGTTTGGGTTCGAAAAATATATGAAAGTAAAGATTCTTTTTTTAAATGTTAGATCGGGTATTACCCGCGATGAATTAAGAATATGATACTCCATAACCCAATACAGAATCCTCCTGATACTGTTAAACTCTTTAGTATGCAGGGCCGGATTTAAATTTGTGCCGCCCTGGGGCACTGAAGAAAATGCCGCCCTATGACTTAAATTTTATTTTAATAGTTTTGATATCTTATTTTTTAAGAATTAGAATAACTAATTGATTGCAGGAAATTTATTATGTATTATATAGCATTTATTATACATTATGTTTTATTTATATTTATTCTTTATTTACTCATATATTATATATTATTTATTATATACTATAGTAATATAAAAAAATATTTGTATTTTGCTTAGAATTATAAGTTTTGCACTAGGAACGACTTATATTAGTATTGCATCATTTTTTTCACGGGCAAACTCGCCTAACTTTTTGAATTGCAAACTGGTCGATTAAATCTTCACAATCTAAACGTTGAAGCACATCTGATTCTATGCATAGAATAGTTAAGCTATTGAGTCTATTTGCACCCATTGTAGCAATAACTTAAATTTCCTATATTATAATATACAAAATTTTAATGTGATACATAATACTTGAATTATATTTCTTGATAGATAAAATGTTTATTTAAAAGAATTAGTTAATTATATATTGTATAGAAAATTTTATCTCACTTTCCAAATTTTGCCGCCCTGGGCACTAGCCCCGACTGCCCCCAGTATAAATGCACCACTGTTAGTTTGTACTTCGACAACTGATCCCAGTAATTAAGTACGACTCACAGATGTATCAGCGGTGTCGGCCTGGACCCTCCTGCTCAACTCGGCGATCCTGGCCTCCGCCAGCGACAGGCTCTCCGCCTGCACCCGGACCGTCTCCTCCTTGTTCTTCAACTGACGATCATTATGACATAATATAACAAATAAAATAAATAAAGTACCGCATAATAAATGTATAATATGATTTTCTATAACAAGTCGGTCACATAAAAACGTTTTAACAAAAGAATCAGTATCTTATTAGGGTTCCGTACCCGAAGGTTAAAAACGGGACCTTATTACTAAGAAAAGGCTGTTTGTCTGTCCCTCTGTCCGTCTGTCTGTCACCAGCTGTATCTCAAGAACCACGATATGGACAGTTGAAATTTTCGTTTTAAATATCAATTCGGTCTATATCAATAACGGCAACAGGTAGTCACTCGAAATATTCACAAAATACGTAGTTGTATATTTACTTTAATAATAAAATTTTAAACCGACTTCAAAAATAAAATATTAAAAAGTAATAAATTTTTGTGCTTACATCTTATAATCAACTTAATCATCTACTAATGTACAAACTTTGCGTTTACCACGTCATTATAGTTCCCTGCGATAAAAAAAGGGTAGGTAGGGTACAGCAGCAAATACGACACCGACTCCAAAAGTAACTATAACCATCGAAATCCATTCACAAATCATGTCACATACATACAAAAAAAACATACAGACGAATTGAGAACCTCCTCTTTTTTGAAGTCGGTTAATAAAATTGATGTTTAAAGGGGAGCTCCCATACAGCAAACATGATTTTTTTCCGCTTTTTGACTTTTTGAAAACGGCAACAGCTTGAAATTATAGTGTAATGTATTCAATGGTACGGAACCCTTCTTCTTCTGTGTGGGCGTGGCTACGTTGGTAGTTAGGTTACGTAGCTAAGTTGCGAGTCGGTGCGAAAAAAGGACCTAGGTATATACGTCACGTGTTTGTATTTTATGTGGTTCCGTAATTACCCTCTTTATGTCCTGGAATTAGTGTCCATTGTCTGGTTCGTGTTATACTGAAACACATTAATTTAGGAGCCTACCACGAGCTGGTATTGTATAATACGTTAATTTACATTATGCATACATCATTTGACGGCCTACTGGTGGAGTGGTCTGCCGTTGGACACTAGACGCGTGTCGCGGTTTCGAATCCCGCCGAGTGCAGATAATTTGTATGACGAATACAGATGTCTGCACCGGGTCATGGAGGTAACACATGGTCTCGTAACACATGTTCTAACGAGCTTACCACCGAGCTAGGTAAACGTGGTGTGATTGTTGGATAATATTTAATTTAAAAAATATATAATTGAAGCCCATATCCTATAAGCACCAGGTCTATGTCTATCAGGTCTTTGTTCATAAATGTAAATATCGTATGTTATTATTAGGATATCGATAAACAACCCGTCCGACCGTCCGTCCGTCGCACCCCGCGGCTCCGGTCAGTGGAGTCCTAATAGACAGGTATAAATAGTCATCAGTCCCCGTCCGTATCCTGTCCCTATCCTCCCGCCCCGCCCCCGCCCCGCCCTTGTTGCTGGAGAGCGGTGGGGGATTTATTCATAACAGCCAAACTAACAGGTGAACCTGATGAGAGCCCCCCTTATTACCGATGACTACGAGTTTACCTGGAACTAGCCCAGGCAACTCATTCGTCTGTAGCCTATCCTGAGACATTCGGTGCCGTTTATTACACTTCCTGTCCTGCCCTTCTCTCCGAAACACAGCAAAGTTGTTTTAAAGGAGAAGCAAGCAGGATTACAGGTAGCCTCTACCTGTAATCCTGCTTGCTTCTCCTTACTGTCCTGTACGTTCGTTCCTCCTGTTATACTTACAATCTGCAGGGTCGCCTGCAGCCTATCCTCGAGGGTCTGGCCCCTGCTGGAGCCGCTAGCGCTGCTCTCGGCCAGGCTCAGGGGCTCCGTGCTGCTCTGAAACAATCGCCTACGATTATTAACCGGCTCTTGAAGACTAAAGACACTACCGAACTCGATTTGTTGGCTTTTACTTTGAGATGATTATTATTGAATGATGAATCACACAAAAAGCTAAATGTTGAATGAAACGTAAAAGATCACAAACATATAAACAAAACAAACCCACTACCTACCTACTATGTCGACCGGCATGTCAGGGTGTTAGTTGAATCGTTTATATAAATTACATAAATAGTAATTATAATAAATTAAATAGATAATAATAGTTACTATTTAAACTTACTTTGGTGACATCGCTAGTGTCCGAATCGCCGTACACCAAAAAACCGTTGAACAACATATTTATGAGAATACCCCACCAAAGTAGCAAAAACAATCATACACCGTCACCACTTTAACTTTATTAATAGTTTCAGAATTTTGACGAAAAATATTTCAGAAAATTCTCAGATAAAGCAAATATAGTATATGCAAAGACACACTACTAGTTAAGAGTATAATAAGGTCATTACATGTTTAATAACAAACTGCTTACAACAAAACACACGCACACGACGTGTTGCTACCGAGTGCATCGCTTCGGCTTGGACGGTGGACGCGCCGTGAGACCGAAATAGATTTTTTTGGTAACCGGAAGAACGTCCTTATTTAACTTTTCGAGCACCATTCAAATGCATAATCTTTCATTTTTCTAGAAATTTTTTTTGATGTTTCCTAATAAAAAAGGCGACTCTAATGCGTTCTATTATATCCATATCCGGAATGGTCTGATTTTAAATGCTCTTAGAAATAAACTCTTATAATATACTAGCTATTGCCCGCAGCTTCGCTCGCGTTAACTTAGATTTTCAGCCGTACCCAGATTGATGATGATTATATTTATAGCCTAAGTTACTCCTTATAACATCAGCTATCTTCCAATGAAAGTCCCATCAAAGTCGGCCCAGCCGTTTAAAAGATTAGCCGGAACAGACAGACAGAAATTGTAAATAAGGCTATTTTGGAATATGTACCGTGTATACATCATTCAATAAAAAGCGGTTATTTTAATATTACAAACAGACACTCTTATTTTATTTATCTGTACAGATGTATACATAAATAAAAAATCAAGAAAGAAGTCAAGTTTAATTAACTGTATCCTGATATTGACTGCTGATAGTGGATACGATACGGGCATTATCTATCTTTGGTCCCAATTGGTTGGTGATGTACAACCTCAACAGTAAATGATATTAATAATACAGATCAAATGCCACCTGCCTCCTGGAGAACTCTCCGTTAAAAAACATTGAGACAATATTATTATCATACTTATTGTATGTTTAATAAACAGGTATCTTTGATTATATCGTATCCACCTTGTGTGCTATCTAGTGTACGATACTTCCCAGTAAAGTACACAAGGAAAGCTTTTTACTACGTTTACATATAACATATAATATGATCATATTGTAGGTCGACGACCACTGTTGCGTGTGTTGTGACCGATGTCTCGTTGTGGTCGACGTTTATCGCCTATACAACCAACATAAAACACATACTTCTACTCGTGTGGGACAAATTATAAGATGACATTCTTAAAGCACATAACGTTCTTTCAGTCCGAGTTGCATAATATAATAAAATGCGGAAAAACTATAACGGGCCCGGCGTCACGTCGGTGCGGCAGCGCGCGAGGCGACATTATTCAGTGTTTCGACACGCTCATTAACGGCTTCGTTTTATGCGTGACGAATTAAGGACATACATAGATAGTTCACTCGATGTGAAAATTTTAATTTTAATAATTAGAATCCATGTCCCTATTGTTAGGAGTCGTCATTAAAGAGACCGTGCATCTCCTACTAAACCTTCAATTCCTTGGATCCTGGTTCACCTCCTGAATAAACCCCCACGTACGAACCACCCGCGTTCTGGAACACTAAGTATAACTCGAACGGCTTAAAACTTACAGTACACATTAATAATGCCTGCAAATCTGTAGTGAATGCATATGTCCGTGTACTAACTACACATATCAAATTCATTAAACCATGTTGACATACCGACCGACATCACCACTTTTCGTTTCCCTGTGCACTGATCTTGAAGTACTGCAACAAACACATTATACATATGAAAGTATCATATCAGATCTACAGAAGAAAAAGTAGCCAAGTTCTTTCACCAGCAGACGAACAATACACTTTTATTATCTAAAATGTATATAGGATTCGGTTCGGCTTTACTGTCTTGGCGTTCATTGAAGGAGGCCTGTGTTCGAGGCTATAAGGAGGCGGCGCGGCTGACCGAGGTCGGGATCGACCTCGGGATCAGCCGCATAGAGAGGTTACGGCTTCGGGTCAGACCTGTGAAGACCGAAGCCCTTCTCTTCCGCGGGACCGGGCGGAAAGGACCCCCGCCGGGGGCTGCCCTCCAGGTCGGAGGGGTGTGGGTCAGGATGAGCCCCCATATCAAATATCTGGGGCTCATCCTTGACGGAGGGTGGACCTTCGGCCCACATTTCTCCATGTTGGGACCGAAGGCGCCAGCAACAAGTATTGGCAGTATTGTGGAAGAATACAATCTCATCCCCGAAGTTTACTCCACTTATGTGTCGCAACAGTGAGTACCTCGGGCGTGACGCATCTGGGGAGTGTTCCTCCTTCACCCTGACGTCATCAGAGCCCTGGCCGGCGGAGGCGGTACTGGACCTGCGCAGCTGCAGGATCGGGCTCGTGTCCAGCTGGTTGTCCTCCGAGGACTCGTCCGATATCAGCAGCGGAGGGGACAGCGACTGAAGCGATTCAAATATACTTCGTTTACACAAATTCAAAAACCCAATTTGGTAGACATTACATTACATAGACATACATTCTAATGATAGAACTAAGCTTTTTTTATCTGTTTGTTTACGTACTTTTTCGTGTTACTGTTTTTATATAATATGTATAATCTATAGGTACTAATACTAATATGTAATATTATAAAGCTGAAGAGTTTGTTTGCTTGGTTGAACGCGCTAATCTCAGGAACAACTGATCCGAATTGAAAAATTATTTTCGTGTTGAATAATAGTCCGTTTATCAAGAAGCGATTTAGATGAAATTTCGTACAAAGATAGTTTGAGACCCGAAAAAGGACATAGGATAGTTTTTATCTCGGAAATCCCACGGGAACGGGAACTATGCGGGTAAAACTCCGGGACTGTCGTACGCCACATCCTCACATGGCTCTCACACTGGAGACTAGTTTATTGCATATGGCGTCTTGTGTCTCGTATCCTGACAAAATTTCGTTGCCAGTAATTAATATAATTATAATTAATATAAAATTTAATATTATACGTTGACCAAGCAACCCACCAAATACCAATATAATGTTGACGTACCAAGATCAATTTGAGTATCCTGTGTGCATAAGGATTCTGAATTTACTTATAGACTTAATCAAATCATAGGCTACCTTTTCGTTTCATCGTTTTCGTTTCAACGATAACCATGACCATATTTTGTTGAGATCGAGTCGTGTATCGGTACGGTAGTAAGCGGGAGTCTACCACAAACAGAACGGGACTCACGCGCTCGACCAGGGACACGTCGCTGTCGTCGACCACCAGCGAGGCGCGCTCGCCCACGCTAGAGTCGGGCGTCGACGTCACTGGGCCCAGCTGCAAGGTCATTCTTTACAGTCACGTCCAGCAGAGATCGTCTTACTGTATGTTGGCGATATTAGCGGCACGAGCCGTATAGGAGTGGACGGGTGACACTAATGATGATGAGGCAATAATCACCTTACACACTTACTAAAATGGTTTGCTGACGTAAAGTGAGTTGGTAAACTTCACAGTACACTCATTCTTTTTCTGGTATTTTCCTTCGCCAGTGAATTTTTTTATTTTAGTCATGACTACATAATAATTGTAACATGAAGGTGTTTGGTTTTATAATATTACTAGTGGCCCCGACAGACGTTGTCCTGTACAAAATATTATTTTTTTGTGAATCTAAACCATCCTCGAATCCACTTGAACACACACAAAAAAATCATCAAAATCGGTCCAGTCGCTTAGGAGGAGTTCAGTGACATACACACGCACAGAAGAATTATATATATAAAGATTACTATATTAAAATATCAGTCCACACACATATTATATAGAACATATCAATTTGGATCCACTACTTCATGTTAGCTTATCGTTTTTCACATGTAATTTCACCCCCGTCCCAACTTTAATCTCAAACCCATCTATATACAGAGTGCAATTGAAATCATGAGCATCCTTTAAAATGTAGACACTGCCCATGTAACTACTAATGTTACGAATACTAAAAATAAAATTAAAGCATGTTATTGAAAACCCTTATAATTAAATCCTGTCATAAAAGTTCGGTTGGGCGCAGTTTGGTTTACGAAAATGCCACCCGCGCCGTGTAGAATACGTAGACCTCGCGTCAGTTATGTACGTGACGGATACCTATCTATTAGAAATAAATAGCTTATAAATAAATAAATAAATAAATAAATCCCTTGCTTGCATTTTTTTTATAAATCAGCTTATTATTAGCCGTAATGCAAATAGTATCATTAGTAGTGTCTAAATTTGAAAGGATGCCCATGATTTCAATTGCACCCTGTAGTAGATAGAGCTAAGAGCAGTAACGTGAACTTACATCAGGTCACAGGTTTGATCTTACTCAAATCAGCTAATGAGCCATGAGGCAAGACGCATTTTATGGTTCATATTAAGAGTGTAAATAAAATAAATGTACAGTCATATTGAATTTATGTTATATTTACATAAAATATAATTAAAACAAAACGCATTAAATGGGAATCGTATCAAAAGTCACTTAAATAGCATTATTATCATCGCCCGAGCCGTCGTGAGGGTTGTGATGTCTGCAAGGGTCCAGGTGGGAGTCCGCATAGTGGGAGTCGAGCTGGGAGTCGAGGTGGGAGTCCCGGGAACGGCGCTTCCTGCGCACTTGCGGCCTGACGCACGAGATGTTCAGCGAGTCGTAGGAGGCCGACCTGCGCTCCGACCCCTTGGCGGTGGGTTCCAATTCTTTCAGCTGCAGAAATCAAGAGTATCAACGAATAGTCGTTTCAATTACACACTCCACCTCTAAACCGAGAACAATTATCACATAATATTTACGACAAGGTATTTAGACAATTTTCATTTTGAAATATCTCATTCTGGAAAAATGATCAGACGTTAAGGATAGGTATCGACGATGACAAAACTCTACTATTGTCTGTAATATTGTGGTATCTTTGGTAGTTTTCGAGCGATTCAAAACGGTTGACAAGATCGGACCTTAGCCTTGGCCTGCCGCAGCTGCTGGCACATCTCGTGCATGATGTCGTCGCGGAACTGGGAGCGCAGCGCCGCCACGTACAGCTGGCGGTCGTGCGCGGCGCAGCGGGACCGCAGCGCGCGCGCCTCCTGCCGCAGCGCCGCGTTGGCCGCCCGCAGCGCCCCCACGCTCTCGCAACTGGACTGGAATCACCACCATCACGAAACAATACTGAACACTTGCCGGCACTTCATACTGAACACTTGTCAGCACTTCGATCGATCCAACAGTTGGAAAGGTTATAAAACTCAAAGAGATCTAATTCTAGAAGAAATCACATATTTGGATAGTCCAGATCCGAAACAGAGTACGGAAATCTTACGATCGCAACGGTTTTGGCCACCAAACTATTGAAAGATGAGAAAACAACAAAGCTCATTAAAAATGATTTGCCCACCTTCAAGTTAGCTTCCGCCTCCTGTAGCCGTTTCTGATCCGACTCCGCATCTCCCCGCATCACGGTCGTGTAATCCTTCTCGGGCCGCGAGTCGCCACACTGCTCGTTCAAAACAATTTACACTACAACTGACTTGACTAAATATTGCACGTGAACCTGGAGACTCGACACGACATGAGGCCCGAGACTCGACACGACATGAGGCCCGAGACTCGACACGACATGAGGCCCGAGACTCGACACAACATGAGGCCCGAGACTCGACACGACATGAGGCCCGAGACTCGACACGACATGAGGCCCGAGCCTCGACACGACATGAGGCCCGAGACTCGACACGACATGAGGCCCGAGACTCGACACAACATGAGGCCCGAGCCTCGACACGACATGAGGCCCGAGACTCGACACGACATGACGACAGTGAAGAAAGAAACGTATGCAGTTGGGATGCAGCAAAAGTGAAACCAGAAAACTACGCTTAGGGAGAAGATGATGACTATTCATATTTAAATATATATTGTATTGAGGTCCCGATATTTCGGCAATGTTTCAATCGATGATTGAACCGGTGATTGGCTTAAGCTATCTAGATTTGGCAACTGTGTTGTTAATTTGTTTAACGCGAAATTTCCATTTGATGTGTGTAGACCAATATTTTCAAGAGTTAAAGTGGAACTACTCACATTTTGCGAGGCGCTACAACACAGGTCTGCCGTCGCTTCTGCGTCCGTTTTGTGGACTTCACTACAATAAAACATCGTTTATATTAGCTAACAGTGTACCTACACGTGTCATCTATATCGATGACAAATAGGCAATCATTTTTAACAGTAAATAAATAAATATAAACTAACACGCCACACACAAAAAACAAACTGGCCCAGCTGGTGGACTATTATTAGACAGTAATGGCAACACCGTGGCAATGAGCTGGTGGCATGTAAAGTGTAATACCAGTGGCATGGGATACATACGGGGAGCGGACGTCACTGCTCGACCCTGCAGCCTGCAGCTGGCGTATTGTCTGCTCGTGCTCCAGCAGCTCCTTGTTCAGCTTTCTGATCTCCCTATAAAATAATATTCCATGTTATAAAGGAGAAAATAGAAGTAGGTTTCTCGCACTGACGATATTAGCTCTCACAACGGATAAAAGTGTGATGAAAACCCTTTAAATATGATCTTGGAATCGTTCGTCCAAACTCCTTAATATGTCGTTCACCTACTTCTTCTTTTAGAAACAATAAAGCATTTCAAGCAAAAAATGCATACATAAGTACCTTTCTTTCGTAAGATTATCTTTCTGTAGTTTCTCATTCAGTAGTTGCAGTTCCTTGGCTGCGCCACACATTTCTTTGCTGCTCCCCCGCTGAGGACAAAGAAAGATACGAGCTATAGCCTAGAATACTATTCTTATAAGGATAAATGAAGAAAGGCAAACTAGCGGACGGTACCTAATGGTAGACGGTCGACGTAGCCTATAATAAGTTCAAATGAGTTCATGTGACATGTGCAGTACCTACTATACTTACTGCCCTTCTTACGCGAGCAGGATGGTGGTAGGTATATTATATAGCGAACGATTTATTCTATACGCTGGTGCCCGCGACTTCGTCTGCGCAGGATTAGATTTTGGACATACAACGTCGGGACAGTGCAATGGGGGTGAGGTTCCTATCCTCGCCCCTTGTCAACCCTGCTGTTTTGTCCCCTCTTGTAAACTCTTCACAATATAGAGCTTGTTTTTCCCCTGTTTAGTAAAGGTTAATTTATGCAGTCGGGTATTTGTTTTTTTTTATAATTATATTTTGAACTTCATAGTATCAATCGTCTATTATATTCTATTGTATCCACGGGGCCCTGCAGCCCAAAAAGCCCATAGGTAGATCGGGCCCTGGGTATATCTACCACCATCACACTCACTCACTAAAACAGGACAGACAACCGGAATAGAATAGAATAGATATTTATTTATTTTTGACACAGGTAAAATTGTAGTGGTACAGTTTAAAATTATTTTACATGCTTCTCTATACCCTGCTTGTTAGGCTTACATGTTGGAAAGACGAAATATAGAACAAAATTATATAACACAATTTCATCATTTAAAAAGTCATTAGGTATACCTAATAAACCCGGTCGAAAAGCATAATAACTACATTTTTCTTAAATGTGTCATAATTACAGGTTTTTTTTCGCCGCCATTCACCTACCCGCAAACTGAAACTGACTATTGATCTTATAAGTACCAATTACACAATTTCTTTTTTTTTTTTTGTTTTACTATAGCAAACAACTCGTTAAAAACAGGATTGTATCATTCATGTACGTACAGAATGTAGATTCCTGTCCTCTCAGTAAGGAGAGAGATTCTGGAAATTCTGTGGATGGACTAAAGCTGCTCCTACACATTTGCTCACATGCTTACGAGTAAGGTTGGATGTTGAAAATAAAAGTTAAAATTAATACGAAAAAATATTTATTATAAAAAATGATGTAAACAAAATTACAAATTATATAAATAAAAACGTTTAATAGTAAACGCCGACGTATTCATTTGGGCCCGTGATCTCCTTGCTCGGGTTGTGACTGTTGCCTGCCGAAATAATTTATTAATCAAAGGCGAACTAGACCTTAGTACCTATTTATACTAAGTATTATGTATCTATAAATGAACACTGAGGGACGCCGTACCTACATCGCTTTTTAAAATATTGCAAACTCTCATTCGAGTTAGATTTTGTCACGTTGATTCGTTCCAAAATATATTCTATCACATGAAGACGATTGTCTGAGTCAAATTAAAACTACGTTTTTGATATTCGTTATCAAGAGATCTCCTTTTTATTTTTGTTGAATCGCAATCGCAGTAGCAATTGTAAATCAATAACAACATGATAGTACTTACCAAAATCCCGGTCCGAAAATATCCGACTTGGTGACTTCGTGGAAGTGTATCCCGTCGATGGAGCAGTAGTCGAGGTCTCGCAGCCGCCGCAGCACCTCCAGCAGCCCGCGCAGGTCCGAGTCCTTCCGCGCCAGCCGCCGCCGCAGCACTGCTGTCTCCGCGCGCAGCTCGCACACCATCTACACCACTCGTTAGTCTTAGCCATCTCTTGCACCGTCGGTGTTACATCTATCGACAGACATCGTCGACATTCAACAACCGAATTCTCTTGTTCTCAGGCCACTTTACGTATTTGCAAAATAATTATCAACGGTGTTGTTAACTTGAATAGAAATCTGATAATAACAACTTGAAGCACAATGGACGCAGGCGTAAGATCTTCCGTTAATTGCTACGCCTTCCCGTAAATAGATTAAAATATCTCAGAACACCACTTAGAACACTTTTACATTTTAAACATAGGTATTGTAAGATTTGTTTAATAAGGCTCACGTCCCTACTCAATACACACTTAACTATACAAATAAGTATTTATAAAGATTGATAGAGTTTAGGATAATTTTTTTTATTCTTTTTTTCACGTGTTTTGTTTTCTTTTGACACGCAGTGGCCAAAAACTGTGTAAATAGCATCGCCAACTTACCAGGGTTAGATGATTTTTTGTATAAATTATATTATTTAAAAGTTTTAAAGCCGAAATTAAAATCCTCTTCACACTAGCGTTTGTCCAGCGCAGGATTTGGCAATAAATTATGAAATATAATAAACCCATGACAGTAAAATATGATTGTTTACTTTTTTGGACAACATGACATCCACCAGTTTCCTCTGCCGTTCATTGCATTTCATGTGGTAAAAAATATTATATAAATTAATTGCCAGGTGCCTCAACAGACTACGCGACAACGCGACGCGACGCGATGCTTGTATAGGTACTTTCATCGAAGCACTGCTGGACAAACGCTGATGTGGAGGCGTCCTAACTTGAGTTCCTGTTTCTGAATGATGTCCCAAAAAATCATTCTGCACTACAATCTTAACAGTACTATGTTAACATAAAGACAATTTAGTTGAAATATGACCTAACCTCGGAGAACTTCCGTCGCTCCAGCACCAGGTTGGTGGTAATGTCTGTCTCCAGCTCCTCGACGGTGCGCACCAGTAGCGAGTTTTGTGCTGTTAAGTCGTCCACCCACGACTGCAGCAGGTCCACTTGCATCTAACATTACAGTGTTATTTACTAAAAGAACGTATAGGTACATCAACCATGGATGATCTTTACACCCGGTTACCACCAGACGCATGTAAGATGTACCTGTAGCTTCTTGGGTCCTCCGGTCCGGTGTATGAGCTCCATCCTCTCCTGGTAGGCGCGGCGCACGTCGCTCAGTACGCTCAGCGTGGGCCCCCCACCGCACGCGCAGAACCCCGCGTCCCTCTCCACTTCACACTCCACCACGTTGTCTTGGGCCATGGCTGTCTCCAATTCTACTTCTATCAGCGCATTTGTTATTGATGTGACGCGTGACGTACTGTCCCTGACAGATGTGACGTTTTAAGTTACCTCCTTGGAGTTTTTATTAGAATTGGAATTAATGATTAGGTATTATGGAGACAAAAAGTTATCCGTCAAGGGACGCCCGGCTGGGGTGAAATATGAATATTGGAATTCCTAATTTTTACAAAGACTATAAAGAAAAATGAAATACATTAAGGCCTAGTCAAATAGAAACAAAAATACAGCTTGGCAAAAGAGAGTATGGAAAAAATGAGGGCGCCACTTTCACTTAGGTCTCATCATAATATGCAAAATCAGTAAGATAATTTAATCAAATCGTTAAAAATAAATGTAAAACACTAAGCTTTACTCAAAATCTAGTATTTGTCGGCCAAGTATTGTCAACATTATAGGTTTCCATTTAGCAAAATATTTAGTTCCACCTGTCACCACGTCATACTCTTTTTTGCCAAGCTGTACAAACGAGATGACAGCGTCATGCCAGTAGTTGCTGCCATGACGCTGCTTGCATTTGTGTCTGCCTTTTGGATTTTACTGCCGAGGGACTAAAAATATATCAATAATGTGATATTAATTATGTATAGGTAAGCCTTAAGAGTAATAATTATATACCTAACTCTAAGCTCGTTGAAATTTCAGAGAGCTGGTCACACACCCAGGAAAACGGATGGCTGATGGGCCAATAAGGTTCAAGACTCGAGAGTGAAGGCGTTTAGGTAGACGAAGTGTTGGCCGACCATTAACCAGGTGGGAAGACGATCTCCGTGCGGTGGCCGGTCCGTGTTGGATGCGAGTGGGAAGGGATCAGTCGTCATGGTGTTCATTGCCTATGTTCCGCGGTGGACGGATAAAAGCTTATGATGACTTAGAATAATTACACTATATAAGGTTAGTCTTCATAAAAGCGCGCTGTCAAAATTTAAGCACTAAATTGATTCAATGTTGCCAGTAGTGGTGAAGTTTTCCCGAAAACGGGAAATGATTCGGCCGCTGATAACAATTTGTTATAGCAATAATATTTAATACATAAATAGCTAGGTGGGCATATCTATTTATGTATTAATTTATAACAACTTTACTTAACACAAGCTATATTATTATTTATTGTGTATAATTATTATATTACAAGAATGTTTATTTATATGAAACGACGAAAATATAACAGTAATTAGTAAAATATACATATTTTTATATTTATTTTTTATTGGCATGAAACAGTTGTAATGTGAAGTTGTTATACATATTACTATTTAAACTTGTAACTTGTAATATAAACGCGAAAGTTTGTATGTATGGACGTACAGCTTGGCAAAAAAGAGTATGGAAAAAATGAGGGCGCCACTTTCACTTAGGTCTCATCTTAATATGGAAAATCAGTAAGAAAATTTAATCAATTCGTTAAAAATATATGTGAAACACTATGCTTTACTCAAAATCTAGTATTTGTCGGCCAAGTATTGTCAACATCATAGGTTTCCATTTAGTAAAATATTTAGTTCCACATGTCACCACGTCATACTCTTTTTTGCCAAACTGTATGAATGTTTATTACTGTTTTACTGTTTGTATTTGATATCGTTAAATCACACAAACACATTAATTCGAGAACGTGTCACGTACCTACGTAAATATCAGTAGCAACTGTTTTAAATTTAATCAGTGGGGGGAAATAATCAGTAAAAATATTTTCACAATCGGGCAATACTGAGCATTGAAAAAAATTGTATTTATTTAAACCTAATTAATTACAAGATACTACGAAATATTGAAAGATTTCCTGTGAAAAGTGATGTTATTACATTTATTTTGTTATTCAGATGTATTGTCATACAATTTAACTGCACAAATCGTCATAATTATTTATTTTACGGAGACACGTTTGGCGCGGTTTGACATAGAATACTACGGAACTTCCCGGCGCTTGGGGCAAAAATGGCTCTACGTGAGTTGCTACAAAATGGCCGCGCGGACTAGGTTTCTATAGTGTAATTATTCTAAGGATGATGATGAAGTCTTATTTCTCTGAGATATAACTATAAGCCCTGCGCGTAGTTGTAGGACTTTACAAACTAGCTTTACCTCCTTTATTGGGATACATTTCCCTCAAAATTCACATTAATTACAGACTTATTCTGTGAGCAGATTAGCTATTAATGCCTTCAGAGACCAGAGATCAGAATGGGATTACCTTACCCATACCTTACCTTACCCAATCGCTCGGGCCAGGGAGTGGTGGAGGCGGCGCTAGTACTAGATGGGATAGTCATACGGAAAATGAGTCGGATCCTATCGAGGGACCGCTCGGCCGCCAGTGTCCTGCTGCTGATACATCCGGAGCACCTCATCACCGGCGGATCTCGTGGGGTTTACTGAATAGTTTAATTTATCTAAGTATCCCTCCTTTTAGCCAGTTTAGTTTTTGTTAGGCGTCCTTTAGGTATGCTTTTAGCAAAAGAAAAGCTCCACCGGTAACGCACAAGGCCCTCGGGCAGAGGTTATTATAAAAATAAAACAAAAACGTAACACCAAAGTATGTATTCGATTGAATCAATTGCACTAACGACCGTCGAGCACCGCGCGCGTCGACCCGGGCTCGGCTCTTCACTTATTTACACTTACATCCGACTTTACTAAATAGCTATACAATGTTGTGCGGAACCGTCGCACATAACGCTTGTCAGCGATTTTACATATATACATACTTAATTGTATAAACGAAGTTAGTTCGCATCTAGAATCACAGCACATATTAATCAATCAATTTAACGTGTAAAAACACAGTCCTATTACGATACAGAAATATAAAATAAAAAATGAAAATGCAAATAAAAATGCGAAAGTTACTTTTTAAAAGCATTAAACGTTGTAAAAAGTACAGAAAAAGTAAGATTAAATACAGAAGATAGCAGCCTACCGGACTTAGAACATAAGTCATATTGTGTAGACACACTTTTGTCAGAAAAGTAACATGATTTTCCAAAACACTACTTATAAAATCATTTACAGTACAGTCCACGTGTAAAATAAAAAATACATAAAATAATTTCAAACTGATTACGTATAAGACCGTCTCAACTCAAGTAGAGACCAAGAATTTAGGAGAATAAAAGTAGGAGATTGCGCACGACTTACCTAACATGAATTGCGTTTACAAGGTACACAGAATAATAAATAATACACTACCAGCTCCCTCGTCATTATCATAGACTTAAAAAATTAGTCGTACGGTAAATAATATCAAATTACCCGTTAATTATAATAAGGAAAACTTTACCGTTCAGATATGTTTAATGTTTATTAGCTAATGGGACAAAATACTCCAAACAAATACAATAGCAGCGGGCGACGTACGCCGCGCGCGCACGCTCTGGCGTCACGTATACGCAAACTGCGTACACGTCATTTGATATTTGGATCAAGTTAATTAAGATCAAACTATGTTAACAAACTAATTCCGATATTAATTTCCCACAGTTGGTAGAATTTTACAAAACTATTAGTGCAGAATAAACTAAAAAGCGTTGGTTTTGGATAATTGCAACTGCAAGTACATAATATACTTACGTAAGATATGTGCATTCGAAGCGTGCAACAGAAAGAATTTGATCATTGAAATAGAGTGCAGTAAGTTGGCTTACTTTTATATGTCCCTCGTAACTTTATACAACCCACCCGACAATTATTTATAATACACAAAACCGGCTAATTAAAAAAATAAAAGGAAAGAGGAAGAAGGAGGCTTGAATTATTCAACAGTTAGAGACTATTTGGACGAAACATGTTTCCTTAAGCTCCTCGCGATATAGTTCAATACCAGTGCTATATAAATACCAATAACTTAACATAAACAACAGCGACCTCAGCGGTTCATTCCTTTGGTAGTGTCATCTGCGGTCGACTGTACAGGGCTATCAACCATGCACCATATTGTACTAAGCTCAACTATTATATTAAGCATTTTACTAGATTCTTCCGCCCCCGTCTCGCATCTGAAATGCAAAATAATAGCTTGAGTAGATAATACAAAATATTCTTTAATAAATATAAGATCATTATTATATTCCATTTAAAAAACCGATGAAGAATTTTGCATCCTAGCAAAGCGAAATATTATCATAGTAGTAAAACACTATATATATTTTTACATCATAATTAATTAACTATATATTTACATTAAATAACTAAACCTGTCCAGAGATCATATTAATAATATGACAAACCAGAAGTGAATGTATCTATTTATAATTATCACAGTTTACCTCTCATCCACTGCTGAATGATAGTAACTTTTGTGTATGACTGTGACTAAAATATGGTCAGTATATCATTTCTGTACATAAAACGTCCAAGTAAGTAAATCATGGGATCCCGATATATTCATTCCTACTTACACTCTACACTCAACTCAGTAACTATGAGAAGCCATTGAACACCTGCATGGATACCACCCTCTTGCTTATTTCGTGAAACTGTTTTATGTTTCGATAAGAAAAGAAGAAGAACTTGCTTTTGTTTATCAAGTCATATAACAAAACTGTTCTCTTTTAGACGGGCAAGCCCCACCACACGACAGCGATACTACCAAATGATTATTTTATATGATCTCAAGGAGCCATACATTATAACTTCCTTGGGAACATTTATCATCATGAGAATTCAGGAGGAGTTGTCAACTGTAGTTGGCCCACCTCCGCGTCACCGGCCGCTCAGTAGAACTGCTTGAGCTGCTCGTAGGTGAGGAAGAAGATGATGTTCCAGGGGCCCATGCGCAGCCACGTGGGCACGAATCCCTTGTACAACGCCAGGAAGCCCTCGTTGCGGACCGTCTGCGAACACCACAGCATTTCAACACATATTTTATTTTTCTCACCGCTTTTTAAACCAACATAAATTTTAATTCACAATCATGTTTTTTAATCCACCAAAAACATATTAGTGGTTTATACTAAATACAGAATTGGGTTTAAAATATTGTAATATATCCATTTAATAAGTGTAATTTTTTTATAACAAAACTTTTTGTTTTTTTTCTTTAATTTATGTACTGAAAATACCCAAGGCTTACATTATGACGTAATAAACATGTCGACAAATTTTAAATTATTCATAATTAATAATCACGAAATATATATTAGGACATCCACAATCAGTCTATAAATATTTTATATGAATAAATATTTTATTTTAAAATTTTAAACATATATTTTTTAATACCTTATTATCTTTTATTGCAAGTTACTTCTAATAACTGACTATTATATATTTAATGTTTTAGCTATTAATGATATTGAATTGAATACGATACTGAGGAGCAATAGACGGTATTCACCTGCATGAAGCAGTCGATGGTCCCCTTGTAGAGCGCGTGTTGCGGGGCGTGAGGGGCGGCGGGGGCCGGGCCCTTGACGCGGCGCTGGTTCATGAGGCGCGTGCGCACGACGTCGAGCGGCGTGCTGGCGAGCGCGCTGCCCAGGCTGGCGAGCGCGCTGGAGGCCAGGTGGTTGAGCGGCGCGTCGCCCAGCGCGGGCGTGAGGCGGCGCTTGCACGCGTCGTACACGGGCAACTCCACGGCAGCGATGAGCGCGGCCCGCTGCGACGTGGGCCCCACGCCGCGCCACAGCCCCGCCCAGCCCTCCACGCGGTAGATCTCTGCGAAGCACTTCACCAGGTTGCGCTTCTCGTCGCCCACCTGAACGAGACGTCGCATTACACAACAGACGACTCGACATTACATCTTGAGTCAAAGGAGTGAGCTTAATGGACTTTGTGGTGTGACTTGAATTTGACCAATGTAATAACAGCTTACTACAGCTAACAGCATTGTGAAAGAAAGGTAAGTTTAGACAATATGCAAAACCTACTTTTGTTTGTGTTGCATTGGCGTAGAATGAATCATCAGAGCCAGGTGTGTAACACTAATTTAAATTAAATTTTAATCATTAATGATATTATTATTTGTTCTATTAGATGAATTATATATTATTGAATTATATAATAATATTTTGGTCTAAATAATGGCAATAACAAGTAGTCCTTGTCGTAAGACCTTGAAATTTTGGAAAATTGTTACAATATCCCATTTCATTTATTTATTGTAATATGTGGGTAGTCGACTCTCCTTAATTCAAACCTGCGACAATTCGAACCTCTCTGTAGTTCTCTTTATTTTTTTTTCTTTAACGCCGAGAAATGCTCTGAGGCATCCACGCGGGTATGTGGGACTCGCTGCGCCCCAAGTGGACGCAGCTCTACCCACTAAAACCCGGCGAGTGCCACCAATGCCGCCTTTGGTGAGGTGCCTCGGATCTAGTAAACAAACAGTGCACCTCGACGGATAGTCAGCCACGCAAGGGACCGACGCCACCTCCACAGAGGGATTGTCTCGCACCACAGAACAACCCCTCCCAACGTTGGGACAGTACAATGGGGTGAGGTTCTTCTCGCCCCTTGCCCCCTGCTCTTTTGTCCCCTCTTCTTATAAGAGGGATACAAAGAGCCCCCTCGGCCCAATTCGCTTCGCCCAAGGTGCAGCGGCTCACCCTAGGTTACTGAGCCCCACCGCCACGACAAGGCCTGAATCATGGTGGGGTAATTCTCTTTATATTTCGAACTAAGTGAATACATTTTTTTACATTTTGGTAATTCGAACGAAAAAATCATTGCTACGTAACAAAAAGACGCGTTAATTCGAACTCATCGGCGTCAAACACTCGACAATTCCAATTTCAAAGTTGCAGAGAGAAAGAGACAGAAAGATTGCAGAACTTGCAGAGGTAAAAAGTACATTTTGGGACAAGTTCAAACTTGTATCATCGTACACGGGCCTTTGTTTTTGTTATGATAATTGATTAGTCTTACACACTTCCGCACAAATTAGTTTGTTTAGTTAAGTTTCAATTACTGTTACTCTTTCGTTAGTTGTATAAAGATTTAACAAGTGGCAGAGCCTCATTCGATACCATACTAGCTTCCGTCTACAAAACGAAAGTGATGAAAAACCATTTCAGGCACATTTTCTTTAAAAAAAGTTATTGAGCAGTCTGAGCGGCAGCAATGCGGTTTGAAGCAAACCAATATAACAGTTCTTTCGAAAGATTACTTAATTCATTTTATGAATATGGACACATTTGTACCGATTAACTTTTGTCATTGTTAAACAATAGCAGTTACTAAATAATAATCGATCAACACTCAATAATTCCAAGTCTTTTTATTTTCTCTAAAAATATTTCGAACTATTTGATATTTCAAACACTCTATAATTCGTAATATTTCAAGAGTCCCTAGAGTTTCGAATTAACAAGAGTCGACTGTATTTAGTTAAATAAATTAAAAATATTCTTTTCAAATTGTTCACTCCTAAACATGTGCCATATTATTACCTGCATTCGCACTTTGAGCACATCTGTTGGATTGGCAATTGCACTGGACAATCCACCCGCCAAGGCTGCACAAAAAGTGTTTGTGGGTAAGTGCTCCTTAGTCCCTCCATCTGCTCGTCTTGCGGCTAGGAATTTCTTCAGAGAATAGTAGGTACCAAACTTAATAGTCCCATATGTTGCTTGGCGAAGTACAGCAGGCCAGATTCTGTAAATTAATGAATAGTATTTTATCAGTAACCTTGATAAAGGAATCAATACCTACATAGGATGACAACTTTGAATGATAATTGATATGTTATTCATGTACGTAATATTCATATAAATAGTTACTATTTTATTGAGCACCAAGAGAACATAGCTGTAAACCGCCATCATTATCTAAAATAGTTTTAACGTATCACATATGTACATAACAATTACTTAGCATAGACCAAGAATATAACATTATTCCTTTGCTTTATACTTTATAGGGCTGTATTTGCAACAGCAAATAGATAAAAGATTCTGTGTGTTCTATGCTTGATAAGAATAATATCTTTACAATGCTGGAAGGTCAATGTACTATCAACAAAGGTGACAAATTATTTAATGTTGAATGGAAATTATATGAATAGAAACACTCTCTCATCCCTGTTCTCTGTGCAAATAAAAATTACAACGTCATTACACAATTGCACAAAAGTTAAACCCTAAATTTAATATTATTATTCTCGAATATCACATTATGAAAAGTAAAGTTTAGTAAATAGAAATTAAAAATTCATTAATCTTGTATAGTTTACATGTATTTCATTATAATACAACTATCACAGAATGACATTAAGGTATCTTACCCACAGTATAGGGCTTTGACCCCTTCCTGTTGTGATGTTTTCACAAAACAATCGACCATTCCAGTGTAGCGCAACTGCACATGTCGGGGATCAATCTTCTGTCCCTGAATCTGAAGACGAGTCTTTGTTGTGTCTATAGGAAATGTGCCTAAAATAAATGAAGCCTGATATAGTCATTAATAGTTTTAAAAACATGCAAATCATGTAACTCAGACAACTTATACTTTAGTAGGCATTTACTGAGCAGTAAAGTAAAAAAAAAATGCTTTCTATTGTTTCTCCAAATTCACTCAAATGTTGTTTTCTGATGTTTACGCGAATTTCACTCTTTATAATGAAACAATTTTTACGGATTTTATCGCGATGTAGTGCCCTTATACATATTATTCACTCAAATGCTTATAAAAATATACTTTTTACATATACTATTTATAATTTGCCTCTAAATGCCTAAGCAACTAGTGATGCAATTTTATTAAATATTTACAATATACTAGAGGTGCTATAGAGCAGTGTTCCGCAAACATTTTGTGTTCAAGGTACTTATATGAAAATGAACATTTTTGGAGGTACACCACAAATGAAAAATGATATTTTAAGTATCTATTTTTTATTAATCAACAAAATACAGATTTAGTAGAGATATAGTAAACAGATTTAGTAGAGATGAAGTAAACAGAGCTCATGAGCTCGGGTGATTTAGATCTATGGAAGTATTTTCCTGCTCTCCATTTAGCTTTGAAATAACCTAAGTTGTCAAGGCACACCAACTATTGACCATGGTATACCAGTGTGCAGCGACAGACACTTTTCAGAACACTGCTGTATGGCACTCATGATCTTTACTTATTAAGTTTGTGTGTGCCTATCTATTTTTATAGTAAGATCTGTCTTTATCATTTGGTAACTGCCCTGGCTTTTATATATTTTACTTTGTATGACATACAAACAAACACCTAATATTTATAAAAGAAATACTTTATTTGTCATACTCTATATATTATTGTGATGTAAATATATTTACCGGTGGGAGGGATGCGCTGTGCTGCACTCCCGGCTACAAGGGTACCACCATCTTGCTTGTTTCTCCCATGAAACAGCTTTGCTATGTTTCGGAGGGAAGGGCAAGACAGGCAGTGTACTTACTGGCACTGTGACATATGTCTCAGAAAAGGCATGGCAATGAGTTGCCTGGGCTAGTTCCAGGTAGACTAGTTTATGTTCATGGGCGACGTCAACCACTTACCATCAGGTGGCACGTCTGGCAGTTTGCCTATCCAAGTAACGGGTTTCAATGATCATACCATTATACATTTTTTTTTTTAATGTGAGGTGCATACAACTGTAATAGATAGCATACTAAATAACAACTTCAAAATATTGAATAAATCGATCTTGATTACATGTTGGTTTCGATGTCCCTTTATTAAACATTTATCGATCAAAAAGTATGGATAACATGAATTAAAATACATATGTAATTCTAAGGAAACTTTACCTATAGGTTAGGCCATAAAATCTTACCAAATTCAGCCACGATCGACGCTAGGCCGCCATAAATAAATGGTCTCCAATCTCTATCTCCCATTACATGCAAATATTTCTTCCAAATATAACGCAATGAAATTGGTAATCACAGAATTATAAATTGCAGTATGGTTTATGATTATAAAATGAATAATTCTTTAATCACACAGTCGTTTTTAGCTTATTTTGTAATATACAAGCGTAGCGCAACTTATAGTTGTGCTAAATAAGATAAATTTCGTATGTATTCGAAAAATATAACGCCGAATATCAATCGCTTCACAAATCGTAAATTGCTCACAAAATTGCTCATTACTATTTGGCACTTCAGTTTCACATTTGCCATTTGGATATATTGGATTTGTCAATTTTGCAAGTGACACTTGACATTTGACAATTGATTTTTTATTTTATTTTCATTTAAAGGCATTAGCTACTAGGCTATTAGCCATACAAAATACAATATTCTGTCTGTAATACGTAGAAATGGCGGGAAACCCCAAGGAGCGCGGCTTCGCCCCTCTAGCCCCCATCAATCAACTATCATTCCCCATTCCATCCACCCAGAGCAATCCAACACAATATTCGCCAAGCAATCACATTATATATTACACAGATTAAGTTTTTAAAACAAACACTATAGAAGACCGCCAGAACAATCCTACTAAGAAAACCACTCCAGAACGGTTCTCCACAAGATTCACCAACCAATCACAATATATAAAGATCAAGTTTTTAAAACAAACACTATAGCAAATCACTCTGAATGGACAAAACACAAAATAACAATTAATTAACTGGAAACCAAAGAAACACAACCGCGCGCCCCGATACGGCCCCGATGCTTCCCACCCGTAGACAGAGAATCCTCTGAAATAGAACGCCTCAGAGCGAGGTAACGCCGCATGAGTCATGTTTTTTCGTGCGTGCAGCCGACTCCATCGAATTATAAGACGTTGTCACGTCAAAAAAATATTTAGTCTGTAATATGGAGAAACGCCGAGAAACCACAGATTAGTAATAGGTAGCAAGCTTTGCGGGAAACCCCAAGGAGCGCCGCCCTCTAACTATTAACGTGAAAAATAGAATTTTCATATGTCTGTTCTTAAGTGGTTTTCTATAGTAGGACTGTCCTGGTGGTTTTCTATAGAGTTTGTTTTAAAAACTTAATTATTCTGTATAATATAATGTAATAGGTTGACGAATATTGTGGAGGACTGTCTGGGTGGGTGGAGTGGGTAATGATAGTTGATTGATGGGGACTGGAGGGGCGAAACTACGCACCTCGGGGTTTCCCGCCCTTTTTCCATACTTCAGACTTGGCTTCGGCCTTACTAAACAAATACAGACTAAGCTATGGATTATAGTCTTTTGCCTTTCCTATTGGGCGTAAATTGTAAAAAAAAGTTAATAGGTACTTATCAGTTATCTGCTACGGTTATCTGTAACGATGGGAAGCATCTGGGCGGGCGGTTTTTTTTTTTTTTTGGTTTCCCGTTAATTAATTACTATTTTGTCTTTTGTTCATGCGGAGTGGTTTTCTATAGTGTTTGTTTTAAAAACTTGATCTGTATTGTGATTAGTTAGCGAATATTGTGGTGGACTGCTTGGGGTGGATGGAATGGGAAGTGATAGTTTATTGATGGGGGCTAGAGGGGCGAAGCCGCGCTCCTTGGGGTTCCCGCCATTTCTCCGTATTACAGACCGAATATTGTATTTTGTATGGCTAATAGCGTAGTAGCTAATGCCTTTAAATGAAAATAATAATAATAAACTGTCAAAATAATACAAATTAGTTCAAATTACAAACATTGAGGGATTTGCTTTTTGCATTCTCTTAGTTTGTGATTAGCATGTAGAAAAGAATAACTTCTACAACCTGTCGAATTAAATTATTTCATTTGTATAGTCCTGTTTTCATCGTCAAAAGTATTAGTAACGAGGACTTCACGAAATCTCCTAGATCATATAGGTATTTTTCGATTTGCATAAAGTTATTGTTATTGCTAAATATCCTTTCCTCGAAAGGCTCTCTCTACTCGCTTAACTTACCGGCTAATAGTTACTTGTTTATTTTCCAATATTAAATTACTAGCTGGTGCCCGCAGACTTCGTCTGCACAGGATAAGATTTTAGTTTGTTTTTCATAAAAAGTATCCTATGTTACTTCTAGTAACTCAGAATATGTGTACAAAGTTTCATGATGATTCGTCGAGTAGTTTTTGCGTGAAAGCGTAACAAATATCCACGCTTTCACATTTATAATATTAGTAAGGATAGACTTCCTCTAATGTCTATTTATGTTTCTCTTTTGTTTTAGAGATAATTAACATTCAACAGTGACAAATCGTGAACAATTGTTTTCCAATCTATCTTATTCGATTTTATAAATATCTGTCAGCTAATTACATAACAGATATACTGGTAATTAAAAAAAGAGGAACATTGTTTCCCACTCTGACATTGGCAAATCCCAAAGAATACAAATCAAGAAATTGAATTAAAATTACAATGTTTAACACAGATACTATAATCCTTCAGGATTTGAATTTGGAATAAAATGCATTTTTTTTTGGATATGTATTTGATGTTTAGAGAATATAACATGCTGCAGCTTTAAGGTCTACTCAGTTCTGTGAAAATTTTTGTGGAGTTTGTCTTTAAAATATTTCTTACTGTATTACATATCACACATTATTAAGATAAACACTTGGAATATAGGAATTTACAATGTTTGATGAGTTTGCTCAGCCGCAGCAAGCCCCGAGTGCACCTCCACCTCCACAAAAAATAATAAGATTTGATAAAGGCTACTTAAAAACATTGCCAGGGATACTGAAAATAATAGAACTGGTAATAATTTTAATTCTTACTTTCAAATATAAATATATTAAGCTCCTAAACCTTTTTTTTTGTTCCTGCTGGGAAATGCTCTTAAGCATACCACCGGGCCCGGGGGAGCTCGGGGGTTATGTGGGACTCTCTGCGTCCGAAAAGATGGTAAAGTGAGTGCAGACTCTACCCACTAAACCCCAGCGGTGTTCTCTTTGTCTTGGTAACGGCGAGGGAGCTGTGGACGTCCTCACCGGAAGCTCCTAAACCCAACAAATCAAAACAAAATCCAATATTTGAGTGTATATTTAAAAGTGGACAGATAGGGCTGGTGATTAAATAGGATATTTTACCTTGACCACATGGTGAACAATATTGGCAGTCAAGTAAAAATTTGAAATCATTGGTGGTCAGGTCACAAATTTTACTATTTCTCTCCATTACTACTATTTTTATATTTTTCAGATCTGTAACACAGTTGGTTTTATATGTATAAAAGTTTCATGGGCATTTCTGTCAGCTATTTTTTATAACATATTATATTGGATAGGCAATATTGTGACTCTGTTCTTGCTGATCATGTACATGTTCCATTTTGTGGAGAAGTATGACAGATGGCCGTGGCTAAAGTGCGAGTTCTTCTTCTCGATAGCCATGTCATTGACTTATGTAGTCACCTCAATAGTTGCCACAGTTACTGGAGAAAGTGTTGGTTATGCTGTTGGTGTGAGTATTGTTTTTCCACATTTCTTTATTATTATAATATGTTTACACTTTTAAGTAAATTTAGCTTTGGTACTATCACTGTCTTAAAGAGTCAATGAAACTGAAAAACATAATTAACAGTGCAGAAATAATGTATAGTAACTGTTATTTCCTTTTACTTTTTAGTAAATTCAGCTTTGGTACTATCACTGTCTTAGAGAGCCAATGAAACCGAAAAATATAATTAACAGTGCAGAAATAATGTATAGTAACTGTTATTTCCTTTTACTTTTTAGTAAATTCAGCTTTGGTACTATCACTGTCTTAGAGAGTCAATGAAACCGAAAAATATAATTAACAGTGCAGAAATAATGTATAGTAACTGTTTTCCTTTTACTTTTTAGTAAATTCAGCTTTGGTACTATCACTGTCTTAGAGAGTCAATGAAACCGAAAAATATAATTAAAAGTGCAGAAATAATGTATACTGTATAGTAGGTAATTGTTATTTTTAATAAAGACATTATTATGAAATGTTACGTGCAATAGACAAAAAATGTTTTTTTTCTTTTTAACAATATTTAAGGCAAGACTTATGTATAAACCCACTGGCAAGACAAATATTAGGTAAAATGGTCACTCATGACCTAAAGGTTAAGAACCAATTGTGTAGAGTGTAGACTGTAAAACCTGAATTGGCGCCGACTGTATGTCTATCACCCACTTTAAAGCAATTCTAGTCATCTGATCAAAAGTGAATAGTTGGTCCTCTAATTCAACTTGTTATTTAATTATTAAAATAATGTTTTCTTTCAGTTCTTCGGTTTATGTGCTATTATAGCATATGGACTAGACGGGTATTTAAAGTACAAAGCATGGAAAAGAGGTTTACCGCCACAGTGAAGGGGGCCAAAATACTGACTTCAAAATAAACTGACCCTAATTTTATATATATATAAAATTAGGGTCAGTATATATACATTATATATATATATATATATATATATATATATATATATATATATTATGTATACTTAAGTATTTGATAGAAGTATTTTATATATAATTGTTTTAACATAATATACTAACTCCCGAATACTCAAACGAATCTCAAATTTAAGACGTACTTAAACTCGTGTTGTCCCTCTTTTTTTCTTTGAATCTGACACGTTATAGCATGAGTTTAAGTACGTCTTACATTTGAGATTCGTTTGAGTATTCGGGCGTAAGAATATTCTAATATTAATTAACAATCCACTGTCCACCTAATTAATAATATTGTATATTGTGTAGTAATAAAATATAAAAAAAATTATGACCAAATCTTAATATTTTAGTCAGAGTGAGATTTTTATAACTTTTTATAATATTACGAGGTAATAGTTGTTTAAAAAACATTGAAACCAGTTACTATTGCTACATGAAATTACTATTATCAGGAGATCCTCAAATGTAACAACGGCACTTTTGATCGTAAATCAGTTTTAAAGCAAAGTAGATAATAATGTTTGATATGAAAATTAAGAAATGGTTAACTTTTGTGTTAGGGATTAGGATGTTATAAAATCGACCCAAAATCGTTTTAGTTCATTAAAGCTGTAACACACTAATTGTGCATAGTGATGTGCCTTATTATATATTAGTATATACAAACCTTAAGCACGCCAGGAATTTGAAAGCCAGTTGTTTATTATGTGTAACAGAGTATAATACTACATTAATATTTAATCAGTCACTAAGCGAGATCACTATAAACTAAATAGCACAAATTAATCATTTTACTAATAAATGTATTATAAATTTGGTAAGGTAAAAGGGAATCTTGTTTTTTTTTTAATGTTTATTATAAGAGAGCTAGATTAATGTTGTATTTTTTGTATCTTGCCATTTAAATTTATGTTTTTATTGTTAATAAATAAAACATCATTATAATATCATCTGTTTTTATTGTGTATAATCATACATTCATTTTACAGATTTTGATATCGTTATTTTAAGTCAAATAATAGCGATCTGGTGGGTTAGCCAAGATGCCATTCTACAATCCGTAAACGCTAGTAGAAAAGTAATAAATGTAGAATAGCATTTTGGCTAACCCAAGGAGTACTTACTGGAGGCGCATTAAGTAGCGCTTCCTACGCACCCCCGTTCGTCGCCTGCGGGGAGACTGGGGTGGCCTCGTCAGCGGCCTCCTCTCTCACCCGCTCGTCGAACTCCTTCTGGGACATTACTGACTCGCAGAAGGAGACCATCGACGTCCAGGAAACGTCACAGAGCAACGCGGTGATGAGGCGCAGTAGCTGATGTCAAATCGCGACGCAGCGCCGACCATCTCCGGCACACCTCGAGGGTGTGCGGGGCCGACCACCCATACTAGTATATTTTATAGTAAACTCATTGTATAGAGAACATTCAGTACTTTCTAAGTTGCCAAACTAAAAGCACTTGTAATATATCTCTAATATAGACTCGTCTAATCGGTCTTGTCATTTCTCCCTATACCTCAACACTATGTAGTGTAGAAACAAGGTCATCTCTGTTTGAAGTGTCCGTAAGAACTAAGAACCACTCTCATTACAACAATAAGTTCATAACGTATTTTTCCGTTAAAACGCCATCGTTGAGCGGGAAACTTTTTCAACTTTCATCCCATAAAAGATGGTTCTCCCTGTCTCTACACTCCAGACTGCACGATCGCATGAGGTAAAATGATAAAACATAATAAATTAAATATTTGACACATTGTGTGAGCAGTTGTATTCGGACGGAGATTACTTATATTAATAACATAGCCATAATTTCAAGCTTTAGTTTTTGCACTAGATGTTGTTATCCATGCACAATTACAATTAATATCAATACAATAATCAATAACTTTGGCTTTATACTGTAATAATAATTAACGCTTCCTATTATTCTACAATCACTTAAATGTACCATCACATTACATATAGTATATTATGTTCAAGGAAGGGCAGAGGGACAGCTGAAGAGAATCAAAAAAAGTTGCCAAATTGTAATTAACCTAATCAAAAAATTATACGGTGTTAAGTGTAAGAATGAAAAATTTAAGTACGTAACATAAAATTACCTAATAAATTAAGTTAGAGCTTCGCGCCTATTACCATGAACTACCAGAAAAAATCCATCCGTCCAGTCCAATCTCGAAAAGTTTATACATACTTACTAGTATTTTGTAATAATATAAAAAATCTGGATTTGGTAAAAATGCAATAGGTCTCTGCTAAATGAATTTATAAGAATCATAACCCATGCACCCAACATATTAAAAAAAAAATACTTAAATACACCAAGTCAATTGGCTAGAATTGCTAGAAAGGACTAGAATATATGAAACAAATACAGGGTGATATTATAATGTGGTGTGGTGGTGTGTACCACGGAGCAATTACAAGTGTACAGTGTAACCCTAAACCGGATTTGTTTAAATTATTTGAATATTGAAGTGGACTTATGTGCCATGTGGCCCTATTCTATTACTATAAAATACACGGTAAACATTTTGTGTACATATTATATAAATGATTTTCGAATGTTACATTTTATTGATATCATTATAAAATAGATATTTATCGCTGAAGTTGATACGTTTTACCCTGTAGGGCTAGCATGCGCGCACGACAAGATTTTGTCCCCCTTTTTAACCGACTTCAACAAAAAGGAGGAGGTTCTCAACTCGGCCGGTATTTTTACCACGCTTTTATTAGCTTGGGTTGTATCTATGTATGTAATGGAATCTTTGATTCCATTACATACAATTTCTCGTACATGAAATATGAAATAATACGAGATATAAGTACTATATGAAATAGTACAAGAAAAGTGGTAGACAAAATTATGTCGTGCGCGCATGCTAGCCCTACTGCCTACTGGTCATTGTGTGAGATAAAATAACTTTATTTCGTAGACCGCTGCTGCCTGTTCCGCACAATGTCCTAATAATCACGAATACACCATATAAAAAGTGTACACCATAAAACCGCTGGTATGCTATAATAACAGACACTTGCTATTTATTTTCATTTTGGTGAGGTTTGTTTTAATAGTTGGTCTGTTTTTCGGGGTTTTACTTGTGTGTTACATATAATATAATATATAAGTTTTATATCTGATGAGTTATTAGTTGTTATTTTGTCACTTAATTTTTGTAAACGTATTGGCCAACTTCTTTTTATTATAATTTCTTTATCCGAAGGGTTGGTAGCTGTTTTAGTATTTCCGTTTTTTACAGATACCTACTAGTGCCGATGTGAAGATGATACCATTTTTTTGTACCTTCGCTGTAGTTATATAATAATTAATGAAGAATATTTAAAAAATGTGCAGTGTAAAAATGTAAACATGTTCTATTAAAAGTATTATTTTTACAAAATTATTATTCATCAAAATATTTGTCTCAATGTGTAAGTGTAAAGTGAAATATAAAATACAAAATATTTTATCCACCCAAGCTTGGTCAGGATCGTTTCAGTAAACGATTATGTAGGTACTGCTGCTTCAGGCAGTAAAATACAATGTACCCAAGGCCCTAATACCAGGCAGCAAGACACATATTTGCTATGGTAAAGCCGTCGGAGTAGTGATCGGAGTCGGCTTAGTGTGGACTTTGGTACCCTGAGCTAATTCCCCCGCTTGCATCGCTCTCGCCTTTAGGAACGCATCTAAACCATATAACACCATTGCCAAGTAGCCGAAGAACTGAAAATAGAAATATATAACATAATGCATCTTTATGTCCATATACTATTTAAAATAAAAAGGTCACATCAAAATAAATAAATTTGATTATGTATGATGATGTTACACATAATAAATTTTAGGATTAAAAACCTTGTACATATTTGTAACACATAAATGGCATCCAATCTTAAAAGCTCTTATTTGATATTCATTTTCCACATCTACATCCCTCGCTCTCAGTTATGTCGGGCAAATATATAAAATTAAATTATATTAAAAAATGTTTTGTCAGACCAGCTTGATATAATCCTTTTATAAATGTTCCTATTAGATTTAATTAGTTAAAATTCGTTTTTAATTATCAGGTAATGTTAATCTATTTTTCAACATTTTATTACTAGGAAAAGTACATAAGGAAAAATATTAAATATACCAATAATATGTTATTGCTGTAAAGGCTCAATAATATTAATTCTTACCCCGGCTGCCGAGTATCCAGCGGACCCAAAAGCTACAACAATGGTTGAAGCTATGAGATACAAAAACGAGATCACACCGCATGCAATCATTTCTATCTTCAACCACATTATATTGTGATATTTTTCCACCACGTGGAATAGGTACAGTAGGAGAAGAATGCCACTGAACCAGAGACCGAGATGGGCAACCACATTGAAATACACACCGCACCCGTTTGACCAAAATGCCGTAGATTGTATGCAAATGAATCCCAATAAATTAAGTATCTGTGAAGAATACAGATAAATATTTTTAATAATAGGTGATTAAATTAATGTTTCTGTCATATTATAAAGTAATATATTAATTAAGTTATTATGGTAAATAACATCTATTGTTCTATGTCATAAGGAGGCGACCAAGCAGTTGGGGCTTTATGGTGACTACTGACCCCATACCGCCCATAAATAACCAAAAGTTATGCAGATGCGTTGCCATCCTTTTCCCTATACCCCAAATGAAACTATGCCACCAGAAACTAACAAACCGCACAAAATGTTATAGCATATCTGTCAGTTTACGCCGGTATTATGTGAGTGAGAGGTACCACCTGGGTTGTGCCGGCCGAATCCGGCTGCATAACAGCATGACACCTTACCACTTACCACTCTTACCATGTATTACATCTTATTACTAAAAATATCTAGAATCGGTCAAGTACACCAGCTATGTTAGTATTACTGATCTGTTTTAGAAACAAATCCAGGATAGATAAAAGAATTCCTATTCATCATGTAAATATTTTAGAAATAGTAGGATGATAGAAGAAATATTTAGTACTATCGATGAAAAATATTGGGTAACCAATGGATAGACAGATAAGCAAACTAATAAATAATGTGTATTCATTAATATTAATAACATTATAATAATAAAATAATATTATTATTATTGTATTATTAATCTTTATATATATATATTTCTTGTGTGCGTGTGTATGTCACTGAACTCCTCCTAGACGGTTGGACCGATTTTGATGAAATTTTTTGTGTGAGTTCAAGGGCATTTGAGGATGGTTTAGATTCACAAAAAATATATTTTGTACAGGACAACGTCTGTCGGTGCCACTAGTTATATATATATTTCTTGTGTGCGTGTGTATGTCACTGAACTCCTCCTAGACGGCTGGACCGAATTTGATGAAATTTTTTGTGTGAGTTCAAGGGGATTCGAGGATGGTTTAGATTCACAAAAAAAAATATTTTGTACAGGACAACGTCTGTCGGTGCCACTAGTTAATTATAATATTATTAACATTCAACTGTAATTTTCATGACTGTTGAGGTGATTAATTAATTAAGACTATATGCCATTTATTTAGATAATTAACATAAATTTGCATAATTAAATTAAATGTAGAGTATAATTTTGTTTAGACCCTATCCTAGATGTATAACTTTCCGATAATTACTAAAATCTTTGTTATATTTGTCTGTAGGTAACAAAACCCAAACAATTGGTTTGTTTGCATCAAAATTTTATTTTCATTAATCTCATACAAACTACATACTAGTAGAATGTTATACAACGAAATTGTGACGCCGACGAAGAAGAAGAAGAAATAATACATACATTTTTAGATACCAGATAGGTGGCTAATTTACTATATTTTAAACATGTTTCTCAAAATGTGTATTTAGCAACACAATAACTGCCTGCACATAAATCTCCCACCATACAGTCAATCTCCCTCCACTGTTGATAAATCCTATTGAAGTATGCTTAGTAGACCTATTTCTTACTTATATACACCCAACAAGATATATATTATTAGCCCATCTAATGAGCACCATGTAATTCCAACTATGAAAATAATTCAAAAGTGAATAACTTACAATAACGGACACCTTAATTATTCCCGGAGGAGACTTTATATATGATGGGTCAAATCGTGTCTCAGTTCTGAACACTACATTTGTTGAGCCCATGGACTGGGGGGGATTCTGCTGACTTGTCATGATAAATGCCTGGAACAATTTAAATAATAATAATCCTTATTTCCATAAAAGTACATAATATATGACAGCAGTAATATCCACTGATAAAAATGATTAAGAAAATATGTTTGAAGATTTTTACTTTATTCTTATACAGTGATGTTATTCCAAATTCATAATCTGGTGTGTTATTAAAGATTAATAACTAAAACTGGAGTGTCTGTTTGTAATATTAAAATAACCACTATTTACTGAATACATATCAATGTAAGTAATAATGTAATGTTGCCCGTCTGTCTGTCTGTTTGTTCTGCCTAATCTCAAGAACGGCTGGGCCGATTTTGACGGGACTTTCACTGGCAAATAGCTGATGTTGTAGGAAGTAACTTCGGCTATATTATTTATACAAAAAGAATCATATTCACTTCGGATACGGCTGTAAATCTAAGTTAACGCGGGCGAAGCTGCGGGCAACAGCTAGTTTATAAAGGAACTATACTGGATGCACTTTTAATGGTAAAATATATTAAAATGACTATTTACGTAAAATTACTGCATATTTGCTAGTAATAATTATGTTACGATGTAACACTTACTATTCACAAAATATTTACGTAAGTAAAACACTTATTACGTCGGAATTCGGATGCTCCTCTTACCACATTTAGATAAAGGACTCGAGATAAAAATGAAATCACTTTGAACGTTAGCGACCTTGGCACTATATTAAGAATTGATAACGTAATTCATGATTGACTCACTAAACTCTAATAGCAGACCCTGGATGACTTCATCAAAAAAATAAGTTTGCTATTCGCAGTTTAGAATAAAATAATATTATCCATTTGAAATTAGACCTATAAATTGCGACTCCTCATATTAAAATGCACACTCGAGTCTCGAGTCTATGTAATAATATAGAAAATTAGGTGTAAAACAATAGTAACAAGTTATCAATTACAAATTTATAATACATTTAAAACATCGCTATTGCCAAATAAACAATAATTTGTACATTGTCTTTTGTAAACATAAAAACTTTGATATTGACATTGACAAATGACAATTAATGTCAAATAGCAGTGCAGCTAATGGTAGAATAACATAATCCAAATCATTGAGCACTCAAAAATCCAAAAGCATGCCAAGTTGTTAAAAGTTAGAATCCAGAGAGGACCCGTAGCGTACGACATCAAGGAAGGCGACGAGACGAATGAGGTAATTCAAATTTCTAAATTCAGAATTCTCATTTCTGATGCTCTTTACCATTCATTTATTATCGGAGGCACTAATGCGAAGGTGGGGGGAGGACTTGGCGCGGCAGCCGTATGGCAAAGGCTTAACGGTTGCCCTGCGCCCGGTCCTTGAGCGGTGGATGCGTCGTAAACGCAAACCCCTCACCTTCCGTCTAACACAGGTGCTCACCGGGCATGGGTGCTTCGGTGAGTATCTGTGCAGGACGGCCCAAAGGGAGCCGGTAACTGTGTGTCACGATTGTGGCGCGGCGGTGGACTCGGCCCAGCACACCCTCGAGGTGTGCCCGAGATGGGCGGCGCTGCGTCATGATCTGACATCGGTCATCGGAGGGGACTTGTCTCTGCCGAGTGTCATCCCCGCGATGCTCGGCGACGACGAGTCCTGGACGGCGATGGTCTCTTTCTGCGAGGCAGTAATGTCCCAGAAGGAGCCGTTGAGCGGGTGAGAGAGGAGGCCGCCGACGAGGCCTCCCACCGCGGGCGACGAACGGGGGTGCGTAGGAGGCGCTACCTAATGCGCCTCCAGTAACGCCCCTGTGCTCGTGTCAGGCCCAGGATGGGGTTTTAACCTGGGTCCAGCTAGACACGACGTCGTCGGGGACTGCTAAAAGTATCGAAACAAACGAACAGCCGAGCAGTCCCCCTTTAGAGGAGGAGTCTGGCCTTTTCGCCGGGGCCAGCCTGTCGCCGAAGGTCCTGCGTTGCCTGCATGATCCGGGACTCTCATAAAAGGCGGCTGAAGGCACTTGCAGCGGTTTTAGTGGGTAACGCATTCATTTATTATCACGTGACCTATTTTAAGTTTTGTTACATTTTATTTATTAAATATTAATTTAATCAAATAAAAATAGGAAAAAATATTGTATTTTTTCAGAATTCTACTATAGAAACTACCAATTAACATCAAAATTATATTTTTATATGAATACTGTCAACATCCATATTCTCTCATTACCTAGGTACCGTGTTTTATTTTTTATGATGTTAACTAATTAATTCGATAGGTATGAAATAATTTTTAGGAGGTAATTTTTTACACAATAAAATATCACAGGCCGCATCTGCATTCAACTCATGCACAACTATCACTAGAACCTTGAAATTGCAAGAACAAAATGCGCATGAGTTTAGACTTAGAATATACTGTTATATTATATGTTTATGAGTTTTAACTTCCAAAACTACAAATTAATTCCAACAACAACGGCCATTTGCATTTTTGCATTATAAGTATTATTTTTTTCTAAGGGCTAGATTTTTCGGCCTGATGGCCTTTAAGCTCAATCGGTACAGTAAGTGAGCAGATGGCTCACTTAAGAAATATTCGAAAAATTATTAGTATTACCACAGTATTACCATAACAGTAATTCTAAATCCTACCATATTGCAAATGAAACTAATAGGGATGTTGACATTTTTCAGAAATGTTTTTAAATCATTTATAAATAGGTATCTAACGGAGGCCTAAATATTATCAACTTTTGCTTAAATACGTCTAATGCCTATAAAATCTTGCATTTTATAATGCATTTTAAATTTCGTTCCAAAACGCTAACACTTGTCACGAGACGTTGTTGTTAAACATCGTAAAAGTGATAAAATGATTCTAGTTGTCGTTAATAAAAAATGGCTTCTAAGTTTTATAAGTGTTGTACGGTGCCTATGTGTGTGTACACTGTCAAAACGCCTGAAAAATAGTTTTTACATTATGTACTGCGTACGGAAAATGGTGTATAAAAGTACGTCAACATTCTTCCGCTTCCGCTAAATAGGAACTGGTGACGTCATTTCCGTTTATTATCACGTGACCTATTTTAAATTTTGTGACATTTTATTTATAAAATATTAATTTAATCATATAAAAATAAGGGAAAATATTGTATTTTTCAGAATCCTATCATATAAACTACCAATTAACATCAAAATTATATTTTTATATGAATACTGTCAACATCCCTTTTATGATTAATAATGATTAAAGGTATTAAAAGCACTTAAAATACGTTACAATATAAATAAAATAATGTCGGATTATTTATTAATTATGAAAATTAACGTATATTTAATAATTTGAAAAAAAAAACAAATTATCTAATATTCCCTTCTAATATTTTAAACACAGCAACACTCTAAATTTAGTAAATAATCTGACGGTTAGATGTCGCTTTTTATCATAAAATAAATTTTGTTCATAGTTTCCTTACCGTGCTGCTGACTTATGTTTCAAGTTGCAATTTACCAAAATCTTCCAAGGGATTATATAATCCGACACTTAAATTACGTTGAAGTACAACCGATAGCGCGATTTAATTACGTTACAGTGACATCTCTTGACACAAATAGAAACCTTTTCTGAGACACGCAATAATCAATTTTGTTTTTACTTCTTATCGGTAGTATCTACTTATGACTGATAAGTTATGTGAAAATTAATGTTCTTTTGAAAATTTATATGTCAGACACCTAGAAACTATTTCTTCAGTAGGAGTCCGATAATAACGAACGGCTTGCGTTCATGTGATGAATGATTTCTGACCTTATGAAAGAGACTTTTTTTATAGTTTGAAATAAAAAACATTAAAAGTTACTTTGACTTGATAAATAAAAATATTAATTTTTATGAAATTAACTGATATAAGAATTAAGATTTTAATATAATATCATGGTCACCAACACTAAAATTCGCTTAAAACCGGAATTTTTACCACATAATAATATTAGGAAATTTTGAACCTCTTTTCAACTCTCGATACTTAGATTCTGTTGCAAACGCCTTGATCACGACGATAATGAAGAAGCAGGTATTAAAATGAACGTAAATAGTTTTGATATACCTACTTACTTATCAAAAGCTTTGTTAGCTTTCGATTTGTAATGAAAAACGTGGTAAATATTTCGATTTCGATAGTTATAATAGGTATGAATAACTTTATCGAATATCAATGCACTCCTAACAGGAAGTGACTTTTAAAACTCGCTATCAGTTATTCAGAAAACAGTTGTCTCTACATAATTTTCTGTTCTAGGGATAATATTTTGTCCCACTCTATTTCAAAAGATATGAGCTCTTCATTATCTTATAAATTTCTTAAAAAAACAATATTTTCTTTAATACTAACAAGTATACATAATTTACTAATTTAACTATACAATAATACAATTTTATATATTTTCACGTAAAAACAACCCCACAAAATAAATAGAGTATAATATATTATATTGATATTGCAACCCCAAAAAACGTAGATGACAGTTCACAGTATACTGTACACAGTGTACAGTACGCTGTACAGCGTAACGATAAAGACGGAAACCAGTATAGCTCACTATAAAGGAACGGCTTCTCAGTATACTGCAATGACGTCACACCTTACAGTGGTCCAGTATATTATATCGGAACGCGGCCTTGATATTTTAATGATATTTAATCGTTGGTTTAATAGATTACGTGTAAAAAAATAATAACAATCCCGTAAGCGATGTCTTTAACTCTTCTTTTGGAAAAATATGACGTTTCTTCAGAAGAAGGTTTACAAAAAGCTATTAATGAAATAGAAAAAGAAGAGGTTTAATTCTTTTATTGTCATTTAAGTTATAAGTACTCATTAAAGTTATTCTGTTCCTTTATAATATAAAAATAATAAAAATAAAGGTAAGATAAGTAAGCACTAATTTTTAAAGCGGAAGAATATTGACGTACTTTTATACACCATTTTCCGTACGCAGTACTTAATGTAAAAACTAATTTTCATGCGTTTTGACAGTGTACACACACATAGGCACCGTACAACAATTATAAAACTTAGAAGCCATTTTTTATTAACGACAACTAGAATCATTTTATTATTTTTACGATGTTTAACAACATATGACGTCACGTGACAAGTGTTAGCGTTTTGGGGCGAAATTTAAAATGCATTATAAAATGCAAGATTTTATAGGCATTAGACGTATTTAAGCAAAAGTTGAATAATATTTAGGCCTCTATTAGATATTTATAAATGATCTATATACATTTATGAAAAATGTCAACATCCCTATCCCTAAAGGTGACATTAAGTAGTGTAGAATGTAGATCTAAGTCACAGAGCAAGTAAACGTAGTGTTTATATACTCTTTGATCTAAGTAGTAACTAGTAAGTAGTCTCGTAACCAGGCCATAAAATATTAATAAAAAAAAAAAAAAAAATAGTAAGTAGTCTGTGGACACTGGACATTAAGTTAGTGGGCGGAAAGATAGTGTTGAGATCATATTTTTGTATTTAATATTTCATCAATTTGGTACCTACTGTTTTATATGATAATACGAGTTACGAACAAACATAGGACATATATATTATATACGTAAGGTTATTCTATCAAATAAACACTAGATAAAGGTGAGAAAGTTGGATCATTCATTCACTCCATACTGAATATGTGTATTATTTTAATTGCAGTTACACAATAAACGATATTTTAGGTCCTGACGATAGTTTCTGAAACTCAACGTTTCACTTGGGTATTTATATTCTCTTTAAGATCAATGCTATTTTTAAACATGACAATGTTTTTATTTTTCACCAATTGTGTTTGCATATTGTAGGTAAGTATTTTCTTAACTTAATATTAAGCATTCAATAAGATATCTTAATCATGGAAATCGCAAAAATGAATCGAATATTTTTATAATATTATATTGTTCAAAAAATGATGTGATTAACATTCGAGGCCCTTCCCCCTCCCCCTTCTGTAGCTCGCCTTTGTATTTTTTCCTTCAACTTAATCATCAACCTCTATCCGTCCACTGCTAAACATAGGCATCAGTAAATGAATGCCAAGACGGCCAATCCTATGCCACTCACATCCAACATGTACCGGCCACCACACGGAAATCGTCTTCCCACCTGGTTGTAACTGTATAGTATATAGCTCTATAGGGATATGTTACTGTATTCATAAATCAATAATTATTATTGCATATATGTTATGTGATCAGGAAGTCACACAAAGATACAAGAGAAAGTGTACATACATACAACAGGTCTCCACTTTCTCTTGTATTGTTTGATCAATATTGGCAATACAGCTTGTGGTGATAATGCCTTAAATCCAACATAAACTTTTTTCAAAGCAGCTCATATTTGTTAAGACTTGCTTTCTTAGTTAAAAATACAGCCTTCAGCTTAGAATAATATACACACTATAGACATAATATATACACTATAGAAACCTAGTCCGCGCGGCCATTTTGAAGCAACTTACATGGAGCCATTTTTGCCCCAAGCGCCGGGAAGTTCCGTAGTATTCTATGTCAAACCGCGGCAAACGTGTCTCCGTAAAATAAATAAATATGACGATTTGTGCAGTTAAATTATATGACAATACATCTGAATAACAAAATAAATGTAATAACATCACTTTTCACAGGAAATCTTTCAATATTTCGTAGTATCTTGTAATTAATTAGGTTTAAATAAATACATTTTTTTTCAATGCTTAGTATTGCCCGAATGTGAAAATATTTTTACTGATTATTTTCCCCACTGATTAAATTTAAAACAGTTGCTACTGATATTTACGTAGGTACGTGACACATTCTCGAATTAATGTGTTTGTGTGATTTAACTATATCAAATACAAACAGTAAAACAGTAACAAACATTCATACGTCCATACATACAAACTTTCGCGTTTATATTACAAGTTACAAGTTTAAATAGTAATATGTATAACAACTTCACATTACAACTGTGTTTCATGCCAATAAAAAATAAATATAAAAATGTATATTTTACTAATTACTGTTATATTTTCTTTGTTTCATATAAATAAACATTCTTGTAATAAAACAATTAGACATAATAAATAATAATATAGCTTGTGTATACATGGTTAAGTAAAGTTGTTATAAATTAATACATAAATAGATATGCCCACCTAGCTATTTATGTATTAAATATTATTGCTATAACAAATTGTTATCAGCGGCCGAATCATTTCCCGTTTTCGGGATAACTTCACCACTACTGGCAACATTGAATCAATTTAGTGCTTCATTTTTGATAGCGCGCTTGTATGAAGACTGACCTATAGTGTAATTATTCTAAGGCCTTCAGCTATATTTTCAGTATTCAGTACCTTTAATATAACATTTTGAGATTATAAAAAAATGAGTGGCACACTTAAATCTCTTATATACTAGTATATAAAATTGGAGGTGTGTGTCCCTATATTTCACTTTGCAGCCAAAACTACGCATTGCAGACGAAAAGTGTTTGTGTGTGGCAATAGGTACAAGGTTCCCATTGTGCACTATGGTGGTTGCAAGTCGATAATTATAAGGGTGTAAAAGATACGGAGGTTGAAAGATGTTAACTTTGAAAATGTGACTATTATTGATTTAAAATGGTCTGGATTGTTCAGGAAACTTCTGGAATGTTCTAGAAAGCTTTAATATGTATACCAATGTTCTGATCTATCGAAAATGTTCTAGAAAATTCTAGAATGATCTAGAATAACTCCGAGTAAACTAGAGAGCTTTAAAATGTATATTAACATTCTTATCGATCGAAAATATGCTGAGTGTTTTAGTAACTTTTTAAACATCCCAAAAAATTTTAATATCAACAAATAAGTGTACTTTTTACTAATCTGTGAACATAGTCTAGACAAAGCTCGCCATTATATCAAATAAGTGTACTATTAAAAATGACCCAGCGAAGCGGGTGTTCACAGCTATATCATTAATCTAAAATGATTTGGATTTTTCTAAAGAATTCTAGTATGATTTAGAGATTTCTAGAATTATTTGTAAAGTTTCCAAATGTAAGTATATACTCGAATCAAATAAAAATGTTTTAGAAAATTTTAGAATGATCTAGAAATTTATCGAATAATCTATAACATCCAAGAATAATTTGGATATCTTTGGAATGTATTCCAAGGCTCTGATTGATCAAACATATTTGAAATGTTTGAAAAAATTCTAGAATCACCTAGAAATTTCTAGAATGATCTAGAATATTCCAGAATGGTTTATAAATGATTTATATGCCACGGTTTTGAACGATTAAGAATGTTCTATATATTACTAGATTGATCTAGATTGTATGCTAATTTTCTGATCAATATAGAATGTTCTAGAAATTCCTCCAATGATCTAGAAAGCTCCAAAATGTATCTCAATTTTCTGATAGATTAGAAATATGCTGAATCGTTCTAGGAACTTAAAATTTCTTGAGATACTTAAAAGTCGAAATTTTTAGAACAATCCGGAAAATTTGGTCGGTGGTGGGGATAATTGTTGCGATATATGCTATGTAAGCCGAAATGTCAAACCCGTGCTTCAATCGATTTTTTATAAGAATAGTATAACGAAATAAATATTAAAAGTTAAATAATCATAAATAACAGCGTATAGTGTTTTTTAAAGTGAAGAATCAAAAGTTTTAACGTGCAGTGTAATACACAATAATGTTTCTTTTATTTTTAGTTTTTTTATTTTAGTGCAGTGTGAAAAAGGTGAAAAAGTATTAAAATATTACTCACGATGCCGAAACGTAAATGCGTATTCTCACGTTCTCGAATTGTATCGAAAAGGTAAAAAATGTCACGGAGAAATGAAACTGCAGACGAAAGAGAACAACGTCTCACATTACTTCGAGAAAATTATCATCAAAGTCGAAATAATCAGACTGAAGAGCAGCTTAATGATTCTAGAGAAACGGACCAAATCAGAAAAAGATTGCAAAGAAAAAGAGAGACAAATGAACAGGCAGATGATAGAAGAATACAAAATGCAATAAGAATGCGTGACCTTCGACTAAATGAACAAATGGAGGCTCAAGTTTCTGAAACAACTGTATATTCTGTTCGTGAAAAACGTCGGAAAAAATTCAGTCTTGAACAAGAGGCGTTTCATTATAATCCTACTAGAAATTATTTTGAACATTCAAGTATAGTGATCGGAAGAATGAATGAAGTATGCAAATTTTGTGAAGCTAAAAAATTCAAAGGAAAAACGCCAAGTATATGCTGTTCAAGTGGCAAAATTAAATTACCAGAGTTAAAATCACTGCCACCGGAATTTCTAGAATATATGAAAGGAGAAACACAAAATTCTAAAGAATTCTTACAACAAATTAGAAATTACAATGCATGCTTTCAAATGACTTCATTTGGAGCAACTGCAGTAATTGAAGAAAAAGGATTTAATCCAGTATTTAAAATACAGGGACAAGTATATCATAGAATTGGATCATTATTGTCACTCCCAAATAATACTCCGAAGTTTTTACAAGTTTACTTTGTAGGAAATGAAGAAGACGAACTGGATCAAAGGCTTTCAAATTTTACAGGATAGCGTCGAGATATAATTCTTCATTTACAGCGCTTTCTACATGAAAATAATGAGTTGATAAAGATATTTAAGACTGCGATGGAAAAAATGGTTTCGGATAATTATATAATAATAATTCGGGAAGAAAAAAACCAATTGGCGAACACGAAAGACGATTTAATGCACCTCAAGTAAATGAAATACATAACTACGGCAGTTATGGTGGACAATGAAAGTAGTTATAGGGATATTGTGGTACAACTAAGAATTAATAAGTTGGAACGCATCGCTGAAACTCATCACATGTATGACGCCTTACAGTATCCACTAATATTTTGTCATGGTGAAGACGGTTACCATTTTAATTTTCAGCATGTTGATCCACAAACAAATAGCCCTACAAACAAAACAGTTTCTTCCAAGAAATTTTATGCATATCGGATAATGGAGAGAGTGAATAAATACAATCATATACTCAATTGTCGGAAATTGTTTTTACAGTTTATTGTTGATATGCAAGCAAAAATAGAAGCAGAAAGATTGTTATTTATTCGTCAAAATCAAAATAAATTACGAACGGATGAATATATTCATTTACGAGGTGCGGTAGCCGATGATGGGGATATTGAAAATTTTGGACGATTAGTAATTTTGCCTTCTACATTCACTGGTAGCCCTAGGCATATGCTTCAATATGCACAAGACGCAATGACGTATGTGAGAAAATATGGTCGTCCTGACTTATTCATAACGTTTACGTGCAATACGTCATGGAAGGAAATTAAAGATGAGTTACAATTTGGACAAAAGTCACATGACAGACATGATTTAATTGCGCGCGTGTTTAAACAGAAAAAAGTAAAATTCATTAATGCAATTGTGAAGAGATGTATTTTCGGAAATGTTATTAGCTGGATGTTCTCCATTGAGTGGCAAAAGAGAGGGTTGCCTCACTCACACAATTTAATTTGGCTGAAAGAAAAAAATCACCCAAATCAAATCGATGACGTTATTAAAGCAGAATTCCCAAATCCGGTTGAAGATCCTGTTCTATATGAAATAATCGTGAAACAAATGATACATGGACCTTGCGGGGCACTTAATATGCAATCAATGTATAAAAGATAATAAATGCTCAAAACGATATCCAAGATCATTTTTGAGTGAGACGCAAACGGGAGATGATGGATATCCGCAATACCGACGTCGACCACCGAGTGAAGGAGGATTTACAGCAAAAATTAGAGTATGGGGTGAAGGAATCGAAATTGATAATCGATGGGTTGTCCTTATAATCCGTTATTATCGAAAATGTTTAATGCACATATAAATGTAGAATATTGCAGTTCAGTTCAGTCAATTAAATATGTGTGTAACTATATTAAAAAAGGAAGTGATATGGCTGTCTTTGAAATTACTGATGAAAATAGATATGATGAAATTTTAAGTTATCAAATGGGACGATATATAAATAGTAATGAGGCAGCTTGGCGTATATTGGGGTTTCCGATCCATGACAGGGATCCAGCTGTTTTTCACTTAGCAGTTCACCTTGAGAATGGGCAACGGGTATATTTTACCAATCAAACAGCACAAAAAGTTGCAAACCAACCTGTTAATACTACGTTAACTGCATTTTTCGAATTGTATCGAAGTGATCTGTTTGCTAGAACTCTTCTTTATGGAGATGTTCCCAGTTATTACACATGGGACTCATCGTGAAAAGTATTTAATCGACGAAAGAAAGGAGTTTCGGTTGAAGGATTTGAAGGTGTCTTTAAAGATAGAGCTATTGGTCGAGTATATACGGTACATCCAAAGAATGCTGAATGTTTCTATTTACGTCTACTACTTCATGAAGTACGTGGACCAACTTCTTTTGAAGATCTTCGAACAGTAGATGGTTACATTTGCGAAACGTATCGTGAAGCATGCCAGCGTCGTGGATTATTAGAAAATGATAATCAATGGGAGCAGGCAATGAAAGAGGCAGCAGGAACAGCAACAGCGAATCAACTGCGAGAACTCTTTGCTATAATTCTAACATCGTGTAATCCTTCAAATCCGAATATCGTGATAGTATGAGTGATGATATTCTAGCAAGACTACGTAGAGAAAATCAAGATATGAATATTACATTCAACGATAATATTTATAATGAAGCTTTGATAATTTTAGAAGATCGATGTTTCGCAATATGTAATCAAACTTTAGTTACTCTCGGAGTGCAATCTCCTAAAAGAAACGAATTAAGCGTGACTAATTCTGAATTAACAAAAGAACTTAATTATAATAAAGATGAATTGCAACGTTACATTGAAGAAAATGAAACAAAATTAACACGAACACAACGAATAGTATATAACACAATAATAAATCGTATTGAGACGAATGTAGGAGGAATAATCTTTTTAGATGCACCCGGAGGTACTGGAAAAACTTTCCTCATTAATTTGGTCCTAGCTACAATTCGGGTGAAAAATGAAATAGCATTAGCATTGGCATCCTCTGGAATTGCCGCGACATTAATGGAAAGTGGAAAAACGGCACATTCTGCATTAAATTTGCCATTAAATGTAGCTGAACAAGAATTCCCAGTCTGTAATATCACAAAATTTTTTCTACGTGGCCAAATTTTAATAAGATGCAAACTTATAATATGGGATGAGTGCACGATGGCTCATCGAAAATCACTGGTAGCGCTGGATAGAACATTACAGGATCTTCGGAAAAATACAAAACTAATGGGAGATGCTTTATTGCTACTATCAGGGGATTTTAGACAAACATTACCAGTTATTCCAAAATCAACACCAGCTGACGAAATAAATGCGTGTTTAAAGCGATCAATTTTTTGGAACAATGTTGAAAAGTTATCACTGACAGAAAATATGCGAGTGTTAATTACTGGAGATCCAAAAGCACAAGAGTTTGCCGACAATCTTTTGAAAAGTGGGAATGGCACCTACCCACTAGATCCACAGTCTGGCAAAATAATTTTAACTGAAGAGATATGTCATGTGGTAGACACCGAAGAACACCTTATAGACAAAATTTATCCATCGATACAACAAAATTATTTAAATAAAACATGGCTGTCTAAGCGAACAATTTTGGTTACAAAAAATGATGCAGTAAAACGAATAAATGAAAAAATACAGGAAATGATACCGGGAGAGGAAAAAATCTATAAATCAATAGATACAAGGATGAATCAAGATGAAAGTTTAAACTTTCCAACGGAATTTTTAAATTCATTAAACCCACCTGGTATGCCTTCTCATGAATTAAAGCAAAAAATTGGATCACCAGTCATATTAATGCGTAATTTTAATACGCCAAAATTGTGCAATGGTACAAGATTATGCGTAAAACAAATTTTAAACAACATCATTGAGGCAGAAGTTCTCACTGGCAAAGAAAAAGGAAACTTGGTTTTTATACCAAGAATTCTAATAATTTCGAATGATTTACCATTCTGTTTTAAACGGTTACAATTTCGTACGATTAGCTTATAGTATGACTATCAATAAGGCGCAAGGTCAGACGTTCCGATTTTGTGGAGTTAATTTAAAAGAATCCTGTTTTTCACATGGTCAACTCTATGTAGTTTTTTCACGCGTGGGACAGAAAGAAAATTTATTTGTTTATGCACCAGAATGCAAAACTGTAAACGTAGTATATAAGAATGTATTTCAATAATATTGTTTAGTATATCAGTTAATGTTAGATGATAAAAGATATTAATGTCTACTTAGTCGTAAGATTTTAATGTAAAAAAATAAGTAAGATCAATAAATTAATAAGAAAATGAAAATGTGTCTTTTATGTGAAAAAATTGTGAAGTAAGTAGTGATAGATTATTAACATTAACAAATAAGTATACAATTAAAAATGACCCAGCGAAGCGGGTATTCATAGCTAGTATTATTATATTCCTACTACTATACGACAATATATTATATACTTAGCTACGAGCATTTCACTAGTTTACAAGTGGCTTAGGTAGACATAGACCTGCCACAAAGGCAGTGGCATGTCAGAAGTTGGATTCAACTACAGACTGTGAAATGTGCAAAAGTGTGCATTGGGCCAGGGCATCGGTGAACTATGGCCCAAAAGCCCTCCTCTCCTTCGAGGAGGAGACCCGTGCCCAGCCGTGGGACATATAAGGGTTGATTTTATTATTAGGTGGTGATTACAAGACATGCAAGACAATAAATATTTGTCAATACCAATAATATAACAAAATGTATGGGTGTATGTGTTTAACATAAATTGTTGAATCATTAGTCTGAAAGATTGTGGTCACTAAAACAATTTTAAAAAAGTTCTAATCCTAATGATCATTATCAATGCATAGGTAAGTGGTTCGGGTGCTCTGTTTTGATTATAAGCTAAATAGAAATAAAATTAAATAGTACAAAAGTCATGTACAGGTTTGGTAAGAAACTATCACGGAAGGAGTGATTGCTGTAAAATATCCAAAACAATAGGATTGTAAAATGTTAATAATCCTCCATTTTATCTGTAAAAATGTATAATAAGTGAAATACAAGTAACTAAAGCAATTATTAAAGAAGAATGAAAATTATTTGATTGATTAATTATTGATTCTTTGGAACTCAAACATGTAAAATCTAGTTAATAAAACTAAGTTTATGAACTAGTATATAAATATTTATTCTCAGCACATAGTATATGTACATATATTGTTTATGTAATAGAGAACCATGGAAACAGCTAGTAATAGAAACAAAAAAGATTATTTAATTTACAACTTATAATTACTGCTAAAAGATTATATCAATCAAAAACTATAAAAAGTGAAACATTTGTCTACAGAATAAACAACAATGGCTGAAGCGGGATTTCCTGGGCAGCACACCACAACTACCACAGTCACATCAAGCACTGTGCAAACTTATATAAGATTTGATTCGTCATATGTTCAGACTGCTCCGGGCATCTTGAAGGTGGTACAAGTGGTAAGCCAAGTCTCTATAGTAGTGAATTAGCCCAATGAATTACTACAGTATATGTAGTAATGCTCGTTTCTCCCGTGAAACAGCTTTGCTGTGTTTCGGAGAGAAGGGCAAGACAGGCAGTGTAATTAGGTACTGGCACCGAGACTAAACATCTTATGTCTCAGGATAGGCAACACATAGATGAGTTGCCTGGGCTCGTTCCGGGTAAACTAGTTTATGTTCATGGGCGACGTCGACCACTTACCATCAGGTGGCACCATTGCCAGTTTGCCTATCCAACTAACAATAAAATAAAATAAAAAAAAACATTTAAATAATTTTAATAGTGTTTATTGATTCACTTTTTTCATCTCCAGACATCATAGCTACTGAAATAAATAATAATTATTAAACATTGACATTAGAATAATTATTAGACTTTAATTGAAATATGTATTCCTTTAGTTTTCTGGCAAAAACCAGAAAAGAAACAATTATGTATTGCTGTTTTTAAATTTTCACACATAAATTGCCCCTGTCGCCGTAAAACCTAGTTTCGTTAACAACCACAACCCTTTGCCGGTGTAAACGACGAAACCACCCACAACATTCACTATGCAAGCTGCTAGACAATTTCCCATTGTTATAATATCATCGGCGTTCTAAGTTCGATGTTGTTGGATGTTCCAGTTTCACACCACAATGTAGGTACAAAACAATTGAATGCTAATAAATAAACTAGGTATAGTGCCACATACTTTTCTTGGCCGATAAGAGCGTCGCTATCATGGATATTAGTATTGCTAGTAAATAAAAATTAACCATTATATGGGGAAAAATTTGAAGTCATGCAGGCTACCTTAATAAGTAATTTATTGAAGTGTCTTAATAAAACAATGTATACTCTAGAAAATACTGTTCTAGGAAAATAAATGTGACATGAACTTAGGAACAATACTGATATAATAGGTTTTGTTACCTGTACTATTAATATAATATATTTTAAGATACCTAGCAATCGGAACCGTTCGATAATTAAAACTTTGCCATTGTAATTAATAATGCAAGTAATAAAAATAAATACATTTTAGTTGGATTTTTATTAGGTGTTGGTGGATAGTAAAATTATTTATTGTACGCACCAAGAAAGAAAATAAACACAAACGTTACAAAACAGTACAAATAGCGGACTTATTGCTAAAATCATTATTAATAAATCATTTGAAGCACTCTACACGTGTTTTGCCTCTATATATTGATACAATAATTATGATCAAAGAAAACAAAATGTTCATCTTCAGAATCACTGCTTTCGCTTTCACTATCGCTGGCCAAACTAATAATGAACGGTTCATCTAAAAACGCATCTTCTTCTCTGTATTTGTTTTCAATTTCTTTTTACATGATCGAAATGTTTTTTCCATTCTGCAACAGATATTCTGTCGAAGGCTTCTGCACTTAAAACTGAGGCATTTCAGTACTTGATTTCCGAAGGTTCTTCTCTGCTACATTCCGTTTCATTGAACTCCAGATCATTTCTATTGGATTAAATTAAGATCGCATTGATATGGTTGCAATCTTAATACCGTGTGTTCAATATCTTTAATCAATTTGTCAATTTCGTATTCAGGTGCCGGTTTGTGTCTTTTATTTAGTTCATAAAGCTGAGGTTTTGTATAGCTTTTGTGGAATTCCACGTTCTTTTCAGTTAGCCATTGTTGCACGTCCGCTTTTTTATAATTTGAATTTGGACACTTGTTCGTGCAAATGCTGTGGTATGGAGCATTATCCATTATGATTACTGACTCCTCGTCCAAATTTGGAAGCAACTTGTCAGCGACCCATTTTTTAAATTTGTGTTGTTCATTTCATCATGATAATCACCGCTTTTTGTATTTGATTTGAAAACGAGTAAATAATTCTTGACAAAACCTGCTTCTTCTCCTGCATTGACGATAATATATCTATTTCCTTTAGAAACTGGGTTCAGAACACCATCATCCTCATTACTTTGCCAACATTGTCCAGCTGTGTGTGAAGTGTGAATATATGTTTCCTCCAAAAAAACTACAGGTTTCTTTTTGTTACTAAATTCATTTTCCTGATTTTTTGTAAATATGTCGCCCTCCATGCGGAATATATCATTACGTTCAATAAGAACTTTTCTATTAGATTGGGTCTTCTTGTATCGAAATCCTAGTTTATGTAATATTTGCCGTAGGGTCTATTGGCTCCCCTTAAAATCAATTTCTTCTCGAAGAACATTAAGTAACTTCGGTAAAGTGGGAATTTCTTTTTTAACTAAGTGAAATTCGTGAACTTTCCTTCTTATGACACTGAGATCAAAGTTGTCGACTTCTATCTTTCCTGTTGTTCTTTTCCTTTTTTTCCCCGGAATAGAAACCTTTGCCCCTGTTTCATCGGCCCGTTTCTTTTCATTTACCATTCGTCGCACTGACCTTTCACTAACGCCTGTAATAAAAAAAAGTAAATAAGTAAGTTTCCGTTTCATTAATACGTAAATTCATCCCCATCTATGCTGGTAACACTAACCTGTAGCGGCAGCAACTCGTTCATATACTATTTGTAATGGTATAATTGGCGCTTCATTGCGTTTTTCTTCATTCATGAAAGAAAGAACGCGTAAAACAATACTTCTGCCATTGCTTTTTAATGCTCCAGGCATGTTTGATGTTCATAAATACCACAAAATACAAAGAACTTTGCAAGTTATATTTGAGAGCTAACTGACAATGTCAGTCTGACTGCTGACTTTTCAAAATTAGTACCAATTTCAGCCGCCGGCCAAGAAAAGTATGTGGCACTGTACTCTAGTTGAACGTCACTGTCGACACGTAATTTGAAGCTTAATAAAACTAATATTCTACATGAAATTATATTATACTTAAAACTGTAATGCATGCTAATTGTTTATTACAATCAGTTTTACTAACCTATTTTTAAATAAAATAATGGATTATAAATATAGATGTACATATTTACATACCGGTATAATTATTTGAGTAAAATGAAAATTCAATTGTATTTTGTGAGTTGTGACTAGGTACATATTTACAGAGATAATATTTAATAGTAAGACGCAGAGATTAAAAAAATTAATGAACCGTTTGCTCCTTTCCACCGAAATTTTATAAAAAAAAGAACTGATTTTGGATTTAATGTCATTTTGTTACAGGGAGACCCCTGAATACTGGAATATATACCACAATATAACTCAAATTGTATGTAAACATATTTTATAGTAACGTAGACAAATAAATCCATAAAATTATGCAAAAAGGTTTAAAGCACCTGTTAGAAATTTGACACTTACCTTCCATTTTTATATTAACACACAGAATAACATTTTTCAAAACATTGAACGAATTTACCGACCGCTTACGTTCGATTTTGAGTTGCAAGTGACCTTTGAACGAGAGAATCACGAGTAAAAGCTAAAAGTCGCATTTATGGCGGATGATTCCCTAGGGGCATCAATAAAGTCTCTAGCGCTTGGTGCCCTAGAGGCATCACGAAATGTTTGTTTGACGCCAGGCGCAAAAGTTTGTTAAAAAGACCTCCGCACGGAATCGGTTAAAATAAAAAAAAACATATGGTTTTTTCTATATTTATTGAAGCCATTCGAAGCAGTGTTTTTGTGTTACAGGCTTTGCAAAAAGCGCTGAAGTTGTGGTCACTGGTCGCGATATTAACAGTCACGCTGAAAATGATAGATTTTCCTTTGCAGCTCGTGCTGTTTGTATTTTCTTTTCGGGATTTGAACTTAACTTTGTTTTGATAAAAAAATCAAATTTCAACTCTGCACGAAATAAATTAAAAACAAATAATATGAACGATCATGCTGATCCGAGGCGTGTGGATGGCTCGGGTGCCGAGATGATACTCTTTATTTAATATAAACATTAACTTATATACTAAATACATATAAGGGCACTAAATTTCCCTTCCTAAAAAAAAAAAAAAACTTAAATACATTTTATATTTTTTTAAACAATTTTGATTAAAATATAATAGGTATATGTAATAAAATATAAATAATCATCACTTACCAGGCTTTTAAAATCAATAAAAAATTCCACCCGGACAGACAAAGCCCTAAGTTAGTAAAAATATGGTAATAAAATCGATAATATATGGTGAAATCGACTTTATACAATACTACTATCTTGCAGGCGGCCAGTTTTCTGGGTTTCATCTCTGCCCTGTGTTCCAAGTTTAATTACCTGGGAAAGTCGGAGTACTTCATGTGGATATCGATGATAGCGTTCTGGTTCACGGGGATCCTGCTGGGCTTCTACCTGTTCCACATTGTAGAGAAGTTCTACAAGATACCGTGGCTGAAGATGGAGCTAGGCTTCACGGCCGTGTGGGCGCCGCTGTACCTGCTGGCGGCCGTGCTAGCCATCACTGTGGGGGACAGCGCACACTACGCCGCAGCGGTATGTATCTAAATCTAGAACCCCCTTAAAAATACGAGAAAATACATCAAAGTAGTACTTAGTTTGCCTTTAGTTTGCCCATGAGAAGTGAGAACGATGCAACTGATATTCAGTGCAATAATCTAAGGCTAGATACGACTTTTATGATTCTATATACGATACATTTTTAGTACTAGGATGGAACAGGAATTTATCGCGGTTTATTAAGTTGTTACACGTGCCCGACGAATAACTCCCCTGATCGTGGTTGCTCTAAAGTACTCAAAACGTCATTGGTGTAAAAATGTAATAAGATTTGTAAATAGTAACGTAGTAAAGACAGTTTCATTGATTATCAAGCCCTGTGCGTCCGCACTCCACACCTGGACATAGGCCTCTTTCAACTAACGCTAAGACGGCCGAGACCTTAAAGAATTTAAATGAAGGCAATATAGCAAGTAATCAATGTCGCTTTTGAACATATTAACTTCGGCTGTGTGAAAGGATCAGGAGCTGCGTTCCATTGAGATTGTCTCGCCTGCTCTTCTCAGCGGGGTTGCCTTTGAACCGGTGGTAGATTATATTGCCTTTCAAAAATATTTTCTTCTGTATTATTTAGAATAACTTTTTTTTTATTTTGATTGTCAGTGGATGACGTATGAGTGATGGTGAAGGTGACGTTGAATGTGTTTCGGTAACGTGTGGTGGTGTGTGGTCAGTTCTTCGGGTTCTGCGCGACGGCGGCGTACGCGCTGGACGCGTTCCTCAAGTGGCGCGCCGTCCGCGCGGGCGGGCTGGCGCAGGGCTCGCGCGTCGTCTCCAAGCAGACCACCAGCGCCGTGCCGCCCCGGGAGGGCTACTGAAACGCTGACCTCATCAGACCACTAGCCGATGAGAAGACCTCGAACGTCTTATTATACCTTTAATTTAAAACGCTTGACTAAAATGTAACCTTAATGTAAAATGGCGAACTGCCGAACATTGGTATCACCTCGTCGCGCGAGCCAATATTCGAGTATTTGTCGCGAGGAATCGATACACGGATAAATACTCGTTATTGAATACTAGCAGTAGCTGGGTCTATACGCCACCGCTTAGTTACACGCACGAATTTACACAAGTCTTAAATTATTAAGTTTATTCTTGCACAACGATATTGACTCACTACAATATATACGAATAATCGAATGTACACATTAAAAAATATAAAAAATAAGACGTTTAAAATAGTTAATAAATGTTAATAACTATCATTCTAAATCAGAGCTACCGAGTGCCTTATAACTTGTTATTGTTAGCTTGTTGGTGTTTTTATTTTTGTTAAAGTTTTCCTAGTCGATATCTTTTAAATATAAAGAGAGCGTATCTACAACGATTTTATCTAATTTTATAATAGTAATCTTAAGTACTTAGCCGTATACTTAAATAGTGGTAAGTTATAACACGTAACACTATACTGGACTTCAATTATGATCGCTCCGTGCACTTCCACAGCCACCTGGTCTTACCACCGACACCCCAATATGCATTTAAGCAATTATGTATCCATTCTATTGTTTTTATCCGCTGATCCTATGCGGTCCGGTCATTATAACAATGATTGGGACCTGTAAAAAATATTCGAAATTTGTATTTCAAGTTGCAGAACATGTTGCATGGTTCTAGAATGGCATTATGAACGCCTTGCATCCAGTATATGTCGTCCCCAAGGACAGGTCGAATGGCATTCCTTGGGGTTAAGGAAGGCTGAAGGGTCGAAGGGTGAGACCGTTCACCATTTGTTAATATATTCTATTGTGGATTTGTTTTAATGATACTAATATATTCGTCTCTGTACATTTAAATTGCAATAGATATATGTGTGCTTATATATATAAGCACCTCATTAGTGTGTGTTTATTATTTATATAATATAATAAAATGCTTGTTATAAAAATGATTCATTGTTAAATTGTTCTTGTTCAGACTAAATACACAACTATTACAGTTATAAATGATACTATTTATTCAAGATTGCTATCAATATTAATATATATTTTTAGAATACTCATTTTGTTGTAAATGGAGTGTCCGTTATGTAGTCCGATATTCAGATCAACGTAAACAGATATTCCTCTTGTACATTATGTTTTGATAATAATGTTCACATTTATAAATATGATATTTACACATTGTGTACACGCCCGGGTGATGTATATTTGATATATATTTAGACAATATTGAACTAACATTAGGTACCTATATTAACCAAAGACATGACACCACCCTACATACAAACATGACATTACCAGTTACTTATGTTTTCATTGTATTAAAAGAACAAAATGTTTGAAGTGAATGTGAATCTTATGTAGAAAGATCTTTTATATAAATTGTCATGTTAGTTGTTTTTGTCATTATTTTTATACATAGCAACACCGGTTTTTTGCATCCATTTTTGTACTTTTTGTGTTTTTCATACTCATTTAAGGTTATTATGAATCTATTTTTGCATTTTTATATCACTGCTTTTACAATAATGAAAAAAAATATTTTAGTTTATTATGTTATTAACTAATAAGTCAAGTGCCTTTGAAGATTTTTTTATATTCAGATAATATTAATTGTTTACAAATATGACATTACGAATTTAGCACAAAAACACACAGCACTAAAAATAAGATGAGTTCACTTAAATGCTTAGAAAGTTAGAATAGCAACAAGAAAATCTCACCGATATATTTTATATGTTCATATGTGGGCTACTGCCAGGTGCGGGTTCATTACAAGTGTATTCCGATAACTGCTTCACACGTAACTGATCAAGTATTTTGAAGCTTTTATTCTGTAACCGCGACTTATTTTTTATTAGTTCTCGTTATCTAATGTATCAGGGTTTTAAGTAAATGGTTTGCAACATTTATTTTTAAGCTATGTTATAAATTTGATAATATATTTTTTAATCATGAAATAAATGATTTCAAATAGATGTGTAATTTTATTTTATTACTTACTAGCGACCCGCCAAGGCTTCGCACGGATGCAATGTTGATACTTACATACTACTGAATGTCTTTATACTGAATGTCTATATATAACGTTCACAGCTTTTGTGTAATGATAGACAATAAAACATGTTTTCTTTAGAGGTTACTCTTGAAACAGCGACATATAATTGGCCATGTAAAAACACTCAACGCTCAAATCTTCAAATCGCAGTTTGACTCTGCGATTAAAACAACTTAATTTATCATCATATAAAATCGGATATCCCGGCCGGTACCGCCGCAGCCGGTATGTTCCTACATTTTAAATCTGTAATATCTTCGAAAATACTCATTTGAATTACATGCTTTATACTGCATTATTAAATGCACAATGTGTTTAAGGTAACTTAATTGGATAAGGCTTAATGCTCTATTGCTTGAAATAGCTTCGTAAATAAGCCATTATTTCTCGTAAATTGTAAAAGATAAAAATTATATATATTAAAAGGTTATTGTGGGCTATATAGATTGACATATACATTTTAGTGACCTATTACATTATTTTGATCTATCTGGTAGGGTTAAGTAAGCGTTAGCAATGTAAGTGCAAAAATGTGTTTATTTACGACATCACATTACAAAACTCTAAAATATCTACTATATTATGGTATGTGTTATACATATAAACCTTTCTCTTGAATCACTCCATCTCTTTAAAAAAAACCACATAAAAATCCGTTGCGTTGTTTTAAAGATCGACAGACAGACGGGAAGCGACTTTGTTTTATATTATGTAGTGAGCAGTGATTTTCCGTTTAGGAAACATTAAAATATTATTGGAAAAGCTCTGTTGACTGTTTGGTGACAAAAAACTACATCAAATTATGGATATAATATATTATATGTTTCGTGTAATTAATACATTATTTTATTATTACAATACATATACATACATATAATGTACAGGCCTACAACTTTAAACGTTTTATTTCTTCCATCTTGAAGTCAGTTCTGAAATAATAAAGACAATAAGTATAGGCCGTAAGAGAGAGGACATAACTATTATATTCTGCTCAAAATACAAACGGACAGCAACGAGGACAACAGACAATAATGCAGAAAATTTAGAACTCAACACTCGATTATCTATACAGATAAATAAAATTGTAGTGTCTGTTTGTAATATTAAAATAACTGCTTTTTACTAAATGCATATCGACGTATACACGGTACGTATACCGAAATACTTTTTTTACAATGTTTGTCTGTCTGTCTGTTTACAATGGTTTTTTTTATGTTAGTAGGATAGGCAAACTAGCAAACGTGCCACCTGATGGTAAGTGGTCGACGTCGCCCATGAACATAAACTAGTTTACCTGGAACGAGCCCAGGCAATTAATTTATGTGTTGCCTATCCTGAGACATAAGATGTTAAGTCTCGGTGCCAGTAATTACACTGCCTGTCTTGCCCTTCTCTCCGAAATACAGCAAAGCTGTTTCACGGGAGAAACAATCAAGATGGTGGTACCCATGCAGACGGGAGCGCGGCACAGTGCTTCCCTCCCACCGGCGTTTGTTTGTCTTTGTTCCGGCTAATCTCTGAAACGGCTGGGCTGATTTTCATGGGACTTTCACTGGCAGATAGCTGAAGTAGGAGTAACTTAGGTTATAAAAATAATCATCATCCATCCGAGTACGGCTGTAAATCTAAATGAACGCGGGCAAAGCTGCAGGCAACAGCTAGTATGGTTTAATAAATAGTATTATTTAATAAAATAGTATTAATTAAAAAAGAATTAGCTTTTTTGTATCACAAGGAGGCAACCGAGCCTTATGGCCGGAGACAGTCGGAGCCTTATGGTGACAACAGACGCCCATCTGCACATCCAAACGTTGTTACCCTCGTTTTCCCTATCCCCCCCAATGGTCCAAGAACTCACAAACCGCACGAAACGCGACAGCATAGCTGTTACTTGACGCCGGTGTTATGTGAGCGAGAGGTACCACCCCGGTCAATTCGGCTGCAAGGTAGCATGGCACCACCTCTTAATAAATTTAGTTTAAATAAATGTGCTGTAAATAACGTTGGTGGGTTGGTGGCAGCAAAATAAAATGCGGGCTTACCGGCGCGCGAGCAGCAGGCGCACCGTGGCGGGCGGCAGGCGCGCGGCGGCTGGCGCGGCGTCAGCCACGTGCGAGGGCCGCTCCAGGGCCAGCAGCGCCGCCGCCGCGCACAGCCCGGCACACCGCTCGCGCGCGCCGCCCGCCTCGCCGCCCGCCCACGCCGCCAGTCGCCGGCAGCGCCGCTCCACGCACAGCGCTGCCTCCTGCCAAACACACGATACTCTCGGTCACTCCCAGCAAACGAACGACTCGTTCGAAAAACTCATACTGTCCTGCTGCCCTAGTAATAATTTAACTTTTGCTATTATGAAGAAAGTAGTCGGTGTATAAAAACGAGAAGTCGTACTCCGCACTGACCCGATCGTAGTGGTTCCTGAGGATGGTCTTCTCGGTGCGCGCGACTAGGTCGGTGATGACGCCCACGAGCAGCGCGTCCGCGGCGTTCGGCAGCGATTCCCGCGCCGCGGCCGCCAGCCCGTCCAGCGCGCCCGGCAGCTCGCCCGCCTCCTCCTCTAGCGAGTCTAACAGATCCCAAGCTGTATTACATAGCTATAGACATCGCGTAAGCGACGGTCGATAAGTGTTTAGAGAGGTACCTGCACGGTCGGGGGCGGCCAGTGCGTCCGCCCACAGCGCGAGCGTGGGCTGCAGAGCGGCGCGTACGGCGCTCAGCGCCAGGTCGTGGGCTGCGCGGAAGGCGGCGGCAGCGGCGCCAAGCGCGCCCGCGCACGACACCAACTTGGCGCGCTCGGCGGGCCTGCGGCACAGCCCGTCGGCGGCGCGCACGGCCTCGCCCGCCAGCCGCTCCGCCCACTCGGCGCCCGCCTCCGCCTCGGCCGCGTGCGCCAGGTACAGCGCGTCGGGCACGGGCGCTGGGGGCGGGGCGCGCGGCTCGGCTAGAGGCAGCGGCGAGGGTGGGGGTGCGGCCAGGCGGCGCCGCAGCACGCCCGCGCACCGCTCCAGCTGCGCGCTCGCTTCGTTGAGTGCCACGCACGCGCCCTCCAAGCTGCCCGTCGAGATGCTGCGCCTGGTCGCATGCATTCAGTTGTATCGATACCGATATATATTTACGGCGAGTGTACTAATGTAGTAAAAAACTAGACAACGTATAAGCCAGGCGTGTTACCTTATGACCTTACGCGTGATGTAGAACACGTCGTCCACGAGGCTGGAGGAGGTGGCGCCGGGCTGCGGGGCCGACATCTTGATGGCCTTACTCACGCTCTCCTCCAGAAAGTACCTGAGGCGATGTCATAACAAACATTAATAAATAAATACTTGTGGTTGTATCCAAGAAAAAAATACATTCGAAATTCTATTCTACTATTTGATCAGTTTCTAGTCACTTCCCCTTACCTCTCCATGGTGAGGTACTCGTTGAGCACGTCCTGCGCGGTCCGCGTGAGGTCGCAGCCGGCGATGATCTCCTCGATCTGATCCGCGCAGGCGACGCGGTCCTCGTCGGCCAGGCCCAGGTGGTCGGGGCGGCGCCGCAGGAACGTGAGGTACAGATGGATGCGCGCCAACACCAGCGCCAGATCGGCTATGGCAGGCTCGGCGGCCAGCGGCTCCCCCGCGTCGGCCCCGCGCCGTGCGCGCGCCAGCGTCCCGCACACGCGCGCCGCGCCCGCGCACACCTGCGGACGCACACGCCACACTACACGTACTATATGTCATAGGGAGGCAACCGAGCAGTCGGAGCATTATATTCGGCAGCGGCTTCGGGGGTTCCCCAGGGCTCTCATTTAGAACCTATATTATTCTTACTTTTTATAAATGATATCGTTAAATGTGTGCATCATTGTAACTGTTCCTTGTTTGCCGATGATATGAAAATATCACGACAAATTAACACGCCGTATAACTAAAATAAAAAATACTCTTTCCTGATACAATCGGATCTAGATAGTATTTCTATGTGGTGTCTAAAAAATAAAATGAAACTTAATGCTGCTAAATGTCAACATATCCAATTTACAAAAAAGAGAAAGGTTTTAATGACTCGTATTTCATAGACGGTAATAAAATCACACAGCTTCGTGATCTAGGTGTCGTATTGGACTCAAAACCAAGCTTTGTACCACATTATAACTATATATATATATATATATATATATATATATATATATATATATATATATATATATATATATTAGCATATATTACTCCCAACATCAATAACAGAAGTTCATACGATGACAGATTGAAGATCTTTGGCATGAATTCCCTGTCCTAGCGTAGAAGAATGTTAGATTTAGTGTTTCTCCGTAATCTTGTTGGGGGTACTACATCGTGTCAGAAACTTTTAGAACGCATAGCAACGCAATCAAATGCAAATCGGTTTTTAAAGTTCTCAAATACAAAACAAATGTTGGTAAAAACAGTCCCATCATAAGGCTCATTACTACCTGTAATATCTATTGCAGATTTCTTAATCTTGATATATTTCATGACCACTCAACATCATTCAGGAAAAAGGCTCTGGCAACTAAAGATTATCAACATGTAATTGAAATAGAAATAGAAAAGCTTTATTCGATGCTCATTACACGTCACTGCAGTACAGATAGGACGTATCAAACACAAAAATTTACATAGTAATAATGATCTATACATGAAAATCTAATACAAAATAAGTAAAATAAAAAACAGACACATCAGATACAAACCAAAAATATAAAAACAACGGTGTTATCATCTGCAAAGCAGTGCAATGTAAGGAGCACTGAAGGGATGTAACTCGGCATATGTTGGAGGACACCAACACCGATTTTCAGTCACATCCGGATTGAAAGAAAGGAAAGACGGAGGAAATGCAGTGCAGAGCTAGAAAAATACCAGTTAACTACTTAAAATATTATCAAGATTGATAGCTCAATAAAGAATTGCGTTACATTATAATATAAAATAGAATAAGAAGTCAATACATACATAGATATACAATAAATAGATAGTTTTGAAGATTAGTACACAATTGAATACTATAATTAAATAGATATATTAATTACATCATATTATGCATCCTCTCCTATGTACCTCTTAGCATATAATGCTAAGAGGTACATAGGAGATACGAATTGATACATTTAGCTATATCAAATGGAGCCGTTCGATCGAAACCACGTTGTACTCTTAACACAAAGGCGCAGTAGCAGATGTCGACATCGCTCGTCTCGTGTAGATCGCAATATATTATTATTATGTATCGTGCTATTATGAGGAGACATTTATACCTACATAGTGTTTTTTTTAAGGAACAGAAAATTACTAATATAAAATAAAAATAAAAATTAACAATACACATTAACCTACAACATAAGAGAAAATTAATTATTACCAGTAAGTTGCATGTTTAACAAATACTTCTTAAATTTACATTTAAAGTTACCAACTGTTTTTACTGATCGCATGGGTGGAGGCAAGTTGTTCCAACACTTTGTCGCCAAGTATCTGAAACTTCCCCGGAATGCTGATGATTTGTGCATTTGTGTTATAAGCATATACGCTGAGCCTCTCGTGGAATGAGTAAGCTGCTTATCACAGGCCCATTGAAGCTTATCGAACAGATACGGCGGAGTTCGGTATCTAATGACGCCGAAGAGCATGGTGGCAAAGTGCAGCTCCCTTCTTTGATTCATGCGAAGTATCTTAGCATTGTTGAGGAAGGGAGATACATGCTCACGTGGAGGGACATCGAAACAGTATCGGGCACATGCATTCTGTACTTTTTGTATTAGATTTTTGGAGCGATTAAGTAGGCATGGCTAACTAATTATATTTATAACTAATAATTAATTGTGACTTTATATTAATGTATCTCGAAAAACGTAATCATTTGACGAATCGAATTGACATATTATCTTACTTAACATGACATATTTTACTAATATTCAATTTTTGCTAATTATTAATGTTTGATCAGAATCCAAATTGACCTATTTATATTTATACATACACACTTAGTTGACATTCTTATATACATTTAAAAGCTCTGTAATAATTATTCCAATATTTTGACAATTCTTAATATTTTATTGTAACTCTCTTATAATATTATCTAGGTATATTGAAATCTGTACTAATTTTATGCTGGCAACATTGTAATGTAACCAATTTCATAAAATTGTTCTAATATTAAACTAAAGTGTTGTGCATGTCTTTAATAAATGTAAGCACCATCTATCGTTTGAGAAATTAAAATAACTAATGTATTGTGTTTATGTTGTTGATGAGCCGAAATAAATAAATAAATAAATATTGACTACCGACGCTCATAGACATGGCACAACCAAAAGGTATTTGCCCTCCTTTCCGTATTCACCGAAATGAGCCACCGGAAACTCACAAATCGCACGAAACACGACAGCATAGCTGTCACTTGACACTGGTGTTATGTGAGCGAGAGATACCACCCCAGTCGTGCCGGCCCAGTTCGGTTTGCAGACTGGCACTACCCTTTACAATGTATTATAATTGATATTCAGACCAGAGACTGAAGTTTGAGAGCCCTAAGGGCATCTTCTCCGTGTACAAGACGGGCCCACCACGTGCATGCGGTAACCGTTTTAGTGTTGACCATATTGGCGGTCGTGGGACCATCCGCCCGTCAGGAGGCGGTGCAGGTAATATTTCGTGCGGTGCCCTCACCACGGGCTGCAGCACGGCGAGCGCGCGCGGCAGGGCGGCGGCGGCGGTGGGCGGCGCGGTCGGCAGCAGCGCGCGGCACCGCTCCACGGCGCCCGCACCCGCCTCCAGCACGCTGGTCAGACGGTCCGCGCACGCGCCATCCCGCGCGCCCGTCGAGCGGCGCAGCTTCGTCTCCAGCTGACACAACACAACTTATTACAACTCCTCTCTTATGTTTTTTTTTCGACATCCACTGACACCCGCTACACCAGAGGGTTAGCAGGTGTGTTGCTGGCCTTTCAAATGGGAGTATGCCTTTTTCTTGAATGTTAAAGCTATTTACGATGTTCGTATCAAACACAAGTGTCCAGTTCGTTATTATTGTCCACCAACACAGTGAAAGTCACTCCGAAAGAAGCGATAAGTGCAAAGAAGGTTATTTGAACGTCTAGCTCGTAGGGAGTGGCGCTTGCCATTTTTTCTCCATATAAATATAATATATAACCGACAAGTGAAATGCTTTCAATCGAATGTTATAATTTTAATGAAATGCGGGTCCGTGTACGACTATCGTACAGATCACCAGCGGGAAGGATGCTGTGCCACACTCTTGTCTGCAAGGCTCTACCATCCTGCATCTTACTCCCGTAAAACAGCTTCGCTATGTTTCGGAGAGAGGGGCAGGACACGCATTGTAGTTACTAGCATTAAGTCTCTGACTTAACGTCGTTGCGTGTTCATGGGCGACGCTGACTCCTTACCATAAGGTGGCACGATGTCTGCCGGTTGGCCGTAAAAAACGTCAGGCAACCTGGGCGGCGAGGTACTTGGCGAGCAGGTCCACGCCCTCAGTGGCGCTCCCGATCTGTGGGAACAACTTGAACAAGCGCTCCACTGCCTGGTCGTCTTCTTTCTGGGCCGCCTCCTCGAACCTGAAAAATTAAAACATCAGATTAATAATAATATATACCGAGTTACTATAGTAAGATACTAAAATTGGCAGATTGGATTGTCTTGAGACCTTTGCACAAGAAAAACTATGCCTAGTTGGTGTAATATATAGTTGTGTTATTGGGCATCAAGCAATCACTGCTTACACATTTTGCGTGTTTGGCATTTATGGTGGTCTCGTCCATAGCAAATGAAACTTGTATCAAATAGTCCTGTCCATAGCAAGTGTTCATTTGACCAAGGAGCAACTTAAACATATGCACTACAATTGGGCAGGTTGTCGAAAGTTTAGTTAGTAGCACACTAAAAGGGAACTGACTTGCGTATGAGGTGTTCCCGCAGCGTCCGCGCCGCCCGACTCATGTCGGCACGCGGGTCATCGCCGCGCGCACTCGCCGCCGCCACTGACCCTGGCTCCATGCTCAGGAACCGAGCTACGTGGCCTGCCGCTAGAAACAGTAACAATATAGTCAATTTAAAATATGTTTAAATAATGTAAAAATAAGTAAATAATTTCATTACCAAATTCAAGTCAAAAAGATGGAACGAAGTTCCTTTCGATTAATTAGAGAAGGAATTGTAATAAAAATAAGGAAAATAATGATTCGGGTAGGTATAAATTGTTTATGATATTTTTATCAATAAAAATCGGAGCATCTCCCGGCGTAAAATAATTAAAAAAAAGTCACCGAGATCTGTGGGATTTGAACTGGGGTTTTTTTTACTAAGCAGCAGCAGACGCAGTAATGTGCCAGTCAAAAAGCCGCACGGCTTACAACTATAGCAAAAAGTGTTGTGCCAACTTTTCGCCTTAATTATTTCCGTCTAGCCCCCTTTCGCGATGCGCAATAAGGAACTACATTCCAATAAAAGAATGTAAATATTTTATTCAGGGTGTCTTCAATTTAGGGTGATGAGCACATACTATAATTATAGAGAGCACATAATACCTGTCTCATAGTCGTGAGCTTTTATAGCCTGATCCACACCAGCGCTACACACTCTCAAATCTATCAAGTCATGTACTCTCCTTTGACACTCAGCAACACGGGTCTAAAAATAGGTACATAATTTCATCTTTTTAAATAGTAGAGATAACCAACAGATAGACTATATAATATTTTAATTCTAATGTATTTCATAGGTTATAGATGATGGGCAGTGGTGTGGTATCACATACAAAACACCACAAGCACTAGCTTGACCATTCCCTATGTCATAGCTAAAAAATTGTGATAAATTGATATGAAATTGTGTCATTTGATAATTTTATCATGGCTTAGATTGTATAGCTACGTCATTGACCAAGAAATTTGTGTGAGTCAAGTTACTTTAGAGAAATGCTACTACATTTTATATAAATGTATACTAAATCAAATATGTACGGACCCTAGCAAGGTCTAGTTGTCTGACTTTAGCACTGACGTCTCTTGCTAAGGCTGCAGTTTTCTCTACCATGTGAGCAGCAACCTCAGCATCATTTTTGACTTCACTAAGTTTAGAGTATCCCCGGCTTGCAGCGCGGAGGCGTCCTTCCAGGGTACATGCTCGCGATAAAGCATTGGCTAATGCTTCGTTTACTTCAGACTGCAAATTTATCACAAAATTAGTGCTTACTTATCTTACCTTTAATCAGTTCAATATTTTTATATTATAAAGGAACATAATAATTTTAATGAGTACTTATAACTTAAATGACAATAAAAGAATTAAACCTCTTCTTTTTCTATTTCATTAATAGCTTTTTGTAAACCTTCTTCTGAAGAAACGTCATATTTTTCCAAAAGAAGTGTTAAAGACATCGCTTACGGGATTGTTATTATTTTTTACACGTAATCAATAAAACCTACGATCTTTTATTTTTTATTTTTGTTGATGTACACAGTTGACAGTACAAATGTAAAACTCTGTCAAGTGTCAGTTGCTTAATATGACAGTGACACTTTGGTGATTTTTTTTTTTTTTTTTTTTTTTTTTGGCAGTTCTCGTACGTAGTACATTTGCCATTATCAAACGGGAGAAATTTTTCCATGTATATAAAGGGACGAGAGATGTTAAATTTAGGAATCATTCAGGGCAGGATATAGGATATGTATGACAAGATAATAATAATATTATTATGAAATATTAATTTATATAGCTATACATATATTTAAATATATTACTTATATTATAGACACACAAGACTTTCATCAAATAAATACTAAACCTAAATTTCTATATTATTAGTAATTATATAATCTGAAATTATTTTATATATGTAATATTTTTTTATAAATAACAGACAAGTAATTGAGGTTGGAAAAGGGATTTGATGATCTAGTAAGGATTTCAGGAAATCGGAACGGTCATATAAAGGACAAGAAAAGAAAAAATGATTTACATCGCCAGTTTCACAACCACACAAACAAGAAGAGTCGTTAATAATTTTAAACTTGGAAAGATGAGCAGGTGTACAAGTATGGCCAAGTCTCAATCTTGAGATGATACTAGAGCACCTCCTATTAAAATTCATTGAGAAAAACCATGGTTTTGATAAAATATCAGGCTGAAGAGAGTAATAATAATTACCTTTTTGTTTACTGCTTTTTTCCCATGACGTTTTCCAACATGTATCAAGATCGAGTTTAGGTATTGATAACAAGTCTGAGCAGTAAATCTTATACGGAACAAGGTCACCACATGAAATAGCTTCATTAGCGAGAGCGTCTGCTATAACATTTCCTTGGATTCCAGAATGTCCAGGAATCCAAGAAAATTTAATATTGTAATGTTTTGCTATGCATATTGTTAGTAATTGTCTTGTGTCAAATATTATGGGGTTGTGTTGCTTAATTTTAAATGGGTTTTTTTCTAAGGCTTGTAAAGAACTAAGTGAGTCAGTAAAAATGATTGAATTTTTGAGTTTAGCTAGTATTATATAATCTATGGCTTTGAAAATACCCAAGCACTCTCCAGAAAAAACAGAAGATTCTGGAGGGAGTTTTACCTTCTGTACAATGTTATATTGACGGTGGAAGATACCTACGCCTACTAAACCGTTAACATTATGTTTCGAAGCATCTGTAAATATGAGATGGGTATTTTTAAATTTTTTCTCAACAATTGCATTAAATTTTTCATTAGCTATTAAAAAATCTGACTTAGCTATACCAATATTTAATATTTGTGGTGATAGAATAAGAGATTCGAAGGAACAAGAAAACAAAGGTAACATGTTAGATTGATGTAAAGGTGCAGAGAGAGATTTAAACTTATAATAGCTATTAATTAAATGTGGATTCGATTTATGTATCCAATACGGTGAATTAGATACTAAGTAAGCTAAAAGATGAAGTTTTTCAATAAGAGGGTGATTGGAAAGCTGTAGACGTCGAAAGAGAAATTTATCAGACAAATACTGACGACGTAGTTGTAACGGAGGATCACAGCACTCAATTTGTAAAGCGTTAATTGGGCTAGACTTCATTGCTCCACAAATGATTCTCAAACATTTGTTTTGAATTTTGTTCAACATTTTAAATCCAGAAAGAAGGCCCGGTTCCAATAGGAAGGTTCCATATTCGAGGACACTACGTATGAGAGCATTATACACGAGTTTCAAATAAAAGGGATGGGCACCCCACCAAACTCCTGCTAAACATCTTATGATGTTTATTATTTTTTCACACTTATTTGCGATGAAATTGCAATGAGGGATGCCTGTAAGTTTCCTGTCTAAAATGACACCTAAAAATTTAAAATCATTTTTTTGTGGTATAATGGTCTCATCGTAATAAACATGAACTGGAGTGATAGTTCGCATACGGGAGAATAAAACTACTGAGCTTTTAGATGGGGACAAATATAGTCCATGATCATCAAGCCATTTTTTTAAATATTGAAGTGATGACGTGTGACGTGACTCTGTGCATGCTAATTTAATGTTTTTACTTTTTACATATAATAATAAATCATCCGCATATTGCAAAACTTCAATCTTTCTATCAATAGCTAAGTCTAGATCATATGTGTATAAATTATACAATAAGGGGCTCAAAACGGACCCTTGTGGAAGGCCTTTGGATAACACTCTAGAATGTTTTTGTTCACCATCAGTAAACAAAATCGATCTATCATTAAGCATATTTATAACAAAAGAAATAATTTTTCTGGGAATCTGAAGGCATAAAAGTTTTTGTTTAAGAATTGGTATCACGACATTGTCATAAGCATTAGATAAATCCAAAAATGCTGCAATGACAAAATTATTATCAGAGAAGGCTAGCCTGATATCGGTTGTAAGTAAACTAATATTATCTATACTACTTCTGTTTCGTCTAAAGCCAAATTGAGTTGTTGATAGCAAACTGTTGCTTTCAACGAACCATTCTAGACGATTCTTAATTAATTGTTCGCAGATTTTTAGTAGGACAGATGAAAGGGCAATAGGACGGTAAGACAAAGCAGAAGAAGGATCTCTATTAGGTTTTAATATTGGAATTACAATTTGTGATTTCCAATTTGCAGGAATGTGACCAGAGTGAAAAATAGAATTGATTAAATTTAAATAATATGTCATGCTTATGTCATTTAAATGAGTAATGAAAGAATAATATATTCCATCTGGACCAGGTGCAGAATCTGATGCATATTCTAAAACGTTCTTTAATTCTGTCATTGAAAAGGGAGAGTTTAATTCAGATGATTCATTGTATAAGGCACCGTTATCATTTAAGTTATCTTTACGAAAATTAACAGTGGGAGGAGCAATTCTATCAAGAAAATCGTCTACTAGAAAAGATGGAAAAGTTGGGGATGGGGTGGTATTATAAGCTGATCTAAATCTTCCAATGTTTTCCCAAACACTGGATGAGGGAGTATTGGGAGATAAAGATGAGCAGAACTTTCGCCAGCTGTCTCTTTTTTTTCTTTTAAAAAGTAATTTTGTTGCGTTTGTAATCTCCTTTAGTGATAAGAGGTTTTCTAATGTCATATTATTATTAAATATTTTTTCAGCATTTTTTCTTTTATTTAAAAATTCTTTGCATTCGACATCCCACCATGGAGGACTTGGAATATAAGGGTTCCCATGTTTTATATTAAAAACTTCATTGGCACTTTCAATTAATGTATCTAAAAAAATTTGGGCACCGCAAGAATCACTAATATTTTCTGATATTTTCTGACTAAGTTTTAAATCAACTTTACTACTAAATTGAGTCCAAGTGTCAGAATTGACTTTTGATATATTGTATCTCGGGAATAGTTTATTGCAAGTTTTAATTAATTTGCCAGGAGGAAATGAGGTAATAATGGGATAATGATCACTGCCAAATGTGGATGTTAAAACAGAACTTGACAGCTGAGATACAAATTGGGGTGAGCAAATAGTTAGATCTACTACACTATTTCCTTCAGATAAGTTTGTACGTCTAGTAGAATTACCATTGTTGATGATACACAAGTTGTTTTTATCTAGAATGTCCAAAAGTTTATTACCATAACAGGTTGTCATGGAGCAGCCCCAAGACTGGTGATGACAATTAAAGTCACCAGTTATAATTAATGGTTTAGGGAGGGATAAGAATATATCCCCAACTTCATTTAATATATTAATAGAAATATGTGAAATATATACAGAAACAAAACAAACTTGATTTACAATTACGGCTAAAATAGAAATTTCAGAACTATGTACAGGAGTGGATATTATATTAAAAGGGTAGCCTTTCTTAATGAGAAATGCTACACCACCATATCCATCTAATCTGTCTTCTCTAACAGTATTATATTTTTTAATATTTAATGTAAAACCTGGTCTAAGCCAAGTTTCACATAATGAAAATAAAAAAGGGTTATATTTATTTAATAAGTAAATTAGATCACTTTTTTTATTAATTATGCTTCTAGCGTTCCATTGTAATATTTTGTTGGCCATTATTTATTTTGATTATATTTACAATTAACTCCATTAAGGGGGCAACGATGGACGGTATATTATTATTGGTCTGGGCAAAGGTTTGTAATAAAGATATAATATCTGATATTTTTGTTGGTTCTTGTGTGGAGGGAGTATCATTTGAAATTGGGCTATAATTTTTATCTAATTGATTAAAGGAAAATTCTTTTATGATATTATCATGTGCAGTTTTGTCGTAACCTTTTCCAACTTGTATAGGGCGGGAAGGTTTAGATATAACTGTTTTCTTGTAAGATTTTTGTGGAGTATAAGAAGATGGAGTATTAATATTTTGGAAAGATAATTTTCTTTGAGGACTGGACAAGGTTTCAGCGAATGATTTATTAAGTATAGGGAACATTTTACTTGCTTCTTGATAAGAAACACAATTTTGGGACATATATAGTTTTATTTCTTTTTGTCTGTTAAGTTCCGGACAAGATTTACTGTTTGCCATATGGCGACCAGAACATTGACAACAGTAATAGTCATCTTCAACATTACATGAATCACTAACATGATCCTGACCACACTTGAGGCATCTTGGTTTGGAACGACATTGCATCTTTGTATGACCATAACGACAGCAGTGATAACATTGGATGGTGGGAAAAACATATAAGTCTACGGGCAGAGAGTTGTAGCAGATAAATATTCTTTTTGGGAGTACCTGACCATCAAAATACATTACTACCGACTGTGTGGGTTTCCATATTGGAGACCCATCAACAATAGTTTTATAATTAAGTCGTCTAATTTTAACTATTTTGCCACAGCCAACAGGGGTTGAGATATTAGAAATAATTTCCTCAGGAGACCAATCTGTTGGAACTCCTCTAACAATGCCTATTCTTAAAATATTAAATGAAGGGACATATGCTTTATAATTATTGTCGGTGATTATACTATTGTTAATAAAAGAGTTAGCATCAACATAATTTGTGAAGGAAACAGACATACGGTTTCGACCAATTCTCTTAACACTACCATTAACTATATTATAAATTTTATTTTTTAAAAGAAAATTTCCGAAGGTTATCGGGTGCAATATTTTTCCGTCATTATCAGAGGATTGGATCTTCTGAACATGAATAATGTAAGGAGGTGCATCTAGTTCATTGTAAAGATTTCGACCAATTGGAGTATTTGGTTTACTGACTGAATCATTAATATTATGAGGCACTGGATTATCTGATTGTAATAAAGGATGTGCAAGTGGAATATTAGTTAAATTTTTACCCTCATCTGATTTATCGGATGCTACACAACGACATCCAATGTCCTTTTGGTTTCCCGTATTTTTTCTTTTCTTTTTGTTACAATTTTTGCATATTTTATGCAGGCGACCACGTTTTAAACTAACTTTTTTGGAAGATTGGTCAGTGTCCATACTAGAATCATTATATTCTACTGTAACAAAACTGCAAGCTTCGGGCACTTTACATGTTCCCCCGGGATCCGGGGGTTCATTCATGTTGCAATAGAATGTAAAAAGAAACTTACCAACCAAGAATTTTCTAACTAACTATAATATATACAAATAAAATTTATAAAATAAATATTATAATAAACTGATCTGAATGACTAAAATAATAAAAAATTAATGAGAAACAAAAAACCACAACTGCGCGCCTTGAAATTTCCCGCCGTTTTTTTTATACACTTTGGTGATTTATTATTATTATTTTCATTTAAAGGCATTAGCTACTACGCTATTAGTAGATTAGTAGTAAAAAAAGAAGTTTTTAGTAGAAATTCGTATTGCATGGCAATTAAAATATATAATCATTTACCGAATAAATTAAAAACAAAAAACATAAATTTATATAAGCGATGTTTATTTAATCTTTTATTGACCAAATGCTACTATGGGGTGGATGAATATTTAAAAGATAATGAGTTAAGAATATGAGATTTGTTGTTAACTAATTAATTAATTATTAATAGGACACTATCTAGAATTAAAATAACATTAAATAATATAAATAATACTTTAAAACTGACAAGAACTATGTTTGCATTATTATAATGAATTATTGTACACCATAGTGATGGTAAGATGTAAGGACTATATATTCTTGTAAGACCTATAATTTGTTACTACATCTAACAATAAAGAATTTTGAATTTGAATTTGATGCTTCCCGCCAGTACATAACGGAGAATGGTGACAATTTTTTTAAAGTAGTTTTGTTCCTGTTAGAACCAGCTAAGACCAGAGGCCATGCTGCCAAGTCTGTCGTCTTAACAATATTTTGCCTGTGCTTTGGAGAAACAGCGGTAAATCTCAAGGAGCGTGGCTTCACCCATCTAGCCTCCATCAATCAATTTTCACTTCCCATTCCATCCACCCAAGGCAGTCCACCACAATATTCGCCAACCAATCACAATATATAAAGATCAAGTTTTTAAAACAAACACTATAGAAAACCACTCTGAATGGACAAAACACAAAATAACAATTAATTAACGAGAAACCAAAAAAACACAACCGCGCGTCCCGAATTTTCCCGCCATTCCACCACACTTTGGTGAATGGTGATTTTTATTATTAATAATAATTAAATATTAGAAAACGGAGAAACGGCGGGAAACCAAAAGGAGCGCGGCTTCGCCCCTCTAGCCCCCATCAATCAACTATCATTCCCCATTTCATCTACCCAGAGCAATCCTCAACAATATTCGCCAACCAATCACATAATATATTACACAGATTAACTTTTTAAAACAAACACTATAGAAGACCGCCAAAACAGTCCCACTAAGAAAACCACTCCAGAACGGTCCTCCACAAGATTCGTCAACCTATCACAATATATTATAAAGATCAAGTTTTTAAAACAAACACTATAGAAAATCACTCTGTATGGACAAAAAACACGAAATAACAATTAATTAACGGGAAACCAAAAGAAACACAACCGATGTTCGATGATGATCAATTAAATAACAAGAAAATTGATTTTATTGAACAAACAACATTCCTAGGCATAAAAGTAGACAAGCACTGCAACTGGAAATCACATATTGAGAGTGTTTGTAACAAATTAGATCGCTTTGTATTTGTCCTTAATAGGCTAAGATTGCTAAGTTACAAAGAGTCTTCCCTGTTAGCATTCCATGGATACGTGCAATCAACAATTAGGTATGGGTTAATTCTATGGGGCCACTCTACCCATTCACAAAAGGTATTCATAATACAAAAAAGTGTGTCAGAGCAGTTTTCGGTTCACATTTTATGGACAGCTGTAAGCCGTTATTTAAACGTCATAATATCCTGCCTCTGCCATGTCTCTATATTTATGAAATATGTGTTTTTGTAAGAAATAATATGAATCTATTTGAGAAAAAATCGGATCACACAAATAGATCTACCAGCCATGGAAATAAATTACGTGTACCTAGACAAAAAAAAGAAGTTTTTAGTAGAAATTCGTATTGCATGGCAATTAAAATATATAATCATTTACCGAATAAATTAAAAACAAAAAACATAAATTTATATAAGCGATGTTTATTTAATCTTTTATTGACCAAATGCTACTATGGGGTGGATGAATATTTAAAAGATAATGAGTTAAGAATATGAGATTTGTTGTTAACTAATTAATTAATTATTAATAGGACACTATCTAGAATTAAAATAACATTAAATAATATAAATAATACTTTAAAACTGACAAGAACTATGTTTGCATTATTATAATGAATTATTGTACACCATAGTGATGGTAAGATGTAAGGACTATATATTCTTGTAAGACCTATAATTTGTTACTACATCTAACAATAAAGAATTTTGAATTTGAATTTGATGCTTCCCGCCAGTACATAACGGAGAATGGTGACAATTTTTTTAAAGTGGTTTTGTTCCTGTTAGAACCAGCTAAGCCATGCTGCCAAGTCTGTCGTCTTAACAATATTTTGCCTGTGCTTTGGAGAAACAGCGGTAAATCTCAAGGAGCGTGGCTTCACCCATCTAGCCTCCATCAATCAATTTTCACTTCCCATTCTATCCACCCAGAACAGTCAACCACAATATTTGCGAACCAATCACATTATTATACTACACAGATTAAGTTTTTAAAACAAACACTATAGAAAATCACCAGAACAGTCTTACTATAGAAAACCGCTCCAGTTCACCACAATATTCGCCAACCAATCACAATATATACAGATAAGAAACCGCTCCGAATAAATAATATAATTAAATATAATATAATATAATATAAATAGCCCCTCAAATTCTAACTCCTCGTCCGGCATAACCACCGATGCCACGTGGGGGGCGGACATTGGCAACGTTTACGTTAATTAACTCAACCAATGACTAACGGAGCTCTAGTGACCTTCAATGATGAAGAGACAATTTAAGAGAACTAGTAAAGGGTCGCTTCCCGGGGGTGATCGCCGGGGCATGTCTGGGGCTGGCGCTGGACATGACAGCATGCAGACCGCCAGTGGCTTTCCGTTGAACAGGCGGACGGGAGCCGGGGAAACCGAAGATACTACAGCCGAACACATCCATGAGGGCGATAATGCCTTGTGGAGCAGGGTCATACCCACAGGCTCCACCGGTATATCGCCAGAGACCATAGCACCAAGCAACACAATATCAGATATAAGACAGAAATGGTCTCTAGAGGAAGTTAGGGAACTAATGTTTTGCTATTACAAAGCTAAAGCATTAGGTGTAGGTTATATCAAACGACTTGAAAAGCTTTTTAAAGAAAGAAACAGCAATAACCCCAAAGTAAATAAACTAAATGGTAACACACTTTCTAACCAAGCACGTAGCATCATTTCGCGTAAAATAGTATCAGATGAGGTCTTAAATGAAATTAAACAAAATGCGGAACATTTTATAGAGGCAGACAACGTTCAAACAACATCTTATAGCATTAATCCACAAGACCATAACGTACCTACAGGGATAAATCAAGAAAATCAAATACAACAACGAACAAATGAAGGCGAAGTAGTATCAGAAAATCGTAATGCTCAATCTTTAAGAAATTTACATGATTCAAGAAGAAAATGGTCACAAGAAGAGCTAAGTGAACTGATGTTTTGCTATTATAAAACTAAGTCTCAGGGTGCAGGATATGCAAGAAGACTAGAAAAACTATTTAAAGAAAGAAAATAAATTTAAACAACCCTAAGACAGAAAAGCTTATAGGACAACTTTTATCGAATCAGGCACGTAGAGTTATAACATATAAAGATTTACCCGAAGACATCCTAAGAGAAATCAGACATAACGCTGAGCAGACTAATTTATATGACGCTAATGCACCATTCACAAGAATAGATGAACAAAATAATGAAACCGAGGAACACAGACAAACATCACAACAAAGTCAGTCACAACCAATAGTAATCAATAATGAAACGCCTCCTTTCACAAATACGCAATCACATAATCATTCAAATACACCATTTGAATTGCACAACACTCAAACAAATATTCATAACAACAGCGATGAAAACATTCCGAACACTAATAATGAAAATTTCATAGAAATTAATGAAAACCTAGATAGTATCTTACTAGAATTCATGCAAAACTTAGCAGAAACTAAAGAAACGCTAATAGGAAATAGGAAAAATTTACCTAAACCAATATTTTCAAAAAAATTCTTTGAAAACTTAAATACAATAATCAATTTTTTACCTAATATTTTACGAACACAAGAAACTCTAAGAGATATCAACGACGTAAAACTCTTATAGAAGCCAATAATCAGAAGCCCTTTAATAAATCAACCACAATAAAACCTTTTAGAGATCCACCCTGGAAAGCTAGAATTAAGAAAAACATAGACGAAATTAGAAAAGAATTAGGCAGATTAATAAAAAGTAAAAACGACAGAATAGGCAAGAAAAAGGTAACCTCAATAAAAAAACTATATAACAAGTATAACATCTTTGATGAACAGAATTTAAATAATACAATAGAAATACTTAAGCAAAAAGTAAAATTGTATGCTGGTAGATTAAAACGTTACGAGGATATAAATAATAGAAAAACACAAAATAAACTATTTAAAGACAATCAACACAAGTTTTACAGAAGTATAGATGGTAAAAATATGAATACAACTGCTATCCCCAGCAAGCAAGAGATACAAGACTTTTGGTCAAAAATATTATCACTACCTAAAGGATACAATAAGAACGCACCGTGGATTACAGAAATAGAGACAGACTCAGGATGTGCTGAGGATAACAGGTTTCAAGATATAGATTTAGATAAGGTTAAAAATGCTGTTAGGAAAACACAAAATTGGAAAACGCCAGGAATTGATAAAATACAAAACTTTTATATAAAATATTTCACCAACACACACAGTTATATGGCAAAAGCATTTGATAGAATATTTAAAGGAACAGAAGAAACAGAAGAATGGTTCACGACTGGACAAGTTATTCTAATTCCGAAAAGCAGTAGTAATACAGACAATCCTAAAAACTGGCGCCCAATAGCGTGTCTGCCCACAATGTATAAAATACTGACATCAATAATAGCAGACGAATTGTACACATATTGTGATCAAAATAAAGTAATAGCAGTAGAGCAGCGAGGCTGCAGAAGGGGTACCAGAGGGTGCAAGGATCATCTCATGCTAAATAAGTCAATTCTGGAGGATGCGTACCATGCAAAAAAGAATCTCAGCATGATTTGGATCGACTATCAAAAGGCCTTTAACAGCATATCACATGATTGGCTTTTGAAAGTTCTCGAAATTTACAAATGCCCCGGTGCTGTTAAAGACTTTTTGAAAATGTTTATGCCAAAATGGAGAGTTATAATGACGGCTCATGGTGTGAACTCTTCTGTAACAACGGACCCTATACAAGTTAATTGTGGCTTATTTCAAGATGACTCATTGTCACCCCTTCTATTCTGTTTAGCAATAAATCCCTTATCCCAAATATTAAATAAATATGATAACAAAGGCTACAAACTTAAAGATAAAACATATATAAATCACTTACTTTACATGGACGATCTCAAACTCTACGCTAAAAATAAAAATAATCTAGCAGCCCTTCTACATACAAGTGAAATATTTACAAAAGATATAGGAATGAATTTCGGTTTCGAAAAATGCAATATATTACACATCGTTGAAGGAAGAAAGAAAGATAATCAGAGAGAAGGACAATTACTACTCAGTGGGGAGGAATTCAAGTACTTACAAGAAAATCAAACTTATAAATATTTGGGAATACATGAATCTGGAAAATTAAATCATAGCGAACTACGCCAGCAAATACTAAAGGAATATTTTAAAAGAATCAAAAAAATATTAAAAACACATCTAAGCGCACGAAACATAATAAAAGCAATTAATACTTACGCAGTACCCGTACTACTTTACTCGTTCGGAATAGTAAATTATAAATACAAAGACATAAATAATATAGATATAAAAACCAGGAAAATATTAGCACTGAACAAAATACACAAACAAAAATCAGAAGTAGAAAGACTTTATTTACCTATAGAAGAAGGCGGAAGAGGATTAATTAATATAGAATCATTATACAAAACACAAATAATTAAATACAATAAATATCTAAACAGTGCTAATGATTACCTGATAGAAGCGGTTAATGAACATGATAAAAATATTAATCAATACTCAATAAATAAAGAATCAAAAGAATACATAAAAGAGATAGGACTGCATACAGACGAAAATGTAACAGATAAAAATATTAAATCAGCCATAATAAAGAAGAAAATTCAAGTTTGGAAATCGAAGCCACTACGTAACCAATTCCATAAGCTAGTCTTAGAAAAAAGCAATATAGATAAAGATCTTTCATTTCGTTGGCTAAAAAAACAACTGATATCTCCCATATTAGAAGCATCGGTTTTTGCAATTCAAGATCAGTCTATTATAACGAAACAGTTTGAAAGAGACATTATGAAGAAACCTACTGATGGCAAGTGCCGAATCTGTGCTGAAAAAGACGAAACAATACAGCACATAGTATCAGGATGCGAAAAGTTAGCAGGAAAATATTACGTACAAAGACATAACAATATAGTGCAATATATATTCTGGCTTCTTTCTAAAAAACATAACTTTGAAATTAATAAATTCTGGTGGAAAGACTCTCTTAAACAACCTCAAGTAAAAGAAAATGACACAGCCAAACTGATGTGGGAGATGCCAGTTCAAACAGATGTTACTGTGAATCTCAGATGAAGTAAAAAAAGGTAGATAGCGCACTTGGAACAAGAAAGTGAAGCCACTTTTTTAAGTATGTGTGAGTGAATGAAGGGTTGCCATTTTTTAAAATATCCCTTAAAAATGTATATTAATAAAAATAGGTAATAAGTGAATGCGACAGCGAATATTTTTATAAAATACAATAATATTACGAATATGTAGGAGGCGTGTAGGATCACTTTATAAACTGTCTCAATAGATATCTTATTGACACAATTGTTTTATTTATTTATTTATTCCCATGAATGTAGTAAATACATAGGTGATATTAAAAAAAAAAAAAAACAAGTTCTATACATTCTACCATAACATGGTGTGTGAAAATAAAACTTTACATAAATAAACAATTAATATAAATTAACAGGAAAAAATAGTTACAATTAAATAAACTTGATAAATACAACATGTCCTTAAAATCATTGTCAGAGAATAACAGTTTCAAAATAATTGATTATAATAGTAATTAGAAAGTCACATTTTATCAATACACAATTTAAATTAAATACATAATAATAGTTTTCCATTAAAAAAAACATTTAAATTATAAAAACATTTCTCTGCAAGCCACACTGTTACATTTTTTGACGTGACAACGTCTTAAATTAGGTTGCGGCTGGGAGTCACTTATGAAAAAGTGTAACGCTCGGTAACGTTACGATGAGTCACCGAAACGATGTCACGTAAAATCTTCGCCCGTAAAACCGACTTTACAGGCAACCATTTTTTAATTTATTAAATGGTAAATCTTTGAATTTATAAATAATTAAATACATAGTCCTGCTGTGGGTACGTGAGTCCCAAAAAAGATACAACATAGGTTATACGAGGTCATTTCGATTCAGTCATTTAGCGATCAAATAATAAAATAATAATTATGTCACCTCTGTACTTAATTATTTTGCTATGCTTTGCCTGCAATTGACTTACCCACTATTGGGCTATTAGAAATACTAACTTCTGGCAACACTCTTCCGATACGTCATTTCGGGGCAATAATATTATTTATGTTGATTAACCTCAAAATAGTGTTAAAATATCTTATAAGAATATAGTCTTGTGTTTATTTATGTGTGAAACGATATTTCTTTAGACTCTTTGGTCACTTTTGTATTGTTTTTACACCATTTAATTACACAGAACGGTATTTTTTTGGCAAACTTACTGCACGACGACTCGTAAGATACTAACAAAAATGAGCTTAGTTTTGGTGTATCTGTGTGCGTGAGCGCGTATATTTACATGAAGGAGCTTAGTTTTGTGGCTTCAGTATTAGCAAAGGCCGTGCGTCATCTACCTTTTTTTACTTCATCTGAGCTGTGAATCACAAACTATATAGAGAATACTACGTATTGCTGTGAATCACAATAGACCAGACATTATTTACATAGACAAACTACAAAATAAGACCTACCTAATAGATGTCACAATACCGACCGACTACATCATTGGCGCCAAAGAAATAGAAAAATTAACTAAGTACCACTTACTAAAAAAAGAAATAACCCGATTATGGAAAACCAAAGTTGAAATAGTACCAATAGTAATAGGAGCTACAGGAATGATAGCCAAGAGTATTCGACGGTATTGTGACAGGCTAGACGCAAACATAGACATAACAATAATGCAAAAACAAACAGCCATTCATACAATTACAATAGTTTCTAAGGTTTTGGGGGATAATATTTTAGTAGATAGTGGGGGATCCGAGGCTCCTCTTCCCTGAAGGCTTCAGGGCGGGACCAGGGAAAGCACCAGCTGAGGGCGGCTGAGATAAACTAGGTTTAACTAAAGTAATATAAATAAATAATATAATTCACGGGAAACCAAAAAAAAAACCGCATGCCCCGATAGAGTGCGCGCACGATAAGTCTGCGCGCGGCCAATAAAGGAACTAAAATGACAAGCTGCCATATTGCTCTTGACAGGTGATACTAGTGGCTAACGTTTTGACGTGACAACGTCTTTTAATTCGATGGAGCCGCCTGCACGAACGAAAAAAGATGACGTATGCGGCGTTACCTCCCTCTGAGGCGTAGACAGAGAATACTATTACTCTGTCTACGCTCTGAGGCGTTCCATTTTCTTATGACGTTGTCACGTTCAACTATCGTCAGTAAACTGACTTTACAGACAACCGATTTTTTTATAAAAATTAAGGTATTATCATGCCAAAAGTGTTAAACTGTGATGGTGGAGAGATTTTTTTTTTCTTTTTTTTTCTTTAACGCCGGGAAATGTTCTGAGGCATCCCGCGGAAGAGTGGGTCTCCCCACGCGGGTATGTGGGACTCGCTGCGCCCGACAGCTGGTAAGTGGACACAGCTCTACCCACTAAAACCCGGCGAATGCCACCAATGCCACCTTTGGTGAGGTGCCCCGGATCTAGTAAACAAAACAGGGCACCTCGACCGCCAGTCAGTCCCTCAAGGGACCGACGCCACCTCCACAGAGGACTTGTCCCGCACCACACAACAAACCCTCCCAACGTCGGGACAGTATAATGGGGTGAGGTTTCCATCCTCACCCCTTGCCCCCTGCTCTTTTGTCCCCTCTTCTTATAAGAGGGGTACAAAGAGCCCCCTCGGCCCAATTAGCTTCGCCCAAGGTGCAGCGGCTCACCCTAGGTTACTGAGCCCCACCGCCACGACAAGGCCCGAACCATGGTGGGGATGGTGGAGAGATAGTGCTAAAGGTAAAAAAGGCTTGTGAAGAAGAAAGAGATCATGGTGACCATGGTGATCGGTATATTCCCACAACAAAACTTTGAAAAAAAAACTCAAACAATGAAACTAATCTAAATCTTTACTTTTTTTTTGGAAAGCGCTCATCATAATTTTATGTTAGAAATATTATGACAATGTGCTGCCAAATCAAACATAAATTATATCATGATATTTTAAGGATTGTTTTGTTATTTTCAGGCATTTCAGAACGAACTGTTTCTACAATAATTGTGAATGAAGGATCTAAGACAGCACAAACTTCCAACGAAAATTGTCACGCCAGGAAAGAAAGAGCACGCTATTATTATTATGAATAAATATTTTACATACTTATGCCATTCTTTATCAAGAATAATAATGTATGTATTTAATAAAAAGCAATAAATTACATGCTTTAATTTCAATGCTCAATGACGATCGATCAGTTCAGTACGACTGCTTTGATATTTATTTATTTATTGGTTTACTAACACCTGATAACACAGATACAGCGCGCGAGCCGGGCGCTCCGTGATGTCGCGCCTCGAGCCCGAGCCGGGCCCGGCCCCGGTTCCGAAAGTTAGGATAATAATTATTATTGTATCAATGTAATATGGTAGAATTGTGTATCCTAAATATGCCTACTGAAAAGTCAGCGGTGGCATAATATTTCTATATTAGTTAAATATAACATACTACCTACATCCATTTTAATACTTTAAAAATTGGCAATAGGGATGTTGACAGGATTCATATAAAAATATAATTTTGATGTTATTTGGTAGTTTATATGATAGAATTCTGAAAAAATACAATATTTTCCCTTATTTTTATATGATTAAATTAATATTTCATAAATAAAATGTAACAAAATTTAAAATAGGTCACGTGATAATAAACGGAAATGACGTCACCAGTTCCTATTTAGCGGAAGCGGAAGAATGTTGACGTACTTTTATACACCATTTTCCGTACGCAGTACATATTGTAAAAACAATTTTTCAGGCGTTTTGACAGTGTACACACACATAGGCACCGTAAAACAATTATAAAACTTAGAGGCTATTTTTTAATAACGACAACTAGAATCATTTTATCACTTTTACGATGCTTAACAACATATGACGTCACGTGACAAGTATTAGCGTTTTGGAACGAAATTTAAAATGCATTATAAAATGCAAGATTTTATAGGCATTTGACGTATTTAAGCAAAAGTTGATAATATTTAGGCCTCCCCTAGATATTTATAAATGATTTAAAAACATTTCTGAAAAATGTCAACATCCCTATTATAAAGCGGTAATGTAAAAGCTATTTAAAAAAATACGGTACTAATTATTGAATATATTCTTGCTTCTTACTATTTGAAAGTTGCGCGTCTAATAAGAGAATGTCAAAAACATAAAACGAACAAAAGGTATTAAAACCTTAAAACCTTATTGGACGAATCAAAGAGAGGTCGCTTTTTATAATACTGGCGACTATAGTTTTCAAACTATTTTTAAATTAATATCAAGATTAATTTTTGCTATTTAAACCAGCTAAATCAACACGCCCCCTCAAAAATTAATCGCAACTATTCATAACGACTAAATTCGTCTAATCAGAACACACACACTTTCAAATATTTTCTGGGAGAACACGAACAACCTGGTCCAACATTTGTTGCATGGATTAGGGAAACCCAGGAAAACCTAATCAGACCAGTAAAGTAAAATCAATGTTATTTTAAACAGTCATTCCTAATTTATAACAATTAAGTATTATATAAATAAAATTTAGTGCTCTTAAAACAACACATTATTTTAATCCCATCTTTCCTCTCATTGATTGAAAGGTTACTCCAGGTAATGGCTTAGTCAGGACATCAGCAAGTTGCTCACCTGTGGGAATATAATTTTATTTTATTACATTTTTCTCAATTTGTTCTCGAGAGAAATGATATTTAATATCAATATGTTTTGTCCGCTTATGACTTGTTGGATTATTAGCGATACTGATACAACCATTAATATCTTCTTATATAATAATGGGCTTATCAATGTTTATATTTAAACTAGCTGCTAAAGATTTTAGCCATAATGCCTCTCTTACAGCTTCAAACAAAGCCATATATTCAGCCTCTGTCGAAGAAGCTGCTACGGACATTTGTTTTCGTGTACTCCAGGTTACTGTACATTGGTCGAAAAGTTTAAATAAATACCCGGTTGTACTTTTTCTGTCTTGTGTATCATTACCTCCCCAATCAGAATCAACGTACCCACATAAAATATCACTATACCTAATTATTTCTCACGTAACATAATTTTAAGTCAGTTGTGCCTCTTAAGTACCTCAGTACTCATTTAAGACATTGCCATAATTCCTTGTTATTTTTATTCGTGTATCGACTCAGTATATTAACACTCGCGCTTAAATCGGGCCGAGTAGATAGCATAATATACATTAGACACCCAATAACATTACGACACGGAGCATCATATCTCTACTCAGAATTTATTGCATCATAATTTAATTTATTTTCTAAGGGAGTAGATACTGGTTTACAATCATGCATATTAAACTTGGTAAGAACCATTTTTATGTATGCACTTTAATCAGATACTAAAACAGAAATAATTTTATTTCGTTTAGATCAGTAATTTCGAACTTATTCATCAAATACCCTTTAAAACTATTCATTATTTCAAGGTCTGCACAAGCCAGAACCAAATCGTCAACATACAGTACAATATAATATATATTTTTATGTACATCTCCATTATCCAACATGTAAATACATCTATCAACAGATGAATTTTTAAAACCTTTTTGTTTCAAGGACTGTTCAAATACTTCAAACCAACACCTAGCTGCCTGTTTTAAACCATATAATGCCTTTTGTAATTTACAGACATAGCCCTTTCTATTACAAACAACTTCAGGAACTCTCATGTATATAATTTCCTCTTTTAGTAAGCCATTTAAGAAAGCAGTCTTAACATCCATATGGTGTAGTAACAGATTATTTTGGTTAGCAAATGCAACAATAAACCTAAAGCTAGATATCCTAGCTACTGGTGCAAAAGTTTCATCATAATCTACCATGTATTTCTGACTGAAACCTCTATTTTATATGGATTACCGAATTTATAATTTTTAATTGTGAATATCCATTTACAATCTACAATATTTTTATTTTTCGGTCTTGGCACTAATGTCCAAGTATTATTTATTTCAAGTGAATCAAGTTCACTTTTAATAGGCTGTTCCCATTTAACCCTATCGTCTCTATTCTTTATTTCATCAAAAGAATTTGGAACAGCATTTATCATTGCTTGTGCCGATAACATGCATTCATCTGTACTAGATTCATCATATGATATCTTAGGAATATTTTTAATCCTTTCACTCCTGGGACGACTGGCATCAAAACCATTATTTTCTTTTTCTAATCTTGGAAATTTATAACTGGGATCACAGAGTACATCTGATTTCTCGCTATCAGATCTATCATCACTATCTGATTTATCATTACCAGATTTATGAAACCTATCTGATTTCTCAATATCAGATTTATTGAAACTATCTGGTTTATCATTACCAGATATATAAAACCTATCTGATTTCTCAATATCAGATTTATTGAAACTATCTGGTTTATCATTACCAGATTTATAAAACCTATCTGATTTCTCAATATCAGATTTATTGAAACTATCTGGTTTATCATTACCAGATTTATTTTTCATTACTGAAACTTCAAATGAATCAGTTTCATCTGCAGAACTCTTATTTGTTCCGTCAGATATAGTTTCAACTGCAGAACCCTTATTTGTTCCGTCAGATATTATACCTGGCCGAGACACCATATAATTTGTTTCGTCCACAATAACATCCCTTACAACGGCATGTTTATGAGATTCTACATAGCATACTAATTTCGTTTTATTGAGTTTATCATGAGCATATACAGTTGAACCAAATACTTTTAAATATTTAAACAAAGGCTTTTTGCTATGCCACAACTCATAAGATGTCTTCATTATTTTTAATGCTCTACTCGGAATAATATTTATTAAGTAAGTCGCTGTTAAAACTGCATCACCCCAGAAAACTATCTATCTTTGCACCGTTAATCGAAGAACGAGACTTTTCTGTAATAGTCTTTATCATTCTCTCAGAAACACCATTCTGTTGTGGAGTCCTAGGTACTGTCAAATGATAAGTAATTCCCCTCTGAGTGCAATAATTTTTCATTTCAGTAGATAAATACTCACCACCATTATCACAATATAAATTTACTATCTTTAAATTAAATTTTGTTTCGCTTTTTGTAACGAAATCTTTAAAAACATCAAATAAATCCGATTTATATGTTAACAAATATGTGACACAGTAATGGGTAAATTGATCAACAAAGATCACAAAATAATTTCTATTGTCTACAGTTGTAGCCTGTAGGAGTGATAGGACCACATACATCCAAGTGCACAATAAAATATAGTATAGGTTTATTTAAACCATTTTTGTGTTTAGCTCGAATAAACGGCAGTCAATATTACATTCCATTAATGCATGCTTCAGATAATTTATCATCTGTTACTACTAAATCATTTTTTTTTCATGTCGTCAAACATGAAGTTATGTTTAATTTCTAAGAATTGATTATACTTGTATGTCATAGCCATTGATGCCAGAATTTATAATTTTTACTAATACACGCCTGTCGACTGACATGCGACTGCGACTGTCGCTCAATGATACAAAAAATGGTAATTAAATTATTGGTAGACACATCTCGCATAATAACTATACCATTTTTGCAGACTTTCGCTCCATTCCTGTCGAATATAATTGTATAACCTAAATATTGTATAAGTTATAAGGAATCTGTTCGCAGAACAGCACGTCCTCCAAGATACCTTGAAAATCCAAGTCACTTGTAATCTGTAAAGTACCCTTTTTTGTGGCTGAAATAAATTCATTATTTTTAGCAACTAAAATTTTAAGTGGCTACACCACAAGTAGAATTGAATAATTAAATAAAAAGAATCCTCTCTATTGAGAATATGATCCAAGGCTCCAGAATCCAATTGGACTTATGGTTGCTGATTTATTTCTTTATACTGTCCTTGTCCTTTCTTTATTTTCTAAATTTCCCTTCTGTTGGTTAATTCTTTTGAAATGAAAACAGTCAATTTTCTTATGCCCTTTTCTTTTTGTCGGTATATAATTTTTGGTTTGTACGTGTAATGATTTTTGTGCTAGTATCACTCGTTTCGTCTCTTAGCTTTACTTCGTAATCTAGAAGTCTTTTTATTTTAATGCAATTTTTTTCATAGAGCCAACTGCGTCACAATATTTTTACGCTCGTCCAATCTATCCAAACTCACCAATATTTCTCTTGCCGAAATATCTTCCTTGGCGAAGCCCAGAAACGAGTCCGATAAATATTCCACGATAATGCTTTTAGCTATCCTATTTTTATATTGCCATCCTTCATCACTAGGTAATGGACTTTGATCAATTACTTCTATAACATTTAATTCGCTTAGTAGAGCTCGCATTCTGAATTTCCAAATTGAATATTTCTCACCATTGAACGGCATAATATTTCTTTTTACTTTAGAATTTTCCATTGTAAAAATTTTGATTGATATTACTTATTAGTACGTGAAAAAAAACTTTATAGTTTCTATTACAAATAATTAATATTATCACTCGCGTAATCTGGGCCCATAACCTATTGAATTTTAGAGGTTTTAGGGTAAATAAAATACTTAATTAGCGCAAATGAAAATATATTCTTGCTTCTTACTATTTGAAAGTTGCGCGTCTAATAAGAGAATGTCAAAAACATAAAACGAACAAAAGGTATTAAAACCTTAAAACCTTATTGGACGAATCAAAGAGAGGTCGCTTTTTATAATACTGGCGACTATAGTTTTCAAACTATTTTTAAATTAATAACAAGATTAATTTTTGCTATTTAAACCAGCTAAATCAACACTAATCACTTCATATTATAAAATAAAGTCCTACGCCCGTCCATAGATAAATAATCATCATCAATCCGTGTACGGCTGTACATCTAAGTTAACGCGGGCGAAGCTGCGGGCAACAGATAGTCATAAATAAAATAAATGAATAAAATGAAACCATGAGAAAAAAAATTAATTTGTATTTTATATTTAAAACTCACAAGCTATTATTCTTAAATTATATTTAAATAAATACTGAATTGCGAAGCCTGACAGGTGCTGTGTTCTGATTTCTGAACCCATCTTGTAATTTATATAGAAAATAAATTTAATGTTATATGAGTGGATGGAATGGGGAGTGATAGTTGATTGATGGGGGCTAGAGGGGCGAAGCTGCGCTCTTTGGGGTTTCCCGCCATTTCTTCGTATTACAGACCGAAATAATTGTATTTTGTATGGCTAATAGCCTAGTAGCTAATGCCTTTAAATGAAAATAATAATAATAATAATAATAAAAATATATGAAGTCTCGATCTGTCTCGATTTGTGTAACAGTAAACATAAATTTTTTATTGTTTTGAAAACCGATGAAGTGCAATATATTGCCGAAAACATCTCTAGAGCGCATTCTGTGAGATTTGCGCTCCCCAGAGGATTATTTTATTTGTAAAGCAAACAAAATCTTTAAAGGTAAGTAGGGGCAAAGAGCATTGACATTCACATAAATTATTATCGAGTTCTAACAAATGTATGATTGTATACATTAATGAGTTACAAACCTTGGAGCGTTCGTCTTAATGTCTGCTTCGATATTTCTGAGAGACTTAAAAAGATTAAAGTGTAAAGGTAAAAATTAGTTGTGAAAGTTTGCAAGTGTTTTGCAATAACTTGGAACTATTGATGCAGATTGACTCCGTGTGGGGCTGGGCTTCGCCCCCGCTGCGGTTGCAGCTGGGAAACACGCGTGGACACAAAAGGTATGTGCTGTGTTATATAGCCTAATTTGTATTCATACTTTGAGTTTTAGTAACAATCCACTGATCACACTCTGACATAAAACTGCTAAACAGATTAAAACTATAAGATAAGACCATTTTGTCATTCATTAATTGTTATTGTTATATATATTGTACTCGTCAGTGGTATGAAATAAAAGAAGTCGTAGAGAAAGATTCAAAAGAAAGAAATTCTTGTTATTATTGACTTGAAAACTATTATGCCATTACTCTCAATATGAAAGCAGTCTGTAAACATCTCCTGCATGTTATATCCAGGTACCAAAACAGAGATTGTTATGAATATATCAATGTTAATCATCATTTTAAGGTTGCATTCTAACTGACCTGAACTGAGGAATTGCTCTCATGGCTATCTGTGTTAACTTGAGGTTAATGTTCCATATAATTTCCATAATTTTAAATTTATTTAAATATATTGATTATATTTCAAACAAAATGTTGGAGGAACATCTCCAAGTTTTAGTTTAAAAATAAGATATCCCTCTATTTCTTGAAAGGGAAGTCTAGCATGCAATTGAAACCTAGAAAATGATAAAGCTCTCGGACCTGATATTATAACTAATGAGATCATGAAAGCAACATTTTTCCCAATCTCTCAGTAAAACTTTTTTCATCTGTGCTAGAGGAAGTCATCAAAAAGTTGAAATGGGACAACATAGGGATTAACATAAATGGAACATGGTTGAAACTTTACTTATAACAAATAATCTAAAAAGCTTTAAAAAACATGCTCCAAGAGCTTTCAAATGGGAGCAAAAAAGCTAACAATAAACAAAACAAAGACTAAAATAACAACAAATACATCCCTAAAAAACATCTGAGTAGACCAGGAAGAAAAAGAATATATAAATTCCTATATATATCTATTATATAGAGCAATTTATTGCCTTCAACAATCGTATGGGTTCAGAAATAGAAAGGCAGGTAGCCAATGCATGGAAATGGTTTCGATCACTCAAAGTAGTGCTAGAAATAATACATTATATTATTGCAATGAAAAGGAAAGTGTACCTATTTCAATTCTCACTTATAGATGCCAGACTTGTTCTAGTACACAAAAACCAAATCAAAAACTAACCACATACCAAAGAGCCATAGAGAGGAGTATGCTGGGTTACACGAAAAGAGACAGAAAAAGAGCTATAGATTTAAGGCAATTTTAAAAATTGAAGATGTCGTAGTTAAAACCAAAAAACTTTAGTGGAGATGGGTAGGCCACATGATGAGAGAGAGTAATAAATGGACGAAAGGTATAACACAGAAAATGTTAGTCTAATGACATAAAAAATAATGCCGGTTCACTATGGCATAGACTATAAATATATAACTCCAACAAGAGTGGAATGGAAAGAGCTGGAGGAGGTACAAGGACACACCTACACCCAATAAATATGGCGTATCTATTATATAATAACAATTAGGATTATTCAACAAATACCATTATTTGTAAATAATATAAAATAATAAATTTACAATTTCCAAAAAATTAAAAAAAAGTTACATAACAATATTTAATAAAAATAATAATAAAAATTGTAATAATTAAAATGTTAATATTTGTATGTAACAAACCATAAGTGAGCCAAACCGGCTCACACTAATCCTATGTAGTATTAGGGCCTTTGGGCTGTTAGTATAGAATATAGATCATTCCGAAAAAAAAGAAGTGTTTTTTAAAAGAGAAACAGTATAAAACCTTGAGCTGAACATGTCATATTCTAAAAATGAAATTGTGTCATCTCCAAATGATTATGTTAAGTTTTATTTATTTTGTAACCACATTGATGTTTACATAATATGTAAATGGTGTGTGTACAAAACTGAGAATAAACATGTAAATGTGCAAAGAATGCTGAAAATGACCCACTTACCCAACGATGCCAGCACAAGGCCACAGATAAATAAAAAATAAATCTTGCACTGAGTTTACCATTTAAACACACAAACATATACTTGACAAAATGTGTACAAAGGTAGGTACAGAAATGATGTTTATATTTATTTACTATATATAACTATAGTTCATTTTTATTTTACTAATAAATCGTTAATACACACACCACTTGTTTCCACAAACTATATGCAAAACTCATTTATCTGGCGAGCGGGTAGTAAATTTAATGAATATTCTAAAAAAATTGACTTGGACCTTTTCAACACTAGCTGTGCGGCTGCAAGGAACTTAATCAGTAATTCCTTCTTTGAGAAGTAATTGTATAGTTTTATAATTATATATACGTGTTTTAGTTACTAGGACTAACGGCCGATTTCTATATTCAATCTCAATCCCTAAATTGCTGATCGAGATTGATATTTCAATCCATTTCTTTTAGTATTTCAATAACCGATCCATGGATCGTTATACCGATCTTTTTTTACAATCCATCTTTGGGAGGGCGGATCGGGATTTTAGATTGGAATTTGTATGAAGGTGACAGTTATGCGTTTTCTATAACCGATCTCTGGTTTTGACAAATCGATTTTTGAACTTTATTGATCTTTACCTGCGATCCCCCAATTTTGACCGAAGATGGAAATATTATTATCAATTATAATTAAATAAAATATCATAAATCATAATCAATATAATAATAATACATTAAATTATTAATATTATATAAACAACAAACAAACTTGAGACTATAGGTAGGCTACGATCCGGCTGCAGAATTAGTGCAGTCATCGAGTACTTATATGCTAAATACTAATTTTTTACGCATACATATTTATGATTAGGAGAATATATATATCTAATAGGTGGCCGCTAGTATTTCTAGATAAAATATTTTGATTTACGTATTTATTAAGTCGTCCCTACTACCGTTTGCATCGGTAGTTGACAACAGTACCTAACATTCGACGCATTAAAGCGTCGTACAGCTGAAAATTGCTATCCTCGTCTGACTACCATCTTTAACAGCCGAAAACCCTTATTTGCGGCCAGATTTAACTAAATAACCGTATATTATAATGAAAAGAAAAAAATAGCTTTAATTTTATTTAATATAAATAATAAACGTACGTTGTAAACGAAAAAAATGTATTATAATAATATTATACCACCTGGCTGCAACAGCAAATATGATTTTTCAGTCTTTATATATATTCCCGTGATGTGGACCATATTTTATTTAAAAACAAGTGAATGTAATTGTTTCCGAAAAATCTATTAAAAATATTTTATTTAAAAATTGGGATATTAGCATATACTCGATGAGTGCACTCATTTTGCAGCTGGATCTCGTACTACTAGAATTGTTAGTTTTACCATTGTCAAACTGACTGACGTTTTGGATTGACTGACGTTCCATTCCTCTTCAACAAAACTTTTATGTTTTACTAATCTTGACGTTATAGTATAGTTATTAGTACTTTACTCTGTGACTTTGCAGTAAATTTTTATTGTTATTGGTTATTCTTGTGATTATACATAAAATAGATTACCTTTAATAAAAAAACCACCATTTTACTCATAAATAATCGCTGATGTACTTTTACTGCATATGCGTAAAACGAAACGTTAAGGAGGGCGAACATTTTTGACAAATCTCTTTTTTCAATGGATTTGGAGAAGAGATTGGTTTATTGAAATGCAGATTCAAAATCAATCGAGGGATCGGATAAAATCTAGATCAAAAAAAATCTCAGATTCGAGATCGAATATTGAAAGCGGCCGTAAAATGTAGGCGTTTGATTTTTTTATATCTCCTTATTTTGATACTACCAGTGGGGAACTATTGGTAGCTTTCTGTTTTATATCAACTTATATATTGTATTTTTTCAGCTGTTCCTCCCAAAATAAATAAATAAAATAAAATTACAATCAGCTATATGCAGACTTTGCCTTTATTTACCCTTGAACCTTGCCTTGACAATCAGTTTGCTGATTACAATTGACAATCACAGTGTTACCGATGTCCTGTTGTAAGAAATATAATATTTTAAGAGAACAATTGTTAATGCCAGGTACCATTTTGGCTGCGAAGAGTGCTAGGGGCCCTGATTGCTGTTCATACAAATGTGCCCGACCCAAACATGAGCCAACATCATATGAAAATTAATACTACACAATTGTATGTAGTCTATACTAATATATCAAACTAGCCAAATATTGTATATAATGTGGAATTGTGATAGAATGTACATACTTATTTTTATATTCATAGAGTCTTCAGATTCCAAAATATAAATGACACAGGTAAGTTATAACAAATAAGTAGATATTTTTTTTATGTCGGTCTCTAATCTCTATGAGGTCAATCCATGAGGGTTAGTGGTGATGGTGAATCATTAAATTACTAGGTTTACTACTAATTATCTTGAATTATTTAAATACTAGTTTGATGATAACTTCCTGACCACCTTAAGCCAGGACGATATGGTACCCATCCTGGTAGGATTTGGGCAGAATGTAGGGTTTGAGGCAGCCGGTTGTTGTTAGGATGGGGGAGGGCGCGTCTCCAGGCGGCGGGGGCAGCGGCGCGAGGCTGTCGCACACGTCGGAGAAGCACCCGCGCGCCATCCTCGGGGAGCTGTCCGCGCTGCGCCGCCACCGCGAGCTGTGCGACGTCGTGCTGAATGTCGCCAATAGGAAGCTCTTCGCGCACAGGTAACGGGCCAGCCGCTAGCACACGTGACAGAATTGAAGTGTGCTGTGTTTTTTAAAATGTAAGTTAGATAGGCCAACCTGATGGTCAGTGGTCAGCGTCACCCACAATCGTAAACGTTTCCACAACAAGTCGACAAGCCCAGGAAACTATTCTTAGTATGCCTAACCTGAGACGTAGGATGGCAAAGTCTTACCCCCAAATACTCAAAATGAATCTCAAAGACGTACTTAAACTCATGCTACGACGTGTCAGAATCAAAGAAAAAAGAGGGACAACACGAGTTTAAGTACATCTTACGTACATCATATGTACGCCTTAAATTTGACATTCGTTTGAGTGTTTGGGGGTCAGTGCCAGAAATTTGCGTGGATAATATGCTTCCCTCCAAAACACAGCAAACAGACTATAGAAATAATCATCATCAACCAGTACGTTAACAATACGGTTTGAAATCTAAATTGACGCAGTAGTGACCGCGTATGTGTAGCCAGGATCTACGGAGGAGTTAACCAATAAATGAGCTTTGGTGCATTAGCAGGGATTATTACAATATCTGTTATTGGGGCACGTATGACAGGTAACACATGCGTTTCCAGAGTGATCCTGTCGGCGTGCAGCCCGTACTTCCGCGCCATGTTCACGGGTGAGCTGGCCGAGTCGCGCGCCACCGAGGTCACCATCCGCGACGTGGACGAGCATGCCATGGAGCAGCTCGTCGAGTTCTGCTACACTGCGCACATCGTCGTCGAGGAGAGCAACGTGCAGGTGACAGTGCCACGTGACGTGAATTGTGAACTACGTTGACGTGTAGTCAATGAGGATATTTTTGAGGACATGGTTGAGGGGCCTCAAGGGAACCGGTCTGTTATATGAGAGTAATTATTATTATTACATGGACAGGGTGCGTTTGTGACTTTGTGTGGTGACAAAAAAAAATCCGATTTCTCGAAAACTCGTTTGCGTTGAAGTGAAGTTGAAGTGACGCTTGTCACTTGTACTGAATTTGCCTGTGTGCGTGTCCAGGCGCTGCTGCCGGCCGCGTGCCTGCTGCAGCTGGCGGAGATCCAGGACGTGTGCTGCGAGTTCCTCAAGCGGCAGCTCGACTGCTCCAACTGCCTCGGCATCCGCGCCTTCGCCGACACGCACTCCTGCCGCGAGCTACTGCGCATCGCCGACAAGTTCACGCAGCAGAACTTCCCGGAGGTGACCACACTTGACCTGGCCAGGATTTTATGATGTTTAGAGTCAGATTCAGGACTCTCTTTCCCATTTATTACTTCGGGCAAGTGCTAGCGACCGATAGCGTGCCTAGATGCTAACAGAACAAAAAGTTTTCTGCCAAGTTATGGGGCCAATTATTCTGATGTGTCCAGCCCAAATAGATAGAAACTGGCCCTGGTATTGAGAACCTCATGACGATATCTTGTAATTATATAAGGGAAACGGTTGCAGGTGATGGAGAGCGAGGAGTTCCTGCTGCTGCCAGCGGCGCAGCTCGTGGACATCGTGTCGTCGGACGAGCTCAACGTGCGCTCCGAGGAGCAGACCTTCCAGGCGGTCATGTCCTGGGTCAAGTACAACGTGGCCGAGCGCCGCCAGCACCTGGCGCAGGTGAGCCAGCCACCCTCGCACCACCAGCCACGCTCTCCGTCTACCTCTCCATATCCGCAGCTCTCGGGAGGCGCGCGGTGTTTTTGCTCGGGGCCCACAACCGATTAATAATTAAACAGAAATAATAATAATAATAATATGTCATCGGAATTGTCCAATTTATGTTACCTTGAGAATGTACGAAAATACAAAATAAATCATGTATTTAAATTTAAACAAAATGATGTTATACGAGTATGGAGTATAGTAGCTGACCCGGTAAACATTGTTTTGCCATATACATGCCATATTTAATCAATAAAAAATAAAAAAACAAATAAATAATAAGGATTGATCGTAGATGGGTAAACATAAAACACAAACATAAAATTAGGTGGTACAGTAGTACAGTAGTACAGTAGTACAGTAGTACAGTAGTACAGTAGTACAGTAGTACAGTAGTACAGTAGTACAGTAGTGCAGTAGTACAGTAGTCAGTACCCAGACAGTATAGTGGAGTTGTGGTGTGTTCTTCCAGGTGTTACAGCACGTGCGGCTGCCGCTTCTCAGCCCCAAGTTCCTGGTGGGCACGGTGTCGTCGGAGCTGCTCATCCGTTCAGACGACGCCTGCCGCGACCTTCTGGACGAGGCCAAGAACTATCTACTGTTGCCGCAGGAGAGGCCACTGATGCAGGGCCCCCGGACGAGGCCCAGGAAGCCCACGAGACGAGGTAAGCCAGTCAGTCCAGTCAGCTGTATATTTCGACTACTTAAAATAAGTCCTATAATAATGATAATGACGCAAAAGATGTTGAGTTGTAGTAAATGTTTGTGGTTTCAATTATTTTAATTATTGTGACTGTAAAATGTGCTTGCTGGGTTTATCTATAAGTAGGTAATTGTTATAAGTTTATTTTTTTTACTGATGCTTTCTTTTTATATTGTTTCACATGTAATCAATTGTAGATGTACCTAAATAAATAAAATAAAATACAGAAAAGACCTTATATAATTAGATAAATAAAATTGGAGTGTCTGTTTGTAACATTAAAATAACCGCTTTATATTAAATGCATATGGATGTAGACACGGTACATATACCAAAATAACATTTTTTACAATTTTTGTCTGTCTGTTTGTTCCGGCTAATCTCTGAAACGGTTGAGCCGATTTTGACGGCACTTTCACAGACACTCACGCTGATGTTATATGGAGTAACTTAGGATATGAAATAATCACCATCTATCCGTATACGGCTCTAAATCTAAATTAACGCGGGCGAGGCTGCGGGCAACAGCTAGTTTAATCTATATTAATGTAAATTTAAGGTTGTCTCTTGGCTCAAGAGACAACCATAAATATTAATCGTGTGGTGCACAGGGGAGGTTCTGTTCGCGGTGGGCGGATGGTGCTCGGGCGATGCCATCGCGTCCGTGGAGCGGTTCGACCCGCAGACGGCCGAGTGGAAGATGGTGGCGCCCATGTCCAAGAGACGCTGCGGCGTGGGCGTGGCCGTGCTGCACGACCTGCTGTACGCCGTCGGCGGGCATGACGGACAGAGCTACCTCAACAGCATCGAGCGGTAAGTGGTCGCGGCTATTAGCGCAGACCGGTCGGTGGTACACGAGCAGTAGTTGCATTGCCAGATTGGAGTAAACTTTACAGTCACACATTTTGTATGTTTTTTTGGTATTACTTCTTCTGTCCTCCCAAGTTAAATTACACGTTCTATGGGTACAACGATGACCCGATATTAAATAGCACCCAGTGGCAGAATGGTAGCCATTTATCAACTAACGAACCTTTGGGTTTTTCAGTTAAAGAAAGTACTGCTACCACTAAACGCCATCGAGGTGACTGACCGGCATATTTTTTCATTTATGTATTATTGAAATTGTGTTGTAAACTCGTGTGGTTATTTGGTCGCAGGTACGACCCGCAGACGAACCAGTGGTGCGGCGCGGTGGCGCCCACGTCCTCGTGCCGCACGTCGGTGGGCGTGGCCGTGCTGGAGGGCGCGCTGTACGCCGTGGGCGGCCAGGACGGCGTGCAGTGCCTCAACCACGTCGAGCGGTACGACCCCAAGGAGAACCGCTGGACCAAGGTATGGCCCACCCTATACCGGTACATGTACTTAACGACATGCGAGGACCAAAGTGTATTGAGAAGTGTCTAGTGTGGGATTTGGTATAACCAGAGTTCGTATAAAAAGGGGAACGTTAACTTCATATAAATAATTGTTTCATCATCATCATCAGCCTCTATCCGTCCACTGCTGAACGTAGGCCAAAAACCTAACTAATTAATTATTATTGTAAACAATATGATATACGCTTTTTTTTTGTTTGTAGGTACAAGTGTTGTATCCCACGGCCACAGAGAACATTGCGCAATTGGGTAACAGAGATTTAAACCGATTGTCCAGTTGTTTCCCGCGCTAACGGCATTCGAGCATCGAACCGTATACACTACGCCTAGTTAATAAGTGATAATTAACGTAAGACACTGGAATTTCGCGTGTTTTTTGTTGGTCTGGCCTGTTGGTCTAGTGGCTAGTGACCCTGACTGCTAAACCAGAAGGTCATGGGTTCGATCCCCACCCAGGACAGATGTTTGTGTGATGAGCATGATCATTTGTTTTGTATCTGGGTGTAATTTATCTATAATATGTACATGTATATAGAAATATGTGTATAAATATGTATCAGTTGTCTGGTTGCCATAAGAACAGACTCTGCCTAGTTTGGGATCAGATAGCCGTGTGTGAGTTGTCATATTATTATTAATAAAAACTACGCTGGCCCACACATATATTACAATAATATAAATAAATAATAATAAAATTTAATGAATTGTAATAGAACACTTTCTTGTGGCAGGTGGCCGCCATGACGACACGACGACTGGGCGTGGCCGTGGCGGTGCTGGGCGGGCAGCTGTACGCCGTGGGCGGCTCCGACGGACAGTCGCCGCTTAACACGGTACGTGTACTTATATACTGATACACACTTCATATTTATATGGCGGTATAGCCATGTAGGCTAAATAGCTTTATATTTATTTTATTGTTAAAGAACACAACAAGCTAAAATAAACAATACAATGTCAACGGCGCGCAATCTGGGCTGCAGTACTAACCAGCTATATGGACAGTGAACTTTTATTTCCAATGCAGGGTGGAGAAGATCTTCCTCCGCCACATCATCGCTACAGTGAACTGACTCACAATAAAGATTACTTAAAACTAAGTCCAAAATTCCATTATTATTTTTGAAAATACCATTATATTGATATAACTAATAATATGGGATGGAACTAATGCATGATTTTAATAAATCAGAAGTCGCGTTTCGTGTGGTTTGTGAGTTTCCTGTGGCCCATTGGGGGGATAGGGAAAAAGAGGGCAACACGTCTGCTTATTAATCTCTAGTTATGCAGATCTGTATGGGCGTCGGTAGTCTAAAGCTTCGACTGCTCGTTTGCCCTCCTATGTTTAAAAAATAATAATATATACGTTTAATAAACAGATGCTACAAAAACTTTTTGCATGTAATAATCAACTGATTTGTTATCACAGCGATCAGTGGTTGATATTAAACCGCTACAACCAGTGAGAGACTGGGTGAAATGGTCCCGGTAATGAGGACTGATCACCCGTCTGGCCTCGCTGGTGTCCCCACTCTTAAATATCTCTCACTTATTATAAGTGAGAGACTGCTAAACCTGTGGTTCAGGACCTTGAGTGAGTACATATTCCTTGGTTAACTCTGCGGCTGTCGGCAGGTGGAGCGGTACGACCCGCGCGCCAACAAATGGTCGGTGGTGGCGCCCATGTCGACGCGGCGAAAGCACCTGGGCTGCGCGGTGTTCGACGGCCAGATCTACGCCGTGGGTGGGCGCGACGACTGCACCGAGTTGTCGTCGGCCGAGCGGTACGAGCCCGCCAGCGACTCGTGGGCGCCCGTCGTGGCCATGACATCGCGCCGCAGCGGCGTCGGCTTGGCCGTGGTTAACGGCCAGCTGTACGCCGTGGGCGGCTTCGATGGCACCGCCTATCTCAAGTCTATAGAGGTGACTAATTCTTTAGTTTAGTTATTTAGAGTATTTACAATGTCCAACCAGCAGTCATCATGTTAATGACGTTGAATAGTGATTTAGACCTTCAACAATTAAAATTAAACGCAACATGTGAAATCTTATCTTGACCCTTGTATTTTTTTTTCTACGTCGTATTTTCTCTCATATGACCCTTGCGGATTTCATGGAGTACACATATTGTTAGATTGGACGTACTCCACGGACTGTACATGTGATACTTTGCAGGTGTTTGACCCGGAATCAAACCAGTGGCGGTTATGTGGTGCCATGAACTATCGTCGGCTCGGCGGCGGTGTCGGCGTGATGCGCGCGCCGCACCACGACGCGCACTATATATGGTATGTGCCGATACGCGTCGGCAGAGTCGATCAAAATATCTTTAGATTCTCTATAATATCTAAGTGAAATGGGCGTAGAGTGTATAACTTAGTTTGTAATTGTTCATAAGTGTAATAGATGTTATTTGTTCGCAGGAATCGTAAGGACTCGGTGGTGTGAGGGGATCTGTGAGGATTAGTCGTTACTCGTATAATTTAATTGTTACAGTCGGCCGGGCAAGGGGGCGTGCGGGAACCCGCCGGTCATTTTGTTAAGCCTCCTACTGTAGTACCACTGGCGAGTTCCCGCCCGTCCGGCTCGAAGGACCATAGGTATATTATATTAATTGACTATTTATAAATAAATGAAAATACAAATTTTAGAATACGTACATTATATTTATTTATCACTAACTCCTCGCGTCTCGTCCTCCTAAGCCAGCATGCCCCCCTATATGTAATTCATAAAAAAAATGGTAGTCATAGGGACTATCGATATTAGTGAAAACTTAAAATTTAGAATTAGGATTTTTCATGAAATTATGAAACTTAAAATTTGGACATTATGAAGTTTAAATTTTTTTTGTATTAATATTTGAAATTTTATAATAAAGTCGTAATCACATTAGCGTTCCGTCAGTAGGGAAAAGAAGGGCGGCTCATCTGCGTGGCCTCGGGTTGTGCGGAAGTGATGCCGTGTACCGACTGCTCCTTTGCCCCTTGATAACATTAAAAAAAGCGGTTGTCTGTAAAGTCGGTTTACTGACGATAGTTGAACGTGACTACGTCATAAGAAAATGGAACGACTCAGAGCGAGGTAACGCCACATACGTCATCGCATGCATCATGTTTTTTCGTTCGTGCAGCCGGCTCCATCGAATTATAAGACGTTGTCACGTCAAAAATGCTTATATTTATTTATATTATTACTAGTGGCACCGACAGACGTTGTCCTGTACAAAATATTTTTTTTTGTGAATCTAAACCATCCTCGAATCCCCTTGAACTCACACAAAAAATTTCATCAAATTCGGTCCAGCCGTCTAGGAGGAGTTCAGTGACATACACACGCACACAAGAAATATATATATATATATATATATATATATATATATATATATATATATATATATATATATATAAAGATTGTTGTTTTTTCTTTAATTTTTTAAACTCTCAATCGCGAAGTATATAATATAAATAAAGTTGTATTCTCATTACATTTGTGTTTACTGATCGTATTGAAAGATTAGGTTAACAAAACAAGTTTTTATTTTTTACCTCATTTGTTATGAACACGGCATTATTACTTCTATGCAGCCGTAATGACAGTACAATTGTTATGGAAATAATGTTGACAGTGTAATACCTAATAATATTTACCTAAAAATGTGGAGACTAAAACTTTTATACCGGGTGATTTGGAACGCTTGCGAAGATTAAACTCTAATAATATACTATTTATACACTATATAATGCATATAACCATTTATCTCAGAAACGTTTTTTAAAGAAAATTTTAGGACTCGTGTATTTTGCAAACCCGCAATGTATGTATACACACTATGCACTCATGCTAACCGCGAGACGCGCGACTAGCGGGCGCACTGAAGACGCGCGCGGTGCTGGAGTTCGTTCACCTCGTGCATGCGGCGAACGCTATCAGCTGATTCAGTCCGCTAGCCGGCGTGAACCATAAAACATTGCTGTTTTTTTCAAAAAACCATTATTTTAAAGCATTATCATCAAATTCCTGTAACATTATGTTTACTAAACCGGATTATACAAAAAAATAAAAATAATAAAGGCAACCAAAAAAAAAAAGAAAACGCATTTTTTTCACTTTTCATCATGTCAGGCTATGCCAACACTATCATACTTCTTCGTTTTCGCAAGCGTTCCAAATACACCCGGTATATAATTAAATACTCAAATCTGAGATTTTAACTTGCTTCCATTTTATAATGATACCTCAGTAAAGGTATCATTTAAAATTTTAATATTTTATTTTATCTAGAAAATCGAATGTAACGTTTTACAAGCCTAGTATTCCGTTGTCAATAAAACTACTACTATGTGTGATAGTTGAAGTGTCGCGAGTGCGTAGTTCAGGTGGCGGGCGGCGGCGAGGTGGCCTTGTCCGCGTGCGTGTCGTCCTCGCCCCCCTCCCCGTCGCGGTCCGCCTCCTCCTCCCCGTCACCATCCCCCTCCCCGTCCCCGTCCGCACCGCCGTCGCCCTCCGCGTCGGCGGACACCTCGTCGTCGACGGTGCCGTGGCCGGTGTCGGCGTTGTTCTCGTCCAGGATGTCGTCTTTGGTCTCGTGACGCTTCTGGAAAGTGTTAAAATTATATTGCGAACATTTAGTGAGGTGACGAAATAACGAAGTCAATTGCTTGCTTCAAACATATTTTTGTTCTGGATTACTTTTTACAGGTAAAATATTATGAAGGGTGTCCCAGAAAGAATGGATAATACTGGAGCGGATACAGGTAGTAGGCGCTCAAATAAAATACACAAAAAAAACCCAAGTGGTGCAAAAAGAAGTTTTTTAAATACGTTTTTATTGGCCTTTTATGTACACCATTGCCGCAAATGAATGAAATTCGTTGCATTTTTGTATAAACTTATTCCTCACAAACTATACCTACTATAAGACATACGGTATAAAGTGTATTGTACTTTTTTTGAAAAACAAATATCAACTTATGTACAGGGTGTGGCGTAATTAATGGATAATCCTTCACATGCAGCTGGAGAATATCATAACGGATCAGAAAAATACAATTCATGTTTAGTAGAAGTGTCATAGTTTTTTAGTTATCGGCCATTTTTTAAAAATCTATAAAAATGACACCAATAACTAATTTTGTTGTCACAGTCGCAAAAACATGAATTATCTCTATCAAGTTTTTATTTATTAAACTTGAATAGTTGTATTATCAAATGTATCATGTCATTTTTGTGCTGTTGTCGGAGTGATACTAGTTTTAGAGGGTTGCTAGAGTGAGTGTGCTACCATACTACTTCCATGAGATACGTTTTGTTAGAAAGAATTTATTATTATTGATAAAGTGCTGTGACCTCGGACTTGATTTTGCTCAGTGATATGGACTTGGTAATCCCGTGATACAAATATTGATCTTGTGCTCTAACCCCGGACTTGTTTATTGCTAGTGATTTGGACTTTTTACCTGGACATACCGCGCATCGAGTGCAATGCCTCGATTTGTATACACACCCGCGGAGTATGCAGAAATGCATTTTATTTACGGTAAATAAAATAAAAATAAATAATTTTGAAAACCTTTGAGAGCCTTACGTAAAATCCTAGGCGTTTAGAAATATCTAGTCAAGCAAGAAATACTTTTTTTACGTCATAAGGAGGTCATAACCGAGCAGTCGGAGCCACAACCAAAAGTTATGCAGATGCGTTGCCCTCCTTTTTCCTATCCCCCCGAATGGGCCACCGGAAACTCAAAAACAGCACAAAACGCGACAGCATAGCTATCACTTGACGCCGGTACGTGAGTGAGAGATATCACCCTGGTCGTGCCGACCCAATTCGGCTGCAAAGCAGCGTGGCACTACCTCTTTTTTATGGATCTCTGAAAATATAAAGTGCCTACCACTTTTATATTTCCAGAGATCCCAGAGAGCAAGACAGACGTAAGATTTATCTATGTATATTACCTTCTTCTTTTTCTTGGATTTCGGTTTCGGTTTGTGTTCTGGCTCGTTGTACCCGGGCGGGAAGAACCGGGCGCACTCCTCCGCTCCGACGACAGTGTCCTCGCTCACGTGCAGCGGGCCCAACGATAGGAGACCCTCCGGTGGGTCTTCCGGCGGTATATCTTGCGGGTCTACCAAGGCTGGCTCTGCCACGCCCACTGCTAACATTATTACAATAGTTTCTGCGCTGAAAACAATTACAAAGAATTGGTTAGATAGACTGATTGAACAAGTTGTCCAAGAAGAAACGAATAAGTCGTATATCTGTAACTAGGAACTTTCGTAACTGTTAATGTAGGAGGCTTTGTGTGTATGTCATGTATGACGCTTCATGTAATGAACAAGTTCTAATCCTAGGCAGACAGGGGGCAGGGGGCAAACGAGCAGTCGGAGCCTCACGGCGTCGACGCCCATACACATCCGTACAACCAAGACCACGCAGATGCGTCGCCCTTTTCCCTGCCCCCTCCCCCCTCCAATGGGTCACCGGAAACTCACAAACCGCACGAAACGCGACAACATAGCTGTCACTTGACGCCGGTGTTATGTGAGCGAGAGGTACGGTCACGGGAGTACTAGTGAACCAAAGTATCCGAAACGTTGGGCATGTAAAAAACTTAATATACCGCGATAAAATCCGTAAAAATTGTTTCATTATAATGAGTGAAATTCGCGTAAACATTAGAAAACAATATGGCACTACTAGTCTTTTACTAGCAGTTTTAATTTTAATTTTAAACCCTTACTAGTCTTTTTCCGGGCGTTCTTCGTATTGTTCGATGGTCTTGCACAGCAGCTTGGGTTCCTCCAACTGGGCGTCGGTGAAGAACCCATACTGGAGCAACCGGCCCGCCGCAGCCGCGAGCACGGCCCGCCGCTGCCACGCGCCGAATATCAGCGCTACGTGCGGGGGTACCTGCGGCGCCGGGGGCGAAGCCACTGCACCCACATTCTGAGGATAGAGGACGCTGTCCTAATAAGTCACTCTCTCCCTTGGCCTAATTTAAAATTGCAGCGCCAGATAAAATGAAAGCATCGATCATATAATCGGAATCCAGTTATGTGTTCAATGAGTGAAAGAAACTTCCAAATTATCTTGGAACTTAATGGTTATAGACGTAGAAGGAATGAACCCTAATTCGTTTACATTCACTTTGGACGTGAAAAATGCAAGCAACTGCTTCTAGTTTAGATTATTAGTAGCCTGACTCACAGAACTATATCAAGATATTTCTGTGGCCTGACTACTACTGACGCACCTTAGGAAACAATATATCGAGTGCAGCAGCCCTTTGGTGTCTGTCTGCGGGGACAAACAGTCCCGGGACATCGCCCGCTTTTAGTTCTTCGTTGAGAAACTGCTTAGGTGCTTCTCCTTCAGCCGTTTCTATTCCATCCCCGCAAAGAGCTCGCCTCGATAACTCTAAGATGATAAATTACTTTGATTAATTTATTTTACTAAACTAGATTATCTCGTTGACTTATTTCGGTCGACTCACCGACAACGTCACCTTCTTTATCGGGTAGTTTCTTCAACAAGAGAGCCAACGACGGCCTCTCCGCCAGCGCCGCCGTCGCTTCCTCGGTGCCCAGCTCGGGGTCTTCCATCGCCAGCGATCTGACCACATCCTTTCCTACGACGAGTGGGCATTTATCAGCGATTATTACACCTGGAAAATATTTCATCACGTTAAAGGGCATAAAATAAATAAAGGGCATATCCCTTTAATTAGGTTTTTATTCTCTTATTTGTATCGAATTCAAAATAAGAGAAATAAGTGCTTTATTGATCCTAAAACCGTGTGTCAACACGTCATTGTGGTTACACTACCGTACGGCTCGAGTGCGTCGGTCAGCTTCCTGAGGTGTTTCTGTGCGTGCGGCAGCAGCAGCGCGGGGCAAGCGTCCCCGAAGTGCGTCTCCAGCCGCAGCGCCCGCAGCTCGCGCCGCGCCCGCCGCGCCTCTGCCGCTGCCGCCGCCTCGCGCTCGCGTCGCGCCGCCATGCGCCGGGCCAGCGCGTCTGCCACCTCCTGACGGTGTATACTAGATGTAATAGACGTCACAGCGATCCGGTTGCCGTTGAGTTAAAGATTACCCCCGGGAGTAGTTTAGGATTAGGAAAGGAGGGCAACGCATCTGCATACATTTTGGTTGTGCGGGATGTCTATGAGCGTCGGTAGTCACCATAAGGCTTCGACTGCTCGGTTGCCTCTATATGCAATAAAAAAGTTCTCTACATAAAGTTAGTATACCTCTCCGCATATATTAACTGTATGGTTCTCTACAATGAAGGTCTCCTTACCTACATGGAATTGATTGTGGTTCCTGTACCTGTTCTGGTGGAGTGAGCTCGTGCGGCGCTCGCTTGGGCCGCTCTCTTTCTCCCTTCTTTGCCAACTCCTCATTTTTAAGCTCCTCCTCTATGGTGCGAGCGATTCGAGGGGCGTCAGCTCCAAATACTACATTCAGCAACTGACCAGCCTAAAAATAAGATAAAATACACAACTGTTTTTTATAATAGAGACATAGAGGAGGCTTAAGTAGGAGGCTAAAAGTAAAGTTCTGTGCCCCTGATAGTTCCAACTTAGTGATGTAATTTACTTATCTATGTTGCGGGCTGAACAATGAAAACCCTTGGACAAATCGCAAAATACACCTGAGGCATCAAATGCTTGAAAAAGACTGTTCATATACATGTGTAGAACCGAAAAGGGAAAGAACAGCAAACGCGAGCTTCTTCAGCTGATCGTAATGAGTCAGGAATATTTTTCCAAGCGTTGAAAATGATCATGTCTTCCTTCTCCTGGTCATTCAAAGCAGACCACTCATGTTGTGAACTAAGATTTTTTCTTCTCCAATATTTCCAATTTAACACAAATACGTTGAATTTACAGCGCCATATCTCATTTTTGAATCCAGCAATTGTATTTTAAAGCAACCAATGTCAATTTCAAAAAGAGAAAACTTTAATTCGGTTATCGTAGCATATTTTTAAGAGGATTTTTGAAAAATTTCTCAAGTTGCTCTGCAGTTTTTAAATTCCTGAAACCTGCTGATAAATGCTTCCCTCATATTTAAAATTATTGTTTCAAAATGGTGTTTATCAATAGAGGAATTATTTTCTTGGCAATAATACTTCAGCAGGCTCGGAAAGTGAAACAATGTTTCCCTTTCAAAATCCTGAGCAAAAATGGATAATTTGTTTTCGAATGTTCTCCTAACTTCTCCTAACATCGAAAAAATTAAGTTTCCTTTCCCTTGTAGTTTATGATTAAACTGATTTAGATGAGACGTAACGTCTACCATGAAATAGAAGTTTTGGATCCAATGATCGTCTGGATAGTGAACGCCCTTCTCAAAGAGAAATGCTTTAATTTCCGAAAAAAGGGACGAGCAGAAGATTAGCAAACTCACTCTCCATTTCAAATAAAAATTATTTGAATTGGCGATTATTAAGAGCTTTAGCTAAAATGAAGTTGATAATTGCAATCACCAATTCCATAACTTTACAAAGTTCATCCGGAAATGTTTGCGCACAAAGCGCTTTTTGGTGAATGATACAATAGTAAACAATTGTCTCGTGATTATTTTTTTCTTTCAAAATAGCAACAAATCCTTTTCCTGCGCCGGCCATACTTTTGGCCCCATTTGTTGAAATTGACACAATTTTATCGAGGGGAATATGAACGATGGTTATCCAAACACTCAATTACAGCATTTGCGATATCTTCTCCACGCGTCTGATAATTATTATTCGAGTGGCAATAATCCTAAAAGTTATTCTTTATTACATACGAATGATTTCAGCCGGTAGCTTGTGGTTTGTGTCATGTTTACGAAAACTAATAAAATTAAACTCGATGTTCGTTACGTATTTTTACAACAATATAAATTTTCTATTACCTACCTATCTTTTAACTTAAAAAAAATATATCTACCTACATGTTCTCAATTTATAGAAGAATTTTAATTTATCATAATAAGATGTAATTTTTTTCTTAACAACTTTTTTAAATGAAAATATTATTGCGCCTTCCGTGGATATTTATGCCAGAGCCAAACTTAAGGAGCCAAAGAGCCACATGCGGCTCTGGAGCCACATGCGGCTCTGGAGCCGCACTTTGTCGACCACTGCCTTAGTAAATCCATACTGCTGGCTATGGACCAACTGATATGGTTAAAAAAAACTAAAATTTGATTTAGAATGATGTTTTCAAAAATTTTACTTAGAGTTGGGAGTATTGAAATCGGCCTAAAGTTGAAAGATCAGATGTAACACCAGATTAAAAAGTGGTAGAATTTTATTATGCTTCATTAAATCAGGAAATATACTACACCCCACTATGGCTCAAGCCTTGACGTGGCGGTGGGGCTCAGAAGCCTAGGGTGAGCCCAGCACCTTGGGCGAAGCCAATTGAGCCGAGGGGGCTTTTTGTACCCCTCTTATAAGAAGAGGGGACAAAAGAGCAGGGGGCAAGGGGTGAGGATGGGAACCTCACCCCATTGTACTGTCCCAACGTTGGGAGGGGTTGTTCTGTGGTGCGGGACAACTCCTCTGTGGAGGTGGCGTCGGTCCCTTGTGGGACTGATTAGCCGTCGAGGTGCCCTGTCAGCTTAACAGATCCGGGGCACCTCACCAAGGCGGCACTGGTGGCACTCGCCGGGTTTTAGTGGGTAGAGCTGCGTCCATTTACTATCTTTCGGGCGCAGCGAGTCTCAAATACCCACCTGGGGAGACCCACTCCCCAGACGGGATGCCTCAGAGCATTTCCCGGCGTAAAAGAAAAAAAAAAGGAAATACACTACATTCAAAACAATCATTAAAAAATACCGCTAAGATAGGTGCAATTATATCTATAACTGGCTGTTGCCTGCAGCTTCGCCCGCGGTATTCAACTCCTATATGTCACAGCGTGATGTTATATAGCCTTTCTCGATAAATGGGCTGTCTAACACTGAAAGAATTTTTCAAATCGGACCAGTAGTTCCTGAGACAAATTCTTTAGCTTTATAATATTAGTATAGATATATTTAAACGTTTTAACCGACATGCCCCACAAGTCTTATAAAGAAAGCACTTATAACATCTTTGGAGCAGATGGTATGAAATTTAAAAACAATGTTATTTTCTTTCACACAATTTTTCAGTCAGGATTCAGCGACAGTAGGAGACGATATGAGGTAACTGGAATATTGGCAAAAAATTCTCAAAAATATTTGCAGCCTCCTTGTCAGTATTAATAATTTTATCGTCAATACACAATGAATGTATACAATTACAACTTTTACTCCTTCCAGTTTCGTCGTTCATTACCTTCCACGTCATTTTGATTTTATTAAGTATAATATCTTGCATTTTTTTAAATATTTAAAGCTGTAGCTGCTGTACCTACATACTTTTTAAGATATTTTTGAGTATTAGGTATTTCACAAAGTTTTTATATGATTCGCTAGTATTGTAACCCTTTCATTATATAACTCATACAATCTTTGTCTACTTTTATAATTAGTTTTATAAAAGACTGAACATATAATTATGTAACCGAGTTATATAGGTATATAACCGTCCCCTTTATATGTATATAACCGAGGACGATAGCACACAGCAGCGGGTACATGGGGTTTATTGAGGCCATTTGAGGCCATTTAAAGAAACGTTTGATCGATACAACCACATTCGTACCATTTACCCACAGACACATGAGCCACACGTAAAGTTACACACGAGCTTGGAAATTTTCACCTAAAGTCCACCCCACAGAATTCATTTTGATTTGTTTCACAAAGTTTTGATTTGTTGAATTATTGTTAAACTGTTGCAATTAAATGTTTAACAAAGTCTATTCAAACGTTTATCCTAATTTTGTTTCTAAACTAAAGGATAATTAATGTATTATAATTTGCCTATCGCATGCAAGATTTTTTCTAGTTTGAAAACATGTTTGAAATAGAATTTCTAGAAGGGATTTTCCATAATTAAATGTCTGGAATACGCAGGATGAACAATAAAACGAACTTTTACTAGTAGGCTAAGATCCGGGATATAAAACGACCTTCACCGAGATGTTTATTTGATGAAACGTATTTTATATTTAATTTAATATGTCAATAAATATATTGCATATGGGTTGCCTGACAAATTTTAGTCCAGGGTATGTTTCAAAATCAAAATCAATTTTTTTTAATTCAAAATAGTACTAATACAGTATCTTTTTGAACGTCAATTGAATCTACCACCGGTTCCAAGGTAAGCCCACTGAGAAGAACCGGCGAAACAAACTCAGTGGAACTAATCTTTCAAATAATATATATTAATAACAATTTTAACATCTTATCTTGAAATGCCCGGGAGGAACGCCTTATTCCCAGGGTGTGGTATCTTCCATGAAATCTTTTACTTTATAATATGCTTTACCACACAAACGTTCTTTAACAACTTTTTTGAATTTTTTTATGGAGAGCATTTGAACGTTTTCTGGGATCCTATTGTAAAAGCGTATAGTTGCCTTTAAAAGAATTGCTTACTTTCGAAAGTCTAATCATTGGTGCATGTAACCTGTGTCTATTACGTGTATTCCTACTATGAATATCACTTTTCTTACAAAATTCATTTATGTTTTTTCGGACATACAGTAAATTTTCTAAGATGTATTGAGAGGTGACAGTCAGAATTCCTATTTCTTTAAATTTTTCTCTCAAAGATGAATAGGGAGGCAACTTGTAAATTGCACGAATAGCCCGCTTCTGCAGCACAAAAATGTTGTTTATATCGGCCGCATTTCCCCATAAAAGTATGCCATAAGACATAATGCTATGAAAGTAGCTAAAATATACTATTCGCGCTGTATCTACATCAGTAAACTGTCTTATTTTTCTCACTGCATATGCTGCTGAACTGAGTCTATTCGCCAATTTAGCTATGTGGGGACCCCACTGCAGCTTAAGATCTAGAGTTATTCCTAGGAAAACTGTGGAGTCCACCAATTCCAAGTTTTCACTGTCTAAGAGTACATTTGTTTGCAGTTGCTTAACATTTGGCAAGGAAAATTTTATGCATTTAGTTTTTTTACTATTTAAAAGCAAGTTATTAACGCTAAACCAATGTACCATTCTCGACAGTGTGTTGTTTACCTCGTCATAATTAGTTTCTTGTCGTTTGATTTTAAAAATAAGTGAAGTATCATCAGCAAACAACACTACCTCTTGACTATCTTTAACTAGGTAAGGTAAATCGTTTACATAAATTAGAAAAAGAAATGGACCTAGAATGGACGCCTGTGGGGCCCCCATCTCTATTTTAGTCCCGGATGATCTTTTACCATTTATCTCGACCTTTTGAGTCCTGTTTTTAAGATAGGAATTCAAAAGATCCAGTGCCGTACCGTCTATCCCATAGTGGCGTAATTTTCTGATCAAGGTCTCATGCTGTACACAATCAAACGCCTGGGATAAGTCACAGAAAACTCTCAAAGCATCACGTGACTCCTCCCAGGCCTCATAAATGTGGTCAATTAAGTTAACGCCAGCGTCTGTTGTGGAGAGACCCTTTCTAAATCCGAATTGTTTTTTGTGCAGTAACATATTGGTTTCAAAGTAATATAGTAACTGATTTAACATAATTTTTTCAAAAATTTTACTAAATGAGGGGAGTATTGATATTGGTCGAAAATTTGTAACATCTGATGTACTGCCAGATTTAAAAAGAGGCAAGACTCGACTGTTTCATTAAGTCAGGAAAAACGCCACTATCAATACATTTATTAAAAATTGTTGCTAGATGGGGTGCAATTACATCAACTATGAGATTAGTGACTTTTACAGATATTCCCCATAAATCTGGGGTATTTTTATTGTTTAATAAGTTAAATGCATTTAAAATATCTTTGGGTCCTATCTCTTTAAACTTAAAGTTAGCTTCACATTGTTTGACATTGGTTTTAAGCAATGATTCGGCAATTGCAGGACATGAGATTAAATTTTTTGTAGTCGAAATCGGGATGTCAGAAAAGTATTTTTCAAATACTGTCGCAACTTCCTCGTCAGACATAATTATTCTATTTTCAATATTTAAATTAAATTCAGAGCTACGACTACCGACTCTCCCAGTTTCATCCTTTATTATGTTCCAAGTAGTTTTTATTTTATTTTTTGCGTTTTTAATTTTTTCCTTAATATAAAGCGATTTAGCCGCGATACAAACTTATTTGAATGTTTTTGAATATATTTTGACATACTGCTTAAATGATTGATTTTGATTGTATGTGCGTTCTTGGTAAAGGTCATATAATTTGCGTCTACTATTGTGGATTCCTGCTGTTGCCCAATCATTAAAGCCCTTTTTATTTGTGGAACTGACTATTTTAGAAGTAAAAATGGCTTTAAAATGTGTATTAATTAATTTAAACAATTCACCAAAAGCGAAATCTGGACTTTTGTTATCTTTCAAATATGTAATATTGGCCATTATACTACTCCTAAATTTCTCAATACGTCTTACATTCACAGGAACAAACACATTATTTTTGTTACAATTTTTACTATTAGAACTTATAAGGAATTCAGCTAATTGACCACAGTGATCAGAATTCAACTTGTTGATAATTTCTTTGTGGACAGGAGTTAAATTACTAAAAATATTATCAATACATGTAGCTGTAGAACTACAAATTCTTGTTGGTTCTGAAAATAGATTAGTCAGATTATATGATTTTAACAATGATGTGAATCAAACTGTGGTGGAATTATTTTCTAGTAAATTAATATTAAAGTCACCACAAATTAGTATGGGCTTGTTAGACCCACATATTTTAATTAATAATTCTTCCATGATTTTCTCAAAAGAATCATATAATCCATTTGGAGGTCTGTATACACTTACAATAATAAGGTGCTCCATCTCTATACAGGCTATTTCAGTAGTACGCTCAGCAGAGAGGCCCACAATATCCGTACGTTCCTTAAATTTTATTTCATTTTTAATAATTATTAGTGAGCCACCTCTTATGGCTTTTTTCGGTAATACACAGTAGGTATGTCTATATTGTAGTTTTTTAAGAACAATTCAATTTCCAAGTCTTTGTCTAACATTCCTTGTAAGTTTTGATGCACCAGGTTAAATGAGTACAATTTTTTATTTAATTTCTTTACATTGATTTGTTCAATATTTTCATTTAATATATTATTATTATTATTACTAATTAATGGGCTAGAGATTTCCTCTATTGTCTTATACTCTAGTTTAAACTATTTGGAACGTATTCCAAATTTGTAAAATTGTATGTTTTATTATCACACTGTTCAAATAAAACAGTGGTCGGATTAGCCAAATACTTGGCTGGACTTAAAGATAAAAAATATAATAGCGAGGCTGCTATTTGTCGCTTATAAAATTTTGATAGGTAATACCTATCAGATTTCAGATTGTTACAATTATTATAATTTAAAATGTTGTTAATGTCAATTATATTTATTATGTTACTTTTATTTTCATTAAGTAAAATACAGTTATTGTTACATGCACAGTGTAACAGGCTATTTAATTTTAGTCTAATTTTATTCTCCTGTGGCAACTTGTCTGATTTAATGTAGGGAAATGTGAATAGAAATACCCTCTCAACATTGGGTAAACCTGAAAGATTTTCTATATATTTAGCAAGTTGTTTCCCGTTCACACCTCCCCTTCTCCCAACTATAATTACAATGGTTGTATTTGGACAATGGGTGGCATTTAAAATCTTATTTACAACTTGATCAAAGGATGCCCCCGGCATACAAGTATTAGTCAATTTTTGTCCTTCGTACAACCTGTGTAACAACACACCAATCTCTTGGCCTATCTAATCACTATATAAACTAATAAACTTATTTGTAGAGGCTGGTGGTACAGTTTTTATAAATGATTTGTTTAAGGGGTCAGCATGCACCTCTAAGCTTGGACCCGTGTAAGTTTGACCTATACTTTGCGCTGAGCGTTTCACAGTTGAACATATGCATTGAGAGTTGCGACTCAATAAAGACTCAACCCTGTCCTCATTGTAATGGCATATGTCCAGCAAACCACTCAGAGCTGATATATGTCCCGCTATTTCTTTCTGGGCTATTTCATATTTACTGGATATTATTTGTAATTGACTATGGAGTTCAGAGATTTCAGCTTGAAGGCTGCAAACATCTGCCTCATAGTTACATTTAACATTTTCCAATTCCATTAAGGAATTGGAATACTGGTTTGTTATTTTTATTTTATTTTGCGATAATTAACTAATTTTATTAATTATTCTTTTGTTTTTTAAAAGAAGTTCCTGTGTTTTTTTCATGGATTTCTTTATTTTAATATATTTTTTAAATTTATTTTTACTGTGAAAAAAATAGGAAGGCACCGTATCATCAGTCAAATCTATAGTGGTAATGTTCATGGGGGTGATGATATCAGCTACTAGGCACGGTTCCTTCCCAATCAGTTCATCATATAAGTTTTGAGTTGAGTTGACATTTGAGTTTTGAGTGTTTGATTAATAATTAAAAAATTTTTTTAAACATTTCACCGGTTTGCCTATTAGATAAATTCTATACTTAACTTTAGGTTGCCCATTCTTTTCCGGTCAGAACTATCGAGTAGCCAAGTATAAACAGGTAAATCAATACCGGACCCGAAAAGAATAGGCAACCTAACGTTCGTATTAACTCTCCGCGGACTGCTCAAGTACTGACTATTATAAAATGCGGCCGTTAATGTTGGGCGCAAAGTCATGATCGTTCATCCCGACGCGGCGCATGGTGTTGCCAGCCGTGTGTACACCATGCGCTATAATAGATAAAATTGGATATGTAAGACATTTTTAGATATTGTAGGAGCTAGCCCACACCTTTTGTCCCCGCGCGCCGTAGAGGATCTTGTATCTAATCGGATATAAATCCTGCTATAACTAGATGGGTGACGGTGACTTACTGCTAGAAACATCCACGTCGGCTCGCTCCGGTTCCGAAACCTCTTGAGGCTCTCGATCGTGTCCGCTTTGGCCTACAAATACATATCAAGAAGAGTACGAACATATTGACATCCAACATATTTGGAAACTCCTTACGGCTACATCTATACCTCATCCCCGGGATGGGGTATAGATGTAGCCGAGCCCCCATGGGAACTCGTAGCGGAGGTTCTTGCCGAGACGCACTCCTATGTCTCGGATAGGAGGTTTCTCGGCGAGAGCCTTACGTTGGACGGAATCCTGCAGGTTCGCCGACTAGGACAAGAGACGTTAATGCGGAGTGGGGGGAGAACCTAGTGCGGCAGCCGTATGGCAAAAACCTAACGGCTGCTCTGCGTCCGGTCCTCGAGCGGTAGGTGCACCGTAAGCGCAAGCTTATCACCTTCCGTCTCACACAATATATGCTCTCCGGGCATGGTTGCTTTGGCGAATACCTGTGCGGGACGGCCCACAGCGAGCCGGTGACAGTGTGTCACGATTGTGGCGCGGCGGTGGACTCAACCCAGCACACCCTCGAGGTGTGCCCGAGATGGGCGGTGCTGCGTCGCGATCTGACATCAGTCATCGGAGGGGACTTTGCCGAGCGTTATCACCGCGATGCTCGATGACGACGAGTCCTGGACGGTGATGGTCTATAACTGCAAGGCAGTTATGTCCCAGATGGAGGCCGATGAGCGGGTGAGAGAGGAGGCCGCCGACGAGGCCTCCCCCCGCGGACGACGAACGGGGGTGCGTAGGAGGCGCTACTTAATGCGTCTCCAATAACGCCCCTATGTTCGTGTCGGGTTCAGGATAGGAACCTGGTCCCAGTTTGACATGTAGTCGCGGGGACTGCTTAGTAGCGACCGGGCAGTCCCCCCTTACGAGGAGTAGTCTGGCCTTTGCCGGGGTCAGCCTGTCGCTGAGGCAATCCTGTTGAATGCAAATCCGGGACCCTCAAAAAGTGGCTGAAGGCGCTCGCAGTGGTTTTACTTTACTCGAGGGTACCCCCAGGTGCGAGTCCCACATAGGGTCGGGATCTACCCGAGCTCCTGACTATCTAAATATATGCGTACCACGCTAAATGAAGTTTACACTTCAAAATGTATTTTCATTTGTAACAGAACTTACGGCTACACTAAGTATAGGAGATATCGTGTGGTATCATGACTCGACTAGTATAGAACGACATGATGTCACTCACCACGGCCAGGTGCAGGTTGTCCCCGCCCAGCTCCACCTTGATCTTCTTGAGGTTGCCCACCATGCCGATACACGGGCCGCACCACTCCGTGTACACATCCACCACTGGTGAACATTAAACATTATACAACGTGAAGTTAATTTAATTAAATTTAAAAGAAATGCAAACTGACGAAAGAGACTGTCCTCTATAAAGACATTGTTTGTGCACTTCGCGGTAAAATTTTCTTTTTAACCGACTTCAAAAAAAAAGAGGAGGTTCTCAATTCGTCTGTATGTTTTACTTTAGGTATATTGCATTTCTATATAACAGTAACTCATACAATTTTATCCCGGAGCTCGCACGGGAATGGCAGCCACAACGAAGCGTGGCTGATTTTAAATAAAATAATAATAATGGCTTTAACAAAGAGGCAACTTAAAAGTATTTCACTGTCGGCTTAGCGTATAACTGCTGGCTGAATATTGTATATGTGGAGTGCATCTTTTGATAAATAGAATGAACTAATTGGTAAAATATGTCTAGAATGTACAGACGAGCTGCTAACATCTCTAAGACTATATCTATGTATATTCGAAAGAAACTTGCACCACGCACCCAGTAATCCGTCCTTCTGTATGAAGTGGTTCCACTCGTCGTCGGTGTTGATCTCCGCCTGCAACTGGACCTGAGCGGCCTTCTTGCCTGCGCCCGCCGCCGCCGCCGCGTGAGCGACCGCGCTCGTCAGCGCCATGGGCCCGAGTGGCGGCGGTGGTGGCAGGCAATGCCATTGTTTGCACATTCCCCAAAAATGTGCGTCCCACGAAACCTCACGTAATTTTGAAAGAAGTGTCAAAATAATTGGCGATTGTGTCCCCGAAATAATCGTGAAATTCTTCACGAAGCCTCATAGTATGTGTATGATCATTTCGACAAAAGTATCAAAGTATGTAAAAGAATACAGTATATTATAATTATCAATGACAAAAGTTAATCAATTAGTCATCCAAACACTGTGTACGTATGATTTTGGACTTGATTGAGATTGAGATTATGGACGTTTGGTATATACGAGAGATTAACAGAAGATAAATTATTATTAATAATTACGATAAACTGTTACCTACTGAATAATTAATGTAATAGGTAGGTATTTATTAGTGTATTTATTTTTACGATAAAATTTATTGTTTTATTTATTTATATTTTTATTTATTATATTGTTTAGATTATAGGAATCTCTTTGACCTTCGTTTTTTGTTTTGCTTTTTTTTTCTTTTCTTTAACGCCGGGAAATGCTCTGAGGCATCCCGCGGGGGAGTGGGTCTCCCCACGCGGGTATGTGGGACTCGCTGCGCCCGACAGCTGGTAAGTGGACGCAGCTCTACCCACTAAAACCCGGCGAGTCTCACCAATGCCGCCTTTGGTGAGGTGCCTCGGATCTAGTAAACAAATAGGGCACCTCGACGGCTAGTCAGTCCCGCAAGGGACCGACGCCACCTCCACAGAGGGACAAGAACGCCGTTTTATCTTTCTATCCAGTGAATGATGACCTATTTTTAGTAAAATACTGTAATTAATGATCACAATGGTGATGATGAGGAACTGCCATCTAGACCCTGGTATATGGAGTATGTCTAACAGCCTCTACGAAACACAAGTCGTAGCTCGTAGCTTCACAAGCCCATAGTGAAATCAGTTTCTTTGTTCCAATCTAGATGGCGTTGTCCGCTACACTCGTGTTTACAGTTTTATTATAATTTAGGAATAAAACAGGTTCATATTATAATATAGTGTTAATATAAAAATATTTATTTTAATACGCCTGTTATTTTATAAATAAGTGAAATATAACTTGTAAAATGCCTTTACGTAGTTTTAAACTGTCATTTTGATAGAGCAGATGAGCATTGACTGTTTCCGATAATTGTACGTTGTTATTTTGATGAAAAAAATGTAACAAGTTCCTTATTTCATTATTTCACTTGTATACATAGCAGATATTTAAAAAGTATCCCATATTGTTTTCTAATGTTTGCGCGAATTTCACTCATTATAATGAAACAATTTTTACGGATTTTATCGGTTTATTAAGATTTTTACAAGACCGACGTTTCGGATACTTTACAGCAACCATGATTACGGGAGGACTGAAGTGACAGATGAATTTAATTGAATAACTTTGTAACGTTAGGAACGTTACAAAGTTATTCAAAACTGCAGAAAGTGCTAACTGCATCTTTAATCTGTGGTATATTATGCTTGGTTTTTGATTTAATTATTTTAATAATGCGATCCCAAGCAGGTGGTAGAAGCCAGCCATCTTCTCTATTGAAATTAGGATGTTTTTTAATTTCAATAGCCTCACGGATCATCCTTGGTTGGAATCGGTGTTCTTTTGCGAGTATCTGTGGTTTATCACAATTCACATTTAATATAATGGCGAGCTTTATCTAGACTCCTTTGCAGTCTTTAAGGTCAAGCTCACTGCCCTCTGGCGCGCAATGGAAGTTTAGTAGTGAGTTATGCATGGTTATCGTTATAGGTACTAATAGGAATGGGCTTAAAGTCACGATGAGGGGCTTCTGAGACCCAATGATAAAGGTATCGGTGTTCTTGGTATCATACTTATTAATAGAACTTTGAGAAACTAACGAATCGTAACACTCACATACGGCACCAGTCGCACCACATGCAACATTTAAACAAAAACCTCTTCTTCTTGTCTTTATGGTGGTACCACAGTGTAGGTAATATACTGTGACAGTACTAAAATACCAATTACACATAATAATATAGCAATTACAAAGCGAACTGATTTATGATTGGGATTCCTTTTAAATCCATAGGGACTTGTGCTAGGAGATCCCGCTCTTCCATAACATTGGTGTACTTTATTCAATAAAATACTCCGCCGAAACCGTAAATTTATAACATTTATATAAAGAATCTTACAATTTATTTTACTAAGATGAAAAGTTCAACGAGACAATTTGTGCGTGCGTGCGTGCGTGAGTGTGTGTAACTGTGTGTGTGTGTGTGTGTGTGTGTGTGTGTGTGTGTGTGTGTGTGTGTATGCGTGTGTTTGTGCGTGCGTGTGTGTGTGTGTGTGAGTGTGTGTGTGTGACTGCTTGATAGTTTTAGAGATAAATATTATTGAAAATGTTTACTGTATGCTCAGTTAGCCGCAAATGGCCTCAGTTTCATCATAAGTCCATGTTATGAGCTCATTTAATAATATTTTTTTTACTTCATATTTTGATTTACCATATATGTTCAATTTTTTATTAATTTTATTGTAAAGTTTAGCTGATTGGCACCGGTATTGTCTTCCTGCAAAAGCTGTCTTAAATTTCTCAACGGCAACGACATTGTGTTTACGCCTCTTAGTTAGCTTGCTGATATCATATTTGAGGAATTTGTGGATTCTCAGTACCGAGCACAAAATAAACAGTTGCCTGACCGAAAGGAGACCGCAAGAAGCATAAAAGGTGGTGAAATCTAAGCGGTTTAAACCACATTACTTTTAATAGGGATCTTTGAGCTCTCTCGAGTTCAAGAAACTTCGTTTTAGTAGCACCTCCCCAGACCGGGATGCAGTACGTCAAAATCGACTCAGCCAGAGCTTTGTATATTTGTTTTAGAAGATGTTTGTCGGCAATGTATCTTAGTGTTTTAAAAGTCCATATCAATTTTCGAATTCTGGACATTACTAGTTCTAGGTGTTCATGCCAAGACATTCTTTGATCAACTACCACCCCTAGGTATTTCAAATGATGGAGTTTATTTATAGCTCCACAAGAGCAGTCTCTTCTAAAGTTACAGGTATGTATTTTTATTTCAAGATCGGCAGAAGGTTGATTGTTATTATATTTACTGAAATAGATATGACGGCGCATACAAAAATATTACGCTGGAACTAGACTTGACAGCTGTCAATTGTCTAGCGAAACGTCGTGTCGATGGTGCGCGGCCATGTTTTTTCTTTTTTTTTTCGGAAGGGCTAGACTTTTCGGCCTGATGGCCTTTAAGCTCAATCGGTACAGGCGGCCATGTTGACAGTCGATTATGAACCAACAGCGCGAGCGCACCACGTGTTCGACGGATCGCTTTTGTCCCGCGTAATCACGCAATAATTAGTGCTACAGTTAATTGATTGTGAAAGATAAAGAGGCTATTTTATTTGCAGTAAAGTTATTTCTAATTATAATAATTTGTTAGTAATTGTAATTGATTATACGAGATATTCAAACTTGCTTATTTTATTTATCAACACGCCCACAAAAAGAAGACCATGGCCAGCCCTGATAAAGACAGACAAGAGTCTTTGGATATAATTTGTTTTGTTTATATTAAGTGTTAATAAGTTGCTTCTTAACCAGCCAGCTATTTTAGCAATTCCTAATTCCGTAGATTGACGCACTGATTCAAACGCTTTACCCGTAAATACTACAGCCGTGTCATCTGCATAGGAGTATACTTTTCCATGTTCAATGTGCATACTGCATAGACTATTTATGTAGATTGTAAACAAAGTCGGCCCCAGGACACTACCTTGGGGGACTCCATACGTCACCTCAGATTGATCACTTTTATATTGACCTATTTTTAGCGTGTGTTTACAGCTTGTTTACGTTCGTTAAGGTAATCAGCGAATAAAGATAGTGCTGTTCCTCTTATGCCAATGTTTTCCAATCTGCGTATAAGAATGGGGACAGAGACCGTGTCAAATGCCTTCTTTAGGTCAAGAAACACTGTTATACATTTATTGCCTTTATCGACTTCTTTAACAATATATGATGTAAGTGATGTTACTGCATCTTCAGTTGAAAGTCCTTGTCTAAATCCATATTGAGAGTCTGATAGTAGGTTGAACTTCTGTAGGTAGTCAATAAGTCTTTTATTCATCAGTTTTTCCAGAACCTTTGAGATAGCAGAGAGGACGGAGATGGGTCGATAATTTGACACGTCTTCTCTGTCACCACTCTTGTATACAGGTGTAATTATTGATTGCTTTAGTTTTGGTGTACATAGGTACAACTAACTCATTTGCATATTAAAAAAAAAATGTATTTATATTATCCCAACCAGGGGCACTATCTGATTTCAGACCCATAAGGGTTAAATAGACTTCCTCAGGGTCTGTTTCTAAAAGCACAAAAGAAGACACGTGGGAACCAATCTGACTATTCATATCTCTTCCGTTTTGTGAAGGTGTGTCAGTAATAATCTCTTCAGCCAAGCTTTTACCAATGTTTATGAAATAATCGTTCACCAAATTAACGCAATCCCTACATTGCGTTAATTTGGTGAACGATTTATTATTGTTTAATAATTCTAAACTTTGTGTTTTAGGTAGGTTTCGGTATGCGATATTATTTATCGTTTTCAACAAGCGTTTCGGGCTGTTTTTATTTTTAGACAATTGTTCTCTTTCATATCTATGCTTAAGTTTCTTAATAAAGCCGTTGCAGTAATTCCTATATCTTTTATATGTAATTTTTAGGATGTCATTATGAGGATCAGCACGGAGTTTTGCCTGCATATTGTTTCTGTTGCGAATACATCTAACCATTCCCAGGGTGATCCAAGGTTTGATAAGTCGTTCCTTATTCGGGATTGCTCTTGTAATTGTGTTTGATAAAATGCATCGCCTCAGAACACTTATTAATGCATTAGTTAAGAAAATTGGATTATCATAGTGTATCATATCAGCTATGTTACTTTCTTTTAAGGTTGTTATGGCGTCTTCAATGAGAATTGTAGTTTTAGTTTTCGGATTATTGTTCTGTGGCGTAATAGCACAGGACAGTTTTAAGAATATCATTTGATGATCAGTAACAGTAGAATCAAGGACTGTAATAGTAGCTGTAGTTTTATGTCTTTCCAGTTTGAGTATGAAATAGTCAATACAATTACTATCTCTAGTGGGCAATGTATGACCCGGGAGCATGCCATGCATGGCCAGCATATTCAGGTAAGATAGTCTATTAGTTCGTTCCTGTGATGTTTCGTTCAGTTTTTGTATTAGATATATGTTGATATCCCCAGTTAGTATGATATTTTTTCGAGTCTTTATAGTACCTAAGTGAGTATTTAAGCAATTTATGAAATTTTCAGCGTTACAGTTTGATGGAGAACGATAAAAACATAGTACAATTAGATTACCTACAGTGATTTGCAGACAAGATGCATGTTTAATATTTATTTCTTTAACAGTACTTTTACGGGTGTTTATATAGACGACAACGCCATCGTAATGATTCAAGTGGTTCTTAGTAGAAAAGTTTATATAGTTATGCATTTGAGGTATAGTTTTATTTGGATCAATCCAACATTCACTCAGTGCTATAAGATCAGTATCAAATTTCAACTGTGATAAAGTTATTTGGAGATCGTCAAAATTTTTGTAAATGCTTCTGATGTTTTGCGAGATTATAGTAAAGTCTGAGTTCTGTATGTATGTATGTCTTGAGAAGTCACAAATACTACTACTTTTGGATTGAGCTATTTGTATGTTGTCTATTTCGTTCATATTTATTGACGAATTATCCATTATTGTCGCAATTGTGAAGGCTGGCCATACGTTTCAGAATTATCATATTTAGGTTTAGCTCAGGTATAATATTATGTACTAAATGCGTAGCGTAATAGGTGATTCTTATTTCTGGGTATTGGTTATACAGGACTAATAGACTGAGTAAAACTTCCGTAGAACAAATCTCATAGTGTGCTTGTGTGACGCCATGTGAGTACAAGCAGTGTACGTCCATGTACGTGTAGTGAAGATGTTTGTAAATGTTGAGCAGTGATAAGTACAGTATTTTACAAAAATGACGTGTGTAAAAGAACATTATACACATGTGGAGTTTTAGGAAAAGCAACAAGGAAATGTCGTAAAAAATAACAAACATATCATAAAAAAGAATAGCGTGGGGGAGTCATGCCATCATTAAATTTTGTAACTGCGATTCATTTCTGATTAGGATTACCGGAGAGTTCTCATTCTTCCTAACATAAACACGGCCGTAGGCAGTCCAGCAGAACTTGTAGTCCTTTGATCGTGCAAGATCACGCGCGATAAAATGTAATCTAGCTCCTTTCGCAGTGAGCTGCTCGGAGATAAACACGGCGGTTTCTTCATCTTTGGTTGCTCCTAGGTGCTTCGCTCGCATTTTTTCTTTGTTTTTCATGTTGTAGACCTTCGTAGATTTTATTATTTCTGTTTTTAAAATAGTGGATGACAGCTCAACAATTATAGGTGTATTAGTTTTGTTAGCGTCTCTTTTCCCTTTATATATACATTTTTGACATTTTCCTTCCTAATGTCACAATTTAGGGATTTCGATAGACATACCACCATGTTTGTTAGGTCTTCTTTAGATTCCCCAGGTATTTTTGGCATATTTTTGATTTCAATGTTTGTCTTACGATGCTCTCGCTGCAGGTTCTCAATTTGGTCTTCTAGTATAGTAATATAATCTCTGTACTTCCTTGCCTGAATTTCAAGTTGTTCCATTTTCTTTTTTAGGTCTTCATTTTGCGCTGCTAGGAACGCAATGCTGCTCTCTATATTGGTACTAGTCTGTTTAATCTCTAATTGTGCAGACGAAATTTTTTTTAGCTCAGCCTGTTGTGCCATAAACAATGATGATATCATGTTTTTCATTTCCTTTTTAAAATCTAACAGCTCTTCATCAAATCCGTGCTCTCGACCCCTTTTTTGACGTTGATGAACATAGTTTGGTGGGGTACTATCAATAAACTGATCCATGTTGAAAGTCTCAAGCTTATCCACGTTTGGTTCAGATGCACTAAGTGGTTTGTTTGCCAATGGAGAGCGTTGTACTTTCGGCATCTTATAAGGTTACTATTTACAATCACCAACAATAAAATAAAATAAAATATTCTTGGGCCAAGCCCTTATAATTTGTCCCGCTACCGCTTCCGCCTTTGTGTTGCGCCAAGCGATAGTTGAGTGTCGCGCACACAACTCAGAGCTCACACTCTCAACGGTTGCAGTCACTGTTGTTTACTTGTCAGTCGTAATATGTTTACGTCTCGCAAGTTATGCGGGTATTTCGAGAAATTTACGAAGCAGTTTAAATAAAAATATTTTAAAAATAATATGTTAGACAACGGTTCACACGTCTTTACGCTTTCGCGGTCCAAGGGGAAGAGAGATATGTATTATGATTTATTTATTCCACCTTACGGATTCTTCTTGTTTTTGAAGTTCTTCTGATGAAGATTTGAAGGCTGTCAGGACAGGTGTGAAAAACTAAAATGTTTATCTTGAAGATAACAAGTAATTGAGCGAGGGTTTGATGTTTCCCTTCAGAACTGTAGGTACTGACGGTGCATGTGCTCGGTTATCCAACTTGAACCGACGCCGCAAATGTCTGGTGCTTCCGTAGCGAGTGAGCTAACTACTAGTTTTCAGTAGTAATTTGAGGGCGAGCTATTCTAAGAGTTGACTTGGCTGTAGCAATGAGGATAGTGAATTTAAAATGCCTAAGATATTGATGGCCAACGCCTGGGTCATCCCGGGAGAACCTAGTTATAAGCTGGCATTTACTAGTTCTAGCCGTCGAACATAAAATAATAACTTTTCACGAAAAAATAATTATTTATATAAGAAAGAGAAGTTGTCGACGTCGCCTATGAACAAACAAGTTACCTGGAACTAGCCCAGGCAGCTCATTTATGTGTATACATAAGATGTTAAGTCTCGGTGCCAGTAATTACGCTGCCTGTCTTGCCCTTCTCTCCGAAACACAGCAAAGCTGTTTGACGGGTGAAATAAGCAAGATGGTGGTACCCATGCAGTCGGGAGCGCGGCACAGTTCATCCCTCCCACCGGTAAAATTACATTAACGAAGGCCGCGTAGCCGTGTCGCGTAGGACAGGTAGTTGATATTATAGAAGTAAACTGTCATTTGCTCTGTCCCCCGGAAAGAAAATAGCCCGCTGGACCCCACCGTAACCATGAGCCTCCGCCCTCCGCACGACACACGTGTCCGTTAATAATGAATGTGGGCATCCCTGAGGGCCGTTTATCTCACCGGAGCCCTACGTCTAATTAATACAGGTTTTAACCCTTTTGCGCTTGAATTTTTAATGAGCCGCTGGCCGGGCCCAGTTTATCATATATTAAGGGACTTACATCCCGGCACTCGGAGCTCGGGTGAGTTATGTCCGAGAACGGGCCGGGGATTGAGTTTGGAGTCCCGCAGACGTATCTCGTTGTTAACATGTTTATTGTTTTTTATATCATACGGGGGCGGAATGAGCAGTCGGAGCCTTAGGTGAGTATCGACGTCCGTAAACATCCTTTACCCCATTCTAATGTAGAGCCCATGTAGAGTCCATGATAATGTAGAGGTAAATATTTAGATATTAGTAACTATTTAGTAAATATTTAGATAAAGATTGGCATTGAAATATATCGTGGTTAATTTCAGATGGACAATGTAGTCTCCTGCTTATATCGAGAGGAGAGAATCTGAAATATTTCTACTCGTACTGAATTGTTGTGATAAAATTCGTTGCGGGTCCCAGCCCACAGGGCAGTTTTAACGGATCTATTTGACGGGAGGCCAATTTATTTTATAATTTGGGACGCATAAAACTATCATTTTTTTATCTTAGTTGGATAGGCAAACTGGCAAACGTGCCACCTGATGGTAAGTGGTCGACGTCACCCATGAACATAAACTAGTTTACCTGGAACGAGCCCAGGCAACTCATCTATGTGTTGCCTATCCTGAGACATAAGATGTTAAGTCTCGGTGCCAGTAATTACACTGCCTGTCTTGTCCTTCTCTCCGAAACACAGCAAAGCTGTTTCACGGGAGAAACAAGCAAGATGGTGGTACCCATGCAGCCCGGAGCGCAGCACAGCGCTTCCCTCCCACCGGTATATCATCATTATTATCATCTATACGTTAATACGTATTTTACAAGAATGATAACAAGATTCCAATCGTTAGTCAATAAATTTTAAACTTGATTGTTAAGTATTGACGATTTAAAGAAACCTTTACACTTTATTATTTTAGTATTGAGAACTGAGTCGGGTATTCGTGTGTATACAAATAAATAAAATTGAAGTGTCTGTTTGTTATTTCAAATTAACATCTTTTCACTGAATGCATATACAAGTACGGACACATACACATACGGATACATATACGGACGTATACATAGGATACGTAGGTAAGAAAATATTTTTTTTTGGTCTGTCAGTTTGTACCGGCTAATCTTTGAAATGGCTATGCCAATTTGGACGGAACTTTCACTACCAGATAGCTGATATTATAAGGAGTAACTAAGACTGTAAAAATAATCATCATCAATCCGGGTACGTCCGTAAATCTAAGCTAACGCGGGCGAAGCTGCGGACAACAGTGAGTTTTAATAATAATATTGTATAGATGCTAGTTGCTGAATCACACGTAAGGTTCTGGATTTTTGATGAGATGATTCTAGAGGCATTTTCACTCTTGTATAATAAAGTGCTCCCGTAGAATAGAATTAAACCATTAGTTACCCGAGTATAATTCAAATTCTTTAACTTTATAGCTTCTGGGAGAGGAATTATAATTAAAATACTTATAACTGACAATTCTGTTGATATTTACTGCATAATGTTGTGACCCGATACGTACGGAACCTTCAGCTGTATCATTAATAACAGTCCTCAGAAAGACAAACGAGTCAATTATATTTTATTTGGCAGTCGCATAAATGGCACAATAAGACGGCGCGACGGAAATGTTCTCTCTGACGGATTTCATATTTCGCGCGAGTTCATTTAGAAATGTAGCCGTAGATTAGTGAAGATTCACGTTCTCGGGGAGGTAGAGAATATGTATACTGTATATTATTTACACGCCAGTAGGTATAGAAATTTGAAAAAGATATTAAAAAACATACAGCTATATTAATTAGCTTTCTGTTTGTTATTATATTACACTCTGCCAAAATCTGCCTTAACTAAAAAAGATGACAAATCGGTAAAATAGATTTTATGTTACAACCAGCCCGTTATCGTTTATAGAGCAAGAGCCCGTGAACCCCAGACCTTCGTTATTTTATAAAGGCTGAAAACTTGTCAGCGCATGCTCCTAACACAGGTAAGAACGATGGACCATTATGAAGTTTGGGTTACCCTGGCTTTGGCAGGTAAACGGTACTAAAGGTGTGTAAAATACCGATCTAAATTCATCAAATAATAAAGTGTGATTTTTTGGTATTACCTTCAGAATATTATTAAAAATCACGTCATTAATTGCCAGACACTTAACATCGTGGCAACCCCTTGCCAGACACCCTTATTGTTCATGAAATTATAATTCTACTTACGTTATAGTATAAAAGCTGAATTTTATATATAATACTTGGGTAATAATTAGATAATGTTTCCTCATTAGCCAGACATTTTTGATAGTTCCAACCCCTTGCCAGATAAGCATGTAGGGTAGCTGTAGGAGCTAGCGCGAGACAGTTTATATATGTGGGTGCGAGTGAGATAGCGAGTTAGGTCTGCCGCGATCCCTACTTGCGCAGTTTTTATTACTAGTGCGCATGTATTGTTTAGTACTTAGTACTTAGTATGTGTAGCTCGTTCAATTTTAAAGACCCGGGTCCATACTGAACCATTCAAAAAATGACCCGGTTCTTTCGACCCGTTCAATCGATCGATTGGTTCACTAAAGCATTCGGTATGTACTTGGTAGTCTCGGAACAAAAAACTAGCTCACGAACCAAGCCGCTTAGTTCCTTGTTTAGTTGGCGAGTTGCGAACCTATCGACTAATATTATCAACTAGCTGTTGCCCGCAGCTTCGCCCGCGTCAACTTAAAATTACAGCCGTACGTAGATTGATGATATAACTAACTTATTATATATACGTATAACATCAGCTATCTGCCAGTGAAAGTCCCATCTAAATCGGCCCAGCCGTGTCAGAAATTAGCCAGAACAAACAGACAGACGGACAGACAGACAAAAATACTAAATTCTATTTTATTATATGTACCGCATACACAACCATATCCATTTAATAAAAAGCGGTTAATTTAATAGTAGAAACAGACACTTCAAATTTATTTATCCGAATAGATGTATAGATTGTGTAGGTACACACAACCAAATGGGTCGTAACATCACAAAAATTTTAACTTGTATTAATAAAAGTTGACTACAAAACATTTAAATCCTACTAATATCATAAACGCAAAGGAATAAATTATTCAGTAGTCAATACCTAATATTATACCTACTATATAACCATGTAATATATTATTATACTGTAATAATACAATATTGTATAATAAATAATTATACAATACAAAAAAAAAACACAATAGTTAACTGTAAAGTATGAAGGAACTGCTATAATTCGATTGCAGTGAGATCTAAACAATAATTCAAATGCGACAACGAACGATCGAAACTGACGAAGGAGAAGATGACGATATCGAATGGAGTAACTGTGACGATGAAAATGATAACATTAATAATAATGATGATAATGAATGAAATAATATTTTCTGTTATACAGTGTAATAAAAATAATCAGTAATTTCATCAATCTATTTTTTTATACTTTATAATAACTTGTAATGTCATTCATTTATTTTTAATTAAATTTTTGAGTATTATTTTGTTTGGTTTTTTTTATAACCTGTTATTGATAGAATAAATTGAATTTTTTAACAATTTAATGTAGCTGTAGCATCGAATGTCTTTTCTTGAGATGTTTTTGAGATTTACACAGATTATTAGTTATATAAATCTGTGTTAAAAAGTTTATTTGCATAAGTCATTATAATCATTCCATCTCTCTCGCACCCACCCATATATATACCGTCTCGCGCTCGCTCCTACAGCTACCCTACATGCTTGTCTGGCAAGGGGTTGGAACTATCAAAAATGTCTGGCTAATGAGGAAACATTATCTAATTATTACTCAAGTATTATGTATAAAATTCAGCTTTTATACTATAACGTAAGTAGAATTATATTTTCATGAACAATAAGGGTGTCTGGCAAGGGGTTGCCACGATGTTAAGTGTCTGGCAATTAATGACGTGATTTTTAATAATATTCTGAAGGTAATACCAAAAAATCACACTTTATTATTTGATGAATTTAGATCGGTATTTTACACACCTTTAGTACCGTTTACCTGCCAAAGCCAGGGTAACCCAAACTTCATAATGGTCCATCGTTCTTACCTGTGTTAGGAGCATGCGCTGACAAGTTTTCAGCCTTTATAAAATAACGATGGTCTGGGGTTCACGGGCTCTTAGACTATTAGGAATATGTTTAGGAAACATCTCTGGGAAAGTCTAAACGTATGACAATTGAACAAAGATACTTTTCAAGAAAAAAAAATATATTTTCAACTGACAGCTGGTGACCGCAACTCCGCCCTTAACTGAGATTAAAGCCGTATCCGGATAGATGTTGATTATTTTTGTAGCCTCAGTTTAGTGCCAGATTTAGAGGCCCCGGGCATAAAAGGCGATATTTATTTTATTTTATATTTATTTTCATTGAACCATTAATTCTGAAACCAAATAGTTATATTTTAACAAACATATAGATATAATCTGAAACAAGAATTATCTGTAATTAATAATTATATTTTAGCGTTAACGAACCGATCCTTCCGAGCTTTTTTCGCCTAAAAACAGTTAATGATTACGCTAAAATACAGTTTCCGAAGTGAATCACTTTCCATGCTCAGGAGAGAACGATTTAATAGACGGTTGTGTCCCGTCTAGTCGAAGACTATTTCTTATAATTTACATTTTTGAAAATGAGCGCTGTCCAGTGCACTTTGAGTCCGTCAAAACGAAATACATTGTCAATGAAATTTTCAGGATTGTGAATTTCTAAACAATCCTGATAAACTTCCACCAACGCCCGGATCCATCTTGTCGATGTCATTAACAAATCTAAATCTCGTCGCACGTCCGCATGTCACTGGCATGCAAGCTTAAGGCAAGAAAAACACAAAGCTGGTCGACCAATGGGATAAAGGGGGATACTTTGTATTCCTCCTTAGCTCAAAGGCTGCGGACGAATAACCCCCCACTCAGCTATTCCTTCACCCAATGGCTGAATGAGCCATTGCTCATCAGGGCTATTTGAGATTTTGATATTTTACGGATTATTTGATTGAATTGAACAAATATAGATCGATGATTTCTGTTAATATGTATAAACATGTTTTTTTTTTTATAGAAGAGGGGGCAAACGGACAGCCGGTTCACCTGATGGTAAGTGAATAGCGACATCCACAGACACCCGCTATACCAGAGGATCTGCAGGTGCGTTGCCGGCCTTTTAGATATGAGTATGCTCTTTTCTTGAAGGTCCCTAAGTCGTATCGGTTCGGAAACACCATAGGTGGCAGCTGATTCCATATATTTGTAGTGCGAGGCAGGAAATGCCGTAAAAATCTAGATGTGTACCTACTATGTGTACGCGAAAAAAATATCAAAGGAAAAGTTGTTTACTAGTGTTTAGGTACCTGCTAGTACGAATTTGATTTTTTTCCAGTCTCTATTGTAGGGGTCCCTCTTTTGTGGGGGCCCGGGACTATAGCCCCGGTTGCTCTCCCCTAAATCCGGCCCTGGCTCAGTTATCTGAGCAGAGATTAGCCGGAACAAACAGACAGACCGACAAACAGACAAAAAAAAGTTTTAACCGACTTCTAAAAAGGAGGAGGTTCTCAATTCGGATGTTTGTATGTTCTTGATGTAAATACAGTACATAGGTTCTTTCATATTCATTTAGTAAAAAGCTGTTAATTTAAAATTACGAACAGACACTTTAATTTTATTTATTGTTATATAATATTATTATATTATTATTATAATCAAAATCATATTACATTTTAATTACTTTTTTCAGAAAAAAGTTGCCTTAAAAATTTGCCAACCCAATTAGACACTATGTTGTAATTATTGTAAGTAGAGTATAAGAAAAATAATAATAATTATACAAACGTGACAATCTCATGTTCAGATGATAAACTCGGACGTGCACAAATCTCAGTTCACATTTTGTACGTTCACTCAGGTGCGGGCCGGCGCGGGCCAGCGCGGGCGGGCCGGTTGACAAACGCCTGTAATAATTAGGGCCGTCTGCTATCGGATATGGTCCGGGGCCGACTGGCGGGCTTGTCTGGCGGGCCGCGGGCTGGTGGGCCGCTGGGCCGATAGGCTGGTGGGCCGGCGGGCTGGTGCGGGCCGGGCGCGGCGCTCACAATTAGACACAGCACGCGATCTAGCTCGGGCCGCGACAGCACGGAACTTAATGCTATTATAATAAACCTTTTTGGGGTTCCTCTACTACTGTTTGCTTAATTTGTCGACTCTTTTAATGTAGAAAAAGACCTAGAATGGTGCTTACCTAGATTTTGTCAATATCACTTGCTCTTAGAACTTATGAATCATCCAAAGGGACACGTTACACGTAGAGGGTTTGAAAATAGCAATTCAATGTGAAAATGTTTTCTTGATGTGCACAACCTCATCCCTTAATTAAAACAACTCTACTTGAAATTCAATAAGATTTACAGTCATCGCGTGCCGCAATGGAATCTGAATGAACTCTATTTGTTCTATTTTGGTTTGATTTGACACGAAAATGGGACCTTAATATTATTTAGTTGTCCTGTGTCAGTCTTCACTACAGATAATTTGAATGGACCACCTCAACCAGCCTTTAGCTGAAGAGCTGGCATGCCGGCCATTGTGTGTTACAATCTAACCGGCAACCTTAACAAAATTGGTGTATGACGTATAACAAAAGTAATTAAAGATGTGCACACTTTATGTATGATAAATTACACGGATCCCCGCGTAAGTAACCCCAGCCCAAGACTCCGTTTAACGAATGCCGCTTATAAATATATTGATTAACAAAATGGCCTCTGAATGGCATCAGTCATGAACCGCTGCAGACGTCGGCGGTCGTCGACAATGTTTCCTTATTGCACTACTATACATGACCCGCAGATTTGTCTGCGTCGATTCTATGTTTCTAATGATAACTTTTATTTTAACCTCCAACGCGAAAAGAGGGGTGTTTATGTTTGATCGCTAAGCATAGCTGTGGCACCTTTTTACGGGTGAACCTTATTAGATACAGTTTCTTTTATTTAAAAGCAAACCTGCTTGTGGTGGTTCATAGACATATTTTATCAAAATCGCTTTAGCCGTTTCGAAGTCATCAGCACTGTTATTTTGATGGGGATTTTTAAATACCTATCTGTTTATATGATATTTGTTTCTGTAGGACTGAAAGCTGTCCGCCCCAGTTCTTACTTATTATATTGGACTATTATTATCCCTACCAATATCTACTCATCCTTATCAAAACATATTCTGCATTTTTTATTTCACAAGGAGACTTTTTTTATTTGTAGTTGCCGAATTTTTATTTGATGAAAAACTAACAGTATGTATTATACTGCAATTTACATTGCAAAATACTTAAATCTGTACAATCGGTATAAGTATATTTTACAAGCCATATTCCCACAAAAACTATATTTCAAAAGCCCCATTGCTTCACTCTAAACAATAATTTATTTATTTCATATCTGAATTTGCTAAATACCAAAAGGAAAAACCAAGTTTAGTAAAATATTTCTTGTAGCGAAAAAGTTATATTTATCGTGCTTCAACGAATGTTATGTATTTGTGATTACCTAGAATTAGTTTTGATATATGATTACAGTAATTTAGTAGCTGATACTGATGTCTGGCAACCATACATCATGTGTCAAGCCATCAACCATCGTGAGCAGAACACGCGGATAAGTTTAAATGTAAAAATAACAAACGTATAATACTTAAATATACATTTGGTCACGAATGCTGAAGTAATAAAAATATTTTTAGACTTCTCATTTTTACCCGCGACGGAACGGAGACTGTATATGCGTTTGGGGTGAGAGGCAGTGTGTGTGTAAACCTATTTTGCCGCTTATCTCCAAGACTACTTGTCCGATTTTGATGGGGTTTTCAGAGATGGGTTCGGATTAGATTGGTGCATATTATTAGATAGATATTAAGTTGATAACTCACTAGAGGGCACTGCAGTAAACGTTTTTTGTACAATCCAATGTTGCCATTTTTCTCCAAAACTGCTTTTTTAATTTTGATACGAATTTCAATGATGGGTTTGGGTTTGATTGGTGCATGTTCTAAGATAGGTGTTACAATTACAACCCACCAGGGGGCGCTGCAGTAAACATTTGTTTTGATGCTGTTTTAATTCAGTGATGGGTTCTGGTTTGATCGGTGCATGTTCTTGTAGTATGTGTTACGATGAAAACTCACCAGGGGGCGGTGAAGTAAATGTTTGTTTGTGGAAAACCAAAACTACTAGTCCGCTTTAGATGCGATTTTCGGTGATAGGTTCGGGTTTAATTGTGGTACGTGTTCTTAAATGTGTTACCGTGACGACTCACCAGGGGGCGCTGCAGTAAACATTTATTTGTACAAACTAATGCTGCAATTTTTCTCCAAAATTACTAGTCTGATTTTGATGCGGTTTTCAATTATGGGTTTGGATTTAATTGGTGCATGTTATCAGATAGGTGTTTCAATTACGACTTACCGGGGGGCGCTGCAGTAAATATTTGTTTTGATGCGGTTTTCATTCAGTGGTGGGTTCTGGTTTGATTGGTGGAGGATATTCATATATTTTTTAAGACGATGAAAATTCACCAGTAGCGCTAGCATGCGCGCACGACAAAATTTTGTCTACGTCTTTTCTCGTATTATTTCATATAAGTAATACTGGGTAAGGGGTAGATACAATTTTGTCATGCGCGAATGCTAGCCCTACAGGGGGCGCTGCAGAAAACATAATATTTTGTTTGTGCAACTACTACTAAGTCCGTTTTGGATGTGGTTTCCGGTTATAGGTTCGGTTTAAATTGTGTTGCATGTTCTTAAAAATGTGTTATGGTGACACCTCACTAGGGGGCGCAGTGAACATTGTTTTTACAAAACCAAAACTACTGGTCCGATTTGAATGCGGCTTTTAAAAATGGGTTTGTGGTTCATTAGTGAAGATTTTTAAATATGTGTTACGGTATCAACTCACTAGGTGACGCTGCAGTAATATCTAGTCCGATTTTCATGCGGTATTCATTATAGGGTTTGTGGTTGATCAGTAAAGGTTCTTAAACAGATGATACGGTGGTAAATCACTTGAAGGCGCTGCAGTCATTAATATATTTAATCTTAGCTTCTACATATTTAATATTAATTAATTTTATAGAGCATACTCTATAAAAAGTTTGAAATAAAAAACAAAATTAAAAATTTTGAAAAAAACCCACGACGGTTAAAACATAATTGAAAAATGATAAAATAATTAAAAATCCCCGACATTTAAACAACAGAGTATCAGTTTTCATAGCACTTCCTTACACACCTATTTGGTTCTCGAAGACGTAGATGTGGCATTAACATATTATTCAAGTCCCTATGAACTTAATATAAAACCCAATATAATAAGTTTATAATATGCTTTACCACACAAACGTTCTTTAACAACTTTTTTGAATTTTTTTATGGAGAGCTTTTGAACGTTTTCTGGGATCCTATTGTAAAAGCGTATACAGTTGCCTTTAAAAGAATTGCTTACTTTCGAAAGTCTAATCATTGGTGCATGTAACCTGCGTCTATTACGTGTATTCCTACTATGAATATCACTTTTCTTACAAAATTCATTTATGTTTTTCCGGACATACAGTAAATTTTCTAAGATGTATTGAGGGGCGACAGTAAGAATTCCTATTTCTTTAAATTTTTCTCTCAAAGATGAATAGGGATGCAACTTGTAAATTGCACGAATAGCCCGCTTCTGCAGCACAAAAATGTTGTTTATGTCGGCCGCATTTCCCCATAAAAGTAGGCCATAAGACATAATGCTATGAAAGTAGCTAAAATATACTATTCGCGCTGTATCTACATCAGTAAACTGTCTTATTTTTCTCACTGCATATGCTGCTGAACTGAGTCTATTCGCCAATTTAGCTATGTGGGGACCCCACTGCAGCTTAAGATCTAGAGTTATTCCTAAAACTGTGGAGTCCACCAATTCCAGGTTATCACTGTCTAAGATAAAAAATTTATATAAATTACATATATATAAATTTTAACAAAACTTACATACGTCCTTACGATGTTTCGTGGTAGTGTATTATTTCGTAAGGTCCGGGATCGCGCGAGCGATGCGGACCTTAGCTGCTACTAGATCTATAAAGAATTCTTTTTAAATAAACTAGTCAAGACCTTATAATAGCGGTATAGTGAGCACAGGGACCAGGCCTCCAAGAGGTTAAACCCTCATCAGTCTGCCCGCGTTTAGAGAAAAAGTAGTTTAGCCCTACAGTTTTTTTATAGCAAAGGAAAACGATCAGTCGAAGCCTTTTAGCGACTATCGACGCCCATACACATCCGCACAACCAGAGATTATGCAGTGGCGTTGCCTTCCTTTTCCCTATCCCCCTAATAGGCTAACGTAAACTCGCAAACTACACGAGTCACTTTACGCCGGTGTTATGTGAGCGAGAGGTACCACCCCGGTCGTACCGGCCCAATTTGGATGCAAAGCAGCATGGCACTACCTCTTACAAGAGGTTGTAGGGGAACTCTTCAGCGGAATTATATAATATGTCCCTTCTCAAAGTATCTTACATACATTTTCTGCTAATTATATAGACTGATTACTGTGAAGTATCACTGTTATGTTTATCATCAACTCTACGTTCGGTCACTCGTCAATAACGATCGACAACTAGCAGATCGTTATTTAGACATTAAAAAACTACGATCTTGTTGGACTCGTGTGGCGGAAGAACGTCTTGATGTTCGAGTGGAAGGGTTGACAATATTGAACGTGAGGATGGGATATTATATTATATCTTATTATCTAATTGGTTTATTGTCTATAATTTTTAATAAAGTATATCTCGTTATCTGGTTTATTTGAGAGTTGGCCATTGAATTATATTGTAATAAAGGAAATCGTTTTAAAGTTACTATAACCTCATTCTAGCGGACCGTCTGAAGATAAATATCGATGATGTTCCAACCCTGCGATACGATTGCTCGTAGAGATGAAATATATGTTAGGGTCGGTTACTGACCTTCAAACCTTCACGTGTAGTTACAACACGATGTAGGTGTCTTTGGATTTTGGTGTCACTTACTAGTCTTGTAAGATACCTAAAAACCCAAAAAAGAAACTTAGATAATTATAAAATAAGAAGACATACCAATAATTTATTTGAAGGAACTGTTTCGTCTGACTGTTGTATTTAATTTCACAAATTTTATACACCTATAGTGCTTACTATCAAAAACTACTATGAAATTAGAAAACAAAAATAAAATGTTTTTATTTATTGTTTATTAAAAAAATAGTTAATTAAAAGACTTGAAATAGTCCTAAATTATTTATTCACTCGCTACTCATTTAATTTTTTTATTTGTTTGTAAAAAAATATGTATCCTTAGACGTGTGCTCAATACTTCACCTTCTGTGAGGTCCATACCACCAGCACCTGTATAAATTAGTATTAAAGTGAATCGTGTCACGTGTCGTATCGTATATAGTAAAGGGTCCGTAAAAGCGATTCCATCGTCCGTCAGCGGCAGAGAAATTAGCTGGCTCCTTGACCGCCGCTCGATTTGGCAGCACCGTTCATCAACAATTCGGCCGAATCGCCCTCTCTCCGTGTAATCAACTATTAGCATCGTCTATTGGTACTCGAGAAACTAATTACTCCGTCAATGACGACTTCTGCGGCTCAATGGTTAGCGCGTTGGCGCTCAAGCCGGAGGTTGCGGGTTCGAATCCCGCCAGGGACAAAAAAAAGTTTTCTGTGTTCCTGGGGCATGGATGTGTATTAAGGTTGAACTAGTCGGTGGCGCGAACTCTAACAAAATGATTGCTATCTCACCTGACATAGTGCGCGAAAATGCGTGCTGGAATGAAATGCACAATGATTCATTCCGAAAATGTCCTTTTAGCATAGATAACGACGAGATCAATTTATATTATACTTAGTTTTTCATGGTCAAGTTCTTCGAGAACTTACCACGAGACCAGATTGGCGTGGTGTAAAAGCGTCCATTATTATTAAAGAAATACTTTAATTAAGTATATGTTATGTAAATATAATGATACTATATATCTCTATATACATATTATCTGTATGTTCGTGTTTATCGAATCAGTACAGACTGTGTGACTGATACAATACAATCTGGGGTTTTATGTTATCGTGACAATCATGATAATTAGAAGATACATTATCAAATAAATTATTGTTTAGAGATGATTTTCGTATTATTCCAATTTTTGAGGAAGTTTAGAATAAAGCCCAAAAATACAAACAATCAATATTATCAAAGCTGTTATTGCGCCTGTCTATAACTAAGGATCCTTTCAGTTTCAGAGACCAGAGTTTGTCAAAATCCGTTGTATGTTTTTTGTGTATTTCTTGATTTTCTTTATAAAATTTCCAATTGGTTTCGTTTACAAATGGTACATGTTTCGTAAAAAATAACAATTGTGAGCTCGAAGCTTAGTTCTAATCGAATTTTGATGTTTTTGATGGTGGCTGCTTTTGACATATTATCTTGGTGGCTTCGGTATCAACAGGTTATGATCCTCCGTGTGGATCAGGATATATTAGTTATACGTGATGGTCATTTATACACAATAAGTTGTATTCATTCGAATGCAATCATTTTTCTGCCATAGTTGGTTCTAGTTTTAGGAAGAACTAATTAACTTGCTCGTAGTGAGTATCGTTTGCTAACTTGTCTGTATTGGGTAAGTAGTTTGAGTCAATGTTTTTGTTAAGCACTTTTTTAATTAATATACATGTGTACTGATATAATAATAATAAATCTTTATTTCAGAAATCTTCCATATTTTGTTAGTACACAGGAACTTAATATTATAAAATATATGTTAGTAACAATCACATACCTATTATTTTAATTTAAATATATATATATATATATATATATATATATATATATATATATATATATATATAGAGTTGTCTTATATTCATTAATTTTGTGTCACTGTGTATTTTAGTAGTCACTGTATGTAGTAGGTGAATTGGCTTTACTCCCCACCATGGTTCAGGCCTTATCGTGGCGGTGGGGCTCAGTAGCCTAGAGTGAGCCGCTGCACCTTGGGCGAAGCGAATTGAGCCGAGGGGGCTCTTTGTACCCCTCGCATTAGGGACAAAAGAGCACGATGCAAGGGGTGAGGACGGGAATCTCCTGGACGGGGACTGACTAGCCGTCGAGGTGCCCTATTTGCTCAATAGATCCGGAGCACCTCACCAAAGGCGGCATTGGTGGCACTCGCCGGGTTTTAGTGGGTAGAGCTGCGTCCACTTACCACCTTTTGGGCGCAGCGAGTCCCACATATAACTAGCGTGGGTAGATCCACTACCCCGCTGGATTCCTCAGAGCATTTCCCGGCGTTAAAGAAAAAAAATGGTAAGATGACCATTGTATTAGGAATACCAAAGGGCCTAAAATGGTATCTCGTAGAACGCCGCATGATATTGTTAAAGCAGCACTTTGATTGTTGTGACATTTTACTAGTTGTGAGCGGTTGGTTAGGTAGGATTTAAACATTTTTAGAACACTTCCAGTAATGTTGATGGATTCTAGTTTCTTTAATAGTAATTTCTGGCAGACAGTGTCAAACGCCTTTTTCAGGTCGATAAAAACACCCAAGACTCCGTAACTGATAACTCCGAATCCGTATTGGCAATCGATAATAAAATTAAAAAATGTTAAGGAACAAAATTACATTTTGGAACACACTAATAAACAGCAAACTGTAAGTATGTCGTCTAATATTATCCTTTATATGAATTACATAAAGTACCTGTTTGTATCTAGGGAACATATTGTGTACCTAAAACAAATACATAAATATTATAATATAATATTATTGTTAAAGTTTAAGTAATTTTGTAATCGGCTGCGGAAGACTTTTTTATATATTTTGGACATCACAGGCAATCAATATTGCTGTAATCGGTCGATAATTTCCGGAGTCTGAAAGATTTCCTGATAGGTAAATAGAGGTTACCTTTGCTATCTTTAGGATGTTAGAAAAGTTACACTTTCTTGATAATAATTAATTATTATGTATACGCAATAACTCAGAATTCACTGCACTGTACTGCTACGTAATGGTATTATTGAACTGTGGAATAATCTACATTATAGTCATGTTGAACTTTAATAAAGTATCTACAAGTTAATAGTTTAATACACGGCTAAGTAAGCTGGAAAATAATCTCGGGACATCGTGCTCAGCTTCTTTTATTTCTTTTTCGTACTAAGTGGTAAAATATAATAAAATAAAGTAAATTGAGGTGTGGTATTGGTGATATTCAAGATCTTAATCGTCAAGTAGAACAGCTGATTTAAAGACTACTCTGTAAGAAATTATATTTATAAACAAGGATTTGAAAATACCACATAACATAGGATATTTCTTTAGGTTAATAAAGAACACAATGTATTCAAATCAGTATCAGGTATATTTTTGTGACAACAGACAAATAAATATCATTTAATTTTTATAAAAAAAACTAACGTATTACAATTGCTGTGGTACAAACACATTGATATTAATAAAGTATGAGATTTATTCTTGAAGAAAAACAATCATTTTTCATTATTTTTACATTTTTTATGTTCATATCGCTGTAGTGGATATAATTGCATTTATTAAGATGTATATTATAATATATTATGAACCATTTTTATAAACAAAACTTTAAAACCAATCAATTTGTTGGTATTTAAAATATTATCATCAAAATTCTGTATATTGTTTGTATGTCCGTTGGCCAGAGGTCATACAAAAATAATACTAACAAATATCTTATAAATGCTATACATTACATAATCGTGTATATACGTATACTGACTTATAGTACACAGCACTAAATAATAATATTTTTGAATAAATAAGTGTTCGCAACTAATGCAATAATAAATGTTTCTTATATCTTTTTGGATCAGTCTGTAGGTAAAGATCTTGCAAGTTTTATTGATAATATTTATAATATAAACATAATCTAACACTAGCACTTTATAATGCATTACGAGTATTAATCCTATACAGTACATCTATAAACTAAATAATATGTTTACATATTATATATCACTAACCGTTATAACTCAGTCTTAAAACATGCATAACTAACTTATATTACAGGAATAAATATACAAGAAAGATCTATGTGTCACTAATATGATATAGTTACATTAAAAATATATATACTTTTGGCCTCACCTATTCATATATGATACATTGTAGTTACAGAAAATAGTTATAGATGGCGCCACATGCAATAATATTTTTCTAGAACTTTTTCAAGTAATGAGATCGTTATGAAATGACTTATGCTATTTACCTTCAAATATATATTCAATCATATTCGTTAATGGCTATGTAATGAAAATTGTGTAGAATTACAAACAAACAGTCACAAGACAGATTGGATAACTTTACCAATCACTCGTTCTAATGTTCGAAGACTGTCGAGTACTGGACACGGGCTGTTGATGATGACTGTACGCAATAGCAAGTACTTGCCTTGTGTGGAGTCAACGACCTTATTCTGAAAATATACACAATAGAATAACTCATTAGAATATAATAATTAATTAATTATATCTTTATAAAACAGGTTAATTTTAAGAACGTAAAGCAATCTATCATAGTAACTGTAGACTTGTTTCTGGGTAATTTTGAAAAATGTGCTTTGTTTTTTAAGAGGCACTTATCCAGCAGTGAACGGACATAGGATACTGGCGATAATTTAAAATAAAAAGTACTTTGTTAATTGAGAGAGGCATCCTATGTCCGTTCACTGCTGGACAAGTTCCAGCTGTGAACGGACATAGGATAATGGCGATAATTTAAAAAAAAAAGTACTTTGTTAATTGAGAGAGGCATCCTATGTCCGTTTGTGAACGGACATATAGGATAATGGCGATAATTTAAAATAAAAAGTACTTTGTTAATTGAGAGAGGCATCCTATGTCCGTTCACTGCTGGATAAGTTTCAGCAGTGAACGGACATAGGATACTGGCGATAATTTAAAATAAAAAGTACTTTGTTAATTGAGAGAGGCATCCTATGTCCGTTCACTGCTGGATAAGTTTCAGCAGTGAACGGACATAGGATACTGGCGATAATTTAAAATAAAAAGTACTTTGTTAATGGAGAGAGGCATCCAATAGGATACTGGCGATAGTTTAAAATAAAAAGTACTTTGTTAATTGAGTGAGGCATCCTATGTCCGTTCACTGCTGAAACTTATCCAGCAGTGAACGGACATAGGATACTGGCGATAATTTTCTGTCTCTTTCTCTTTCTTTTTTAATAATTTACCTGCTGGTGCATGCGGTTATGGGAACAACTTGCATATACATTTTAATAACCATTATTTATTTATTTATTGGGACATAAAACAGTTATACATTATGGCTATAGTTATAAAATCAAAAAAGAAACAATACATAAATCAATGTTAACGCATAACCCACACCAATGTCGGCAGAGTAATTTACATGACATAACAAATTATTATTTAAAAACCACGCGCTTAGGAACTACATAAGTATAACGTCTTATTTGGATACTTAATCTTAACAGCTTATATTAGTATATTAATATGTTATAAACTTAGTTGTATTGTTATTTTAACTTTAATGTTTTAACAACCATGTTTTTAAATTTTGATGTTGAGTGTGCGAAGATATCGATTTTAGCAAGGTGTGCACTATAATTATCAATAAGACGCCGTAGAGGAGCGTGCGCCCCGGCATTGGTTCTACACCGAGCGGTATAGAACAGCCGAGGCACCCGCACCTCCCGACGAAGGACACTTCTAGGTACGTTATATGCTAAGTTATTGGTCAATTCAGAACAATCATATCTATTGTTACATATACCATGCAGCATTGTGGCCATAAGAAGAATACGTCTAGATTCAAGGCTTAAAACATTATACTGTTGTAACAGTTGGGAATATGATTCTTTACAATTATGCAGTTTATAATGTATACCACGAATATATTTCTTTTGTACAATTTCTAGTCTCCTGACGTATGTATCATAAACATATAATATAATAGACCAATAAAGAGTTGGAAAGAGAAGACGGTCCTTTATGGAATTATAACAAGATGAAAAGAGAAAGCAATCTAATGTCAAGTGTAACCACTTTTATTTGACAGGTCAGCCAAAGTCACCAAGCGTTAAAAGAGCCTCTCAGTATTTCCAATTTATTTCGTTGTTCCAGATATATTTGCAATAAATACTATTGCATATAAAAAGATAAAGATACTATGCGGTGCGGTATAATATTAATCATAGAAACAATCGTGAAAATTATACATTTCACAGGTAATTCCTCTTCATGTCCTAATTGCTAAGATGTGTTTATTTTTTGCTATATTCTATCTTTACTTCTCTATTTCAAATAAAATAATGTCAATCGTCCTATTTACTTTCATATTTTGCGTAATTAAAGATACAATCGTTCTTAAATTACACAATATTTGAAGATTAATTTTTACCAATATTTTATACATATACGCTAGTGCTTGATTCAAATTTATCGACATGCTTATTGGTTTATAATATCATTAATTTGAAACTAATCTAAAAACAACAAAAAATAAAACAGCTTTCGATACAATATAGAGTGACTCGAGCAAGGTTTATATTATGTAACGGGAATATCAGAAAGGAAATGCGTTTTAAATGATAATAACAACCATTTTATTACATACTGATCAAACAATAACAATCTTAGGTCCAGAAGTAATGTGTAGGTGCGTGTGCATGTGCATGCATAAAGCACCTCCGTCCTTACCCACACTGCACATGCATACACAAACACGAACCTCACACATAAATAGAGGTTGGCCCAACATTAATTAACAAACTTAAGATGGCCGATAGTTATTTGGCCAGACTTCCGACCTTCTTGAGGTCGCAGATATAAATCGCCCCTCTACGAAGACCTCGCTTTTTAAAGGCAGTAGTAGGGTGTGTCTATAACGTAATACAAACATCCCTACGCCTCGGCCGTCCAGCCCATATTCTTGCCAATCTTAACACAAGTTTTTGAATTGACCTGCAGTCAATCTGCTCCCGTACTAATTGTCCTCTCCCACATATTATGTATTATACATTGCTGTTTGCACCCACGCAAACCTGGAACTGTTTGCTTGTTAGCGGTAAATCATAATCATTTTGTTTTACAGATTTCCTCAAGATCCTATAATTAGAGGAAAATAGCTGATATTAACTGGGCGTGTTGGTTGGAATCCCAACAATACAATTTGCAAAGCGACGTTTCTAATATTGGAAGATATTTCCGACTTGTTTTTGTGCTTGACGAGCCACAATATGGACCCATAAGTTTTAAGTGGGCATTTAATAATGAAGTATTATAGACATCTGTTCGATATTCGGCCCAAATACGAATGTAAGCTACTTAATTTGAGTAAGGAGACTGTAAGGAACCACCTGAATAAGATTATTTTGTTTAAAGGACAGTAACATCTACCCATTTTTTTTTTAATTTTAATTAAATTACTTGTTTTACGTTTATAACAGTATAATTTTAAAGTAACCGTTAAAATAATAACTGCGCATATACTTAGGTTGTGTAAATCTTGTGTAGTAAGTCATGAATCAAGCGTCCATTGAATATTGATCGATTCGTTCCCAAATTGTATTATTTTCCTTTTGTTAAAATCATTTGAAACAAATAATACATACATAATAAAAGTCATTATTTTATATAAATAGTAAGTATGAGTGTGTAAGAGTATTATGATATTTTATTTGAGAATAAATAATATACTACGTGTTGTTTTTTTTCAATATTTATTTACCTTTTATCTAAATAATTTGAGGGCTGCTTTTGCAATCGGCGGATAACTTTGACCTGAGGAATATTATGTAGTTTACCCTCCTTCATCATCATCATCATCACTGAGGAATAATTATGTTGACTTTGTAATGTGTATATTAAGTACCCTTATAAAAACCATAACATATCTGACCATTGGAAAATTCACCCCAAACAACAATGTTTACAATTTACTCGAACGGGCTGTACTATTGAGTATCGATAGTCAAAGATACATCACTGTGTGTCAATGTGTGCGTGTGCTCTGCACACATTGACTTTTCAAAAATCGTCACGCATTTTCGGGCTGTCAGGTGGTCTATTTAGTATATTCTAAGTCTATGGTATGTATCATAAATAGGACTCCAAATTTGAACAGAATATTCCAGTTGAGATCTAATTAATGTATTATATAGTAATAAGAAGGTAAAGGGTCGCTTAAAATCGAAGGAGGATCTCATGACGAAACCATACATGCGATAGGCTTTGTTAATTATATTATCTATATGAACGTTAAAGTGAAGCTTCGAGTCTAGCGTCACTCCAAGATCTTTAACGCATTCAACTCTGTTGAGAGTGACATTATGTTGAGAGTGACATTATGTTGAGAGTGACATTATGTTGAGAGTGACATTATGTTGAGAGTGACATTATGTTGAGAGTGACATTATCGAGGGTGTAGTTAAAGTTGATTTGGTTTATATTTTTTGTAAACGAAATAACATTGCATTTAGGTAAGCTAAGGCACAGTTTATTATCATTACAATATTTGGATAGCCGGTTGTTAACCATCATGACAAGTTCATCATTTACGTTTAACTACAGGTTAAGAAGCGTGGGTCGCTTTGTCTAACTTTAAAGTACATGAATCTTTGAAATTCTTAAATATAAAGTTCAAGGGCACAAGTTCATAATAATAATTTCATTTGTGATGCGCGTCGACCCAGTGCGTTGACCGATAACAGGGTGTAGTTTAAACAAAGACATGACACGCAGACGAACGAGCTACATTCGAGCTCGTTTGTGGACTAGAACTAACCTAAAGCTCTAAGTTAAGCCAAACATAATTATAAAGTTTGAAGTACAACTGGCCTTTGGGTGTCACTGCAAATAACTCCAGTGACCAGTCATTTAGAAATTGCGGGTTGGAGTCCTGTTGGCATCGACTGTTTTATATAAATATCTGTTTCGGAAAAATTCTAACACTAATGACGACTAGAAGAAAGGCGATGAGAGGTCAAACTATCTTGGTTTAACTTTTGATGAGGGGGAATTATGTTCAGCAGTGACCTGATCCGAGCTGTTAATGATTTATTTCATAAAATTGTTTCATTCATAGTTGAACAACGAATTTTAAGAATAAATTGTGAAATATTATACAATGTGTCTATATCAGGATGATTTGTACTATTTATTTTCAATCAATTAATTATTAATTATTCTTATCAGCATTAAAATTTATTGGTGACAGTATAAGACATTTATAAAAAATTTGGATTTAATCCTGAACGAAATTGAGTAAAATTTTAAATTAATAAACAATTTATTGTATTTTAATGAGGGTTGCGCTACACCCGCGGAGACAGCCGCGACGGCACCGCCCGAACCGCAACGTCGCCCCGTCGTACGGTCAGGACGAGTCGGCAATTAGCGCAGACCCGAAACGTAACACTTCCGACACAAAATAAAGTGCTTCCGATTTCCGACACGATTTTTAAACATTGTTGAATTTTTTTAAGTGTAAATACTATGTAATATTCGGAAGTAATAAGCTGGTCGGTGTGACAGTTAGGTGACTACAGATGTCGTAGGTTTAATTCTCACCAACTGCAGATAATTTGTATGATGAAAGTACATAATTGTCGGATCAAAGATGTTTATTTATACTTTTTCTAATTTTTTAGATAATTTGATCAAAGAGCCGTGAATTTCCTATCTCTATATAAGTAGAGTAAATAGCCAAAACATTTTTAACAGTATTCTTTGTCGTGTTTTCAATACTCATTTATTATTCTGCTTTGAAATGTGCAAACAAATTACTATTTTTACATATTTTTTCACGGTTTAGCTTATATACTTTCTTCATGTTTTGGATATTCCATAGCAATAGTTACGACTTGGGCGAAGAGGGTAAAAGGGTAACATGGCTAACGTACAATCATCTTGTCAGACTTTAATCGTACATACATCGTATTAAAATCGTCTGGTGTGAGTGTTCACGATGTGGCTTGTATTAAAGTAAGTTAAATATTACTCTACAATTAGATATTCACACACATTTTTTGGTTGGTAAATTAGGTAGTACCTACTATCATAGTCAATCTGGGCTTATTTTGAATGGTTGGTGATAATATTTCTGTGAATGAATGTGATTAGAATTTATTTTAAGCTCGAACATTTTTGGACATTGATTTGATGGGCTTAAAAATAATTAAGTCCAGGCTGACTTAATTATTTTTGAATTTTGAGGAGGTTTAAATAATGCCATGTCAAAAAACCCTTGAAAATTTGATGAGCCAATATTTTTAATGACTGTAAATTTATTTAATTATTATATAAAGGGTATTACATAAATCATCTATTTATTGACGGCAGTAGTTTCCTTAAAACATTATCCTGTAACGAGCTCACATAGCTACATACTCGACTGTTTATCCTCAACTTCAAATGATAATGATGTCAAAACACAATTATATTATACAGAAATATATTATACATTTTTCCAAGCGATATCGAGCTATATTATGGCTTAGTCACGATAATTATATTTTATAAACGCTCCAAGTATCATAAAAGCATGTTATCCGGAATTGGCGATTGGGTCCGAATACAATGAGACCAGGCCATAATTCAGGCCTGGCTCGTTTGGTGTCCTGCCAGTGCGTGGACGTTCAGTGCTTAGCCAACTGATTCAATCACCGTGAATGGGCCCGGCGGTTTCAGTTGCGGTGTACAGAGTTTGAGTTATTTTTGTATGTGGAATATTTCAACAGGATTAAAACCAGATGTAATGAATGAAGCTATGTTTTATATTAAAATGAGTCGTTTCTTTCTTATTTTGACAATGATGGAGGCATGCTATAGACTATCTTTATTTATATTATTCTTCTGTGCGTGTGTATGTCACCGAATTCCTTCTAAGCGGCTGTAGAAATGTTGACGAGATTTTGACGAAAATGTGCGTTGAACACAATAAGTGAATTCGAGAATGGTTTGTATAATTCGTTCCAATACAAACTGTTTAGCTGAGGATTGGAAATTTATAATATATAAGGTAATGTTGGGTGTTGGGTTTAGTACAGATACATGTAATTTAGTCGGTTACTTGGTCGGTTTTCTAATTTAGAATCTTAGAGTAAAAAAATCTCAATTCGACCTACCTATCACACGATATAGTTCCGCTCCGACTGCCGGCGGCCAAACGCGAAGGGCCAGTCGCGCGTGCGGGCCACCTCGCCAACGTCTCCCCGCAGCAGCGACACCACGTCGTCCAGATACCGCACAGCGCGCGACTCCGCCGTCAGCGCACGCGCCGCCTCCGCGCAGCGGCACGCGCGTGCGGACTCCGCCTGTGTGCGCACATCTTTATATTTTTATGTTAGTTAAGTAGGCAAACTGGCAGATATGCCAGTGATGGTAAATGGTCGGCGTCGCCCATGAACATAGAACATAAACTAGATTACCTAGAACTAGCCCAGGCAACTCGTTCATATATTCGAGGCACGTGCCTCGTACGTCTCAGGATAGGCCCCACGTAATTACCGTAATTACCCCGCCTGTCCTGCCCTTCTCAACACAGCAAAACTATTTCATGGTAGAAATAAGCAGGATGGTGATACCCATGCCACGAGATTCCGACAAAGCCATCCCTCCCACCGGTGATAACGTTTATGACGCGATAATATTATGAGCGTATCTCCGGAGGCGTCGAACTCGTGTCATCGGTACTATAAAATAATACATAACAAATGAATCATATAAATCAATCAGCCTGGTGTTCCACCTTCTGGTTCCTCGTTGAAATAGGTTCACCAGAACAAAGTGGCCATTTAATAAGTAAATAATAACCAAACGACCAAAAAAACGACGTCCACCACCACAAGCAAACAATTATAAAGCCCACACAGATATTCACGTCGGCAGTACACGATGTTAATAGAAGCAGATTTTTAATTAAAATAATTACATTCAAATAATGAGAAACGACTGCAGAGATTCTAATTTGTTATCGTTTGATATTCCCACCAATGTTCCCACCAGCTACAGTCAAATAAAAAACAATATCTTGGACATCAAACTTGAATCGAAATAAAATTAAAAGTTTGAAGGAAAAATAACTAACAAGAACATCAGTTTGCTAAGATGTAGAAATACCCAATGTAAAATCATCAGAATATACTTTGTGAATATTTTGTCAAAATCAAGTCAAAATCAAAAAAAGGATTAGCAGATAGCGGATTGGGGGGATAGGGAAAAGGAGGGGAACGCATCTGCATAACTTTTGGTTGTGCGGATATCTATGGTCGTTGGTAGTCACCATAAAACTCCGACTGCTAGTCAGCTTAAGACATAAAAAATAAATCAAAATAAAACTAATAACGCCCGTTTTTTTGCGGCTTTTAAAAATTAAGCAGTGTTCGCTCCGGACGGACCTCTAACAATTTGGCAATGGTGGTCATGAATATTACGATATGTAAATCAAATCTAGTTTGACCGGACTTGTTCGTGTATGTGAACATACCGACCATAATATGTTGTGCAATAACTGTTTTTGTATATATTTACCTATTTATAAATATGGAACTATGAATTGGATCGTTTTTTTATCTATACAATTAATTACTAGCTGTTGCCTGCAGCTTCGCCCGCTTTACTCAACTCGTATATATCACAGCGTGTTTTTTTATGTTAGTTGGATAGGCAAACTGGCAAACGTACCACCTGACAGTAAGTGGTCGACGTCGCCCATGAACACAAACTAGTATACCTGGAACGAGCCCAGGCAACTTATTTATGTGTTGCCTATCCTGAGGCATAAGATTTTAAGTCTCGGTGCCAGTAATTACACTGCCTGTCTTGCCCTTCTCTCCGAAACACAGCAAAGCTGTTTCACGGGAGATACAAGCAAGATGGTGGTACCCATGCAGCCGGGAGCGCGGCACAGCGCTTCCCTCCCACCGGTTAAAATTATATAGCATATAGCCTTCCTCGATAAATGGTCTGTCTAACACTGAAAGAATTTTTCAAATCGGACCAGTAGTTCCTGAGATTAGCGCGTTCAAACAAACAAACAAAATTTCAGCTTTATAATATTAGTATATTATGTAGAATAAGAGCGTCCATAATAGTACTTTAATCCTATCCCGGTTCACGTGGGTGATCTTTATACTGATCCCTATGTAACAAATCTTCTAAAATATTATATACTTAAGTAAATACGTTTACATTTACAAAACATATTGCCACGGATAAAAGGTATCAAAAATAAAGCATTTTGATACATACCTAAGAACAACCACACTTAATCAACTTGGTTCCGTTGTAAATTCCGCCTGAGTAGACAAAGACGAGAGTAGAGTAAATGAGGCAATAAATTAATGAAACACCATATACATATTACATACTGGTTGTAGCTGGTTTTTATATGCTAGTTAGATAGGCAAACTGGCAAACGTGCCACCTGATGCTAAGTGGTCGACGTCGCCCATGAACATTAACTAGTATACCTGGAACGAGCCCAGGTAACTCATTTATGTGTTGCCTATCCTGAGACATAAGATGTTAAGTCTCGGTGCCAGTAATTTCACTGCCTGTCTTGCCCTTCTCTGCGTAACACAGCAAAGCTGTTTCACGGGAGAAACAAGCAAGTGGTGTCCGCGACTTCGTCTACGCAGGATAAGGTTTTAGTTTTTTTTCTTCATAAAAAGTATCCTATGTTACTTCTAATACCTCCAAGAATATATGTACAAAGTTTCATGATGATCGGTTAAGTAGTTTTCGGGTGAAAACGTAGCAAACAAACTTACTTTCACATTTATAATATTAGATGCATAGCCCACTACACAAAAGGAATTTGAACCGCGACCTTTTGGTTCATAACCATCCTTACGAAAATTTAGCGAAGGTCAATATTAAGAGTACCTACCTAACATACATAGTTTATGTGTAGAAATCGTGAAGCGCAGGAAAATACGGGTGTGGTAATAAATGGTCTGATACGTTTGGTAATGCATGCGTTAAGTTATTTACACGGTTATTGTGAGTTGCATAGTTAAATTAACAGTTATAGTTTATTCAAGGCTATCGTTGGCCTTAGTCCGTCTGTTCCAGTCTATTTAAACTAAATCCCCGTGTTGTTCCCCACGAAGCAGAGCTGACGTGGGTGCAGTGGGTGGGTGGGTCCTATCCACAGATAGACACCAAGGAAAACGCGAAGTTGCCTAAGCTCTACGCCACCCTATCGACCACACTGGATAGCCCACAGGAACGACAAGTCGATAAGTGAGGAGCCAGAGGCCTTAGACAAAGTAACATTAAAAAAACGATAACGAAGTTCGAAAAGAATAAAATGTATGGGATTGACATAAGCCGTCGTCAATTATGTCACTCGTTATCGTTATCGTTATCGCAAGTTGGTAGATAATGTTAAAATTCGTAACAAAATCATAAACTGTCAATTGGTTATCGAACACTTATGTCAAACTTATGTTATTTTATTATTGATTCGTTATCCGTGGGCGTGGGCCATGGAGGGTAACATTTTCACAATTTTTATGAGTTATAGTGTGTATGAGGTCTATCTACATAGATATAAAAAGCAAAATTAAAAATTTAGAAAAAATCCCACGACGGTTAAAACATAATTGAAAAATGATAAAAAAATTAAAAAACCCCCACATTTAATCAACAGAGTATCAGTTTTCATAGCCCTTCCCTACGTACCTATTTGGTTCTCGAAGACGTAATGTGGCAATAACATATTATTCAAGTCCCTATGAACTTAATATAAAACCCAATATAATCCGTCGGGGGCTGCCATTGAATGGACTAGATTTGTAGTTTTATAGTAACGTGAATAATTTGGAGATATTTTATTGCTATACTTATATTTCTTCAAATTTAAAACAGTGATGAAACCGCATCAAAATTTGACTAGTAATTTTGGAGAGAAATGGATTTTTTTTTACGTCTTTTACGTTTATTATCTAGTTGCATAAATTCTTTAAATCGGGGATTTTTTAATTATTTTATTCTTTTTCAATTACCTGCATTTTAACCATCGTGGGTTTTTTATGTGTAATTTTGCTTTTTTTATATTTATGTTGAGGTTTAAAATAGTAATGGCAGCCCCCGACGGATTATATTGGGTTTTATATTAAGTTAATAGGGACTTGAATAATATGTTATTACCACATCTACGTCTTCGAGAACCAAATGGGTGCGTAGGGAAGGGCTATGAAAACTGATACTCTGTTGTTTAAATGTGGGGGTTTTTAAATTATTTTATCATTTTTCAATTATGTTTTAACCGTCGTGGGATTTTTTCAAAATTTTTAATTTTGCTTTTTATTTCCACCTTTTTATAGAGTATGCTCTATAAAACTAATTAATATTAAATATGTAGAAGCTAAAATTAAATATATTAATGACTGCAGCGCCTTCAAGTGATTTACCACCGTATCATCTTTTTAAGAACCTTTACTGATGGTTGATCCCCTAGACAAACCCTATAATGAATACCGCATGAAAATCGGACTAGATATTACTGCAGCGTCACCTAGTGAGTTGATACCGTAACACCTATTTTAAAATCTAAATCACTAATCTTCACTAATCAACCAAAAACCCATTATTTAAAGCCGCATCCAAATCGGACCAGTAGTTTTAGTTTTGTAAAAACAATGTTTACTGCATTGCCCCCTAGTGAGGTGTCACCGTAACACATTTTTAAGAACATGCAACACAATTTAAACCAAACCTATAACCGGAAACCACATCCAAAACGGACTTAGTAGTAGTTGCACAAACAAAATATTATGTTTTCTGAAGCGCCCCCAGTAGGGCTAGCATACGCGCATGCCAAAATTGTATCTACCCCTTTTCTCGTATTACTTTTAAGAAATAATACGAGAAAAGGCGTAGACAAAATTTTGTCGTGCGCGCGCGCTAGCCCTACTGGTGAATTTTCATCGTCATAAAAAATATATGAATATCCACCAATCAAACCAGAACCCACCACTGAATGAAAACCGCATCAAAACAAATATTTACTGCAGCGCCCCCTGGTAAGTCGTAATTGTAACACCTATCTGATAACATGCATCAATTAAATCTAAACCCATAATTGAAAACCGCATCAATATCAGACTAGTAGTTTAGGAGAAAAATTGCAGCATTAGTTTGTACAAATAAATGTTAACTGCAGCGCCCCCTGGTGAGTCGTCACCGTAACACATTTAAGAACACGTTCCACAATTAAACCCGATCCTATCACCGAAAATCGCATCTAAAGCGGACTAGTATTTTTGCTTTTCCACAAACAAACATTTACTTCAGCGCCCCCTGGTGAGTTTTCATCGTAACACATAATACAAGAACATGCACCGATCAAACCAGAACCCATCACTGAAATTAAAACCGTATCAAAACAAATGTTTACTGCAGCGCCCCCTGGTGGGTTGTAATTGTAACACCTATCTAAGAACATGCACCAATCAAACCCAAACCCATCATTGAAATTCGTATCAAAATTAAAAAAGTAGTTTTGGAGAAAAATGGCAACATTGGATTGTACAAAAAACGTTTACTGCAGTGCCCTCTAGTGAGTTATCAACTTAATATCTATCTAATAATATGCACCAATCTAATCCGAACCCATTTCTGAAAACCGCATCAAAATCGGACAAGTAGTCTTGGAGATAAGCGGCAAAATAGGTTTACACACACAAACTGCCTCTCACCCCAAACGCATATACAGTCTCCGTTCCGTCGCGGGTAATTAATTTTAATTTTTTGGTCCGATTTGACACTTCTTGTCGAACTCGTTGACACTTGACACTTGTCGTTGCACTGTCACGATCTTTGATTGATCATTGGCTAGAAAATTATTATCGTTATCTCAAAGACGATAACGAATTTCGGCTACAAAGCGATGTCACTTTGTCTACAGGCCCAGTTCGGCTGCAGGAGTTTCGCTTATTAGAGTTATGCCACGAATGCCAAACAAAAAACCAAATCAAATAATAAAAAACAAAATAATACCAAAAAAGTATTATTTTGGACGTCTATACTCTATTAAGTCTACTGCCGGGTCCAAGGCAAGCTGAGAAACTCAGTAGTCCACAAAAACGCTGTTTAATGACTTTTTTGAATTTTTTAATGGATAGCTTTTGAAAGTTTTCTGGGATCCTATTGTAAAAGCGTATACAGTTGCCTTTAAAAGAATTGCTTCTGAAAGTCGACTAATCACTGGTACATGTAGCCTGTGTCTATTACGTGTATCCCTGCTATGAATATCGATTTTCTTACAAAATTCATTTATGTTTTTACGGACATACAGTAAATTCTGTAAGAATGCCTGACGGATACCTTGTTCAGGGTTTCAAGTGAGGTTTTCCTTCTCCAGGACCGTATGGTTTTAGGCCAGGTTTATCCCTCAGTTGCCTTTTACGACCCCCATGGGAAGATAGGGGGGGGGGTGCTATTCTACTCTGCCGGCACCACACGACATGACGTCAAGGGTAGGTATAAAGGTATTATAATCGTCTTAAAAGGCTTTTGTTTGAGACGGGCTAGCTTTTTTGAAATGCGTTTGTCTTAGGAAAAAGTATTTAATTTAATAAAGAATGGATGACACTACATCAATCAGAGATAGGATTTATTTGGAAATGCTAACTTTCGTCAGGATCGCAGCAAGTAAATCTAGAAAACATATTTTCAATTAAATGTATTATGCTCATATGTTGTATGAAGTCGCCGTGGACCAAACATCACGTCACGGGGTCATCGGCCATATTCCTCTTCTTAAAAACCAAAGCACTGATCATGATGATACAGCTAGTATGTTATTTCTCAAAACAAACCCAATCGCCTGCACACCCGATTACGTCGAAAACAGACAAGTGCGCAACAAAATAATTTGTAATGATCATTACAAAGTAACCAGACCACGTCTCTACATGTTTGTCATGTTATTATTTTGTCAATCTGTTTATTCCAGTTCAAGTATTCTGATATCCTACAGGCAGAGCTATTTATTGAAGCAAGAACAATCTGGGATCCATAATTATATTGAGTACGTATTATAGATGTAAAATAATTTGGTTGTCTTCTGGATCAAATGCCGTGCAACGATGGCCCAATGCGGGTTGTCGACTTTTTAAGAGAGCTGTAGGGACAACGTCGTCCAACACATGATGGTCAGCGTCGCCCATGAACATAAACAAGTTAACATGAGACTAGCCATCCTGAGACATAATATGTTAAGTCCAGTGACTACACCTGTCCTGCCCTTCTCTCCAGGAGAAACAAGTATCGTACTTCACATACCCTCAAAGTCTTTTTAATCATATTGGACATTCAGATTTTTTCAGATTCCTTGAACGGTGAGCAAGCGATGTTGACAAGATTCAGTTCCCGGGGAAAATTAGAAGACCTCCTGCCCTGGGGAAACCTCTTCCCTTCCTCCTCAAAATCTATTTAAACTAGACCAAGGCCACTCCTATACGTAATAAATTAAATATAATTATTATCCTCCCACACAAAGATTGATCCTCGTGTGTGTAACCTTGAAGTGAGTTGTTTATTAAGGTATTACACAATATTGCATTATTTTTGTAGAATTTCATTCTTAGCATGTAGTGTAGATGATAATTATCAAATGTATGTCTTTAATTCTTATGTTAAATAAGATATAGCTAAGCGTAAATACCACATACGCTTTCTATTTATATATATTTTTTAATGTAGAGAAAGTGAACTTTAAAAAAAATAGGTTTTCATTTTCCGATGCATGGTTAACTATTTAGTACAGATGGCGCCACATGCTTCACTTAATTTCCCGCGGTAATGAGATTACCCTCGGTATGACTGAAGTTTTTAATTCAGATTAGGAAAAAATAACGTTCCAAAACTTTAAATTTATTTTTATAGATTTTATCTACATTGTTTATTCTGATATATTATATTTAAGTTTTGCATATTATTTAAAAAAAAACTGAAAAATAACTCATTTGTTAATTCAAAACATAAGATTTGAATAAATTTTAATTTTAATGTGACACTGAATATCGTACGTATTATTTAAAATAGTTCTAAAATAATGTTACTTTACGTTGAAAATACTACAAACAACGGCAGTGCGATATGAGCCAACAGGACATGGGCATCGCCCGGCGATCACCATCTTGTCTCTTGAACACCAAGACGGACTACTAGCGATAGTATCAAGTCTTCCATGTACCGGGTTGACCTGGTAGAAGAAACATCGGGGCGAGCGTAATAAGCGCTGGTCTCTCCTACGACGCCTTCCACACATCCCTTGCAGTCAGGAGGTGCATTAACTAGTGCCTCCTACGCACCCCCGTTCGTCGCTCGCGGGGGGAGGCCTCGTCGGCATCCTCCTCTCTCACCCGCTCTGGGACATTACTGCGTCGCAGGAGACCATCGCCGTTTAGGCCTCGTTCCCGAGCACCGTGGTAACCGACCTACTGTCTCCCTATCCGGTAGGAGCCGAAGCACTAATACATTATTTATGACGTGTAAATGACTACATTATGATATACAATCTAAAACATTAATTTGATAAAGTTATCATATTAATTGTTCTAATAGATATAAATCGGGAACGACAAATCTGATAAAAACATTATTGATGTGAAACTTATTTATCGGGGTTGGAAAAAAATTTAGTGTAACATTTTTTCGTTACGCGTCACATTCTTCCGTTACGCGCCATCTTTTTCTTATCCCTACCACGCGTGATTTGAAAAATAACGTCATAAAGAAGTTTCACTTCTTACGAGTGTACGCTAGTACACACACACTTTTTTATATTTTTCATTTGATAGTCCTGTTATTGAGGCACCTGTTATTGAAGCAGGTACCTTTTTCTACAGGATTTTTATTTTATATATTACATTAATTTAGACTTTAGAGAGTTAAAATAAATCTCCCACCATGGTTCAGGCTTTGACGTGGCGGTGGGGCTCAGTGGCCTAGGGTGAAGCTAATTGAGCCGAGGGGGCTCTTTGTACCTCTTATAAGAAGAGGGCAGAGCAGGGGGCAAGGGGCAAGGACGGGAACCTCACCCTACTGTCCCGACGTTGGGAGGGGTCGTTCTGTGGTGCGGGACAACCCCTCGGTGAAGGTGTTGTCGGTCCCCTGAGGGACTGACTAGCCGTCGAAGTGCTCTGTTTGTTTATTAGATCCGGGGCACTTCACCAAAGGTAGTATTGGTGGCACTCGCCGGGTTTTAGTGGGTAGAACTGCGTCCACTTACCAGCTTTCGGGCGCAGCGAGTCCCACATACCCGCGAGGGGAGACCCACTCCCCGCGGGATGCATGATCAGAGCATTTCCCGGCGTTAAAGAAAAAAAAGAGAGTTTAAATCCGCGGGAACAGATAAGATGAAATCGAAATAAGATTAATTTAATGGTGCGTTCACGATTTTACTACAAACAATAATCATTGAAGCTGATGATGATGATGAAAGCTCTCAATAACACACCGCGGTCAGTAATCTTGTTACGGCGGTGACAAAGGACGATTATTGTGACTTGTGTCATTCCGGGAGACGAACTCGCGCGAACTCTGAGTCCAGGAAGAATGTAGTATGTCATGATGACCAGAACTAATTATTTTTATTGGTTTTCACTAGGATTCACTTCCTGTAAAGGTCTACCTCAAGGTTTATTGTCTGTGTGGAATGTCTGGTAGGAGTGGTAGGTAAGAAAATCTATATATTTGATGTAAAAAAGACTCCAACCTAATGGGGGTGCCGGGAGGTTAACTTGGCATAAATTTTCTTGATTTATCTAGGCTAGTCAAAATAATCTAGAAACGTTCTGTTTTTAGAATTACATAGAACGGTTTCTGAGATCACATTACCATCAGAAGTGGCAGCGGTGGACCCGGGCCAATCGTGGCAACATTAAATATTCATTTCAAGTTCGTTCATGCTCAACAGTGTGGTGATGTTATGATGATCAAGGACCACGTACATTCTCCAACTTTTATGGAATCGTATTATTATTCAATCAATTGCCTTTTATTTTAGGAGGGAAATACTTCATGCTTCGTTTTAAGATCCTATCTCCAGATGGCATCCTAAGCTCTATTAAAATATTCGTCATCATCGTGACAGTTAAAAACCTGCTATAAGCTACTGGCGTTCACCGTAATCATATAAGCATAGCTTAAAGTTTCAGCGTTAAAAGTCAAAATAACTAAAGTCCTATTGAAAATCTATCATACATTGTACAACGTGGATAGTAATTAGTGAGCTTTAGAACATTGACCATAATATTGTCTGCAACTGAACGTATTATACTGAATTCTGGAATTTCAGGAATAGGTTTTTACAATATTAAAATGCGTTTTGATTACATAATAGACATGAGTCTGCATATGAGAGTGAAGAACTTTAACTACTGCAGTATGTTCTCATTGAAGATTGTGATTTATTTGTGCTCATTAACTAAATTAACAATTTAAACCCATTATCGAAATGGACAAATATTTCACAAAATGGCTTCCAAATACATAAAAAGCCCATGCTTTTATTATAAATATAAATCTATCCGCGATTTAGTACGGTTTATTTGTAGAATTTGGCAAAAAGTATCCTTCTTGTTAATTAATTTATTTAATTTAAACTGTACTGTGTAGTATGCCGATTTTAATAAAGCCGTTTTTTGCGCATTTCACTAATAAATATCCAAATGTATATTATTTCCTATATAATTTTATTAATTTGTCAACTAATTATTTTAACTATTTATTACGTCTTAAGTGCTTTGTACTTGATCATCTTTATATATATAATTCTTCTGTACATGTGTATGTGTCACTGAATTTTTTTGTGTGTCAAGTGGATTTGAGAATGGTTTAGATTCACAAAAAATATATATTTGAATATTTTGTACAGGACAACGTCTGTCGGTACCACTAGCAATATAATATATTTTGGAATTATTCTTGAAAAAACTTTATAGAAAAGAAAAGATAAATATATTAATTATTTTTTGGATATTAAATTTAAACCACATAAAGCATGTATTAAATCTAATATTATAAAGCTGAAGAGTTTGTTCGTTTGTTTGAACGCGCTAATCTCAGGAACTACTTGTCCGATTTGAAAAATTCTTTCAGTGTTAGACAGCTTATTTATCGAGGAAGGCTATAGGCTATAAAACATCACGCTGTGACTTATAGGAGTTGAGTAACGCGACCGAAGCTGCAGGCAACAGTTATTAAAAGATAAAAAACAATGAATACAAAAAGGAAAATCAATAGGCAATATATTTTTTCTTTAGGTTCAGTGTTTACACATAACAATACAGCATCATAAAATAAAACGTGCAATTAAAGTTAGCCAATTATCGGAGCCATCCGAGCCGATCTCTAGCGCATCTAGCACGCCAGGTGAAACGACCATGACGCTGCAAGCTGCACCAGTGCATCATCACGCAGAATTGGGATCGACTCGTCATGCATCCGGTGATGGAGGATCAACTACTTTATATGTATTCCCGAATAGGGAACCGAAAACTTTCTAATGTAGAAGTAGCGAGAATTGTAAAAATTCGACGCGCCTTATATTATATAAGATAGTACATAATATAATATAGACATCTTAGTAAGAGAATATGCCTATAACCTGAACAAACTACTAAGAAACTCCCTATCAGCCATTAGTGCGGTCGCACATGCTGAACTGATTGCCTTTTTGACCATAACCATTTTTTTACATCTTTTCAGAAATGTACGTGATTTTTTGTGTCAAATGAATCTAATTCTTTCTTTCCTTCTTTATTATGTAGATCTGCTTCTATTAAATTTTAAAGACTTACCGAATATCCGCGGCACTAAAACTAAGCACTGTGTATCGCAGGTGCAACCGACACGGTAAAAACTGTGAACAATCAGTGGTGGGAGTCGCTAGATGGTACCAACGCGTCAGGGGAGACAGGAGTGGCGGCGGGCCACGCGCCGAGCCAGCACCTGCATGTCCTCGTGGATGCCGGCCAGCTCCTCGTGCAGGTCCCGGGACTCCGCCAGCAGCGCGTCCAACCGCCGAGCCGCTGCCGTCAGATCCGTCTCCTCGTTCTCCTCGTCTTGCTCAACTGATAGGGCCAGTTTCCCCAGCCTATCCCTCTCTATGGCTTCCCGCACTCCTCCGCCCCTCTTCCGGAATTCTCTCAAGAGATCCCTCCGCATGTTTCCCGATTTCTCCTCCTCCTCCGCTTCCTTTAACTCCTCCGCTAGAGATCTCTCCTTTTTGGAATCTGGACTCTCTTCTTTTCCATCGGAATTTTCGGATTTCGCATCATAGTCACCTCGCAGTCTAGATTCCAGTGCGGATGGAAAGGGTATCCCCGTCGGGTTGAAGAGTACTCGCTCTAAGAAGCGTCGCGTATCCGCATCGTAGGGTCGAATCAGGCCTCGCCTCGGGAGGGGTCGGACTGTACCCTCGAGACTATCTCTCCCGGGCTCCCCTGGGCGGAGCAGCTCGAGGATCCTGGCCCGTGGTGGAGTGGACACGTCGAACTCGGAGAGTCTGTTTTTCTCGTGTATGTCGGTGTAGCGGATGTCATCCAGGTAGTCGTGTATTTGATCGGGTCCCCCGGCCAGGAAGTGCCCCTCTCGGCCGTCGTCGGGCGCGCACACGCTCATGTCGTGCTCGGGCGATGCGCGCGGACGCACTAGCGGCACTAGCACACTCGCGCGCGCGGTCGTGCGAGCGCTCGGCGGAACTCGATTTCGGCGCGTTACGTAAGGGCTGGCCGGCGGCCGCTGCAGTCGGCAGGCGCCGGACACTTAATTCAATTTAATGTCTATTTACGTACTCGATCGAGATAATGGTGTTATTGATTGATGCCTATTATTGTACATTGTATTGTGACCCGTAAATATTTAACGTTCATTAGTGCGATGACATTTGGAAGTAGATAATGGTTTCATTTGGTAATTAAGGTGGCCCTCCTCAACTGGTTTTAACTTGAATTATAATTTTATGGATAGTTCTTCAACTAGAGTTACTGGTTCTGTTGGTTTTTATATAAAATGGTCCGCTTCAGCGGTATGTGTGCGCTCGTGCGCGTGTACTACTGACGCCCGTAGAGAACCAGTGCACGCTAAATGCGGTTCTGTTTGCTCGCTAGATATCTGAATTAAAGCGCGTTACTCTTGATACTCATTCAAATTAGCAATAAACGTAAACATTACTTCTTCTTCTTCTGCTTAGCCTTTTCCCAACTATGTTGGGGTCAGCTTCCAGTCTAACTGGATGCAGCTGGATACCAGTATTGTAAATGGAGCGACTGCCTATCTGACCTCCACAACCCAGTCATTGGGTAATACGATACTCCGTGGTAAGACTGGTTGTTAGACTTTCGAGCTTCTGACCAGCCGTAACGACTGTCAAAGACCCACGAATGACAGCCGGGACCAACGGCTTGACGTGTTTCCCGAGGCACGGAGGAGTCTCGGTATGTATGGTATGTAAGTAACATATCTTTTGTTGTGGACAATAAAATATTTTTCTTCTTCTTTAAAGATGGCCATACAGGGACCAACCCCGCCAAGCGTATCTTAATCTGATGGATCGATCAATGCGGCTGTTATTATATTATAAGTAGCCAAGCTCTGACAAAGAGACTGACAATCCGTACTTGCCGTCCGCACGGTGCCACAAGTAATCCGAAAGTGACGATGATAAATATTAAATAATTGAATCTACCTAGGTATACATTTTAACGACCTCTGTAGCTCATTGTTTAGCGCGTTGGCGCTCAAGCCGGAGGTAGCGGGTTCGAATCCCAGTGAACAAAAACGTTTTCTGTGTTAGATCATGAATGTGTGTTAAATATATGTATTATACAATAAAACTCTTAAATATATTATGTATAGTATAAAAATATTAAATGTTGTACCCTTGTTTGGTACCCGTAAGCCGTGACACAAGTTCTTCGAGAAACTTACCACGGTACACGGTACATTGACGTGGTATAAAAGCGTCCATAGATATTATTATTATTAACCTTTTAGTTCTCAAAGCTAGTCGATAAGTAATTTATGAATATAGGTCACCTAAGTGCAGACTATGTTTAATGATCCCATTAACATATAAAATATATCTAGAACATTTATATGCGGTTTTGTTATTCGTTATTCGTCTTATTATTTTTGGATTCTGTAATTACTTAAAATGTACATTTTGAAGTATAACAAACATTTATATTAAGATTGGCGTACATTTCAGGTTTTAAATCTTTCGTAAAGGACGGATAGCTCATACCTAATAAAAACTATGATGTGTGTTTTATTTTGGTTTAAGATTTTTTTTTCGATATTCCATCATTCCAGATTTTTCTTTATCTTTTACGAAAAAAAATATAAAGTTTGTATAATGCGGTACTGACTACTGATAACATGGGACACGGGTTAACCTAATTGAATGCGCTATTTTTTTAACCAACTTCAACAAAAAGGACGAGGTTCTCAATTCGATCGGATTTTTTTAATGTATGTACACCGATTTCTCCGTCAATTGTGGATCGATTTTCAAAATTTTTTATTTGTTTGGAAGGGTATACTTGCCAAATAGTCCCATGATAAGGAAACCAGGATCTGATGATGGCATCCCAGAGAAATCGAGGGAAACTTTTAAAAAAATCGTAGGGTTGATTGTTAGGTGACTAGTGCGTTTAATAATTGTTTAATTAATTATTATAAAGCACTACAATTTAATGAAGGTCTAGAGTCGATCTGATGCTGGAGCTGAAAGACAGTCGAGGGAACTCCCCAATGATTTACATCAGTAACCTTGTGTTTGGGCTTAAATTATTTATACTGATGAGAACTTTGCACCACCCATATAGGTTATGAGCGCCATTATAGGTCTGATGATGGAAACCATAGACAGTCGAGGGAATTCCCCGACGATATAAAGTTTTTGTTGGGCTTACTTCATACGGCCAAATGCCAAAATATTCAGTTCGTACAAAAATAGTAGTAGGTAGCCGATGATGTGTCATTTTATTACTTGTGGATGTAAGATGAATAAAAAACAACTGTATGGGATGCTTTAGAAGCGCATCATAAAATTTCGTAGTCATCGTAATATCCATTCTAATTTGGTGATGTTCTATATCTATATAACGGAATTCTTTAATAAATGGCAGTAAAACTGCCGTAATTGCTTTCAATTACATGTATAACAATTTTAAAACAATTCCAAATAGGTTTTTTCACTGGTTGTGTATTGATTTAAGTTCCTTTCTTTGTTCGTCTAATTAAAACGGACCTGGGCCTGTAGACAAAATGACATCGCTTTGTAGCCGAAATTCGTTATCGTCTTTGAGATAACGATGATAATTTTCTAGCCAATGATCAATCAAAGATCGTGACAGTGCAACGACAACAACTGTCAAGTGTCAACAAAGTTCGACAAGAAGTGTCAAATTGGACCAAAAAATTAAAATTAATATCTATGTGAATAGACCTCATACACACTATAACTCATAAAATTTTGCCCTCCAGAGGGCAACATTTTCAACCCACGGATAACGAATCAATATCAATAATAAAATAACATAAGTTTGACATAAGTGTTCGATAACCAATTGACAGCTTATGATTTTGTTACGAATTTTAACATTGTCTACCAACTTGCGATAACGATAACGAGTGACATAATTGACGACGGCTTATGTCAATCCCATACATTTTATTCTTTTCGAACTTCGTTATCGTTTTTTTAATGTTACTTTGTCTAAGGCCTCTGACTAATATAAGCAACGCGTTTAATAGTCCTACCTGTATTTCAGACAAGTAAAATCAGTTATCGAATTTCGGCATCACTAAAAATTCGTCACCGATGACGGACGACGGTGACGTATTTATTGCTGCACCTATGTAACTTGGCTGACATCGACTCCAAAAGTCCGCGGATCCATGACGTACACTTTTTACAAATCTAACACTTGTGCTGGCGATGTTGTCAGTCGTTAGTATGCAATAAGAATTCGCCCGGCCCAGCCCACAGCTGGGAGTGGGACCCCGTATCATATCTCTTCATGTTTATTCATGTGCGTTTCTTCGCTGACACGCGCACTTTTTGTGACTCCTTGTATCAGGCGATAGTGACAGTGTTCATTTAATAAAATGTCGCAGGCATCGCGATGATGAAATGTACCATGTCTGGTGCCAGCTCTGGGATGTTCGTTCATGATTTTGATAATGTGCTGGCTGGTTACTCTGGCTTGTTCTTCTGTTCAGGATACGGCACAGTTGCTGTAAATCTGTGGTGTGTTCTTGTGCCAGATTCTGCTTTTATGTGCTATGTACCTTGAGATAATTTGGTTTTGGTATAATAATTGTTTGCTCTTTATTCCAGAACAGCACAGCGCCAAACAAGGAACAATGGTTTTCAAATTCCTTCCAGTAAAGGTAGAAATAAATATATTTCTGATGAATATCAAGCAGAACCACCTTTTTTTTCTTTTGTACCGGGAAATGCTCTTAGACATCCCGCGGGAGCGTGGGACTCCCCAGGCGGATATGTGGGATTCGCTGCGCCCTAAAGATGGTAAGGTGGACGAGGCTCCAGCCACTAAAACACGGCGAATGCCATCTAGCCGCTTTTAGTGAGGTGAGGAGGATCTGTTGAGAAACAGGGCATCTCGACGGCTAGTCAGTCCTCCAAGGGACCGACGCCACCTCCAAAGAGGGGTTGTTCTGTGGTGCAGGAGTCCCAACGTCGGGACTCCTGCACGTAATAGGGGTGACGTTCCTATCCTCGCCGATTCTATAAGAGGGGTACAAAGTGCAGCTCTCGCGGTTCAATTGGCCTCGCCCAAGGTGCTGGGATCACTTTAGGCTACTGAGGTCCACCGCGAAGACAAGGCTTGAATCATGGTGGGGCGCGCGCAGAACCACCTGCGTGGACAATTAACAAACGGAAATGATGTCCGAGTAGCTTTAAAGATAATCGGCAAAGTAGCGTATAGCTGAAAGTGGATGAGTCATCCATTATTAATTTTGTTTTACTTATTATTATCCTGTTTGATATGACCCGGTCACCAGTTGCTATAGAATCATAAGTCCAGCCCAGGTCACGTTCTGTCTGTACACAACATTTTATGTAAATTAGTTCAGCATTACTCGTGATAGACAAATATACGATCATATTTAGGTTACCAACAGTATGGCTTATGTATATAAGTACTGTGATTGTTTTCAATTCGCTTTACTGACCGCGGGTGTCGGTAGCGCGCCGGTGTAAATGGCACAATATGAATCAAGTGACTTCCGTGCATATATACCGCCGACGAACACTCGGATACGCGCTGTGTAATATAATATATGAACGTTAAAAATACCATTTTAGTTATGGTCCTTTTTAATGTCAGTTCAGGTATAATGAAATTAAACTTGTGATAAGTGATCAAGTCGTCCATAATTGTTCGTTGCCTGGGGATAACCCATTATGGAGGATTCCTCAGAGGCAAAGAATGCTGGGTCTCGGCTTCGGTAAACCTTATTATGTGAGTAGGACAGGCTGATGGGCAGGCGAGCCACCTGATGGTAAGAGGTTGGCGTTGGCCACGGACATTTTTGATGTTAGTTGGATAGGCAAACTGGATAAGTGGTCGACGTCGCCTATGAACATAACCTAGTTAATCCGGAACAAGCCTCCACCCATTCATGCGTTGCCAGTCTTGAAATTTAAGACGGTAAGTCTAGGTGCCAGTAATATCAGACCTGTTTGATGGCATACATTAACAGGTTGGTGGTATCCATGGATACGGGAGCATAGCACAAGTGCATCGCTCCCACCAGTAATACCTTCTCTAATACTTTTCTATATTGAACGTAGCAAAGGTGTTTAAAAGAAGGAATGCTTGAATCCCTCTGTAGTTTAACAGTTATAGACAAAACATAATAAATGTCATAATAAATCCATTAAACTTAATAATGTCACGGTCAAGTGACTAAGTCCATACAGGCAAAAGGTTCGAATCCCGCCAACTGTACACTACATGTATGACGAATGTAGTCTGAACTTTTAGTTTTGTTAAAATGATTCCTGTGACCTGTATGACTTCGTATTGTGGTACAATTATTGTTATATTATGTCTATGTACTAATAACTGGGCGCGGGCGTTTGCGGCTCACCCGCTGTTCCGTTTTACTTAACTATTACTGGATCACGTTACGCTTCACATAATTGAATGCATTTGCAGACGATACATTTAACTGTCTTCAAATTCTGCAAAATATATTTGTAAAATAGCACAGAAAGTGTCTTACACGCACATGAAATAGTAGAGAAAATATTTTTCTTTAAAATTTAAAATAATTCTTTACAAGTTCTTCAGTTTTATAGTATCGTTCACACCCGTGGTTAACACCTATGTTTCATACCTTTAACGTCAAAAGAATCTTTAAGACTTTCTTTTCTTCAATCCTAGGCTCGTAGTATCATCCATATCATTCCCACCATGATTCAAGCCTTGTCGTGGCGGTGGGGCTCAGTAGCCTAAAGTGAGCCCAGCACCTTGAGCGAAGCAAATTATGAGCCGAGGGAGCTGCTCTTTGTATCCCTCTTATAAGAAGAGGGGACAAGGGTTGAGGATGGGAACCTCACCCCATTGTATTGTCCTAACGTTGGATGGAGTTGTTTTGTGGTGCGGGACAACCCCTTTGTGGAGGTGGCGTCGGTCCCTTTCGGAACTGACTAGCCGTCGAGGTGCCCTGTTAGCTCAACAGACCCGGGGCATCTCACCGAAGGTGGTGGCACTCGCCGGGTTTAGTGGGTAGAGCTGCGTCCGTCTTACCTTACCACCTTTCGGGGACAGCGAGTCCCAGATAATCGCCTGGGGAGACCACCGTGGGAAATGTCTGAGGCATCCCGCCTGGGGAGTGCCCCAGGCGGGATGCCTCAGTCATTTCCTGGCGTAAAAGAAAAGAAAATCCGCCATATCGTACAAAACACGCACACCGGAGACGCTGACTCAAAAACGCGCGGTTAATGAACCATTGAACATCATAGTGACAGTTGACCTCCGCTACGATCGTGAAGGTCCACCTTCCGTCTTTCCGAATATGAAGTCCACTTCTGAACTATCTTCGCCTACCGGCTATTAGTTCTTTGCGTGATGTGGGTTATTTGCGTTCTCTGGCCGATTGCTTCGAATCCTATCCGGCAGAGATTTCGATTTACATAAATTCATCAGTTTATTAACATCTTCCAATCTCATCCAACCTTCGAGCGTTACATCCTCGTCCTGATGTTTCGGACTTTGTTTCAGCTTCAAACAGTTTGTGAAATAATTGAGCGCAGGATACAGTAACCTTAATTATGACTGTTTATGATGTACGCGGTATTAAAATAGTAAAATACACACCAGTCACGCGCGAGGAGAAAGTTAACCTGCATGGTATTACACGCACGCTCCACAAACCATCACACGAAGCGCTCGCAATACGACTGGCAGACGGTTGTCGGCCGACGGTCGAGCACCAAGCGGCGTGTAGCTTCTACAGTTTTGAGTGGTGATTCTTCATCACAATTATAATTTTGGAGACTTGAAAACGTGGAAAAGTCGAGACGAAGGTCCATGGAATAAACCAAGGAATTGGGCGGATTGTTACGCCAAGGTGCATCGAAGAATAGCGAATAGGTTAAAATCATAAATCATTGTGACCCTAGGTTCCTGCAGCTGCATGAGGTCCCCCTCACTCATCCCAGCGGCCGACGTTGCACGGAAATCATCATCCCATCTATTCGGAGGTCCACCGACCCTCCGTCCTCTCATCATCCTCATTTACGTCCTCTCACGGACTTATTTTGTTGTTTAATAGATTACTTAGTTCCTTTAAAAAATATGCTGTTTTAGGAAGATTGAGTAAGCGAAACTTTATATTTAGGAATGAGGACAACAAAAGACAGTTCGATATGAAAAGAACGAGGAATTTAAAAGATCTTCATCAGTGGATACCTGAACGTTCAACGTCACCCCCGAACATAAAAGGCCCGTTACTAACCCATACAGCTTGTTCAAGTGAGATATATCGGGAGATATATGGTACGTCCCGGTATCAATAATTTCTCTGCCTGTTCTGCTCTTCTCTCCGAAATACAACGTGGCTGTTTTCCGAAAAGATTACCAGGATGTTGGTATCTTGATGGGCGCGGGGCAGAGCTTATCTTTCTCCCCACCACGGTTCAAGCCTTGTCGTGGCGGTGGGGCTCAGTAGCCTAAGGTAAACCCAGCACCTTGGGCGAAGCTAATTGAGCTGAGGGAGCTCTTTGTACCCAAAGGGGTACAAAGAGCTCCCTCAGCTCTTTGTACCCCTTTATAAAAGTATAAGAAGAGGGGACAAAAGAGAAGGGAAGGGGCAAAGGGAGATAATGGTAACTTCACCCTATTATGCATTTTTATTTCGCTGGGAAATGCTCTGAAGCATCCTGCGGGGAGGGGACAATCCCCAGGCGGGTATGTGGGGCTCCCTCAAGGGACCGACGCCACCTCTACAGAGGGGTTGTCCCGCACCACAGAACAACTTCTCCCATCGTCGGGATAGTGCAATGGGATGAGGTTTCCATCCTCGCCCCTGGTCCCTTCCTACTCCTTTGCACCTCTTCTTATAAGAGGAGTACAAAGAGCAGTCCCCTCGGTTCACTCTGCTTCGCCAAAGGTGATTCACCTTAGGCTACTGAGCCCCACCGCCACGACAAGGCTTGAACCGTGGTTGGGACCCCATTATGCTGTCCCGACGTTGGGAGAGGTTGTTCTGTGATGCGAGACTATGCTTCTGTGGAGGTGGCGTCGGTCCCTTGGGGGACTAACTAGCCGTCGAGGTGCCCTGTTGCTCAAAAGATCCGGGGCACCTCACCAAACACGGCATTGGTGGCACTCGCTTGGTTTTAGTGGGTAGAGCTGCGGCCACCTTACTATCTTTGGAGCGCGGCGAGTCCTACATACCTGCCGCCTGGGCAGTCCCTCCTTCCACGCGGGACGCTTCTCTATTCTTTTAGTATTATGAATTAAAAGAATATAGATATTTTAGATGGACCATTGTCGAGGTAGGTGTAAGGGGCAGTTTAAGAGGAGTAGTCTGGCCTTCGCCGGGGCCAGCCTGTCGCTGAGGTGATCCTGTTCAATGCCTATCCGGGACCCTCAAATGAAAGCGGCTGAAGGCACTCGCAGTGGTTTTAGTTTACGGGTAGGTACTCCCAGGTGCGAGTCCCACATAGGGTCGGGATCTACCCGAGATCCTGGCTACATGCGTAAAAAGCATTTCCCTGCGATAACAAAAAAAAAAACGTCGTAAAAGGAAAAAAATCTGACATGTCGATTTTTTAAAATCTTAATAAACCGCGATAAAATGTTTCCTAATATCAAAAATTTGCGTGTGTGTTTTCAGTGTGTAAAGAAGACATACATTTGCATATGGAAGTACAATATACAATAATATCTGTAAAAGAAAACAATACAAGTAATGGCATAAGATATAGAGTCGGAAAAAGGAGTTACACTGTGCAGATTCTAAGGTCAGGAGGAGAAGGTTAGAAAGAGGATAAGGGTACGTTAATATTGTTCAATACAAATATAACTACAGGAATAACTAATTAATGGTAATGAGAATTTGAGGCCCGAACAGAGCCCGGTTGGCTGAGCAATTACCACAGAGGGTCGATCGCGGCCGCACATCACAATAAAAATCGTTTGATAATTGCCAATTTCTTTTCTGATAATCACCATCATTTATTTTGAAATAACAATCAGTTTTCTCAAATTGAAATGAATTTATAGGGAATTACATTTTCTTAATTAGTAATTAATAATATTATAATTGTTTCATTTGTTGATTGATTTTATTTATTGAAGCAATTTTCATCATTTCAATTGCAAGAGCTTCTAAAGAAGACATTGGACGAAAATTAAACTCTACATTTTTAACAAATCATTAGGTATTGCTATAAATCCTACGCTGTATTATAACTTTTTTGGTCTGACCATAGGCCGTTCGTTGCAGCTGTTGACGTGCTAATTCTTCAGTATGCCAGCACAAGGGTTGGGTTGCACGTTGACTATCATCACAAGTAACAGCTAGGTCCTGTCGAGCCGTCATCATCACCATTGATAAAAGTCCGATGACAATTAGTCCCAATTAAGGTGAACGTCACGAGCGCTATCATTCCAATTACGGCGGTTATCATTATCAGCCCCGCGTTATCAGATAAGCGATAAGAGCCCAAACGAGCGAAGTACGAGGCGAAATTTGGCGCTCGCGTAACATCAGCGGTGGTCTGGGGTACCCGACGTAGCCACCGGGGCTGAGCGGTATTCGAGACCTCTGCTGATCCTCGACCCGAACACTTTTTATCTAATTTTTTGCCTATCTTGATTGATCTGTGTAATTAATCGATTAAATATCGACGATCCAAAGGAATACAATGATTTAATTTTTTTTATGCATTTTTTGAACTGTCGGGCGCGGCGTAGCGGTGAACCGTAACGTGTTGTAAGCTGAGTTTAGTTTAGATGTCAAAGGTTTCTTTAATGGTAAGTGACCAACGCTGCCTTAAGCACTTTAAGGTCACCTCAGTCCTTATTTGGCAGACCTGAAGAATTCATCCTTGCGTTGCTTAACCTAAGACAAGGTGGTATACAGAACGCGTAAAGTACAATGCCATTATCGTTGCCTTATTCCTTCGAAAGCTATAAAGAAATGAACAATATTTAAGCACATCGGAAAGGAGTGATGATCGAAATCAATAAACATAAAATGTAAGAGGTAGTGCCATGCTGCTTTGCAGCCGACTTGGACCGGCACGACCGGGGTGGAACCTCTCGTTCACGTAAAACCGGCGTCAAGTAACAGATATGTTGTCATTTTCTGATGAGGAATGCTATATCCTAGTTCAGGAGACAATACGACAAGACAAACAGGAACTTTAGACAGGCGGAGAGACTTTTGACGCGGCAGCGAAAAATTTATCGCGCTGCAAGAGATCTGTGCGCGGACGATCGGAGGACCGGGGCATATAGGTAACCAGGTATAAGGCGCGCTTAGGTGTTCAGAGTGTCTTAAGAGAAGAAAGGGCTCAAGGAGAGAGTGCTGATGGGCACAATGTCGATTCCGCTTATTTCTTTCAATGAAACAGCTTTGCTGTGCAACAGAAGCGCAGAACAGCCAGAAATTATTGTACCGAGACAAACTGTCCCCCAGTTTGTCTCGGTACAATAATTTCTGGCTGTCTGGCCCCTGAATGAGTCGTCTGGTTCTGGCAGAATTATGGTTAATCTTGTGTAAATTATTTTCTGCTTATTACCAGGAATTTTGCCAATTTCAACTAAATAGTAAGTTGCATAAAAAAGAATAGATAGTACCAGAGCATTTGTGCCGCACCACCACCGTGCCACCACAGTCGCCGCAGGAGGTATTTAATATACTCCGCAAGACGGAGGTCGGCAGACAAAGACGCGGTGATCGCCATCGCGGCAGACGTCACTGTAAGACTTCTAATTAAATTCCGACTGAACACTTCGGGAGACTAAACTTAAATTCGATATTCCATGAGATCTTCGATTTCAAAGAAACGTATCTAATTAATAAAAACTACTAGTGATTATGGCCGATATAAACTACACACACTCGCGGTACTCTTGCCTTTATTAGTATAGCCTGAAAAACAAAACGCCTCGCCATATTGCGGAAAATTTCGAAACTAATTCTGTACGGACGATACTATGTGTTTACTTAAAACAGATACTGTGGCGACACCACGCAGGGCTTATATATTTCTGATCAGGCTATACATTATATATTAATAATGTTGTTCTCTAGTACTATACACTACTGCAATAGGTAAGTACAGTGTGCTGCAACTGTTGGCACCGGTAGAGTGTTTAACGAGTATCGCCAGAGCAATCTTGAGTTATATCCTCTCGGCTGCACGTTTTTGCGGTCATTAAGTGCATTAAATCAAATACTTTTAAAACTATGTTTAAATTATAAATATCAGATCAGCAGTGACAATGTTGTAAAGTTTAATTTTATAATAAATGTAGTTTACTGATCAAAGTAAAATAAAGTAACTGAAAAAGAAGTTAAACTACGTTCGCCCAGTTGTCAGATATTCCCCACCATGGTTCAGCCGGCGGGGCTCACTAGGCTAGGGTGAGCCCAGCACCAGCACGAGGGGGCTCTCAGTACCTCTTTTATAAGAAGAGGGGACAAAAGAGCAGGTGGCAAGGGGCGACGATAGGAACCTAACCCCATTGTACTGTCCCGACATTGGGAGGGGTTGTTCTGTGGTGCGGGACAACCTCTCTGCGGAGGTGGCGTCAGTCCCCTGAGAGACTGACTAGCCGTCGAAGTGCCCTCTTTGCTCAACAGACCCGGGGCACCTCACTAGGGGTGGCATTGTTGCACCCGCCGGGTTTTAGTGGGTAGAGCTGCGCCCACTTACCAGATTTCGGGTGCAGCGAGTCCCACATAGCCACCGGGGGAAACCCACTTCCCCGCGGGATGCCTCAGAGCATTTCCCGGCGTTAAAGAAAAAAAAAAGTTGTCAGATATTATGGTACAGTTTGCAGGCTGTAGTAACTAGTAGTGGGATTCTAAGGGCAGTGGGTTCGAATTCTGCTAATGACTTTTGTCATGATGAGGAGAGGAGAGTAGAGTTTGTACTGGAGCTATGTGTCTGTGCACGTCTCTGTTTTTTTTTTATGTTACTTGGATAAGCAAACTGGCAAACGTGCCACCTGATGGTAAGTGGTCAACGTCGCCCATGAACATAAACTAGTTTACCTGGAACGAGCCCAGGCAACTCATCTATGTGTTGCCTATCCTGAGACATAAGATGTTAAGTCTCGGTGCCAGTAATTACACTGCCTGTCTTGCCCTTCTCTCCGAAACACAGCAAAGCTGTTTCACGGGAGAAACAAGCAAGATGGTGGTACCCATGCAGCCGGGAGCGCGGCACAGCGCTTCCCTCCCACTCTGTGTGTCTATTATGTAAACTCTTTTTATTTCCATTGTCTGTAACACACGTTCTAATGTTCCTCGGTTAACGTGGTGTGACTTAAAATATTGATTCATTTGATGCCTGTTACTAGCCTTTGGTGACAGCATATAGGGAATAATAGAATAGAATAGAATAGAAAAAAATTATTTAGGTTGCATACACTGTTGCATACATTTTTAATAACAATAATTATAATCTAAGTATGTACTTAAGTTTGACATTAAATTATTCTAAGGTATCTAGTATCTACATAACAATCTTAACAAAAGTATTAACTAACAAACACAAAAATATATATTATTATATACCTACAACAAAATATTTACTTATTTTTTTTTTTAATATCATTAATTACACTACCTAATATATTACCTACTTAACATAGTAATAGTTAAAATACTTACCTAAACTATAATAAAATGCACAACAGTGTAATTACAATTCCTAAAATGGAAGCCACTCAGTTGAATGATAATAATATTATTGTAAATTATAATTCTATAATATGTTGTGACACTGTTCGAGTTCTCAATTTAGTTTATGATTTAGTTTAACAAATAACTTGTAGAGCCATGAAAGACTTGTTTGTGTAAGTGTTTGTAGTAACATAACTTATTATATTAATTATTGGTTGAGTTCTGGTTCATTACCATCGGTATCATAGTCACTGGTGGGGGGGATCCGCCCGTCCGCGCGTCTTTCCGATCCGTTTGACATACTTACTAATTAATAACGGTTTAAAAAAAAATTAAAGACACCTCAAGATATTGTTTAAGGGATGTGTTAATTAGTTACACGATAAGATGTACTTTACTCGATCATAAAAAAACCTGAAAACACGCTAAAATAAAAACTAAAACAAATAATTTATTAATAAAATATTATGTGGGTTTGCACATCATTTTTAAATGGAAATATTTAATTTTCAATACTACAGAGAACATGCTATTTTTAAAATATCGAGTCTTATATTTAGATAGATAGATATCTAGCGTTTTAACAAGACGCCGCGCCGCGACGCTTACGGGCCCCTACCCCACCAGTCTCGGTGATTTGCCATAAGAGGTTGATAATAATATGTGAATAAAAATGTGAAAAACGTTACGCAGGTAGTTTAACTGGTATTTATTTTGTGGTTTAACGTTATAAAGAACCGGTCAAGTGCGAGTCGAACTCGCGCACGAAGGGTTTACGTACCTCATACCACAGCGTACGTTTGTTGTATAAGAGCCACTGTGAAGTATATATTTTATTTTATTTTAATTAGGTATATATTTTTAGAGTTAATATATGTATGTATATACAACAAAATATTCTGTGAACATTTCAGCCGTAGACCTATTGCCTTTATTAATATCGAGCAAAAAACGACATAAAAATATTAAGTTCGATGTAGAAAATTCATATCATTCGGTCGCATCGCGCATCGGTTACGGACGTGCCTTATAAAGTGCAACGTAGACGTATTTAATTAATGTTTAGCGCGGCTATACGCCGCTGCCCGCTCGCGTCGCTATGAGTTCGCTACTCATAGCCAATGAAATGTTGGCGTTTGTACAAAACGCAATAAACACTATGGATGAAGTTAGCATCTTACAAATATGTAAGACTAACTTCAAAGAAGATGATATAAGCAGCGGCAAGCGACTGCTGTACGAGGTGCTGGCAAACTCGACCAGATGCTGTCTCGATGGAGGGACGGAACTGAGAAGAGCTTCGTGGCGAAGGAGCTGCACAAGCTGCCCACCGTCACGTTCGACCAAGTCGACGTCTCCAGGCTCCTTAAGGACATCATCTTCCTGAAGTCGAGCCTAACAGAAGTGCAGTCCAGGTTGGAGATCTCAGACAGGACCATTCAAGATCTGCGTGCCGAGGTAGTGTCATAACGTAATGCTATGTCGGCAAGTAGGTCACCTGAAGAGGCTTTAAACGTGAACATGCGTCGCGGGGCGCAAAATGTCTCTGTCTGCAGTTTTGTATTGGCGGACTCCGTTGCGTCACCGCATGTCATCAAGTGCGATGCCCCGGCGGTTGCTGCGAGTGTAAGCGTGTCGACACCTAGACGCGTTTATGCTGACGCGGCTGCTACTCGGGCCAAGGCTCGTCCACCAAGCTGCGCCGCACCAGCGCCCGCGCCCTCCTCAGCACCCCCCTGCGCGGCTCCTGTACGTGCCGCGCGTGCCACGTCGGGATGAAGATGATTTGAGGTGGTGCAGAGGAAGAGGCGCCATCCCAGAACCGTCCAGAATCGCTGCGGCAAAGCCCCACTGGAGCCCAACCTGCGTGCGTGCCGCCAAGCCGAATACACCGGTGTATATCTCCCGTCTTCATTACACCACAAAGGCAGAGAACATCGCGGAATACGTGCGCCGTAGGTTAAAGTATTGTCCGAGGGTGCAGGAGCTGGAGTCGCGCCGCAACATCAATTTCAAGGCGTTTGTGGTGCGAGTACCGACCTGCTACCTGCAGGACGTTTTACAAGAAGACTTCTGGCCTCAGGATGTGGTGTTCCGTCGCTTCCGCGGAACAGTATCACCGGAACGCACGAAGACGTAGCGCTAGGAAGTTTACTAACATAATTTTAAGGTTTTATACTAACCCTTATGTAATATAATGTGTTTAAGGTATATATCATGGACCATATAGTGCCTGAGGATAAATGATTTAATATTATTATTATAAAAGCCCTCCTTAAATATGGATTTTATTCTTTTTTAGTATTTGTTGTAGAAAAACATCATCTGTAAAAATTTCAACTATCTAACTATCACGGCTCATGACATACAGCCTGGTGACAGGCGGACGGAGAGACAGATGGACGGACAGCGAAGTCTTAGTGATAAGGTTCGTGTTTTATCCTTTAAGTACGGAACCCTAAAAAGTTAAGGTAATAAAGTCATATAACTTATGAAAATGGTAAACCTATAATTTGGTATTACACAGCATTACATGATAATACAATTTAATGTAACCTTAATACATAATATATTAGTCCTTATAATCTGAAACAGTCAAAAAGATACCCTTGTTGTTGAAGAGTCCTCGAACTGTCGAGTGGCCCTCGACAAGGAGTGCCTTGGAGTGGAGAGGGGGAGGCCCGGCGCGAGGGGGCAGGGGGACTCATTACAATCAGCAAGGGAAGGCGCTGGGTGTCAACTTGAGAAGCCGGTGTTGTTCTAGGGCCTGCCGTGGGTTGGTTCGAGACTGATACCGTCTTTAGAGCGGGTTCAAATCCTTATCTATGAAGTTTTCTTTTAATGATTTTTCTCTATATTTCGTTTATTATTCTCAATATTATTTATGTCTAACGTACATTATTAAAAAAATAGTAGACAAACCGTCAGAAAGTCCGACTGTAACGGTATTTCGTGTGGATGAGTAATTCGTGGTAGATATACATAAATCAGTGATATTTTTTTCAATTGAAAAATTAAAATGTCAAGTCTGTACATCCAGAAACCAGCGAAGATATTTTGTTAAGGTATATGATGATGACACATGGTATAACATTTTTTTTATGTCAACAGGGGGCAAACGAGCAGTCCCATACACATCTGTACTACCAAGGCCACGCAGATGCGCCGCCCTCCTTTTCCCTATCCCCTCAATGGGCCACCGGAAACTCACAAACCATACAAAACGTGACAGCGTAGCTGTCACTTGACGGCGGTGTAATGTGAGCGAGAGGCTGTCACTTGACGCCGGTGTTATGTGAGCGTGAGGTACCACCCCGGTCGTGCCGGCCCAGTTCGGCTGCAATGCAGCATGGCGCTATCTCTTACATGATGGCAACCATACTCATGAGTAGCCAGATTGCTCAGATGGTGGTGTCGCAAATGTTCCTGATGTAACAGAAAACTAAGACATTTCTAAAAAAACTAGACTATTGGACCATGAAAATTTACAAGGTCTAAAATATACAACTAGAATACTAACTATAATAATGTAGTGAGTGTAGGTCATATATGTTTTATCTATAGACCGTACATATTAGGTATTTCTATTTAGTAAAGTTATAGATGCACTCACAGCCTGATTGACACATAGATGAAATGCAAAATGATGAATATGCGATGCCTCACGCATTAGTGACCGTTTATTGGACTGGGAGGACTAAGGCTAACTACGGCCTTTTGGTTCGCCTATTGCAGCATAAAAGCCTTGGCGCTGGCCGAATGAGGGATGGCAGACTTTATTGGTAGCTAATCAGACAAGCTAGTTTCCTCACACTATTCCCACAGCTAGCAATTTTCATTACTTTTGGCGGATAAATTAAAATATCCAGTACCCACGGATCTAAAATGATTGTTTCAGAAGACTCCACACGGTAATGGTATTCCCTGGAACAGGCAGCGCGAGGGGCATACATAATTCAGCAGCCTTCACCGGCTCTCGTAAAACTCCAGCGTCATGGTTATTTCGCGCGGTATGGAGATCTCATCTCAAATACTGAGAGGGTTCCGCGTAAAACAACCTATGGTTTTGTGTCCGTACATACTGTGAAGAAAGTAAAATTTTTTATATTTTGATATTAATAAGTCATCAATCACGGGGTTATCATTATGATTAAATAAACTTAAAAAAAACTAAAAAACACGCTTTAATAGCAAACCGAACAAAAAATTTGAAAATATTTTTTAATGCAAGAATTAAATGGATTGTCAAAAAAATGATATTACTTTTTGTAAAAAAGTGTGGTGCTTTGTATTTTTTTTCTTTAAAGCCGGGAAATGCTCTGAGGCATCCCGCGGGGCAGTGGGTCTACCCGGGAATGTAGGGGTCGCTGCGCCCGAAAGCTGGTAAGTGGACGCAGCTCTACCCACTAAAACCCGGCGAGTGCCCCCAACGGCTAGTCAGTCCCCCAAGGGACCGACGCCACTTCCACAGAGGAGTTGTCCTGCACCACAGTACAATCCCTCCTAACATCGGGACAGTACAATGGGGTTTGGTTTCCGTCCTCGCCCCTTTTGTCTTTTGTCTCTCTCTTCTTATAAGAGGGGTACAAAGAAAGGAGGTTCTCAATTCGATCGGTATTTTTTTTATGTATGTACACCGATTTCTTCACCAATTGTGGGCCGATTTTCAAAATTCTTTCGGTATATTATGCTTGGTTTTTGTTTTTTTTTTTAATGGGATCCCAAGCAGGTAGTAAGAGGTTGTCAGGCATTTAGAAAACTTAATAAACCGCGTTAAAATCCGAAAAATTGTTTGACTATAACCTATTTGTTACTTTTTACTATCGATTTTTTAACCGACTTCAAAAAGGAGGAGGTTCTCAATTCGTCGGAATATTTTTTTTAATTTGTTTTTTTTTATGTATGTTCCCCGATTACTCGAAGATGGCTGGACCGATTTTAAAAATTCTTTTTTTGTTTGAAAGCTAGTGCTTCCAATTTGGTCCCATATTAATTTTATTAAGATCGGACAAGTTGTTTTTTAGTTATTCCCAATAATGCCTATTTGGTTGGTTTTCTTTACCTCGACGATATGCTCCTTTTATTACTTGTCGATGTAACAATTGTATAGGATACTTTGGCAGCACACCATAGTATGTCGCGGTCATCGCAACCATCGTCATCATCATCATTATCGTCATCATCATCATCATCATCATCATCATCATCATCCCTTATCCGTCCACTGCTGAACATAGGGCTCCGAAATAAACGCCAAGACGACGAATTTTGGAATCACAAAATTTAAGAAATATTTTTTTTTTACAAAAAATTAAAAGCGACTTCAAAAATACAATATCTACTAAAAAGTAATAAAATAACTGCGTTTCTTTAATTTTTGTGCTTCCAACTTATAATCAACTTAACCTTCTACTAATGAACAAACTTTGCGTTTACCACGTCATTATAGTTTCTTTTTGGAGTCGGTGTCAGCCGAGGTAGGTAGGTAAGGGTACAGCAACAAATACGACACCGACTCCAAAAGTAAGTAATGACGTTAGTATGACGACGTAAGTTGTAAGCACAAAAATGAAATAAACGCAGTTATTTTATTACTTTTTTGTATTGTATTTTTGAAGTCGGTTTTAATTTTTTGTAAAAAAAAATTATAAATTTAAAATACTCAACTTATGGCAATCACTTTAGAATGAGTAAGATACTAAAAACCACACAAGTGATGTAGGTAACTTGCGCCTTATGCCTTCTTTGGATGTTCTATCCTTATTATCCTGATCAGGATATTGGAACAAACTTATTAAATTATTGCATTGTCATCGGTCCTTAAAAAGTGTCCAAAGTTTCAATTTAATTTACGTCTTAAAGTGGGTCAAAATCAAGTCTAAAGGAGTCGGTTACAAACAAACATACATACAGGTGAAGCTAATTTAAAGCGTGTAAAAATTTTTCGTCAAACCGAAGAGGACCTCCAACAATGGTATGACGATGTATGGTGGCAGCCCTTAGTTAAAAGCGAGTGACGGCGACGAGCCGGCTTGGCGTTAATTGATAATGATGACGAAATCAACTTTTAGGCTTTATGGATGTGTCCCACCGCTGAAAGTTCTGTGTTATGGTTTAGGGCACCGCCGCACCTCTGTATACAATATAGACCATAGAAATAACTGTATCTGCGTGGACTTACAATACCTATGTTGACTCGCGGTATATAGATTAAGAAACACTTAACATACTACATGTCATAGATTTCAGCTAATATCTGATCCTGTCAATCTAATTTCTCTTTCACGACTTTTATTTATGACTAATTTGCAAAAGTTTATGAGACTAAAGCTTAGTCTTGGCCTAAAACCCGTGAAATAGCTTCCAGCAGGCGAGAGGTAAAATATTCCACAGCGTGATTAAAGTTACTTAAAATGTATAATATTATGTCGGTGTAACGCTCCAAGAAAATATGATATTACGAAACGCCAAGGGTCGTGGGCGGCAAGTTCTTTTGTACCTGAACCGAGTACATGTCGCTGAGTGCCATTAATAAAATATTTTAAGACGCTTTCTTAAACTTACATGGGTTTATATTTGTCTAAAGAGGATTGAACATATAATTACGTACTGGGTTTTCCACCACTTTCACAAGCTTCATGAAGCTTATTTTCTTATTTTGGATTATAAGCTTCAAGCTGAAATAGTTCGCCATGTAACAAGAAAGAGACGCAAAAATGTTACATCTTTAAATAACGTCACATCATCAAGTAGAAAACAGCTCCTACATACTACTGAAAAAAAAAAAACAGCCATAATTGTTCATATTCATTTGGTCCTTCGAGCCGGAAACTCTTTGAAGGAAAAAGTCACTCATTATTTATTTATCAAAAACATGGGCGTAGAACGTAAACGAGGGTTTAATTTAAATATGTAAGCAATAATGAAGAACCCTTTTTGTTTATTAAAGCCCAAATGACGGTTGAGCAAAACACTTTTTTGAAAACATCATCTAGGTTTAGTAAAACTTCAGAATCTAGACATTTATCGTAGTCATAGACAGTTTGTTGATGTTAGTGACAAAGGTTATCAAAGTTTTACTTATTATAGTACAGTTTTATTTGATTTGTGCTTTTTAGTTTTTCTTGTTCGATATATTGTATATTGTTTACTAAATGTGATTGTTTTTCTGAACTGGCAATACCCGAGCTTGGTGTTGGGCGCATGCGCCAGGGCGGGGGTGAGTAGCGACGGGCGCGGGGTTGATGGTCGATACGGCGCCGGCGAGCCAGGCCAGTCCGCGCCGCGCTGGGCCACCGACCGCGCGCGCTGCGGCCATGTGGTCGCGCGCGATTGTCAGCGCGCTCCTCGCTTTGCACGTCGCCACCCTCGGAAATGCCGAGAAGAGCAAGTTCTGTGAGTATCCTTCCCAATATACCTCCATGTTTGCACGAGTATCCATAGTTTCAGTGAACTTTCGGCGACCGGCGTCCGTACCGCGCCCTCTGTCGGGTGGCGGGTGCGGTTTCGTAGCTACTCCATTTTGAATTTCCGCGTTTTTAATCGTTAATCTTAATAATTTACTTATTGTTAATGTGTGCATCGTGTAATGTAATCTTCAGAGACCTATGACATTGTAATCTTATCAACTTGTTTTAATTTTACCGTCGCGTTCACGTTATTTACAATTTCGTTGTTTGATTTAATTCTTTAAAATGAGGTACAATTTCTGCCTTTTTGAATATGGGTTATCACTGGATTATTGTGTCACAATGAGTTAAAACCGCGTTCATTTGAAAATAGGTCATACCTAATATACAATAGAGGGTATAATGGTTTCCCCGTGAATGTAGGCTAGCGGCCGCGCGGCCGGGTGATCTACAATAGCTTGAATACTATTGGGTCGTAGCGTAGCGTAGTGGGTGTTGAGGGCTGTTGGATATCAATAAAATGGAATAGAGCACTTCTAAATAGTCACATACGCTCATAATGGAACTCACATCTGAAAGCAATCGTATGTATTATTATAAAAGTACTTATTATTGGTTTTATTTTACATATCGTTGGTTATTACCTTGTTACGTTTAAAGGACAACAACTTATCATACTATTGGTTATAAAAAGGCTTTAAGTTTTATGTAAGCATTTTTTAATACATAGAAGTTGTGATTTTAATTTTGAAATCCTTGAAGCGCTAATATAACAGCAAATTTACAAACAGCGTGCTTTAGACAAACAGAGCGTTGGGCGGGCGGCATTAACTAGGACTAGCTCTTCAGACTTCATAAGGAATTTACATCCAAAAAAACGTTCTCGGCGCGTATTGTAATTAACACTTAACTTGTCATGAGAATGAAATGATCGAGAAAGTTAACTTTGAACCAAGAGCTCAAGATACTGTTACGAGATATTAAATTATATTATATTAATTTGCAATTATCCCGCGAAACACGTAGTCTTTACAGAGGTTAGTACACGTACACGTAGTCTTTAGAGAGCTTTTTAGAGGTTTTCAATTTTTATTAAAATAAGGTTTTATTTGGACGTAGACGGTAGGCGAGCGTTGTCTTTAAATATTGTTTATCGGTTTCCCACTGAAAACTGGTACAAATTGATGATGATTATATTGGTAATTGTCAGGTATAGAAAAATAGTTACAAGTACCTATATGTAATATAGTTTATATATAAAAATTAAAGATTACTAAAATATTTGTTAATTTTGTGCCACCCCTCCGTCAGCTTGTTGGCTATCTTGTCAACTGGGCCGGGACCTGAACAATGTCGTGGAGCTCCCACCAAGAGCAGCGCTTCCCCGGATCCCAGCCTCACTCCTTTCTCTGTGGTGACGTGGGTCGCCTGTGGTAGGCTGGAGCTGCCTGAACTGGCCGCGACCGTCATCTCCGCTGGGAGACCAGGAACCCTGGTTAATTGAGCCTCAGACGTGGCTTTTCCAAAATTTGAAACGTACAGAAGAGATCCCGATCCACCCCATCTCAGTATGGCCAAAATGTTGCCGAGACGTTTGACCTGAAATAAGGAGGAGATGTAGAAACCACGGGATAAGTATTTTTTATATAGAAGAGGGGGCAAACGGACAGTCGGTTGACCTGATGGTAAGTGATAGCGACATCCACAGATACCCGCTACACCAGAGCGTTAGCAGGTGCGTTGCCGGCCTTTCAAATATGAGTATGCTCTTTTCTTGAAGGTCCCTAAGTCGTAACGGTTATTAGTTTTTCTTGTAACTCTCATCTAACTAGCCCAGGATATGTTTAGTGTCATCAAAACGTCAGTTATTTTACTATTATTTTACTACTTACTATTATGTTACTTTTACGATGAACTAATTTCACTGAGAGAAGAGTACAAGAGTACAGGTAGGTTGACGATGAGTAAAAAGTTTCGATTACCACCCGATTGATAAACGGGGATCTAGAAAACTCTCTCACGCGTACATCAATGTACGTACGTATATTATGTATGTTTTTTTTTTTAAATGTTAGTTGGATAGGCAAACTGGCAAACGTACCACCTGATGTTAAGTGGTCGACGTCGCCCATGAACATAAACTAGTATACCTGGAACGAGCCCAGGCAACTCATTTATGTGTTGCCTATCCTGAGACATCAGATGTTAAGTCTCGGTGCCAGTAATTACACTGCCTGTCTTGCCCTTCTCTCCGAAACACAGCAAAGCTGTTTCACGGGAGAAATAAGCAAGATGGTGGTGCCCATGCAGCCGGGAGCGCGGCACAGCGCTTCCCTCCCACCGTATGTATACGCAACAAATGGTAGCGGTAGACTTGATTCGGTTAGAAGGCTCGAAGGATATGTAACCTATACGAGTAAATAAAAACCTTTCAAAAGATCTAAGATACACAGCACAATATTACGAGTACAATAGCCGATGACTGTGGACTGTTACAATCTAGTTACAATAAAGTAAATTAAATAAAATAAAGTATTGATTTTATAAACTGCTTCCAAATTCATGACCATATAGAAACATTAAACTCTTTATTGTTTCTAATCTGATAAAAATATTAAAGCTACAACACTACATATAACAAACCAACTATAACTCATGTTTGTTAGAACGAAGGTACAATTGGAACATAAATAAACACACGGCCCCAAATGTAATATTCTCGTGATGTTCGCAACTCATTTATACAAACAGTTTAATTTAGACAATTGGATAACCGGCTCCATGTGGCGGGTCACATTCATTTGTCTAAATGTAGCGATGGTTTCACGACTCTAAAATTGCATCGACTATTTATGGTATTATTGTATTGTCTATTTCTGTCTCTTGTAAAATAAAATCAAAAAGATAATTTTGATGTGAAACATCTAAAATAAATATATCATCTCATCTTTTATATTTAGTTCAATGTCTTTACTACAAACGACGTTACGTTGTCATGATGCGGCAAGCGTCACTTTCACTCCGTACTAGTCCCGGCAACTTAACCATGTCTATAGACGTAAGGGGTCTCTACATAATACGGTGTGTCCCTGTGTTACTCGTTACATTCCTGTCCTGCCCTTCTCTCAGAACAAGCAGGATGGCACAAGCAGCGCGGCACAGCTCATCCCTCCCACCGATAACACCACCACATCAATAGTTTTCACATTGTTATAGCATACATGAACATAAAGAGATAAAACACAACAATGAGCACCCTCAGCTCTTGGTATTAGAGTGAACCATTGGGCGCTTGTCTTCTGTTAGTTTGAGCCGCCTGGAGAGAGAACTAATAAAAATATAAACTAAATCACATTATCACCAACATTATATACATAGCGATTGATAATAATAAAATACTGTTCTATCTGTATAATAGTAAAGAGAGAAACACACAACTTAATAATGTTTTCTCTGTAACTTTTAAGATTGATAAGATATTTTTTATTGTCGAACTTAATCATAAAATTATGGCTCCTAAGTTTTTATTCCCGAGAATTCCATTTTATTATCTCGATGTTCAAACAATAGATGCTATAAATATGTCTGGTCGTAAAATATTTTTGTGTAGTGTACGCATTAGTTATATGTAAATAAATCCTAGTCTTGAACACGGAACTTCGCTCACGAAGATCTATCCCGTGTACACAGCGCAAACAGAACGAAGTTCACGATAATAGACTCAGCACGGTTGGCTAATTCCAAAATCGATGTTACAGCAAGTTGTCGTACAATGAATTTTCCATAAGCGGAAACATTGCAATAGTTTAGCTATTGCGACTTTTATTTGTAATTATAAAATTTAGTAAAACAATAATAACGTAAAGACAGACGGTTAATATAAATTAATTATAACAACCGATGTAACCTTCGACATTCTATGACAAGGGTAACGATAACCAAAATTAATATAATTTATAACAAATGGAAATTAACGCGGTCAGGACTGTTTATGAATTATTGATAAAATTAAAACAAAACATTGAGTTCGAGAATGTTGTTTTATTATTTTTAAATGATTTATTTATAGAACGGTAGGTGATACTCCGTATCATATTATACCCCCGGCGAAGTCACGAATGTCACTTTGTAAATATCACTTCTTGCTACATACGTTTTCCCTAATACCTTTCCCAAAAACTAAACTACGGCGTATGATGAGAAAAAGCATAAAGTATAATTTAACGTCTATGGTTTTTGTTAAAATATGGCAAATGGTGTATGTACCTCGACATGCGGCCCGATGGCAGGCGTTTTTCTCATGGCCGCTGCAGCTCGCAGTACGCCGACGTGGCTAAGGTCATTTGCATATTCAGTTTTGGCATTAGCATATCTATAATTAGGGGCGAGCGGGAGCCAGGGTTCTCCATTAGTGAACCCCGCTTTTGGAGAATCGTCCCAGGGGAAGGGGGCTGCTGATGGAGCGATCCTCCCCGGCCAGCAAGTGTTGTTGGATGCCCATTCTAGGATAGTGTCGGCGGCGCCAAGCTCGTCCCCTTGTTGTATTATTGCTGCTCCAGGTAGGATGAGCGCAAGGAGATTGATGGAGTCGACCATTTCTGCGCCGTATCGTGTTGTGGTTCTCGAGGTGCCTATTTGGCTGGTCTGGAAATTTGAGAAATTATTAACTATTGTAGTACTATCGTGTTGGCATATAAAATAAGAACCATTTAAAATCGCATTTATATTCTCAGTTTTATATTAACCTTTAAATAGCAACGGTTAAATAATTAACCTCATTGGCCCCTCTATGGCTTGGAACATGTTGTCAGGATGTTATTAAATATTAATTAAGCGTAATCGTAATATTCGATAAAATGAAGGCGTTTTTTTTTTTATAATTCTATTTACAAACAAGGCACGTGACATTTCTTCTTCTGATGGCGAAAGAGCATTAAGAGAAAGAGATCAGTTAAGTAGATGAAAATATGTAATCAGAAAGTAGCGTCGTCAACTACTATGATTATACAAATGTTACAACCACCTAATTTTCTTAGAGTAGCAATTGAACAAACAATCCTTTTACCATCGTTAATACTTGAAAGAGACTAATAGATTGGCGCTTTAACGCTAAAGTAACTAACTGTATTTCTTATATAGAATATGGATTTCAAATAAGTTTATGTTTTAGTCACAGGCACAGGGCTTCCATAAAGCTTAAATTGACGCGAGCATAGTGTAATATTTATTGTAGACTCACGAGCCAAGCGGGGCTCGTATCTTGCGGGGCGAACAACAGCGCGGCGTGTAAAGCCAGCGCCAAATCTGGTGCCGGTAGTTTCGTTGGCGTGGCCAGGACATAAGTTATTACACTATTGGCGCCTACATCGCCGTCCCCGTAGTATTTAGCTGCGATTTCCGCCCTCAGCACACTTTCAACTAGAATTACACTGAAAAATAAGAGACGCTTTAGGACATTGCTATTTTTTACATTCAGGCACTTTATCATGTAAATAAATTGGTGTTTGCGAACAACTGTATATCAGAGGCTTAAAGTAGAACGTCTGAATTATTATTCAGAGGCTGATAAGATTATTAACTTGAACCTTTTTATTATCTCATTTATTTCTTCAGTTTTCGTACATATCTTATAAGGCGCTATTTTTTGCGCGAGTATAAATATATACTAAGCATTCAGGTGTATTTATTTCCTAACACAGCTGTTTTCCTCAGCTTCACTGACGTTTATAAACATTTACAGCCGTTTACTGATGATCATGATTATATATATATATATAGACTAGTATAAATAACTATTGAACGAACGAAGAGCTTCTATGAATCCTTCCTACATGCTAATTAAAAAACAGCATCTCTTTACAATACTACTCTGGATATTTCAATACTTACGCTGGATCCAAGTTGGCGGCGCGCGCACAGTTTCTCCCTTCCATCACAAGTTTCCTCACCAGTTGCGCATCACAATCGTCATTCAGTGGGAAGTCTGGACTATACAGAATGCCCGAGACGCCTAGTTTTATCCACACACATTGGATATTAGACAAGGCAGTTGCAACGCTTGCAGAACATAAGTTCAGCACCGCCTCATTACCTGATGAAGCCCAGTATGCCTTGCGGTCTTCGTTCCATACCCACATGTCCATGCCTTCTTTTGACTGTAAGGAGCAAAATGGATTCTAATGCCTTATTATTATTATTTTAGTTAAAATTAGGTACGTTTGTTCGCCTGTCACCTAATATCGCTTAGGCGTCTATCGCGCTCCCCACCATGGTTCAAGCCTTGTTGTGGCGGTGGGGCTCAGTAGCCTTAACCTTGAGCAAAGCAAATTGAGCCGAGGGAGTTGCTCTTTGTACCCCTCTTATGAGAAGAGGGGACAAAAGAGCAGGGGGACAAGGACCGAGTATGGGAACCTCACCCATTGTACTGTCTTGACGTGGGGTTGTTCTGTAGTATGGGACAACTCCTCTATGGAGGTGGCGTCGGTCCCTGGAGGGACTAACTAGCCGTTGAGGTGCCGTGTTTGCTTAAAAGATCAGGGGCACCTCACTAAAGGCGGCATTAGTGGCATTCGCGGTTTTAGGTAGTAGTAGTAGTAGTAGGGTAGAGCTGCGTCCTCATTATCACCTTTCGGCCGCAGCTAGTTCCACATACCCGCCTAGGGAGACTCACTTCCCCGAGGGATGCCTCAAAGCATTTCCCGGCGTAAAAGAAAAGAAAGTATCGCGCTAAAGTTTGGAGAAATTTTCTATTCTTTAAAATTAAGAAATGATTTGTCAGAATTGTTATAAATCGAAATTTCAAATAGAATTACAAATAACACTATAAATACATTGGCACACAATATAAGAACTAAAATTTGTGTTACGTTTACAAAGAAAAAGGATTGAGAGAAAAGTACTTCATCATAACTTTAGTACGAAGCCCTGGTAGTAGTAAGTTTGAAAAGTATCCGCACAAAAAGGGCCGAAGGAGGCACGTTCTTTTTATTGCAAGCTAGTAATCATATACACTATATTATTTAGCTTAGACCCTTTGTGTATTATTAATAATTGTTTTGATTAAATTTGACTATTTTTTTGGATTAACAAGAATCCAATTGTAATAAAATCTAGTCAAATGTATGATTAATTTCCCGAGCAATACTGCCAGTCATCTTCAATGCCACAACTCCAACAACAACAGATAAACTGGTTGTCATCAATGGTCATTACTTACCATGACAAATTATGCACGTGTGTACAATTTTGTCGGTTTTAGATGTTTCCGAACATACAAACAATACATAATATCACATATCCTCACAATAGTTCCTTGGTACGTTTTTTATAATATCATGGGAGGGCAAACGATCAGTCCAAGTCTTTTGACGACTATCGACGCCCATAAAAACCGCACAACCAAAGATTATGCAGATGCATTGCCCTCCTTTTCCTTATCCCCCTAATGTGCCACAAGGAACTCACAAGCCGCACAAAACGCGAGAGCATAATTTTCACTTTACACCGGGATTATGTGACCCCAATCGTGCCGGCCCAATTCGGCTGCAAAGTAGCATGGCAACTCTTACAAAAATGTTAATTTAATATTAGCATTATATAATTAAACGTTACGTTAATCAAACATTACAAAATTAATGACAAAAAGAACCCAATTAGGTATCCTATCACTTACCTGTGGCATATTATCTGCATCTCCGTCTGCCCACACCAGTTGATCTTCAAATCCCTTCTCACGGCTAGCACTAGATTTGAACCATTCAGATTCGCTACTGATTGTTCTTAGGTCCAAAGACACGAAAACTTTCAATTCTGTTCAAAATATTAATAGCTTGTTAAATATGATGATTTCAATTCGTAATGTTAAGGGTTGTAACATAAAAAAAATAGCACAATAAGAAACAGAATGTCACTTTTATCCAGTATTTAAAACAGGCACAGAGAGAAATGAGAAATGCCGTAATCAGCCTGTACTTTAATTATTTCTTGTGTTCAAGATCTAAAGAATAAATAATTACCCTACTATCTTTTGTTACATTTCCCGCGCCAATTTCGAACACACTTAATGTAGCAAGGACAGACTGGAATAATATGGACCCTAAATGAACGAGACACGTCTTTTTAATATATGATGTGGAATCCAAGGTGTGTGTTATTGAGACTGTAAGATAAATCGAAGTTTTAATTTTATTGTATTTAAGTGTTGAATGTTTAGTTGAAATACTAAGTTAATGCTACTTTACGAGAACACTTTTCGAGAACGCGGAAATTAATTTTTAAATGATATTTAACTATTTAACTTACCTAATTTATTTGCTTTTTGTAAAAGAGCATTGAAGTTGTTCAAGTTGCCGTACCTCTGGTCTACTTCAGCGTAGTTTATGATACCAGGTTTACTGCAATCTTTGCTCTTCTCTGATATAGACGATAGAATCACAGCGTCAACTCCTAGTGCTTTTACGTAGCTGAGTTGCTTGGCAGTACCTATGGTTACATAATTTTAATAAGATAAATATTATACTTCTTTCGAGTCTTGTAGCCATGAGCCATCAGCAAAAGTGGTTCCAGATAAATATTTTTTAGGTCTGTGAGGTCTTGTGCAAAGGATTTATGGTATAATGAGGATTTTACTATAATAACTTGTAATATAGAATGCCATAATGTCGTCATAACAAATAATCATTGCACCATAATTATACTCGTATTCTATCAATTTTTTTTTTATTACAAACTATTGAACGTCTTTCGGGATCTATATATACTTCCATTATTGATTCCCTCATTTTCATTCATGAAATAAAAGCCAAACTACCTGGTAGGTCACCCAGGCCATCTCCGTCCATATCCTTGAAGGAGTCGACGTCAACCCTGTAGTAGACAGCATTGTTCCACCACGGGCCCTGGTCTGGCGTTGCGCCGCTTAGCAATGTCAGCAATACCACCAGCAGCATGGTCGGTCGAATCACTTGTAAGGCGTGTGACCTTCATCATCAATCTATGATTGTGACCTTGTACTAGTGCTGCGCTTATATTTTTTTTTATTTGGATTGGATTTTTTAACCTAATTACAATACCTTGACCGGACTTCAATAATTATCATGTACACGTCATGAAAGCGTTTTCAATACAAAACCAGAGGCCTTAGACAAAGTAACATTAAAAAACGATACCGAAGTTCGAAAAGAATAAAATGTATGGGATTGACATAAGCCGTCGTCAATTATGTCACTCGTTATCGTTATCGCAAGTTGGTAGATAATGTTAAAATTCGTAACAAAATCATAAACTGTCAATTGGTTATCGAACACTTATGTCAAACTTATGTTATTTTATTATTGATTCGCTATCCGTGGGCGTGGGCCATGGAGGGCAACATTTTCACAATTTTTATGAGTTATAGTGTGTATGAGGTCTATTCACATAGATATTAATTTTAATTTTTTGGTCCGATTTGACACTTCTTGTCGAACTTTGTTGACACTTGACAGTTGTTGTCGTTGCACTGTCACGATCTTTGATTGATCATTGGCTATAAAATGATTATCGTTATCTCAAAGACGATAACGAATTTCGCCTACAAAGCGATGTCACTTTGTCTACAGGCCCAGCAATGCAGAAGTAGATAATGTTTTGAGCATCCTCTAACTTGTGCCGTCAAGTCAAATTGCGGATACTTTACAATCTCATTTGGATTGTATTTCATATCTTATATAATAAATAATAATATTATATTGTTGGGACTGTTAACATCAAAATCACATGCGACTAGAGGTGTCGTGCTGTCGTGAGATTTATTCATATAGTTTACACATTAGGCGGTAATTGTTACCTCATTTTAACTGTTAGGCTGAAAGGTATACTGTTTATAGATGTTTACTTAACATAAATGACAATTTATGTTAAGTTTAGCTTATATTGTAATGAGTTTAAAATACAAAAGAGTGAGAGGCAAGATAATATTCTGCAAGGTCCTCCAAAATTACATTTTTATTTCCCTCCCTCGAACATTTTTTGCACCAAAGCAAGTGCGCAGAAAATATTACATAAAATTCAGTAATAGAAGTAACTTAAAAAAATTTAAACATAAAATCCACGTCCATATAAAAACGTACCAAAAAATAGAAACTCTTTCGGCTTCAACGCTTTGCGTAACGAAATTTAAAATGTTCGGTGAAGCGGTGGATGTGTTTTAGCTAAAAGGTTTATAAATCGTTTATGTCCAGTCGGCCCATCACTATCGATTCGGAAGCCGCCATGTTATTTTACTGCGCTACTAATTGCAGTATTCTGCTAAAATTGGATACAATTGTATCTCGTCCTGCCGTGATATGCTAAACACTCTAATTGTATTAAGGATAAGCACACGCATAGGAATCAACTACATTTTCAAGATAAAATTTCTTAGAAATATGACTGCTTATTTATACCTATAGCATAAATCTTGAAGCTATCTCATATCACATCTGGAAGTGTTCGTTTTTATAGAATTTTACAGTAATAATGTATAGTGAAGATCAAAACTACCTAGAGACATGGACGAGAGAATCTACAAAATTGTTAAAGACAAAAAGATTCAAGGAAAGAGAAAAAGAAAATTCAATTTAACAATAAAACAGTATTATTAAATAAAATAAATAATTCGTTTTATAATATAGTATTAAGCTTATATTTTTGTAAACAAAAAGCTTTTACAAAGGTTTGAATATAAACAGCTGAACATAATATCATTTAATGAAATTAATTAAGACGTTTACGGACATCCGCAAAATAATCTATAAACACCTTAATAAACACAATGAAATAGGCAACCAATGTAGAAACATTTATTAACTATAAATTAAAGTAGAGGCTACATCGTTGGCGGAGCTCGCAGCACCAGCGCCTCCCCAGCCTGCAGACTCACTACCCCGAATGGAATTACGTCGCTGGAAAAAGAGCAAATGTTGACATTATGATTGACGACAACGTCGAACGATTATTCTTCCGGAAACTTTTATGACAATCTAAATTTGCTTGAGTCTGTTTGAAGTGACGGGTGTCAAGTGTCAATAAAGGTTGACCTTCGGAACTTTCATCAGTTTATATAAGCATTTTGTCGAATATATAAATTATTCTGGCTCCTTTGTGGAGAAATTGCGGACGTGAATTTGTTAGACAATTTTATTTGTATCCCAAAAGATGCTTCGCTATTTCAGTGGGATATTTTTCACTTTGTGCTTTTGAAAATATTGGTTCAAGCAATTTGACAGGCGCTAGATGGCTTAATTTAATAGTCTGTTAATGCTTTCTTGAAATACGGTACAGTATTTTTGGTTTTATTGTCCTTAAAGGATCATCTGGAGAACAATATTGAATTTCTTTAGTCTGTATCGCCATCAGGTATATACTCTTGATAAATAATTGTTAATATTAGCAGCAAGACTATGCGATGAAAATGAATCCTTTCATGCTATTACGAAACAGGAGACTCAACAGTAGAGCTGTGTACACCATATTGATCAAAGTCGTTGAACATCAGCGATCGCTGCGCTAATGTTACGTTACGTGACGTTGATCTCGTCGTCATTTGAATAACTGGCTCTATTTATTCCAATGTTACTTTGTGAAAAGTGTCCTACTAACTAAATAGTTCATCAGATTTCATCATCATGATCAGTATCAATGGTCCGTTACTGAACATATGCCTATTTCAATGGACTCAACACAAGCAAGTGTGGTGTGCTATAAAATTAAGTTTCTTTAAGACGATCTTACCCCACATTTCTCCTTGAATGTACACTTGAAGTGTATACAGTTAGAGGTTCTGCCAAATATGGTACATTAGATAAGTCGACTGGATCTGCTGACGAGCCCACGTTGAAGACCATGGCATACGTGTCGTGGGTGATGAGGTGTCTCACCAGTACCAGCGTGTTCTCCGTCAGCGCCTGGAGGTGGTACTGGCCATGAGACAGGGATGGTTCTTTTCGAAGCTGAGATAAGAGTTGATAAACCTGAAAAAAATGTTTTACACGGATTACAAGTTATTATGCGCAAAGCTAATCTAATAGTAAATAGCTTGGCGTAGGTCACCACGAGGGGACTCACTGTTGGCAACCAACCTGAATCGGTTACAATAAGAATATTATCATGTAACCGTCTAGTCAAAGGTTTTCTTTCCTTGTCTATATTTTACCATCCGTATTTAATATCTTCAAATTATATATAAATATGTTTTACCTTAACGTGACTCCGGCTTGCATCCCATTGCGATTTCAAATTTATTTCTACATAATCTTGTGCTATAGGCAGCCACGTGTTGGGGTTGGTGGAAAATCCGGCGCTGGTTGTGTTGTCCCAGTGGTAGGGGGTACGGGCTGGGTCCCTGGAGAAATCCAGGTAATTATCAGGGGTGGCCTGGTTGCACGCAGCCACGTCCACTGTGTCCTCCCAGCTGACGTAGCCGTCTCTCATCCCGATCTCCTCGCCCTGGTACGTTATGGCCACACCTGGGAGGAGCATGTTGAGTCCGTTCAACCCGTCTACCATGTCAGTTCTGAATCTGGATGGCATCCTCTTCTGGTCGTGATTACCGAACTGAAATAATGAACATCAGTGGTTGATTTTAAAGCCGAACTACCACGTGTCTTTGTGAATGATAACATCATTAAACGATTGCAGTCTAAAGTTGTAAACCTTCACTGTAGATAACGTTGATAATGTTTATTATTGTCAATATTAATAAAAAGACAGATTCATTAAATACACAAGGACTAATAGTTTTTGTTTGAGCGACGATTGTGCAGTGGGTATGGATTAGGCCATTTGAGTGAGAGGTCTGGGTTTAATCCTGACCCCCCTGTGATGCCTTGAAAAGGCTTTTTCTAAATTTCTACGTGCACCTGAACATCAGACCATCGCTGGCTCACCGCTGGAGGAAACATCGTGAGCAAACCTGCATGCCTGATGAGATTAAATGTCTTTGAAGTGTGAAGTTCACGAACCCGCATTGGGTCAGCGCATTGGTGAACTATGGCTCAACACCTTTCTCGCCTGATTCCGAGGAGGAGACCCGTGTCCAGCAGTGGGAAATATAAGAGTCACCAAGATGATAAAGAATTCAATGATTTAATTGGACTGTCAAACTAGAGAATATAGCCTTCAACTTTAAATAATAATTATATTCCTTATATAGACATATATTTAACATGGCTCGACCCCAACCGAACATTGCTATATATAGATTCTAAATATTCTGTAATACGTATCAATCTAGTTATCAACTAATTACTAAATACTAGTGCTACAAGCCCTAACTACTCACCACCCAGTTAGCGACTTGCCCTGGCGGCATGTATGTGAGCCAGCGTTTGATGACGTACACGAAGTCCCTGGCGCTGGAGCCGGCAGACAGGCTGGTGATGAAGTCGAAGTTGAAGGGGAAGTGTGCGCCGGCGCGGCCTCCTCCACCGTAGTATAACATCGTCATGCTTACGTTGGCGTACGCCTCGGCCAGCAGCACTCTGTAAAGACATTCTCGTTACAAACTATGTAGTTTTGCCCCAAATCTAAATAGCCTGAATGAATTGAAATTGAAGATCTTCCTTTAAAATAAAAAGCCTATAAAATCTGTCCAAAAATTGAATCATATGCAAAAATAATTTCTGATAGGTAAATGTAAGTGTAGGTGTAGGTACCTAGCGCAGGAGATAAACGCGTTACAAACAAACTCTCCTGCTTTAATTTATCAGTATATAAGATGCTAACATCTTTTATACTTTTAATTATATAAGATGATAACATCAGGCGGCCATTTCTTCATTTCAACTTGATTCTAAATTCAAGTTGAAATGAAGAAATGGCCGCCTTATATAATAGTATAGTTATCATGCTCCATCTAAAATAAACTATTCAGGTACACAGTATATCTAAATCTCCGAGAAAAATATATATTAAAGTTATTGCATTTGTACGAGTCTACCCGGGCAATATCTACTTATGATAAAAGGTCAACAAATTCATAACTGTATAACTCGCATAGTGTCCCTATTATTGTACTGTATAACTCACATAGTGTCCCTATTATTATACTGTATAACTCACGTAGTGTCCCTATTATTATACTGTATAACTTACATAGTGTCCCTATTATTATACTGTATAACTCACATAGTGTCCCTATTATAATACTGTATAACTCACATGGTGTCCCTATTATAGTACTGTATAACTCACATGGTGTCCCTATTATTATACTGTATAACTCACATAGTGTCCCTATTATTATACTGTATTACTCACATAGTGTCCCTATTATTATACTGTATAACTCACATGGTGTCCGTATTATAGTACTGTATAACTCACATGGTGTCCCTATTATAGTACTGTATAACTCACATAGTGTCCCTATTATTGTACTGTATAACTCACATAGTGTCCCTATTATTATACTGTATAACTCATATAGTGTCCCTATTATAATACTGTATAACTCACATGTTGTCCGTATTATAGTACTGTATAACTCACATGGTGTCCCTATTATAGTACTGTATAACTCACATAGTGTCCCTATTATTATACTGTATAACTCACGTAGTGTCCCTATTATTATACTGTATAACTTACATAGTGTCCCTATTATAGTACTGTATAACTCACATGGTGTCCCTATTATTATACTGTATAACTCACATAGTGTCCCTATTATTATACTGTATAACTCACATAGTGTCCCTATTATAGTACTGTATAACTCACATAGTGTCCCTATTATTATACTGTATAACTCACGTAGTGTCCCTATTATTATACTGTATAACTTACATAGTGTCCCTATTATAGTACTGTATAACTCACATGGTGTCCCTATTATTATACTGTATAACTCACATAGTGTCCCTATTATTATACTGTATAACTCACATAGTGTCCCTATTATTGTACTGTATAACTCACATAGTGTCCCTATTATTATACTGTATAACTCACATGGTGTCCCTATTATTGTAATGTATAACTCACATAGTGTCCCTATTATTATACTGTATAACTCACATAGTGTCCCTATTATAGTACTGTATAACTCACATAGTGTCCCTATTATAATACTGTATAACTCACATGGTGTCCCTATTATTGTACTGTATAACTCACATAGTGTCCCTATTATTATACTGTATAACTCACATAGTGTCCCTATTATAGTACTGTATAACTCACATAGTGTCCCTATTATAATACTGTATAACTCACATGGTGTCCCTATTATTGTACTGTATAACTCACATAGTGTCCCTATTATTATACTGTATAACTCACATGGTGTCCCTATTATTGTAATGTATAACTCACATAGTGTCCCTATTATTTTCGCGTGAGTATTCATCAGTGAACTTCCTCCAGTCGCTTATTACGTCGTACAGCTCGATCTGATCTCTCGTGTGCTCCTGCGTGGTATAACCGGCCTGGTCCGGGGACAGGAACATGTTGCCGCTGAGGGGCTCGTCCGGGTACACTCCGCCATGGTCCCGGGGGTTGGCTTCGAAGAGATGGGGGATAGCGTCCACTCTGAATCCATCAGCTCCCTTGTCAAACCAGTGCCTCATGATTTTCATCATTTCCTCGTTCACGGCCGGCTCCCTGAAGTTGAAGTCTGCCTGCTCGATAGCGAACTGGTGTAGGTAGTACTGCTGACGGTCTTCATTCCACTCCCAAACAGACCCTCCAAATTGGCTTATCTAGATGAAATAGTACAGGAATGTAGCACGGGATAATTGGCTTAAATTAAGTGTAAGACTTCAACACCTATTGAATGACGGGCTTCGTGTCCAGAGATTTTGATGCAAATTTTGTTAAGGTGTTCGCGACAAGCTAAATAAATTCTCGCAAATTGGCTCATCTCGAATTATACCTTTTTTATATATCACAAGGAGGCAACCGAGCAGTTGGAACCTTATGGTGACTATCGACGCCCATACACATTCGCAAACCTAAAGTTATGCAGATGCGTTGTTCTCTTTTTCCCTATCCCCCCCAACGGGCCACCGGAAACACACAAAACGCGACAGTATACCTGTCACTTGCACGCCGGTACAGTGAGAGGTATCACCCCGGTCGTGTCGGCCTAATTTGGGTCTTATAAATAACTGTCTACTCGTATTTTAAAAACTTAACATTTGGTGAGTAAATGAATCGATCAAAGCAGATTTTAATTTATAATCTGTTACACAATAATAAACTTTTTGTTGTAATAAACAATATTGGTCAAATTAAATCCTTATCACACTATATCTTCGTAAACAATAAAAGTTTATGATTGGTTGAGCATAAATAGCTAATATAAATGAGATTACAACTTGTTAAATATTACTTGTATACACTTGAATGCTAAGAGTGAAATAATACTTAGTTTTGTGAAATTTTCTTATAATATATGGAATATCGAATACATAATAATTAATTGTTATTCGAACCATATTGGTAATTGGCGTGCGTTAGTGAATATATGTTTGATAGTAATAATGATGATCATCAAATATCTTTGTAAACTTAATATGAAGAGCTTTTAACTGTAACGTCAAACTGAGAAATCAATTGAAATAGACAAATCAGTAGACGTAAAAAATCGTCCAAAAATTATCACCATGTATCAATTGGTATAGAGGTTTGAAGTAGAATGTAGGGAGACTAATACTCACCCAGTTGGAAGGTACGAGACGGTTGGAGGCGTTAGCAGGATCGACAATAGGGTCGGCCCAGACGAAATAGTCCTCGCTTCCAGCCTCTCGCGCTACAGATTTCTTGAAGTAATCTGACTCTGTACTGGCGTGATTCGGTACGTAGTCCAATATCACTTTTATACCTAAAAGAGATATTAGATAGTTCTGTTTAGTTATGACCGTAACCCCCCTTTATTAGGTGGGAAGAAGGATTACCGGAAATTAAATTTATTCAAAAGGTTTGGCTAACATCACTTAAATGTTAACATCACCATCATAATACCACTATCATCGTCATCAATTTCATGAAGCTTCCATCAAAGCCTCCAATTCCAAAAAGCTATTCATATATAGTACATCTTTTAGGTTTAAGAGCACGACAAAAACAAGATGATTACAGGGTTACAGGAGAGAAGAGTAATAAATGTGTACCTAAATTATGCGCCATTTGCACCAGCTCCTCAAAGTCCTCCATGCTTCCGTACTCTTCGTGGATGTTGTAAAAATCACTGACGTCGTAGCCGAAGTCCACCATCGGGGAGACGAAGATGGGCGACATCCAGATCGCTCCAACACCGATGTCCACGAAGTGCTGCAGTTGGGACGTGATGCCTGGTTGATATACAAACGATCATCATCATTGCCAGCCTTTTTTAAAGTACGCCAAGACGATCTTTGTTAATATTAGAATCCATAATTATAAAAATCTATAACGAAAGATGAAATAAAATATATGACAGCGTCATACCGTTTGCCGTCACGACATTAGATTAGATTACACACAGATACTGCCAAGGCTCGACAATATATTTGTCACGTCACAAACTAAATATGTACGTTATATTTTTTTAACCCTAAGTACGAGTAAGTAGTTATAGAAACAGTCTATACCCTTATTTTGGTTTCGCTGGGGAATGCGTTTAGGCATACCACCGGGTCCGGGGGGGCCGGAGGTTATGTGGGACTCTCTGCGCCCGAGAAGATGGTAAGGTGGACGCAGACTCTACCTACTAAACCCCAGCTGTGTTCTGCCCTTCGTTTTGGTGACCTGGCACGAGAGCTGTGGATGACCGTATCGGGTCACAACGGTGTCCCATACGGGCTACGGCACTCTTCTCTGGAGGCGGGGGGTGGCATCGCCTCCTTCTTCTCCGCTTAAGGCACACTGAACACACAAGGGTGCCTTATAGCTCGGAGAACAGTCTATACCCAGTTCTAATATGTTTATGCTAGAATGTGAGAAATATTTTACCTTTTAGGTCGCCTATCCCATCGCCGTCGCTATCCTTAAACGACCTGGGGTATATCTGGTATATGATGGTATGCTTCCACCAGTCCAACGGCTCCAGGACTGGTGGGGACACCGTCAGTTTCTGGTTCAATAGGATAGCCCATGTCAGGCTGCCTATCAACAGACCGATTCCTATGACTAGGCACACGGAAATCCCCACCGTCTTCAACAGTGACACCATGTTGAATGACGATCAAGGAGGTCCGAGTTATAATCGAAATGACTGCAATAAAAAAAATATTATAATCGAATTGTGCTGTAGGAATAAAGATATGGTTATATGTATATAATAAAGATACCAACTACCTCACAATGAGTGATACTATGATAAAACTAGTTGTTGCCCGCAGCTTCGCCCGCTTTAACTTTGTCCAAAAAATGAATTATAATTTTTTTTTTTTTTTAATAAAATGACATATTCTAAAAATGATTCCTAGCTAGATCGACTTATCGCCCCCGAAACCCCCTATATACTAAATTTCATGAAAATCGATGGAGCCGATTCCGAGATTCCAATTATATATTTATATATATATATATATAGTACCTGGATGACCGAGCTTTGCTCGGTATTTTTATTTTTTTATATTTATAAAATGAATTTTCTAAAAATGATTCCTAGCTAGATCGATTTATCGCCCCCGAAACCCCCTATATACTAAATTTCATGAAAATCGTTGGAGCCGATTCCGAGATTCCAATTATATATATATATATATATATATATATATATATATATATATATATATATATAAGAATTGCTCATTTAAAGATATAAGATAAAAATCGGTCAAGACGTTTCGAAGTAGTATAAACACTAAAACTATGTGATACAAGATTTTATATTATATTAGATAGCACGCACCTTCTACGGATATGAGGGAGAGTTAAATAGTTTTTGAGTTATATTGAAAACAAAATTATTAAAAACATCCTTTGATATTCAAATGACCCAAATAAGTAAAAACTTTAAAATTTGTGACATGTGTTGTGGTTATTGTCTACTATAATAGTAATATACAGAGATCAGGGTTATGGAGTTGGAAAATATACGGCAATCTTCTAAACCACTCGAGTGCGATTTAAAAAATATTTTACCATTATACGTATGTGTGTACAAATGTACAAGTGAATATAAGTACGCACTCGTCGTCGAACGCTTGAGTGCGATACTCGTTAGTTAAAATCAGTGTAAAGTTATTTAAAACTACCTTCAAAATGAACAAATGTGATAAATGTAATAAAAACATTACTAAAACAAAACCCGGATTAGAATGTATTCGTTGCGAATACACACCTGTATACCTGTATAATAACCACCTACAATAGTACACCTGAATACTTCGTGTTCAGAGCTGACGAATAAGCAACTAGCAGCTGTTCGTGCAACCGAGAATCTAGACTGGACATGTCGAGAGTGTCACGATCTTTCACCCAAACGTCGCTCAATTGTGATTCCCGATGATGATGAGGACGAAGACAAATATAGTGACACCCAAAATCTCAAGATCGATATTAAACAGCTTCTTGAAGATATCACCAAAGAAATGGAGAAGACTATCAAACGAGAAATGAGAGAAGTTACTCAATCGTTACAATTTCATAGTGAAAAAATGGATGAACTAATTTCAAACATAGAAGCATGCCAAGGTACAATAAAAGACCTAAAGAAAAAGAATGTCGAACTTAATAACAAGAACAATCATCTAGAAACCAGACTGGGTGCTATAGAACAACGTGTACAGGAGATGGAACAATCTAGCCTCTCCGACTGTGTCGAAATATGTAATGTGCCACATGGAGAAGAGGATAATCCCACTGTTATTGCACGATTAGTCGCTGGAAAATTAAACCTGCAAGCCAGTAGCATAAAACAGGCTATACGACTACCTGGAAAGAAGGAAAGTCCTGGCCCAATACAGGTACAGTTGAATACACAACGGCTACAATCTGAATGGTTGTTAGCTGCTAAATCGAAAGATCGGATAATCAAATTAGATGATATTCTCCCAGGGACGTCTAATATTGACGCCGTAAAAGATATTTACTTAAGAGAAACAATCACACCCTTCAATAAACATCTGCTTTGGTACACCAAGAAGGAATTGAACAATATATTTAAATATATCTGGATTAAAAAAGGAATAATACGTGTACGCAAAGATGGTAATAATGAGAGACCTATAATTATTCGCTCTAAGGAGGACGTAAATAAGCTAAAATAAGTATTGAATCAAATATAAATAATAAGGTAACCTGTTTAAACAATAAAACTAACTATGGCTGTATACTTTAACGATAATGTTTCCGAATTTACGCAATGCATAAATATACAAAATTTTGTTTGTAGACTACCTACTAAAATTAACCTACTATGTATGCATATTAATATTAGATCTATAATCAAAAACTTTTCATCACTAGAACAATGTATTCAACAGTGCACTAAAACTCCAGATGTAATTATATTAACTGAAGCTAATATATCCGATTCATTAAGTTGTATGTATCACTTGAACGGCTTTACGATGTACTCAAGGTTGCGGAAAGGACGCCGTGGAGGCGGTATAATCATGTATGTCAACAAAAAACATAAATTTATTGTTAAAACTAAGCAACCTCAATATTATGAACTTATCTACGGACAAATTACAACTCCAACTGGTTATTCCGCTGTCCTGTGTGCTATCTATAGACCGCCAAGTAATAGTAAGCATTTATTTCTCACTGAAATTAATTCATTTTTTAAAAAAAATGAGCAAACTAGCGATTTATTTATATTGGGTGATATAAATATAGATTTAAAACACTCCAGTCCTGTAAAACATAAATATAGCACTATTATGTACAACCACGGACTTGTGTGTGGGATCTCAGCATACACTCGATTAGAACTACGTAACAACATATTATGCAAATCATGTATCGATCACATTTATGCTAGATCTCACTCACAAGACTTGTACACGGCGGCGCTCGGAACTACACTGGCCGACCACCGTGCTGACTACAGCACGATGCAGGCGAGTACTAACTCGCCTGCATCGGGCCGGTACAGACACAGGATGCTTCAAATTATAAAATTAAAATTAAATACAATAATAATAAACTCTCAAAGCTGCTTAAAGAAATAGACTGGAGCCCTGTTAAAAATATGGTATGCCCAGATCGAATATCAGTGCTAACGTTCATTGGGTAAACACGTATTCCGATATTTCGTATTTTTAACCACGTCAACTGTTAACGAACCAATAGTATTGTGACATGTTTACAACAAAGTGTGCGATGTGCAAGGAAGTTGTGGGCCATGGGCCAGAATGTTCAGCTTGTAAGCTGAAGTACCACTTCAGATGCGGAGGAATTTCTGAACGGGGTTTTGATAGACTTGGCTTAGCAAGAGATTCGTGGAAATGTAATCCCTGCCGCGAAGACGTGCAATCTCATAATTCAAACGACGAGACCCTGCTTACTTCGGATGGTACACCTGGCCACTCAAGATTATCTTCTGAACTTAATTTACATCATAGTTCTACACCTAAACAATCTGGGATTAACAAAGAAGCTCAGCCCGACTGGTCACCTCGTGAGGTTCTCGATGATATTTCATCCAAAATGGCGGTTCTTCAATCACAATTTTCTGTTATTCACCTTATTCAAAATGATCTTAAGCAAGTGACGAACGACATCGCGGATCTAAAGTTAACCCTCAACTCAAAAATGGATGAGATTTCCGAACGAGTAACTGCAATCGAGGGTAGGGTTTCGGTTCTCGAAGCATCTGGGACCGATTTGGACGAGATCAAAAGTATAACTAATAAAATCGTCGAGGATAACTACAAGAATGACCAATGGGTACGACGATCGAATATTCAAATAAATGGTATCCCACAAAAAGTAGGTGAGAATCTTTTGAAAATTATTCAAACACTATCCGATCGTTGTAGTTTTCCAATCAACTTGAATTCAGATATTGATTTTGTGACCAGAATCGCAGTTAAAAATAATACTGAGGTCAAAAAACCAAAACCGATAATTGTGAAGATGCAGTCAAGGTATAAAAAAGACGATTTCTTATCTGCGCTTCGTAGACTTAAGGATCTGAGAGCACACGATCTGGGATTTGTCGGTGCGACTAATCGCGTATATATAAATGACCATCTATCGACACGTAATAAATTTCTTTTACAACAAGCACGTATCAAGTCAAAGGAGAAGAACTATGCTTACTGCTGGGTACGAAACTGTACGATTATGGTACGTCGTTCTGATAACTCACCTGTTTTGCATATTACGTCTGAGGATGACCTAAAAAAAATTGTAGAAGTGACAACCAGGTTCATTGTCAGTTTTGTGTAAGAATTGTGTCTTTTTTATTTATTTTTTTTCCTTATCATTCAGTTTATCTAATTGTAAGCTTGATGGCAATTTTTCAAATACAATATCTTTTTTTTGTCGATTAACGAATTATATAATATTCTATTTTCATCTTACGTTAATAAATAGTGACTACATAAACAGAAGTATAACGCTCAAGGCCCATCGATGGATAAATTTTGTCTATGTTACATATAATTGCATTTATTATATGCTTATATATTATTCTAGTAATTATTTGCTGCATTATGTGTTAGGGGTGTTCACGTCATGGTTTGTTGATGTATTAGTGGCGCTAGCTTATTCACAGCCAGCATTGTATAACGTACAACGTGTTTTAAGTAGTCGGCAACTGTTTACGTTTGTTATGCGTGTACGCAGACCGAGGCTATTCATACGTTCGAACGATGTGCATTGTATCTTATCAAACAGGTTTGCAATACAAACTACTTTATATGTTATAAATATACCTTCCACTTACTTTTATTCTATAAGAAACGACTTGATCTGCTTTTGTTTACCTACTATTTATTTAGTTCGATATATAACATTACATCATGCATATTATGATGTTACTGTAAACATGTTTATTGGAATATTATATTATAATTCTATATTAAAATTATATAACGATGCCATAGAGGTTAATCTGATCATAATATTAAAGAAATTTAATTCGTATCGAAGGTCACTATGTTACCACTACTCTGTTTTTTTTAGAACGATACCACTATCTACTTATCTACTTGTTCAGTCTCGTAAAATTAATATTTCAATTATAATAAATAATTATAATAATTTAGTCCCGTCTCAATGGCCTCTTTGAATATATTTTACCAAAACGTACGCGGCTTACGTACAAAAACCAAGGAGTTTTTAATGAATGTCGTAAACTCCGATTATGACGTCATATGTATCACGGAGACATGGCTAGTGGCTACTACCAGGTATTTTCGATAGAGAATTATTCGACCCGCGTTACAATGTATACAGAGTTGACCGCGACTACAGCCGGCTGGGGCTGCGCATGGGCAGCGGCGTGCTAGTGGCGGTGCGCCACGAGCTGGCGCTGGCGGTGGGCCCTCCGCACGCGCCGCCTGTTCTACCTGGTGCGCCCGATGTGCTCTGCGTAGGGATCGTACTTGGTAACAGCGGGGTCGTTGCTACTAATTATTTATATATTTTTTGCTGTTATTTTCCACAGAATAAGGATCAAGTCGCAGCCCAGCAACTGTTTTTTGATTATTTAGCAGACTTAAGCGACGACATGCACAATAGTGAATTTGTCATATTGGGAGACTTTAATATCCCTGATGCCGTTTGGGATACTCAAACTGTTAATCCAGACGTTCATTCCTTAACTAACCCCTCTTTTAATTTATTAACTAATCAATTATTTACATTTATGTGCTATAAGGATTGGTCGCAATACAATGGAATCAAAAACTATAATAATAGATGCTTAGATCTTGTTATAAGCAGTTGTCCCTGCCGGGTACAGCGGGCGCCGCCAATGGCGTTGCCGGAGGACGCGCACCACCCGTCATTAAACATCGCGTGTGATGTCGCTCGACCGGTACAGGAGCTGCGCCCATCACTTCGTACTATACGCAAGTATTTTGCGGCTGATTATGACTCTGTGAATAATGCGTTAAGTAAAATAGATTGGCGAAGTTTACTCAAGACTGCCGATATCAATTCAGCCGTTGACAGTTTTTACGGTGTATTAAACACAGTTATCTCTGAATTTATACCTGAGAAAAAAACATACAATGACAGCAAGTATCCTGTCTGGTATTCATATCATTTAATTAAACTTATTAAGAAAAAAATAAAAGTTCATAAAAAATGGAAATGTTATAATAGACTTAGTGATTATATAAAATATTCGGAACTTCGGAAGCAAACAAAAGAATTAAGTAAGAATTGCTATAATTTATTTATAACTAGGGCTGAAACAAATATTAAAAATAATCCTAAATTATTTTGGTCTTATATCAAGTCTAAAAAAAGTGTTAGTGGTATACCGGATACCTTATATTTTAGGGACTCACATGCCTCAGATGGTCAGTCAATAGTAAATCTTTTCAACACATATTTTCATTCGGTCTTTGAGCGTGAAGCACATGATTCACCGTCATCATCATGTGGTTCCAATACAATTATTAACTCTGTCGAATTTTCTCCTGAAATTGTTTTTAAATACTTGCGTCACCTCGAAATAAGTAAAGGTAGTGGTCCGGATGGGTTACATCCTGTATTTCTAAAACGATGTTGTAGTGAACTAGCATACCCTGTAAGTATTCTTTTTAACTTATCTTTATCCAGCGGTATAATGCCTCCAATTTGGAAACGTTATATTGTTGTGCCTATTTTTAAGAGTGGGGATAGGCATAATATTTGTAATTACAGAGGGATTTCTAAAATTTCAATCTTGCCCAAGATATTCGAGAAAATCATCTATGATAGATTATTTCCTGCTATTCGACCCTTTTTAATCGCTCAGCAGCATGGTTTTATTGATAAAAGATCCACCGAAACAAATTTATGTGAATTTTTAGATATAATATTAGATTCGATGAATAAAGGCTTCCAGGTCGACGCCGTGTATACTGATTACTCTAAGGCTTTCGATAAAATTTCTCATTCATTGTTAATTAAAAAAATAGAGCGTATCGGTATACATGGCGACCTCCTTCGGTGGCTTTCATCATATCTAAGAGATCGCTCTCAAGCCGTTGCAGTCAAAGGATTTACATCTTGTTTCGTTCCTATTACGTCAGGAGTGCCTCAGGGCTCGCATCTCGGTCCTCTTCTATTTAACATCTTTATAAACGATGTTTTGGAATGTTTTCGTCACTCTAGCGTCCTATTATTTGCTGATGATACTAAAATATTTACTAGAATAAAATCTGTTCAGGATTGCATATATTTGCAGAATGATTTGAATACTCTTAATAAGTATTGTTTGGACAATAAGTTATTTTTAAATGTTAATAAATGTTGCATTATCTCTTTTAGTAGGAAGAAAGCCACTTGTACGAGCCAATAATGCTCGTACAGCAGTTTGGTTATATTTTTTATAATTGTCGTGGCAACCATAGTATGGCGAGTCACCACTATTCAATACAATTATAGTATTAATAATTCAATTCTTAAGAGAGTGACCGAAGTGAGAGATTTAGGTGTCTTCTTAGATAGCAAGTTGTTTTTCCGATCACATTTTGAGAAAATTACTGCCAAGGCGTATAAAATGTTAGGTTTCTTAATTCGCCAAACATCCGATTTTAAAGATATAAATACATTTATTATTTTGTACAATGCACTAGTAAGATCACATCTTGAATATGCTTCCGTTACGTGGAATCCGCAATATAGCAAATATAAGCATATGCTTCAACGTATTCAAGATAAATTCTGTAAGCTTCTCAAATGTAAGTTTAAGACATATCCAACTGGTACATTAGCTACCCTTGAAACTAGACGTGAACACCGTGATATCATTTTTTTGTATAAGATTTTAAATAACCACATTGATACGCCGTATTTTTTAAATAAAATATCCTTCAATTGTGTGTGTAAGTATAACCCGAGATCAAACCGAAATTATACATTTGCCATTCCAGTCTGTAAAACAAACTATGCTTTAAACAGATTTGTCGTTAGAGCCTGTAAACTGTATAATAATAAATATAATATGCTAGACATATTCTATTTAAAACTCAATAAGTTCAGAACTGCCATCAAGCTATTAAAATAAACTGTAATTGTCACAAGCTATTATTACAGTCATTTTTATTTCGTACATAATGTTTTGTTTGTAACAAAGTTATATTCTTGTATAAGTAAATTTATTGTTTACCCGACCAATATTTGTTTGTAATTAATTAGTGAAAATTTAATTGGCTTATGTACTATTTAGTCGGTAAGATTCATATGTATTATTACAAGCTGTATGTTTTCTTAAAAAAAAAAAATAAAAAAAAAATAAAAAATAGAATTATTTTGAATAATATTAAAAATTGTTACCAAAAATCTGAAGTAAAAATGAAAGTATATGATAACCCTAAAAGATTTAATCACAAATGGATTAATAAAACAATTATAAGAGCCGGCACTTATCGAGATAAGCTTTATATGGAGTGGATTAAAGACCCGGGCAATAAAATTTTAAAACTCAAGTACAATAAAATACGAAATTTTGTTAATAAATTAATACAGAAAAGTAAAAATATTCATCTTAAAACAAATATCACAAAAAATATTAGTAACCCAAAAACCCTGTGGCAGATACTTAACGAACTAACAGGCAGAATAAAAAATTCCCTGGATAATATTATAATAAACGCCCTACAAAGCACTTCAAACACAATATTAAATATAACAAATAACTTTGCAAAGACTTTTCGTGACAATATCATAAAAATATCCCCTAATTGCTATTCTAATTTAATAGATAAAAATACGTACTCTTCACCTACTAATATCTCAATCCGCTTTCAGAAGGCAACGCCTGACTCTGTTTTAAAGCTAATAAAATCTTTAAGGTATGATAAAGCCCCAGGGTTAGATGGTATCCGAGCAGTAGACCTACGAGACATGGGAAACAATATATCACCGGTCTTGGCCCAATTGATAAATATATCTGTCGCTACTGGAAAATACCCAGTTGAACTAAAAATAGGCATAGTGCGACCTATACATAAAAAAGGAAGCCATAAAGAATACGATAATTATCGTCCCATAACTATCCTACCCACCATTGACAAAATTATTGAAAAATACATATGTAAACAGATATCAACATTCTACGCCGATAACAATATTATAAATAACAAACAATTCGGCTTTCTAAGTAACAAAAGTACAACTCAACTCCTATCTAACTTCACTAATACTGTTTATAAACACCTAAATACGAAAAAACATATTTTCATTGCTTTTGTCGACTATAGTAAGGCATTTGATACACTTCGACATAACACGTTAATTGAAAAGTTAAATAACTACGGTATAAGAGGACCATTAAATAAATGGTGCCAAAATTATTTAAAAGATAGATCTTACATGGTCAAGGTTGGTGATGAATACAGTGACAAAATTAACGTAACGGAAGGCACAGCACAGGGCTCGGTGTTGGGACCACTGCCACTACATTACCTACGTTAATGATGTCACTGAATTGACCAAAAACTGTGATATATATCAATTTGCTGATGACACGTGCCTTGTATCAGCCCACACTGACATTAATATAGCTATGTCCTCACTACAAACCGACTTTACACTATTAAATAAATGGTCACACGATTCTGGACTTGTGGTCAATGTCAGCAAAACAAAACTGATGTACGTCAGCTCTAGTCAAAAAAGATACACCGTAATTCCCAAATTGATTGCACATAATCACTTTTGTATGCATCAAGATGTACATCCATGCAGCTGCGACGAAGTCGAGTTAGTAGATAATTACAAATATCTAGGCCTTGTGATAGACAATCGATTTAAATGGACAGAACATGCAAATCATGTATGTGATAAGCTGCGCACCATGCTGGCAAAGTTTACCATAATTAAAAAAAATGTCCCTTTCCATACGCGACTATTACTCTACAAAGCCCTGGTAGAATCTACCGTATCGTATGGTTTAAGTAGCTACGGCAGAACGTGTAAGACCCATCTAGACTCCATATATCAGCTGCAAGTAAGATTACTTAAAACAATTGTGCCCTATAGAGTAAAAAACGAATATAAAGGTAAAGAAGCCGAACTCTTCACATACTGTGAAATCATGCCAATACATGACAAAATTAAATATACCTTGATTAAAGAAAACTTCTTTAACACAGACATACAAAAACCACTCATAGCCTCACGAATAACAACACGCAGTGTATCAAATGCCAAACTTTTTACCCCCCGATTTAACAATCTATATGGAAAACAACTATTAGAATATCAAGTACCAAAATTATTAAACTCCCTACCGCTAACATTAAAACAGGACATAAACTTAAAAAATATTAAAAATAAACTTAAAACATTTTTTATTATAGAAAGAAAAAATAAACATAATTAATAAAACACCTTTGGGTATAGATATCACTTGCCATCAGGTGGACTGCCAACTCAATAATTCAACAAAATATTTTTGGATAATAAGGTAGCAAAACACGAAACCAAATACTAATTATATATTATAATAATTAAAAAAAATATAGTTATATAATATATATATATATAATTAAGTATAGATAATTACGTAAAATAAAACTAAATAATCATTCTGTGCCTGTACTGTGCAAAACTGGTCCGCGTATTTTACTGCACACATTGATCGCTTATCAACCTCACTTATGATTTAGTAATATTCAGTATTCCGAGCGTTGGCGATGTATATGCCGGTGTACGGACAAACCCCTGAGGGTTTTTGTTACGCCGTTACAATAAGGAAAATTGTATCTATTAATATGTCATCATTAAATAAATAAATAAAATAAATAATAAATAAATAAGTGCGTTAAAATGAGGTTCAAAGTATTACTATTTAGTATTGGAACTCAATTTATAAAAGTGTTGTGGGCCGAGATTAGTTTGAGACGTAGAGTCAGCGTAGAGTTCAGCTTCAGAGCAGATTAGTTTACGTTGCGACCTAATCATTTCCTGGAAAAGTTTAAGTAATCTGATGGGCTCCGGAAAACATTCTATCTTTGATTAAAATTAGATGTTTTGATGAAAGTTGATGATGATTATCGTCTGAATATGACATTAGTAAAGGATTTTCGTAAACAACCTTACATATTAGTTAATGATAATACCAGTTTGAATCGAACTAAATCAGAACCGGTGGGAGGGAAGCGCTGTGCCGCGCTCCCGGCTGCATGGGTACCACCATCTTGCTTGTTTGTCCCGTGAAACAGTTTTGCTGTGTTTCGGAGAGAAGGGCAAGACAGGCAGTGTAATTACTGGCACCGAGACTGAACATCTTATGTCTCAGGATAGGCAACACATAGATGAGTTGCTTGGGCTCGTTCCAGGTACACTAGTTTATGTTCATGGGTGACGTCGACCACTTACCATCAGGTGGTACGTATGCCAGTTTACCTATCCAACTAACATTAAAAAAAACGAATCAGAATCGAAGAAATCAGAACCTAAGGTAGTGTGGGGATCTTGCATAGGTGTGCGAATGATGACGCGTGCAAGATGTATTTGTGTGTGTGACGTATGTGTGATATAGTTTTAAGTTTAATACAATAAACAGTTGGCATCTAGCATCCAAGCGTTTCACTTGTGTCCCAACTCCTGCTACCTGCGAAGAGGCCAGTCATAAACAGTACTACATAGTACTCCACAGTGGTGACCCCGACCAAAAAAACGTACCCGACCAAAAAAACGTACCCGACCAAAAAACGTACCCGACTGAAGACGTACCAACGCGATAGTAAAATCATGTACTCACAAGCGCAGCAAGATTTTTCATCATCCACGGCGGCTTCTATGAAGAAAGAAGATCGTGATTCAGATGTAGCAACATTGTCGGTGGCGAGTAAAATTCCAGAATTTTGGCAAGACAATCCGCGACTTTGGTTTTACCAAGTTGAAGCTATTTTGACGCCGCAGAAAACGTCAGACCTGAACAAGTATTTTATGATCGTAGCCAAGCTCAACAAAGAGGTAATACAGCAGGTAGCAGATATCATATGTAGTCCGCCGGAAGTTAACAAATACGAAACCCTAAAAAAACGCCTTCTCCAAATATATGAAGAATCAGAGGCGAAACAAGTAAGAAAATTAATCACAGAAATTGAATTAGGCGATCAGAAGCCTAGCCAATTGCTAAGAAGAATGAAAGAACTGGCCAGAGGGAAAATAGAAGACGAAACCTTAAAAATATTGTGGCAAGGACACCTACCACAGTCTGTCCAGGCTGTGCTCACCGTGACATCCACCAGTAATTTAGAAGAGTTAGCACTCATAGCTGACAGGATAATGGATACTCACCAGCCCATACAAGTCAGCGAGGTAACCCAACGTCAGTCACAATCGTCGACCAGCTTAGAAGTAGCCACAATTATGGCAGAAATAGCAAAAATTAATTTAAAAATAAAGGAAATTGATACACGGAGCGGAAGACTAAGGGACAGAAGTAGGAACAGGTTCAGATATGTCTCGCGTGACCGTTCCCTGTCGAGACCACGCCGAACGCCGGAGGATCCAGATTGGCTGTGTCCCTACCATTGGAAGTTCAGAGAACGTGCCCACAGATGCGTATCCCCGTGCAGCTGGAAGACCAAAGGTACGAAGTCGGAAAACTAGCAGAGCTGCAGCCAGTGGCGGGAGGTGATGCAGTCAAGGATTACCGCCTTATGGTAAGCGATAGAATATCTAATATTAAGTTCTTAGTAGACTCAGGAGCCTGTATTTCTGTGTTACCTAAAAGTTTTTTATTTACTGTCCGGAAAAACAATATTCTCTAAAATTGACATAAAAAAGGCATATCACAACATATTAATTAATCCCGATGATATTTGTAAGACCGCGATCACAACGCCATTTGGTTTATACGAATTTGAACGCATGACATTTGGTTTAAGGAACGCCGCACAAACCTTTCAGCGATTCATGATAAATAGTGTACTATCAGGGTTAGACTTTCTATACTGTTATTCTGATGATATATTAATAGGCTCGGAAAACAGCATTCAGCATGACGAACATCTAGAACAGGTATTTCAACGTTTGAGCGAGTATGGAATCACTATAAATTTAGAAAAATGTACTTTTAAGGCTACTAGCATAGAATTTCTAGGATATGAAGTCACTCCAATCGGCATCAAACCGTTAGACACGAAGGTACAAGCAATTGTTGATTATCCGAAACCACAAAATGTTAGTCAATTAAGAAAATTTTTAGGCATGGTAAATTTTTACCGTAGTCATTTACCTAAGGCAGTTGAGTATTTAGAAATATTAAATAAATACATACATAAGGCTAAAAAGAACGACAAAACAATAATACATTGGACACCGGATGCTGATAAAGCGTTCTTACAATGTAAGAACGGTCTCACGAACGCAGTCACGTTAGCATATCCTTCGGCCAACGCGCCATTTGCACTATTTGCAGACGCATCAAATAATTGTGTGGGAGCGGTATTACAACAGCATGTCGATGGCAAGTGGAATCCATTAGGTTATTTTTCTAGAAAGCTAACAGAAACACAACAAAATTATAGCACATATGACCGAGAGTTACTTGCTATATTTTTAGGTGTAGAACATTTCAGAAGTTTATTTGAAGGTCGTAATTTAATTATTTTCACAGACCATAAACCACTGACATTTTCATTTTCAAAATTATGTAAAAATAATAAGAAAGAAAGCCACGCATAAGGCAACTAAGTTTTATAAGCGAGTTTACAACCGACATACGACATGTGTGTGGACAAGATAACGTTGTAGCAGACGCGTTATCACGCATACAGAGTATAGAATGCGTATCTAGTATAATAGACTATGAAAGATTAGCTTTAGAACAAAGTAAGGATTTAGAACTTAAAAAAATAGTTAGTAATCCTAAATATAATTTTAAGAAACTCGTAATACCTAACACGAGTCAGTCTATTTACTGTGAAATATCAAAGAGAAATGCAAGACCTTATTTAACAGAATCTTTTCGTAAATTAGCGTTTTGTGCCGTTCATAACCTTAGTCATCCGGGACTGCGTACATCGCGCCAGATGATTAAAGAAAAATTTTGGTGGCCAAATATGAACAGTGATATAAACTTATGGGCGAAAACGTGCATTAATTGTCAGAGGTCCAAAGTAAATAGGCATACAATTTCTGGCTATGGTACATATCCGCAGGCTGACAGATTCGACCACATACACGTCGATCTGGTTGGGCCACTTCCGATCACAGCAGGCGACTACAGGTACTGCTTAACGATCATGGACAGAGGTACAGGTTGGCCGGAAGCTTATCCATTGAAAGACATGTCGGCCGATACCGTAGCAAGTATCATATATAAGGAGTGGATATGTAGATTTGGCTGTCCTGTTAAACTAACAAGTGACCAGGGCAGACAATTTGAGAGTAATTTATTTGCTAAGTTAATGATTTATCTAGGTATACAAAAGATAAGAACGACACCGTATCATCCGCAGAGTAACGGAGCGATTGAACGTTGGCATAGGAGTATGAAGGCATATTTAATGGCGAGACTTAATGGAAATAAAAATTGGGATCACGAACTCCCTAGCGTGATGTTAGGACTTCGTGCCGCCATCAAAACCGAAACAGGCGTCAGCGCCGCGCAGATGGTTTACGGACGATCATTACGTTTGCCAGGCGAATTTTTTGTAGAAAGTAGTGAAAACTTAGATCCACATTCGGTAATATTAAATATTAGAGACAGTATTAGGCAATGTAAACCCACGAATGTAAAGAGTCATAGTTCTCAAGCATTCTTTGTGCATCCAGATCTTAAAGATTGTTCTCATGTATTTTTAAGGCAGGATAGAAGCAAAAAGTCTTTAGTATGTCCTTATGAAGGTCCATATGAAGTGTTGAGTAGGTCAGACAAAATATTCAAAATTCAATTAGAAGATAGAATAATTTCAGTAGCTATAGACAGAGTAAAACCAGCATATTTATTGGAAAAATTTGATACGACACCAAATACTTTAAAAAATTGTAAGGTCACAAAGTCTGGTAGAGTCGTAAAAAAACCCGTTAGATTCTTAGATAGTTAAAATGTAAATTGAGATATTATTTAAGTATAGAAAAATAAACCAACAGGCAAACCATGGAATTGCAGCCAGTTTATAGATTATGTTGACGCATCAAAAAGGTTAGTAGTCATAACATAATATTATGTAAGTCAAAGGATGTTGAAATTAAATAACTAGACAGCAAAACGGATGATGTATTTTGATGTCGCAATAATGTAATTAGTTTTTGAATATAAATATGTAACCATTGTATTAAATATCATTATCCATAACATTGGCTACACAAAGTAATTACTTATATATTTCTTTTAACTTCTTTTTGTAACTAAATTATCAAAATGGGTAAATCGTATAGTGTAGAGAAGAAATCTGAAGAAGTCATTATTGCCCAGAATGGAGCGAATGGTGCATCCACTTCGCATTTTGAGCAAACCCTGGAAAAGTATGGTACAGTAGCCATGGTTATTATATTTTTGATTAGCGCATATGTAGTGTACGCTGTATATAAAAAATGTAAAGCAGATACCAGGAAAATACTGCAAAAGGAAATGGCAGTATGGCATAGTAGCACCTCGATTTGCTTGGATTTGATTTGATGAGTTGCTTGGGCTCGTTCCAGGTACACTAGTTTATGTTCATGGGTGACGTCGACCACTTACCATCAGGTGGTACGTATGCCAGTTTACCTATCCAACTAACATTAAAAAAAACGAATCAGAATCGAAGAAATCAGAACCTAAGGTAGTGTGGGGATCTTGCATAGGTGTGCGAATGATGACGCGTGCAAGATGTATTTGTGTGTGTGACGTATGTGTGATATAGTTTTAAGTTTAATACAATAAACAGTTGGCATCTAGCATCCAAGCGTTTCACTTGTGTCCCAACTCCTGCTACCTGCGAAGAGGCCAGTCATAAACAGTACTACATAGTACTCCACAGTAGAGCTAAACTTAGGTTAAAGATCAGACATTTGTCATTATTCACGCTTCCTTTTTAAATCTGAACTTAATCGTATATTTGGGATTCACTCAGGCTTGTCTCGGCGTCAAGTATATATTAAGATGCCACCTAAAGAGGATTAAGTTTCTTAAAAAAATGAACTTTCGTTTTGTATAAAATTTGTGTAAAAAAAAAAATCTTAGAATAAATTTTAATTTTTTATACGTAATTGTGCAAATAAGTTTATTCTTTAAAAAAATAATTCAAAAAGTAAAAATAGATTTTAAGTACTAATGAATAGAATATTTACAATAGATTTCTATTACTAGTACATGGTTATGGAAATAAATTAAACGGCTACCAAATAGTAAGAGTATTTGTACACAATATATAAAGAATAAACACTTAACATAGAACATAGGTTACAGTTGGTTAAAAACGAAGAAAACATTACACAAACAAACAAGAGTGTTATTAATTTATATTTAAATTAAAATATTATATTCCTAACGTAATCTACATAATTATTAACTTTGGTCCTAGTTTTCACCTAAAATTAATTTAATAATCTCTTAGTAATTTGGTAAAAAAAAGATTCTTTAAACATTACTTAAATAACATTTTATGACACGGGTTCTGCTCGGAGAACGATCGCTTCACCGGGAGACAGCGTCAGTTCTTCTTCAGAAATTTGATCACTGAAATCAAATTGTTATTTTAGCAACCTCTTTTCTACTGAGCAAATAAGTATTAGTTTAATTTATTTAATAACAATTGGAAGCGGTAGAAGTAGTGAATACTTGTTAATAACAGTAATAGACTTAAACATTTCTCTTTAGTACAAATAGTAAAAATGTAAGATATAGTTAATATGTCAAGCTTATTCATAAAACGTTAAAGAAAGGGAAAAATAGAAAAAAAATTGGTTGGAAATGAATTGATAATAATGAAACAGTCTTAATCAGACATACCCCTTTCTCCGTGATGAATGTATACTCGACGTGTACACAGTGGCTGGGAGCTTCAAATGCGCCACCCGGTCCAGTCTGACGGTGTCAGGGGACTCCCCCACATTGAAGACGAGCACCAGGGTGTCGAAGGTGCGAAGGTACCGAGTCAGGTACAGGCTGTTATCGGACAGTGCTCGGATGTCGTACTCCCCGTGGGAGAGAGTCGTCTCTTTACGGAGAGCTGTCAGTTCTTGATATACCTAGAACATTTATTTGACTATTTAACATTTGTTAAGTCCTGGGCTTTTGGAGTGAAAGCCACAATCAGAAAGACCAAGGGTTGTCGATTTTGTACGATGCGTCATGCAAGGGTCATTGACCTTCTTTACGTTTATAGAAAGAAAGATTGCCTATGGTGGTCAAAAAAACAAACAATTAATATAAAGTTATTTGGACCCACGTGAACTTTGAGAAAATTCTTAAATAATACTGTTAAAGAAACTAAAACAATCTGTTTTCTTTAAATCTCAATAAAATAGTTAGCATACCTTGAAGTGACTTATCGGGTCTTCCTTTTGTTTGGCAAGATTCAGCTCCATATAGTCCTCGGCGACCGGCAGCCACGTGCTTTCCCCAGTTGAGAATCCGGCGTTCGTGGAGTTGTTCCAGTGGTACGGAGTCCTGGCGGGGTCTCGGGAGTACAGGTGGTATGTATCAGGGTCTCCCCTGTTGCAAGCCTCCACATCCACTGTGTCTTCCCAGCTCACGTAGCCGTCTCTCATGCCGATCTCCTCGCCCTGATATGTGACGGCGACTCCAGGCAGCAACATGTTCAGGGAGTTGAGTCCGTCAACCATTGTGTCTCGGAAGCGAGTTGGCATTCGGTTGTTGTCGTGGTTGCCGAACTGAAAACGGAAAACAATCAATTTGTTACTTTTGACCTCTAAAACACTTAATTTCATCACTTAATGCATAATTGATTTTATATGAAGCATAATATATTCTACATAATGAATCTCTAATCAAATGACGTTAGTATGTTTTTATAAAATACATGCTATGTGCGAATCACCTCTGACCAAACATTTTCAAATAATTTTACTAACCACCCAGTTGGCTACTCCTCCGTACGGCATATAAGTCAGCCATCTCAGTATAATGTAGACGAAGTCCCTGGCATTGGACTCGGCTGACAGGTCTGTGATGAAGTCGAAATTGAACGGAAAGTGGGCCCCCACCGCGCCCTGCTCGTTCCCGTAATACAGCATCGTCATGGTAACGTTGGCGTACCCTTCAGAGAACAGCACCCTGTAATTGGCACTCAATTAATGTGGCTCTTGTATTGAACAAGTTCATGTGTTTAAGGGAAATACCTTCCTGGTAGTTTTGGGCGTGCCCAGTTGACCTAGATACAACTGAATAGCTTTGGAACGTCCTACTTACTTGCGCTGTTGTGTTTGTATTAGCTTATAAGTTTCTCAAGGACCGGCTCGCGCGTAAGCCTTTGCTGTGTAATGACTGGAACTACCACCACTTGCCGATCAATTCTTGCCTCTCAGGATAGGAAACACAAGGCTATACCTAAGCCATTAAGAGCAGTTCCTGGATGAAGTCATGTGTATTCACTGGTGACGTCGATAGTTTACTATCAAATGTCTCATCTGCCAGCTTGTCTTAACTCACATGGCTCGCATTAAACAACCAAATATAAGAACCCTTTGGACCTCTCACGTAAAGTAACATTATGTCAATTATTTTATATTGTTTAGTATGTAGAGTTATTTTCCCCCAAATACCGGTGTGGAAGGACTAACAGATTATATCCAAGTAAATGGAAAATTCGGAGCTCTTGTGTATTTTGTTGTAGGACTATTAATCTCGCTACATTTAAATTAGGGATGACAAGGTTCCTTCATTTAAGTAATCTTCGTAAAGCCTACGATCCGGAAAAACAAATTTGTCGCTGCTCGTCAAAGTTTTTATACTTTTTGTTGGTACCTGGTAAATATGTTTTATCATAGAGCAGTAACGACGATGGTTCTATCGACGTTATCATTGTGAAACTGCACTTATTGAGAGCTTATTTGTTGTGAAAACATCGTGGAACCCACACAGGGGTAGGAAGAAACATTAATATTCCTTTAGTTTTCTTGCTCTTTATCAAGGCAAATCCTTAATGCATTGCAAACTTACCTCGTGTCTCCTCCATGTTCCTCGAGGTATTTATCAGCGAATTCCCTCCACTCGTACACAATGTCGTACAGCTCTATCAGGTCTTTGGTGTACAGCGGTATGGTGTATCCCAGCTGGTGGGGCTCGAAGTGGATGATGCCGCTGAGGGGGTCGTCCGGGTACCGGCCCCCGTGGTCTGCCGGATCGGCTTCGATGAGATACGGCAGGGCGTCGACCCTGAACCCGTCGGCCCCCTTGTCCAGCCAGAACTCCATGATGTTGATCATCTCTTTCTGCACGTCGGGGTTCCTGAAGTTGAAGTCGGCCTGCTGCACCGCGAACTGGTGCAGGTAGAACTGCTGACGTTGGTCGTTCCACTCCCACGCTGACCCGCCGAACTGACTGACCTATGGAATATTACTTTATTATTTTGACGATACTAATACTTATATCAGAAGCGGTAAATGTCCCCCAGGAACATAACCAAAACCACCCGGATAAACCCCACCAACTATCACATACGTTGCTTATAGGGATTGGGTCCCGGAACGTCTCGTGTCTCTAGGTCCCGGGAATTTTCGTAATTTTGGCTGTTCCGAGTTCCACGACTTTCGAGTCGAGACGAGACAAGATTGTGGAAATTGTTGTCATATTTATTTTCAAATAATTGAAGGTGCCTAGCGCCATCTGTTAGTTTAATGAATAAATACTTGATTATTTAAAACACTGGTCCGGTTGCACGATATTATTGGTTAAAGTAATAGTCAAAGTTGACACTAACAATAACGTTGACTTTTACGGTTTAGACAATTGGGTTACTTGCACCGGCATAAAAAATCTGATTGTTAAAGTTACCAGGGTTGCATGTCTAATGAGGCCTAATTTGATCCTAATTCCTTAAGGGAAATATTTTAAAACATGCTAATAATACATATGTAAAAAAATGGTTTCACGTTTAAAACTTACTGGGCGCTACCTTCAAATTAAATGATGTCGTAGTTATTCTGAAATTTCCGAGATTGAGTAAATAATGAAACATATTACGTGCTATCCGGATACTAAACAAACTATCAGATAACGGGATATATATCTTTGCCGATAACCTGTCGAAATTAATAGAATTAGTTCAGGTTTTTCTCGAAAAAGAATGAGGAGAACTTTACTACATTATGTGTGTGTTTGTGCGTGTTCCTGTATATCTAGGTGTCATATTATGTACGAATACATGTTTTATGTCGTTTGTCTACTTGTAACGTTGTCTTGGTATAATTATGTTGTAATGACGTTATGATTGTGTCTAAATAAATAAATAAATAAATATTATTTTGCAAATATTCCAACCAAATATAACTAAGGTAACTGCGTGTTATTTATTACACAATAAAAAAATATATAATATGCCTATATTTTCAAAATGTTAAAATAATAAAATTATCTTATATATTTTAAATTATGAACTTAATAAATAATTTATATTTCTAATAATATATCATCATCATCATAAGTCTTTGTCCGTCCACTGGTGAACTCCTTTAATGAACGCCGAGACGAATAATATATATTTTACTATCAGTAATATTATATTACCATTAATAATCTTTTAGTCCAAATCAAAACAATTCTATTAACAATATATAATTTACTTGATATTTAACAAATATTTAAATTTTAATACAATAAAAACTATTTTGTATTTTAATTTGTAATATAATAAAAGAATAAAAAACTTAAATTTGACATCTGACGTTAACAATAACTTTAACAGGCCGATTGTGAGCGGTTAAGGTTAGTGTTAAATTATGACGTATTTTGACCATAGTCAAATGGTTGCACCTGGTGCAACGCATTTTTACACTAACCGATATTTTGACGGATCAGTTATTGTTAAAGTAAGATGGTGCAACCCACCCTAACTCATAAGTTTTATTATTTATGAGAATTAAGTATTATAATAATGTTATGATTATGAATTAATAGATAACAGTAAAGTTATTAAGAATTAGTATGATTTTAACTAAGTTCGAATCTGAGACTTTTGTAAAATTCGCAGTATCTACAATAATCAGCCACGAATGCGACATTTTAACACTTTTTTTTTTGGTTTTGCTGGGGAATGCGTTCAGGCATACCACCGGGTGCGGGGGACCTGGGGTTATGTGGGACTCTCTGCGCCCGAGTAGATAGTAAGGTGGACGCAGACTCTACCCACTAAACCCCAGCGGTGTTCTCCTTGTCGTCTGGATGATCCGGCGCGAGAGCTGTGGACGTCCGCACCGGGCCACAACGGTGTGCCACCCGGCACTCTTCTCTGGAGGCGGGGGGTGGTATCCCCATTTCCTTCTCCGCTTAAGGCACACTGAACACATAAGAGTGCCTTATAGCTCGGACCTTAAGCGCGCGCGGTGGATCCCCCGATCGGTCGCGCACAGGTCCCTCACGACGGTGCGACCGCCTGTCGCCGCCGTGCTCTCCTTCGGGAAGAGACGCAAGTGCGCTCCGTCTCCCGCTCCGTCTCCTCCTTCTGCGACATCACGTCCTCGCAGAAGGAGAGGACCACCTGCCATGTGCTCTCACTGACGGTCATCGCTCGGATGACCGCAGGGAGCGAAAGGTCCGCGCCAACCTCAGCGATGAGGGGCGCCCTTGCCTTCGCCCAAGCTGGGCACTTCGCCAGGGTGTGGTCTGCAATGTCTTCACTGCTGCTGCAGTGATGACACCCTGGCGAGTCCTCCGCCCCTGCCACCTTCCACAGATACCTTTCGAAGCAGCCGTGCCCCGTCAGGAACTGCGCAAGGTGGAAGGTAATGATGTCAATCCACTGCTCCAGGATTGGACCGACAGCCGACACGGTGCAGTGCTCCGCACTAGGCTCCTCCAGCCTCTCCTTCTACTGACGGAGCACTCACCTTCGCAGGCGGCTCCGCCAGGGTTCCACTTATTCGGAGGGTTCCTCCTCCTCCTCCTCTCCACGTCGTCTCCTCCACGCCTGCGCCAGGGCCTTCGCCACCAGGTCCCACGGTGCTGAGACATTTTAACACTATCTCAAGATATTAAGACCTTACCCAGTTTGATGGTGGCAGCCTGTTACTGTCGTTGTTGGGGTCCGGGAAGCCGTCCGCCCACACGAAAAAGTCCTCCCAACCCTCCTTCCTCTCCACAGAGTCCTCGAAGTACTCCGATTCCGTGCTGGCGTGGTTCGGCACGAAGTCGAGCAGCACCCTGATACCTGGGGATTAACAGTAATTAAATAAGTAATTTATATATAATATTCTTCGATCAACTGTAGATCCAAGATAATATTATCATATAAATGTTGTTAGAAATAAATTTGGACAATTGAGCACCGAAGCGACGACTTACTTCTAGGAATAACAATAGACATACAATACCTATTTCATCGTAGGATTCTTGTGGGTCTCAGTCCGGAGCCCGGTCGTCTTCTGAATCCATTCATGGATCTTAATAACAATAGACATACAATACCTATTTCATCGTAGGATTCTTGTGGGTCTCAGTCCGGAGCCCGGTCGTCTTCTGAATCCATTCATGGATCTTAATAACAATAGACATACAATACCTATTTCATCGTAGGATTCTTGTGGGTCTCAGTCCGGAGCCCGGTCGTCTTCTGAATCCATTCATGGATCTTAATAACAATAGACATACAATACCTATTTCATCGTAGGATTCTTGTGGGTCTCAGTCCGGAGCCCGGTCGTCTTCTGAATCCATTCATGGATCTTAATAACAATAGACATACAATACCTATTTCATCGTAGGATTCTTGTGGGTCTCAGTCCGGAGCCCGGTCGTCTTCTGAATCCATTCATGGATCTTAATAACAATAGACATACAATACCTATTTCATCGTAGGATTCTTGTGGGTCTCAGTCCGGAGCCCGGTCGTCTTCTGAATACATTCATGGATCTTAATAACAATAGACATACAATACCTATTTCATCGTAGGATTCTTGTGGGTCTCAGTCCGGAGCCCGGTCGTCTTCTGAATCCATTCATGGATCTTAATAACAATATACATACAATACCTATTTCATCGTAGGATTCTTGTGGGTCTCAGTCCGGAGCCCGGTCGTCTTCTGAATCCATTCATGGATCTTAATAACAATAGACATACAATACCTATTTCATCGTAGGATTCTTGTGGGTCTCAGTCCGGAGTCCGGTCGTCTTCTGAATCCATTCATGGATCTTAATAACAATAGACATACAATACCTATTTCATCGTAGGATTCTTGTGGGTCTCAGTCCGGAGCCCGGTCGTCTTCTGAATACATTCATGGATCTTAATAACAATAGACATACAATACCTATTTCATCGTAGGATTCTTGTGGGTCTCAGTCCGGAGCCCGGTCGTCTTCTGAATCCATTCATGGATCTTAATAACAATAGACATACAATACCTATTTCATCGTAGGATTCTTGTGGGTCTCAGTCCGGAGCCCGGTCGTCTTCTGAATCCATTCATGGATCTTAATAACAATAAACATACAATACCTATTTCATCGTAGGATTCTTGTGGGTCTCAGTCCGGAGCCCGGTCGTCTTCTGAATACATTCATGGATCTTAATAACAATAGACATACAATACCTATTTCATCGTAGGATTCTTGTGGGTCTCAGTCCGGAGCCCGGTCGTCTTCTGAATCCATTAATGGATCTTAATAATAATAGACATACAATACCTATTTCATCGTAGGATTCTTGTGGGTCTCAGTCCAGAGCCCGGTCGTCTTCTGAATCCATTCATGGATCTTAATAACAATAGACATACAATACCTATTTCATCGTAGGATTCTTGTGGGTCTCAGTCCGGAGCCCGGTCGTCTTCTGAATCCATTCATGGATCTTAATAACAATAGACATACAATACCTATTTCATCGCAGGATTCTTGTGGGTCTCAGTCCGGAGCCCGGTCGTCTTCTGAATCCATTCATGGATCTTAATAACAATAGACATACAATACCTATTTCATCGTAGGATTCTTGTGGGTCTCAGTCCGGAGCCCGGTCGTCTTCTGAATCCATTCATGGATCTTAATAACAATAGACATACAATACCTATTTCATCGCAGGATTCTTGTGGGTCTCAGTCCGGAGCCCGGTCGTCTTCTGAATCCATTCATGGATCTTAATAACAATAGACATACAATACCTATTTCATCGTAGGATTCTTGTGGGTCTCAGTCCGGAGCCCGGTCGTCTTCTGAATCCATTCATGGATCTTAATAACAATAGACATACAATACCTATTTCATCGTAGGATTCTTGTGGGTCTCAGTCCGGAGCCCGGTCGTCTTCTGAATCCATTCATGGATCTTAATAACAATAGACATACAATACCTATTTCATCGTAGGATTCTTGTGGGTCTCAGTCCAGAGCCCGGTCGTCTTCTGAATCCATTCATGGATCTTTGTATGGGTTTGAATCGTGTATGCGTGCATTTTTAATTTTTCTTTATTATTTATCGAATGGGCCGATGGTGGCCTACGCCTTCAAGCTTTTTCAGAACAATAGGTAAGCTTTGTTACTGGACATAAAAAGTACGTTAGGAACTTACCCAGCTCATGCGCCTTATCAAGCAGCTGTTCAAAATCCTGCATGGTGCCATACTCGTAGTGGATCTCGTAGAAGTTGCTGATGTCGTACCCGAAGTCCACCATGGGCGAAGTGAAGATGGGAGACATCCAGATCGCGTCCACGCCCGCATCCGCGAAGTGCTCCAACTCCTGTATTATGCCTGGGGGAGGTTTGGAACCGAGCTATTATGACTGTTTTTACCTCTAATCGTCTATCATACGATAGGATAAGCGAGGGATGAATGAGTTGTAGTCTAATCAGAAACTCATTTTGTTTTCTAATGTTTATTTCACGTCACGCATTACGATGAAATAACTTTTCGGATTTTATCGCGATTTATTAAGATTTTTACAATCCCAACGTTTCGGATACTTTACAGCAACCATGGTCACGAGAGGACTGAGGACATACGTCCTAATGTTACAAAGTTATTCGAAACTACCCTATGATACATCAATATTTTTGTCCTTCCTACGTAGAAAGTGCTAACTGTGTCTTTAATCTGTGACATATCATGCTTGGTTTTTGATTTAATTATTTTAATAATGGGATCCCAAGCAGGTGGTAAGAGTCAGCCATCTTCTCTATTGAAATTAGGATGTTTTTTTTTAATAGCCACGCGGATGGTCCATGGTGGTGGTTGACCGAGCTAGACGGATTTAGATGAAACTTTACAGTGTTTGAGATATGAGTGTTGAGACTTTGGTTACTATTAATCCTAGCAATACAGATGCGTGAGGTTCAGAAATGTACACTTTAAACATGAAAAATTAGTTTGGTTATATGGTGTATGGGTACGTGTATTACATATAAGGTGATATTTACATTTCCGTGATTACGTAGTAACGACGTTATAATGGACATGTAATCTGTCCGTCCGTAAACGCAGGAAACCATTACCCATTCAAAAGGTATCATTATGACGCGAAGTAATATAACTTGTACACTAGTGAAAAATTTACTTTTAGGACTTATAATAATGACAATATAATATATTTATTATAAGCAGATTTATTATAGAAATAGAGATTGATATGTATTTTTAAACGTCAAAGATTACCACAGGTTAAAGAAAATCATTTGCTTTTAGTATATAAGTATTGGAGGACAATAAGATGTCAGTGCAAGAGCAAGCCACATTCACTGCTTTTTTGTGAACAACGATGATTTCTCTTTGGCCTCTCGAGTCAGAAGTCTGAGGTCGATCCTGGCCGAGTGCCCTGAAATGGGTTTTTCTATAATTTCTACTAACAAGATTTGAACCTGCACCCGCCAGCTGCTAGTTCAAATGTTGGTGTCGGTAGTTTGTATTAAAGGGGATCTTGCTTATAGCTTACTACAGCACTAGGTTAACTTGATGTCATTGTTTATAATAATCTTTTTAATTCAATTAATTTATATCCCAGTTGTTTGTAATGATTTAAGAAATAAATCTATACAAATAAATAAAATTGAAGTGTCAATTTATTTCATATTAACAGCTTTTCACTAAATGAATATGGAAGTATACTCGGTACTTACATCAAAAATCAAAATTGAATATGTTTGTCTGCCTGTCTGTCTGTATGTTCAGATAGCTGATGGTATAAGTAGTAACGAGCAACCGCTAGTAATTATATAAAATCGACCAAAGATTTATCGTTAGGTACTCTGGTATTTTCGCCGGAGAAGAATAAAAAAAAAATATTATCAAAACACAAATATAATTAATATCTATGGAATATTTTGTATTATTGATAAAATTGATAATCCATCAAAAGACTTTCTATAATCTGTTATAATATTATTATCGTGTTTATCTAGTCACTGAAAATATCAGGCAGCTATATATAGCACCGTAAGTTGCCATACTCCGGCAGACTCCGGAGTATGGCAACTTACGGTGCTCCCATCTGAGCGGGTCACCTTACCACGAGGAATAAGGCCCAGCTGCGCTCGGCGTAGCGGGTCATCGCGATAAAAGTGATCCGGGGGTACCGTACAGTATCGTGGGCGGCAGCCACTGCCCTAGCCGGTGACCCCCCGTGGGAACTCGTGGCGGAGGTTCTTGCCGAGACGCACTCCTATGTCTCGGATAGGAGGTCTCTTGGTGAAAGCCTTACGCTAGACGGGATCCTTCGGGTTCGCCGACTAGGGCAAGAGGCGTTAATGCGAAGGTGGGGGGAGGACCTGGTGCGGCAACCGTACAGCAAACGCCTAACGGTTGCTCTGCGTCCGGTCCTTGAGCGGTGGATGCGCCGTAAGCGCAAACCCCTCACCTTCCGTCTGACACAGGTGCTCACTGGGCATGGTTGCTTTGGTGAGTACCTGTGCCGGACGGCCCGCAGGGAGCCGTTGACAGTGTGACACGATTGTGGCGCGGCGGTGGACTCGGCCCAGCACACCCTCGAGGTGTGCCCGAGATGGGCGGCGCTGCGTCATGATCTGACATCAGTCATCGGAGGGGACTTGTCTCTGCCGAGTGACATCACCGCGATGCTCGGTGACGACGAGTCCTGGACGGCGATGGTCTCCTTCTGCGAGGCAGTAATGTCCCAGAAGGAGGCCGATGAGCGGGTGAGAGAGGAGGCCGCCGACGAGGCCTCCCCCCGTAGGCGACGAACGGGGGTGCGTAGGAGGCGCTATTTAATGCGCCTTCAGTAACGCGCCTGTGCTCGTGTCGGGTTCAGGATGGGAACCTGGGCCCAGTATGACACGACGTCGCGGTGACTGCCTAAGCAGCCGGGTGTCCCCCCTTAGGAGGAGTAGTCTGGCCTTCGCCGGGGCCAGCCTGTCGCTGAGGTGATCCTGTTGAATGCCTATCCGGGACCCTCAAATTAAAGCGGCTGAAGGCGCTCGCAGTGGTTTTAGTTTACGGGTAGGGCACTCCCAGGTGCGAGTCCCACATAGGGTCAGGATCTACCCAAGATCCTGGCTACATACAGACAGATACTGGCATACAAAAAAAAAAAAAAACACTGAAAATATTATTTACTTTATATTATTATTGTTACGGGTGTTTACCGCGTTTACAGAGTTATTGAGGTCCCGATATTTAGGCAATGTTTCAAACGCCATGATCTCGGGGCATCATCTGAATAGTGATCGCGTTAGATTAAAACAATATATACTTTAAGATTCCTTACAATTTTTTTTTTTTTAAATACTATTAAGATTTTTTATTGGACTATTTTTATGTATTATAGGCACTTTGACACGCCTTCAAACAGAGTTGGTCGGCCGGGGGGACACATGAATACTGACTAAATGGGGATTTAGTTTTTATTCAACTCAACACAATTGTTATTCATGCATTTCTTTTATTTCATTTTTCATAATGAATTTAATGATAGTTGCCTTGGAGTATAGCCCAAAGTTATCTGGCTATTAGCTGACTTTGACTAGATATAGGAAGAAAGCTGTTCTCAGAGTTGACCCGGTACTAGCTTAGACAACTTTTAGCGCTGCCTGTCCAGAGACTAAGTTTAATGACTTAACTACTAAGATAATCTTTATAAAGTTGAACATATTACCTTGTAAATCTCCTATGCCGTCTCCATCGCTGTCCTTAAAGGACCTAGGGTATATCTGGTAGAGCACGCAGTGCTTCCACCAGTCCAGGGGTATCAGCTCCGGCGGAGGCGGCGCTGGGCTCCGGGTGGCCAGCACCGCCCATGTTATACCACCTGCAAATAATGAAAGTAGTTGCTTAATTTTTATGTTCGTGAGTGAACAAACAGATGAGCCTGATGGTAAGTGGTCACCGTCAGGCGTGGACAACACTAATTCACCCCAGACTCGCCCTGGCAACTCATTCATGTGTTATCCTGCTATGGTAAGTCTGGGCGAGATTGGGCTAACAGGCAGTCATCTGAAACACAGTAAAGTGTTTTTCACGAAAGGAACACGCTGTTCCATGGTGCCCCCGGCCTCCGGCCCCCGGCCCCCGCTACCCACACATCGACGAGGGCACGAGTTCAGCACTACCAAAAGAACATCTTATTCTAAGATGATTTAACATCTAGGATCATAGAGACTCGCACTGATTATGGGACACCTCTGGTCTGGTGTATGAACAGCGGCCTCTGACAAGTACACTCTGAGAGGCTAAGAACTGTGTCTATTCGCTCATTCATAATCTTTGTCTTGCCGATTTGAACTATTTATTTATATTTAATTCCTCTAATAGCAAAATCCTATCGTTGTGAATCCTCTAAGGCTCTCGGTGAAGGTGTTTTTGCTAATCTAGGTGCTTGTGGCGTTTGTTCCTTGTGGGATGATTTTTATGGCAAATAGTCAAAAATCCATAGTTTTTAAATACTATGAAATTATATGAATGTGGATACGAAAATAACGCTATAAAAGCAATATAATAATAATAATAATAATAAAGCCTTTTATTTCCTTAATAATAATACACACTTAGTTAAAACTAACTTAATATAACTTAATTTAATTTAGTTTAGAATACACCATATAAAAGAAATAAAGTAAAAAGCAAGTAACAAATTTAAGAAAGGTTAGTAGATATAGTTTTAAGTGCTTATTATAATAAAGTATTTGCTAAAAAGTTATCATTAATAGTAATTTTTCTATTTTTTATTAAGGACCTCTCTACGAGTATAGGCCTCCTCCATCTCTCTCCATTTTTCCCTGTCTTGGGCTATTTTGATCCATTCGTTATTTGCAATCTTGTTGAGTTCATCTTCCCATCTTTCCATTGGCCTGCCTCTCTGTCTTTTCCCGGGAGGGCCCACCCATGTAGTAATTTTTCTAGCTCATCTTTCTTTGTCCTGACGTGCAACATGACCGGCCCATTTCCACTTAAGTTTTTTGCAGTGGGTTAACGCATCTATGACTTTTGTTTTTTCTCTTATTTCGCAATGTCTTTTTTTATCTTTTAGTTTCAAATTAAGAATACTTCTCTCCATGGCTTTCTGGCATGTTTCAATTCTACTTTTTGTGTAAGTGTTATAGATCCACATTTGGCTTCCGTACGAAAGGCATGGTAAGAGGCATGAGTCAAGGACTTTCTTTTTCAGTCTCATGGGTAGGTCAGATTTTAAGACCTCTTTGTGGCCCCAGAACTTATTCCAGGTCATGTTAACGCGTCTCTTTAATTCGTGACGGTGTCTTGATTTCGAGAAGGATATTTGTTTACCCAAATATATGTACTTCTGGACATACTCTAACTGTCGATTTTCCACAAATATGGGCCTTTGAGCTTTATTGGACATGATTTTAGTTTTTTCGATGTTTAATTCTAAACCAATATTCCGACTACTGTGGTTAAGTTCGTTGATCATTTCCTCAAGTTGTGATGGGGTTTCTGAAAATAGTACAATGTCGTCTGCAAAACGTAGGTTGCTAAGGTAACTTCCTTTAATATTTATGCCTTTCTTTGACCAGTCAAGTTGCATCATGATGTTTTGCAAAACACTTATGAATAGTGTTGAAGATAAGGGGTCCCCCCCTTATAACAGCAATATAACACGACTGAAATTCGTGTTATATTGCTTTTATAGCGTTATTTACAAAACTCAGTATCGACTGTTTTCAAAGCGTTTGATTTAGCAGGCTGTTATAACTATTAAATCCATTCCATTATAGTTCACACGTTCATGACAGCTAATATTGGTGCAGCTCAGCTATTTATTTAGTGGACCAACTAGACAGTATTGTTACGAAACTGTTTCGACAGTTTCCATCTCACATGTGATAATAGATTAACTATTATTTATAATGGAACTGTACATTTTGTTTATTTCGCGAAATATGATTAGTGCAAGTAACGAGGTAACAGTATGTTTGTATGGGTGGGTTAGAGAAATTAGTGAAACATTTGTTTTATAAAAATAAGTTTATCATTGTTCTGTGATAGTTTTTTGACCATCGATATCTGTAGCTGTAATATTAACTTCTAAATTTTCAATCTACAGCTTGGAAAAAAAGAGTATGGAAAAAATGAGGGCGCCACTTTCACTTAGGTCTCATCATAATATGGAAAATCAGTAAGATAATTTAATCAAATTGTTAAAAATAAATGTTAAACACTAAGCTTTACTCAAAATCTAGTATCTAGTATGTCGGCCAAGTATTGTCAACATCATAGGTTTTCATTTAGTAAAATTTTTAGTTCCACCTGTCACCACGTCATACTCTTTTTTGACGAGCTGTATATTATTTCTTTTTCCATATCGATCCATTTCGATTCTAGTAATATGAATGGATCGATATGTCCGACAGACCGGTCATTTAGCCACAACACTAATATATTCATTGTATGGGTGTATGCAAGCTCTGTCTATTTTGACGTGATAACGTCTTAGAAATTGATGAATACCGGCAGTGCGCACGAAAAAGTGTCCCGTTCCGCCTGAGCCTGTATGATACAGAGGCCCAAGCGCTGGCTTTGAAACCATTATTATTTATAACAATTGTTATACGCGACAACGTGTTATGTGTTTTTGCGTTTATTTCTACAATTTAATAAGATGTTATTGATTACCTCCATAATTTTCAGTTTAATTTAATTTTGTTCATTTCAATTGACCACCAAAAAAAGGTATCTAATTAATTATCAATGTTTCTTTATGACGTTATCACGTAAAACTATCGTCCGTAAACCGACTTTACAGACAGTCAATTTTTTTATTAGTATTAAAGGTTACCTGCGATCAGGCCGAGACCGACCATGACGATGGCGGTGACGCCCAGCAGCCTCGCGGTGTTCATGGTGACTGGTGGCCACTGATGATGCGGGGTGGTCAGTGGTGGTGCGTGATGGTGAGTGGATGCTAGTGACTGTTGCAGCCGCACCGCGTGTCGGTATGGTGCGCGCGCGCTCTTCCCTCCGTTTATCTACCACCAGCGAGGGCGCTATCTCGCGTCACGCCGTCTTATCTTTATTGCTTTCATGTTGTTTCATCAGTTGGTGATAATATTAAGGTGATGATGAACATAATATGTAGGTTTCATCTTGGTTATTAATTACCAATCACATATTATATACAAATGTACTGTGTGTCCTTCACCTACTCATCACATGCGTGTTCCATCTAAGGAGAAAGTATAAAAGATTCACCTACGTTTGTACAATGATAACGCTCGGAGACCTGAACACCAGCCTCTTCAAAACAATCTCCATTTTTTGTTTTCCCAAGCTGCTCGTCCGTCTTGCTGTCACATTTCACCCTCAATTAGCATGTCTACAGTTCATATTTATTCAAAACCATAATTATAATCACTCTGTACAGTTTATCTTATCAGCGCAAATCCACCGTAAGCCGTGTGTGGTGGCTGCTGGCTGCCGGCGTCCGTCATTTATATCGGGAGTATTTGGCGAAACATTCAGAACTAGTTTTCACAATGTTATTTAAAATTGTGTTCATTCGTTGCTTAAAATCGTTCAAATGGTGGTTACAATTTGTGGGCAAGAAGATTAAACATTTTTGCAGCTATCGTATCGTATCGTTTTTGAAAATCATTTTTGTGTATGATCAAGATTTTGAATTTAATCTTAAAATTTATATTTTATGATTTTTAAATAAAATAGCAAAAACATTTAAAAAAACAGAGAAAAATTATGGTAAATTCGTTGAGGATGCAGATTTACAAACTTATTTTTTTTATTTGACTAAAATATTTTTCTGTCTTTCTAAAATCTAAAGGCTAAACCTAAAGTCTGCGCTTCCAGGATCACGTAGCTCAACTGGGGCAGTGTTCGTAAACTCATTTATATCATGAGACAATTACGTCGATCAGCAGACACTCAACTAATTAAGACTGAATACTCAAACGAATCTCAAATTTAAGACGTACTTAAACTCATGCTACGACGTGTCAGAATCAAAGAGAAAAAGAGGGACAACACGAGTTTAAGTACGTCTTACATTTGAGATTCGTTTGAGTATTTGGGGGTATATCTGGCATTGTGTCAATCACTAATAACGTACTGTATCGGATCTTGGGGAGGTATCGCTAAAACCAATCTCATCAGTGTTGAGAGCACAACGAGCGGTCTTAACAACAATGAACCATACACCGTGAAGATGCCCTACAGTTGAACCTTACAGAGACATTCGTGTTCTGACGGTGCGCCAACTTTACATAATTATCACAATTGCTGTACACAAACGTGTCATTAACTCACCTGATTATAAAAATTGTTTAAGAAGGAGCATATTCAGAATACCTAATGTCACTGTAAAGTTTAAATACAACTTTCCCCACCATGGTTCAGGCCTTGTCGTGGCGGTGGGGCTCAGTAGCCTAGGGTGAGCCCAGCACCTTGGGCGAAGCTAATTGAGCCGTGGGGACTCTTTGTACCACTCTTATAAGAAGAGGGGACAAAAGAGCCACCTATGCTCAATTTGCTTCGCCCAAGGAGCTGGGGACACCTTAAGCTACTGAGCCCCACCGCCACGACAAGGCCTGAACCATGGTGGGGACGATACAGGCTATCCTAGAGTGAGAGCTACTAGTAAATTAACTTGTTATTTCTCAATATGCACCAAATGTTAAAATCGTAAATGTGGTTTACTACATATAACACGTACTGTGAACTGCTGAAATAAATTATGTTTATGTGTTATTTGAAGATTTCAAATGATATTCAAATGAAATATAATATGACCTCCGATGGTGATGAATCACCAACGTCTCTGTGGCGGTATTAATACGTTTGTGAAATTCCCGCATCAGTCCATCAATCTTCGCAACTCTCGGAGAAATATGGACGAGCGTAAGAAAAAACTGAGTGCAAGCCGGTAATTGATTAGTTTACAGTTTTTTCGGCGGCTACATTAATCTCTCCATTAATTAATCATTGCGGGGGGCTGTCGATACCACGCTGACCGCTCCCTCCCCACCTTGGCCCTCCGCCCCGAGCCCTCCGAGCCGCGGCTTGGGGGCGCCCAAAACATTAAAAATATTCTGTACAATACAAATTGCTGAGGGACTTTGAACACACACAGTACCGCTAAGAATTAAAATTCATCAAATATTAGTCAGCCGTTTGGATTTATGTTTGTAAGGGATTTTACACAATACATACTTCAATTTCTTGTATAAAAGTATTGTTTTACATTAGGTACTTGCATAGCAAACTGGAAGACGTGCCACCTGATGATAAGTGATCGACGTCACTCATGAACATACAATAGTTTACCTGGACTTAGTCCAGGCAACTCATTCACGTGTTGCCTATCCTGAGACATAAGATGTTAAGTCTCGGTGCCAGTAATTACACTGCCTGTCTTGCCCTTCTCTTCGAAAAACACAAAGATGTTTGACGGAAGAAACAAGCAAGATAGTGGTACCGATGTAGACGAGAGCGCGGCACAGCGCAACCCTCCCACTATGTACTACTTCATGTATGATGACAGAAACGGTCGTGACCTTCAAGAAGGCCCTAAACGTAGATACTTGTTTCATTCGTAAAATTGTATAACAATTATAATAACATGAGCGCTCTTGTTTATACTGTTGCTATCTACCGTGTTGGCGTTCATTGAAGGAGGCCTATGTTCAGAAGTGGACGGAAAGAGGCTGATCATGATGATGATAAGTGCTATCTTATCTGTAATTCACAATGTTACGAGAACCAGCCAAGTGAGCGACTGGAGACGGGCACGCGTATCGCACGAATTTTTACCCAGAAATATTATGTGTACCGATTTATGAAATATTATTTCAATTCTACTTGTTTACTTGCACTACGTGTAAATCAGCCTTTAAACTTGGCAATAATAATTAAGTACATCGTCATCTTACTGCCAATAATAAACAACTTTATGTAAGGCCTAAAGCTACAGGAATACAGGAGTAGAGTGGGCTACATGGGACGGGTAGCGCTTAGCTTGCTTTTAACTGTAAAACAGACGGACGAAAAACAGTTTATATATAATTAGCCTCTTCAATGTTAATAATACATACAACGTAAGCAATATTTAACAAGCGTTATTTGCAATATAGAGGAAATAAAAATGCGATAGTGAGCTAGGGGCTGGCATTTACAAAGAAATTAGGTGATAAACCCGCGCGGCTCTACAGCGGACGTGACGGGGCGTGACACGACGTGACGTAACGTGAAACAACGTGACGCGGAGTGATAATACAGATCGTTCATTTCGATCGCCTCAGATGCCGGGCTCGGGGATAGATCACTTCAATATTTATAGGGTTCCGCAGGCTTTTACTCTTTAGATCTTTTACAGCTAAACAAAAAAATTGTATTAAATATAATTTTATCACAAAATGGCGATTTTATACACATACATTTACAAAAGATAGGAAACAAGAGCAAAACTAGATAGGGAAAAAGAGTAATACGTCATACTTATCTCAGAAATAGGCCCATCGCCTGTAATAAAAACAAGTAGTAAAACATTTATTTAAATCCTTTAGGTATGTATTTTTGTATATACACTTAGACGATACCAAAATTATATAACAGGGTCAAAGATCTGTATTTATTTCTGTTTCTGTCCCTTTTATTCCCATGGAGCCTGTGTATATTCGTTTTAGGTCCCAAAACTGATTCCTGTGGTGATGATGAGCACGACGTCCTTGAGCGCGGGCCAGGTCGAGGACGAAGGTCGTGAGCGCGCATTAATGAAGTAGACCTTCAGATGGGATCCAATTAATTGAATTATTAATATAATTTTAGTTTTGATGAGCATTGTCTTGGAGTTAATACAGTATTTAGTCCAAAATCTACCCATTAAAAAATTAAAAAAAATATTAAAGAGCGTTTGTGTGTAAAGGATATTACAAAATACAACGTTTTATGAAAATATCACACGTTTGATAGGGCTCCTCGTTCCTCGCTGGCATTTCAGGATAATATGTAAAATTTGTTATAGGATGGGTACCTATTTGAAAAGGTTAGTTCCGCTGAGTTTGGTTGTTTGTTGGCCAATGCCAACCTGAGGGTATTAGGGGGTCATCGTGGGTAAATAAAGGTTTCCGAATCAGAGTCGAGTCCCACAGAATCACCAATTCCCATTCGAGATGTGTAACAAGCTGTTCACATGGGAAAAGTTAAAAATGAGTCTATTATGCAGCTGTTCTAGCTCCTCTTGTATGTAATTAATAATTATTATGATATAGGCCTCTTTCAATGAACACTAAGACGGCGTCCCCGCTATTTGTATCTGACTTGTTCTCAACCAGCTCCCACACTAACCATCCCTTCATCAAGCCGGAGGTCAACTCGACGGTCCCACCGATCGTCCAAACCTTATTGGCCCTTTGCCTATATCTAGATGCAAATTTTCGTTTCTTAGTATACGTTCCGTAATGTAGGTACAACGGAACTGGGTTGACGTGGTGTGATTGTTTTATATATTATTTAAATCGTCTTTACATCCAATGTTATATATAAAATCCATCAGAATTTTTGGACTATGTTGGTTTAAAACAGCAGTCTTTTTTGCAAAAACAAGATACATTTTAATTTATATGAAATATTAATCAAGATACAATAATATTATTAGGTAGTAAAAATAAAAATGATTTTTTTAGAACCAATCACTTTAATTGTTGATCCAAAAGAAATTACCGGTTGCGCTGTGCTGCGCTAGTGACCGTCTTCATGGGTACCACCATCTTGATTGTTTCTTCCGTCAAACAGCTTTGCTGTGTTTCGGAGAAGGGCAAGACAGGCAGTGTAATTACTGGCACCGATACTTAACATCTTACGTCTCAGAATAGACAACACATGAATTGTCTGGGCTAGCTCCAGGTAAACTAGTTTATGTTCATGGGCGACGCCAACCACTTACCATCAGGTGGCACGTCTGCCTCTTTGCCTATCCAACTATTTAAAAAAAAACCACTCAGATTTGTCAAAGATAAGGGAAAGTGTAGTGGTTAAAACGGGTACTAAACGCAAAGTCGCGGGTTGCAATCCAGCACATATTTACATTTCTAATAATAAAACAAAATGAGATAAAATTACAATAAATATTTTGATATTTTACGCCAACTTATACTTAGCTTACTTTTTCACGTTCAACCCTAAATGAGTTCATAATGCAATAATAAATATTAATCAAAATATAAAGTCAGCAGAACCGTCACCCGGTGACATCGGAGACGAGGATGCTGGGAAATAAGAAACGGGAATTACATGAATTGGTGGCGTTGTTTTTGACGACGCTACGGCACGGGGTGAATGACCGCCAGCTATAATGGGGCGGTCGATAACCTCACCCCGCCACCCCATCCCTCAGCTCGGGACGAGTCTATTCCTAAAAATCTTGGAAATTCTATATTGTTCGTAATGTAAGCATTTGCTTTATATCAAATGTTAATATCGGAGTCGAGTGTTTTTCTCGTAAAGACATTTTATTACCGTCGCGCAAGAGGCTAATGGTATATAAGTAAAATTTATGTAATTATTATACAGATAAATTGAAAATATGTAAAAAAGATCTTTCATTAATGTTTCAAATTAGGCTTTCATCCTGTAAGGAAAAATCTTGCCTATACTTACTAGTATAGACGTGCGTAAAGATTTTTTAGGCTCCAAACGAGGCTTGCAACTAACCTGGACTTATCGACATGAACCAAAGAATTACTTATAAGATTGTACTCAGTTTGCATAGTTGGTTCAGCTCTTCAATCTAATTCTTCTTGAAGAGCAATATTCATATAATATATGGGCTATGACCAATAATTTCGAAACGACTTATATTCTAGTCAATTTAATATTAAACTTAGCTGATGAATACTCAACATGAACTTATAAAAAAGCAAGTAGACAAAATAAGCATATCGTTATACCGAGTCAAATATTATAATAACAGAAGTAAGCTGCACTCGGGTCGCCAGTTCGCGCAGATAATTTACTTTAACTAGCCGTATCCCTCCGGCGATAGTCTCCTTAAAACACGTAGCGAGAGAAATATCACTTAATTAGTTTTTGCGTCAAAACTCCGTTTGTTTTTCAGAAGAAATTATGATACTCACGTTTATACTTTATATATGGATGTCTTAAATTGATGTGCTTCAATGTTATAGACGTATTCATTTTAATACACTGCATATATGATAATATCTAAGTTATATATTTTGTATTTTTGTAAACAATTACATCAGTTGAGACATTTTTATATTGCTCAAGATAATTATATAAATATACCGCAGGCATAATAAGTGTTCGAATAATAATTGGTTGCTTATCTCATCGGGGGCCAGCCTTATTGTGAGCCAGAACAAACATCTTGTCTATGTTTTGCTGTTTCTAACGCTTAACATGGTAGATTTAAGTAACTGCCTTGTCCACCCTTCATTTCCAAAAAGCAGAGCGGCTGTGCGAGATGAATAAGCAGTAACATGGCACGTGGCGTCGCGTGCCATGTGTATATGTAATGAGTAGTCATTACATATACACATGGCACGCGACGCCACGAACAACATTCACCATTGCAATTTCCTTTATCAAAGTATAATAGATGAATAATAGAATGTATCAAAGTCATATCAGTATTGTTATTATCAATATAACTAGTTCCATTTGGAAGCAAGTCGGACATTATTCATTTGCCTCCTCGTAACAACAGGTCACAGGTGTCTGGGCGACTCATTGATTTTCAAATGCTACGCGAACGTCTAATACATGTACAGTCGTTGTCATCTCTTTACGTGTACAAAACTAGTTTCTTTCGACTATTTTGTTGTCCGTTTTCTATTCCTATTGTATATCGAGCTGTTTATTTCTCAGTTTATTTTTACTATACAGGCAATGTGAACGGTTTCGGTAGAAAATATTTGCAGTTTTGTTCTTGGACGTTTTGGTGCTTGACTGTGTTATATTCAAATGCACGGTTTTTTATTTTGGAAGGCTTAAAATAAATAGAAACGTCGAAAATGGAGTAGATAAAACAGCTGCGCCAATACAATCGTATAGAGAAAAACGGGAAATAATTAATTCAGAAAACAGTTTCATTTCAACTTGAAATTTAGTCTTGAAAGCCTCAACGCACTCGCATCCCAAGAGTGGCGTTCAATACAATGTAAGGTTAAACAAACCCTGGTACATGTAATATTGTAAAACCTTAATCTTACATAAATTAACCTCCACTAGCCGGTCTGAACTCTAGTAAAACGAGAGTATAATAGCCGCCATGAATTTTTAATCAAAGAGTTAAAAGAATTTTAATATGAGCGGGAAAATTGTTGAAAATTTCACTTAACTCTCAAATATAACTTTATGGAGGATACCTTTTGGGGGCAGAGCTTGGAATTATATTAAAATATTTTTAAGACGCGCCGCTTTTAATAGAAGGCATCGGCGAGGTATAATGTAATGTATGTGTATACAGTATACCTGTAGGTATATATATATATACAGTAAGCTATCATTTTTCACTCAACTAATTATTAAATAAATAATTCATTTGGATGTTTCTTTTCTTGATCTAAAACAAAATGCTTTTTTTGTCTTTTTTATGTTAGTTGGATAGGCAAACTGGCAAACGTGCCACCAGATGGAAAGTGGCCGACGTCGCCCATGAACATAAACCAGCCCACCCGGAACGAGCCCAGGCAACTTATGTATGTGTTGCCTATCCTGAGACATAAGATGTTAAGTCTTGGTGCCAGTAATTACACTGCCTGTCTTGCCCTTCTCTCCGAAATACAGCAAAGCTGCTTCACGGGAGGAACAAGCAAGATGGTGGTATCAATGCAGCCGGGAGCGCGGCACAGCGCTTCCCTCCCACCGGTTAGGCTGCATTCTACTTACCTATTTTAGGCGAAGAATATGCATTTCTAAAGATATGTTATGTGTAACATACAATACATGTCTAATGTATACAATAATTATAACTACTGATGTTCATGTCATTCGCAGTAGTAATTATTCCATTTCTACGTTCGTCATTCCGATTTCTTTTTCACGTTTGCTCCGAAATATCATAATTCATAAGTCCGTTTCTTATTACAAAAAACTCTTTGCACATTATTTTCTGTTTTGGTGAGTTACATTTATATGGATTTAACAGTTCTGTCGTTTCGGATACTTTACAGTAATCATGATCAGGAAACATCCTCCCGTGACTGTGGACACAGTCAGGATCCGTGGTAGTACAGTATGGGTTTTTATACTGGCGTTTGCTGAAATTATAAATCTCATATATATATATATATATATATATATATATATATATATATATATATATATATATATATATATATATATATATATATATATGGACGTTCTTTTTGACGTTGAATATTTAAAGTTCAAAGTAAAATGTATCTTCTATACTGCCTTTATAACAATTCCATTTAATATTAGTACAGTGTTAGTGTAACAGATGTGCCCTCGGCCCGTGCAATTGCAGGATGTAGCCCGCCGTCCGTCGACATTGTCGCTTTTTGAATTTCAACTGAAAATGTAAGCTCGGATAAGATTTTCTTTAAATGCATACCATACCAGTAACATGCGTTTAAATTTTAGATAACATTTTTATTTTGGAGATACCTAACGTTTTATCACATATAAACGAAATATACTAACCGGACAGTAGATTCTTCCTGAAAATCGGACGGGATTCTCGATGGTCCGTGCCTGTCTGCTAGGGTACCGCCATCATTCTACTTTTTTCAGTGAAATAGTTTTGTTGTGTTTCAGAAGAGTACGGAATAATTGGCACCGTGATCTGCCTGTGAACTCTTTTATCATATCATTCCTATCCAACAAACATAAAAACATGCACGTGATCTGTTTAAAAAGATGTCCAGTTGATAAAGAAAAAAATATAATATCACTTACTGTTGAGCACGGATTATCTCCTCGAAATTAGGCGAGGAATTTTTTGGTGTAAGTTCGTGTAGACATAATATCTATGGCACACCACCCAGAAAGACCCCCATCAAGCCATTAAAATAAATTGGTTTTTAGTCTAAATATCGCAAAATAGTCGCTGAAACATATATTCAGCTTGGGGTTATCAGTTTTAGGTCAACTAAAACTACAATACGCTGAAGTTTGAACAAATTCAGTATCAGTCAACCGATTAACTAGGTATTTGTTATGTAATTACTTCTTAACTTTTACTGAACTTAATCTACTAGGTATTCTAGTATAGGTTTTCTAATGTTTACGCGAATTTCACTATTTATAATGAATTATTTTTTTCTTCCTGTATTTGCCTTATTGATGTACAAATCTAAATAAACTGCGATCAAATCCGTACAAATTGGTTCATTATAATGTACTCATGTCAATTACAATTGAGAATGTGTTCTTTAACAAGTTAGTTTATACGTTACAAGTATTTACCTAGTCTAGGAGAGAATCTTTCCATTTTGGTGCCTAAACTTCTATTCTTACTTACGGGAGATTTCATTTCTTTATTTTATTTAAGCTCATTGCGTCTTAATTCATGCGTCTTTCTACACACGGCAGTCGAAATCGCGACTCGCGTAAAACCTATAGGTACACTTTTTCATATATTTAGTTCACTACGCCGGTGAAACCCCCAATAAACGCGGTAATTCCCCGGCGGGCGCCCCCGGGAGCGGCCGGAACACCGCTAATAACCTATTACTGTCACTTTGCAGCTTTATTATTGCACGAGCCCTTCGCGCCAGGGTCAGTTGTTCCGTTTTGTAAGGCCAACTCTTTCCTCCTTTTTTCCTCTTGTCTTATTTTATAGTGAAAATGGTCATAGCTTCTATCTCTGTTAACTCGAAAAATACTAAGACATCTTTTTGCTGTAAAGAATATAAAGAATAAGTATTTTCCTGAGTTAATACACGTAATTTCAAAATATCTACTGCGTATTTTTTACATTACTTGGATATGAATTTATAGATGACATAGGTTATTTCGAATACTGAACGCTACTTACATCTGCGAGTAAAGATACCTGCAGTGTGAGTAAGAACACTCCAATAGTATTTTATATTCGTGCGTTGTATAGAAGGTTGTATAACTTGTATATCAATTGAAAGCTAAATAATTCTGTTTTTTACCCGCGACGGAACGGAGACTGTATATGCGTTTGGGGTGAGAGGCAGTTTGTGTGTGTAAACCTATTTTGCCGCTTATCTCCAAGACTACTTGTCCGATTTTGATGCGGTTTTCAGAGATGGGTTCGGATTAGATTGGTGCATATTATATTATAGACAACTTAGTTTAGGTTCTTAATAATTCGGCATCAAAGATGACAGGACAGATAAACCAAATATGACAATGTTAACATAATGTGAGGCTTAAATGTTGTTTATATAAACATTTTACATGCCACATAACTAACATATATTATATTATATTATGTAGCGTGAGCGACGTGAGACGCGAAATTCATGAACTCGAGGAAATTCAGCACACACTTTGAGGGAATTCCTGAGGAGAGTAAAGGAATTGCTGGGACTTCTTGAGCTCTCAGTCACGTGGTACGCGGAGGGGGGAGAGGGGGATCCTCCCGCCGAGTATGCTGAAATGTTTCAAGTTTAGATGTTTTTCAATATTTATTTCGCTGACATTTGGATATTTCAATATTAGCGGACATTTAAACTGCATATTGTAGCGAGAAAGTTGGTAAGAACGAATATTTTAAGTGACCCTAAACTTGCTAGATACCAATAGATACGCGCTGATAACGGTCCGATTATGATAAACTGCAGGCGAGCCTAATTAATTAGCAATTAACCTTGGCTGACTGTCTCCAACTTCCATGACGTCCATTCGCAATAGGTAAAGAGGATTAAAGATAAACCAGCATTGATTGTAGACCCCACGTGTCTAGTTCTACTAACTAAATACTGGGTTGGTCATATTTGGTAAATAAATGGAAATCTTTTAAGGTCATAAGCCCGCCATTTCTTTACGCTTCAAAGTCTGCACTGCCCGAGTGTGAGTCCCACATAGGGCCATGAACCACCCTGGTACCTGGCTACATCTATAAAGATTTTCTTACGACAAAAAAAACTGTTTCAATTCTTAACATAAGTTTAACTTGTAATGTCTTCGATATGTTGTTTGGTTTTCACCATATAACAAATATAAGTACTAACTGTTATGAACATTTTTAGTTTGTTATTCCTGCTTCGATATCGTAACTTTCACAAAAGAAAAAAAAATATCGCTTATAATAGATAGCCGAAGAATTGATGATCAATTGGCATTGGCCAATGGATCATCAATTCTAAAAAAAAAGTTAAAAGCCGAAGAATTGATGATCGATTGGTCAATAAGATTCTATGTTCGGTATGACGAAGGTTCGGATAGTTAGATGGGATCTCGGTCTCCATACAGTAGCAAAATTAGATGTGTGTAGCGAGACAACGGCCGTCTTCGCGTTCATGGAGAGAGACCTCTAGCAGTGGTCGGTTAAGTCCTAATAAGAATATTCATAAACCAGTATTTGCAATTCCACTCACAGCTCGAAACCATTAAACGTATATCATCTCACACTTGGCTTCTCTCGACTGTTGGTAAACTGCTATTCTGCAAAACATTTTCGCGTACAAAATGACATTTATGAATTTTTGGCAAGGCCCTGGTATCGTCGCCGAGCCTCCTCGGTTGGAGGGTCCTCCGGCTCCGGGTAACGAGGGCTACGGAGTACGGCTGGGCACGTCATTTGTATAATTCACTCGAGGGGAGACAGCAGAGGAATGGCTGATACCGCGTAAATAAAACTGTGTTTAATGAGACTGTTATATTAAACTTACTTATACTAATAATATGGAACTAAATAATATGTAGAATGAGACTCAATGCGTATTATCGTCATCATCAGCAGCTTCTGTCCATCCACTGCTGAGGCCTCCCTCAATGAACGCCGAGTCGGCTGATCCCTCGCCATTCGCATCCAACACGGCCCGGCCACCGCAAGGAGATCGTCTTCCCACCTGGTTAATGGCCGACCAACACTCCATCTACCTAAGCGTGGCCACGAGCCATCCATATTATACATATAGATAATAAACTAACGTTAATAAATAATAATCGAAGTATTAGCACGTAATCATTTTGAAGGCTTTCAGATCTTTTACCCGGTGGGCTGGGTACTACAGACTACTATATAGGTGCTACTGACATATTTAAAGAATAGTTTTAAAAAGCATTATAATGAAGAGTGTAGTTATGCCTACTCCGCACAAAACTCATCCTTCGCACCGGTTAAATATAACTTTAATACCCCATATCCTGGTTAGTTATAAGCATTATAATGCAAATTACAGAGAACCTTTATACCACTGAAGACTGTTTACATTAAGCCACGTTCCGACCATCTGCTCTATATTTTTTCCAGAACATAAATTCATATTAAAAAGCACTTAGTGTATTTTATTAGCGCGCGTCTAAGGTTCAATATCAATTTTCCGTTTAATTCATCAAATCGTTATTTTACGAGTCGTAAAGATCCTGCCGGGGCCCGCTATCTCCCGGAGTGGGGTTTACGATTGTCCCTTAAATAATTAATTTTACAATTTTATGGTGTTTTTGGTGTTTCGTTAGTGACAAATATTGTTGCGTTGATTAAAGAAGACCTCTTTCAAAGCTTTTCTTCAGCTTTAGCTTCATAGCCAGATCGGAGAGGGATCGAAACAAAAATTTTTTATCATCCTCTGTAGGGAGAGTTTTGTTGCAACATTTCTTATTTGGTTGGCCACATAAAGGAATCTAGTGATTATATTTTAAAAAGATAAATTAATGAAAATGTAGGTATAAATATTTTAATTTTTTACTTACAACCATAATAAAGATTAAAGAATATAATATTATGTCTTAAAATATTCTTAAAATATTGTGAGAAAGAGGTTCTTGATCGCTGTACGTTTATAGCCAATGTTATTTTCTCTGCTGCTCTAAGGTCTCTCCACTCACACTCTGCTATACACATCTACAGCCGATCCAAGTCTAATGAGTAGCGGCTCTACTCCTCTCTGTCCTGGCGTTAAAAGCGACATGTCTAGGTGGAAAGCAGGCTGATGATGATGACAACTCGGGATCTCGGTCCGAGTCCAGCTGAACACTTCAATATTAATGGCGCCGTAACGTCTGTGGGGATTCATTAAATAATAATTACCTGTATTTACGTACCAATTTATATTTCCCACCGACCGCCTCACCTGAGCTGATTTTTGTGGTGGTCTCTACGAGTGTCAGGTCCCAGTTAGTTGCCTATTTGGAGTGTACCTCCAAATAGCTTGTAAGCTGTGGTATGGTCCTGGATGACCCTTGGGTCCGGAACACAGTTAACTTGGTTGATTAAATAAGTACAATTGTAGCGCTATGTTTATATCAGGAGTATCTCTATAATATAATAAAGCTTAAAGAGTTTGTTTGTTTGTTGACATTGTCTCCGGAACTAGCTCGAGGATTTGAAAAAATCTGCTTGCTCGATTGCTCATAAACTGAAAGAGGCTGTATTATAGTTGTAAGTTTATTTATTAAACTGAAAGAGGCTGTATTATAGTTGTAAGTTTATTTATTAAACTGAAAGAGGCTGTATTATAGTTGTAAGTTTATTTATTAAACTGAAAGAGGCTGTATTATAGTTGTAAGTTTATTTATTAAACTGAAAGAGGCTGTATTATAGTTGTAAGTTTATTTATTAAATTTTGCGTTCAGTGAAATCCCAGGAAATTGGCTAGTTTTTAGATATACCTCTGTATCTCAGTGGTAAGCGCGTTCGCGCTCAAGCCGGAGGTTGCGGGTTCAAATCCCGCCAGGGAATAAAAATATTTTCTGTGTTCCTGGGTCATGGATGTGTATTAAATATGTGTTTTATATAATAAAAATCTTAAATATATGTATAGTATAAAAGTATTAAATATATTTCCGTTGTCTGGTACCCGTAACACAAGTTCTTCCAGAACTTACCACGGGACCAGATTGACGTGGTGTGAAAGCGTCCATAGATATTATTATAGATATTATTATTATATTTACAATGAATGTAAGTTATTTTAAACTTCAATCTTGTAACCATAAAGGAATGACCCCTTAATTTAGAAGCTGGTTAAAATCGTCGTGTCCTCAATCACAAGCGCGACACTCGCTGGAATAAATACGACGGTCACGCTGCCTCAGCCTCGTAACCGACAGGCCCTCGCTCAAATAATCCATATTTCGAGTTTGGAATAATTTACATTTTTATTCGTTGAAAACTTTAGTCACATGAATGTGGAGTTTGATATAATTTGAGTATCGGTTATGAGACGAGTTAATACGATTTAATTTAAGCATTAAATCGTATTAACTCGCTCGCTTTGGCAAAACTTCATTGGCAATTGAAAACCAGCCAGTAGAATCGCGAACGTAAAAGGACAAATCCTTTTTGACAAGTAAAAGTGACTCAAAGTGTGCCATCCTGGCAAAGTCATGCTAGACTCCAGAGACGTGTTATAAGGGTCGGGTGTTTCCCGAGGTATTAATAATTGGAATTAAAAATATATCAGCTAATAATAAACAAGTAAATGTAAGGTCTTTATTTTAAAAAAATGTACAAAATATTACAAATAAGTACCTTTAAGAACTTTACTATACTTTGAAAGTTATTTAGCACATACAAACGTAAGAAGCATTTACTTTATTTGATCTTGTATACATATATAATGTATATATAGTGAGGCTTGATATAAGGTGAAATTGTGTCACGTCGTGTGTTTATCAGACTTATCGAAAATAAATAACAAATTACGTGGAGTTTATAAACACGGGCGTCCTTACCGTATTTATAGGTATATTAAATAAACTGGTTAGTGTAATTAAAAATATCTGCAAATAAACAAATATTGTTATGTGGTAACATATAAAGTAACGTTATCTGACCATTACCGTACACAATATTATAATAATTCAAAGTCGGAATAATAAATTAACATTTAGATACGAAGATAACCAAAGTACGTGATTAAAGTGCTTCCTATCTTTAGAAATGTTATCAATGCAAGTTTTAGTCTAGCATTAATAGCAACCCCTAGCAACAGTGAGACTATCTATAGAAACTATTTGCATGGGTATACACGTACATATATACATTTACTTTGAAAACTTATTACATAAGCAAAAATCATATTTTATACGTTTACATTGCAAATTGCTATATTTTCTTCACAAAACATATAAACTTGTTTATGCTGCGAGAAACCCTTGTCACAGCAACTTTTGGTGCCAGCTCAGAATACAGGCTAAAACGTGAGAGTTTATAATAGTCGCAGGCACCTAGCAGCTAGCTTTTAATGTCAAGATAAAAGAACATTGTAAATATGTAAGCGTGGCCGGTGAGGTAACTATATTCAAAGATCAATTTTAGATATTTATATAGATTACAAAAAATAACGTCACACGATCAAAGAAAGTTAAAATCGTATTTAAAGTTTTACTTTTATAAGCTGTGTCTTGACAAAGTCAATGTCGTGTGCTTAGACTTAAGTATCGAGAAGATAATTGAATATTATGGATATAATGGGTATTAAAGTCTGAATTTGAGATTGTCCTAAGACGGGTGAAGGTCTTGCGATGTCTTTATATAAATAACATCTCACATAAAGCAAGCTCGTTATTCAAAATTAAACGATAACTAAATTATGCGACCACAGTCTCCTAACATTAACATTTTATTATACGCATAAATAAAATATCCTAGCGCCTTGGAGACGATGTTATGAGCTGATTGTACCGAGGGGAAATGAACTTAAAACAAAAACGTCTTTCATTGCGGTACAATGAAAAAAAAATGTGTTATGCAAAATATTCCGCCTTTGTTAAAATTCAATGGATATACAACGACAATATAATATAATTACATAGTTTTTTTGGAATGTGGACTCATAATAAGCCTACCCCAATCATTAGTTGGAAAAAGAACATTTGAACTGGTAGAAAATAAATTAGTGAATAGATGCTATAGGTACACAATTTGTCTAATTTTGATACCAAGGTCTAATAAGAAAACTAAACCTTTAATATGCTAACTAACCGTAATAGTTTCGCTCTCATTTCCTTCTATTGCAAAAGTCCCAGTATTTCAGGAATTAGAATGGATGTTTATTCTGATATCTGTCGAGATGGATTTATGTTCGATCGTTCTCAATGAGCTAACTAGTAATCTTTGGACTAATCCTTTTTTATGATATTTGATAGAAGCACGGGGCCAGGATTCAAGGTCTCTGCTAGTTATTACCAGGTACGTGGTACAGCTGCTTAGGTAAATCAATAAGATATTGGTAGCGCCGCAAATAGCACCCCTCCTCAACAAATAACTCTCAAATAAACATGCAGTTCTAAATGAAACTGTCTCGATGTGTCGGACTCCATTTCTTTGCCCCCGTCTGGTATTGCCTCATCTTGCCTCATCTCGCCTCTGACACGATAAGCCATATCTCTGAGATACGTGAGACCATTCCAGCATGGAGATTATACTTCAAATAATATAATACTGGAATTTTATATCAATAATACTTTCTGTGTGTTGCATCCAAATTATAATGTTAGAATTTATGAGTTCTTATGGGCGTCACTTTTAATGTTGAAGTTGTATTAAGAAAATATTCTTAAAACTATTTTTTTTTCAACATTTAAGTTTTTCTTACTCCCGACACAAGTACGATATAAAGTAACACGCATCACGCAATATCTACTTGATAGATTTTGATGAAACTTTGTAGTATAAAACTGTATGATCTTAATATTTTGTTAATATCACGATATACACTGGTGATGTTGATCGTAGCGTACAATTTTCACTGATAAGAGCCGATAAGTCAATAATCAGTTATCAGTATCCCACGCACGTCACTCCCTAGTTGGTGTAGACCTCGATGTTCCCGGAGCTGTCAGTGTGCACGTTGATCACCAGCTGCATGGCTCCAGTCCCAGCGCCGATGCCCGCGATCAGGTCCCGCGGCACCTCCAAGCCCCTGGTCTCCCCCGACACCATGCTGGCCAGGCGGGGTGCTGGTGCTGATGCTGCAGCGTTGACCAGCACCAGGATTGACAAGATGGCCACAACGCCGCAGCCACTCCTGGAAGTTTAGATTTATAACTAGGTATTTTAGGGTTTATCGGGATCTTACCCTTACAGAATCACTCCGTCGTCTTTCTGTCTGTTAAACTAAAACCTATTTACTGGGTATTCCCCATTGATAAACCGATGCGCTAGCCCAATGTGGGTTAGTGAACTTCACACACCTTCAAAGACTTTTAATCTCATCAGGCATGCAGGTTTCCTCACGATGTTTCCTTCACCGGTGAGAAAGTGATGGTCTCATGTTCAGGTGCACATAGAAATTTAGAAAAACCCATTTCTAGGCATCATATCGAACCCGGACCTCTCGGCTGTCACTCAAGAGGCCGAGCCCATACCCACTAGGCCATCGTCGCTCACAGAAGCATATATTACACAATTAGTATATTCTAATCTCTTACTGTATATTTAATCGAGTCATTACAAATATACCTTTAGGCATCACACACAGTTTTCACCAACTGACTTCATGTCTTCACTTCAAAGTAGAATACATTCTGATAACGTGCGTGGGCGTAATGCTCACACATATTATAAATAAAATCATGTCACGTTTAGTATCCTCTTTATTTTCTTTAACGCCCTAAAGGTGGTAAGGTGGACGCAGCGCTACCCACTAAAATCCGGCGAGTGCCACCAATGCCACTTTAGTGAGGTGCCCCGGATCTGTTGAAAAAACAGGACACCTCAACTAGTCAGTCCCTCAAGGGATCGATACCCCCCTCCACAGAGGGGTTGTCCTGCACCACAGAACAACCGGTCCCAACGTCGGGACAGTACAATGGGGTAAGGTTCCCATCTTCGCTTCTTGTCCTCCTGCTCTTTTGTCCTCTTTTTTATAAGAAGGGTACAAAGAGCACCCCGTTGGCTCAATTTGCATCGCCCAAGGTTCTGGGTTCACCTTAGGCTACTGAGCCCCACCGCCACAACAAGGCTTGAACCATAGTGGGGATGTTTAGTATCCTCTAAATTATTACTAACCAATATCGTTATCAGTGATCATTATTAGTTAGTAACACAAAATAATACACAATACTCTATTGTGAACGACAATATATATAATATTCTTATGTAAATATAATAATATCAACCCTTATATGTCCCACTGCTCCGTCTCCTTCTCGAAATCAGGCGAGGAGTGTTTTTGGCCGTAGTTCACCGATGCGCTGGCCCAATGCGGGTTGGTGAACTTAACAGACCATCAAAGATTCTTAATCTCATCAAGTATGGAGGTTTCCACCACATATGTCTCATTAGAACTCGAGCAGTTCATCACCGGACGCATGCTAACGATGACAAATATTCAAGAACGATATTAAAAAATATGTATATTTTGTCTAAACTCTTCTCTTGTCATTATAATTTTACTTATAACACAAACTTAAACTTATAACACAAATCCGTTCCTTCGTTTTTCCAATCTTTGCTAAAGCTGTGCTCTTGTTTAACTAACATTAATTTATTGAAATAGTAAATTATTGAACTTACATGTCTGCCTGAGTAGGCAGTCGGACCTGTAGCGAGTGTGGTCCGGCGGCTGCCAGCGCTCCGTCTGAGAGATAGACGATAGCTTATCAATATAATATTCTGTAGATACTGAGAAAGGAACGCGACGTTAGAATTATTGTAGAGTAGAGGGATTATTGTTATGTCACATTGAAACAGGTCATTCATCATTCATCAACATCAAAAGATGATCATCAATGAAGGAAATATAATGTGATTGAGGAAATGTAATTCAATTAAGTATAAAATATATAAAAGCAACTACTTTAATAAGTTTCCAGGATACAGAGGTTAGACGCTATAGAGTGATCTCAGCAAGGAAACCATCTTTTACTATTATCCTTCACCGGTGGGGGGATGCGCTAGGCCGCGCTCACGCTGCATGGGTACCACCATCTTGCTTGTTTCTCCCGTGAAACAGCTTTGCTGTGTTTCCGGGAGAAGGGCAAGACAGGCAGTGTAATTACTGGCACCGAGACTTAACATCTTATGTCTCCGGATAGGCAACACATTGACGTGGCGGTGGGGCTCAGTAGCCTAGGGTAACCTTGGGCGAAACTAATTGAGCTGAGGGGGCTCTTTGTACCCCTCTTATAAGAAGAGGGGACAAATGAGCAAGGGGCGAGGATGGGAACCTCACCCCATTGTACTGTCCCGACGTTGGGAGGGGTTGTTCTGTGGTGCGGGACAACCCCTCTGTGGAGGTGACTAGGATATTTTTTTGGTACAGATACACATGTATGTGGGACTCTAGGCATGTGGTGAGAGGAAGACAATCTATGACACTTTTTATTTCAACGACAGCCTTGAATGACACATTTCACATCGACGCGAAAAAATTACAATACATATTATTTAAAAAGATTAGTTCCACTGAGTTTGTTTCCCCGGTCCTTCTCAGTGGGCTTGCCTTGGAATCGGTGGTAGATTCAATTGACGTTAATAAAGATACTATTGTATTGGCACTATTTTGAATAAATAAAAATTGATTTTGATTTTGATTTTTTGACAATAAATTACACTACACTGTGTACAGCCTGTGTCTGACTATGACAATTGTTACAGATTACATGGACTCGCTATGCAAGGACCACTTCCTGCAGCGTCAGTACCGCAAGCTGGACGGGGGGGTGCTGTGGTCGAGGAACGAGCGCAACTTGGACTGCACCGTCACCTTCCAGACCCACAGCATCCTGCAGCGGTTCATGCTGCACTTCGACCTGCTGCAGCTCGACTGCAACGACCACCTGTACGTGTACGACGGCGCCCACGCCACGGCTCCGCCCAAGGTCAGTGCGATTGTCGTGCTGGAAAACTGATCATCATAATCGATTCTCATATGTCTCAGTGGGCACTGGTCTCCTCGAAATTTGGCGAGGAATGTGTTGTGCTATAGCTCACCTATGTTGTAATGTGCACGGTAAATACGTTTTAGGTGCAACAACCATGATCGAACCTCTCGCTTCGAACCCACGCAGTAACCATCGAAGCTCACAGTTGTGCCATGTCTTATTAAAGTTATATCCTTAAAAAATACTCTCCATATAGGCTAAGAAAATACAATGTAACACGTTTATATTATGTAAGAAAAAGTTTTATATTTACCTTACTGAATACATAACGCCGCGGTTAGGTAAGCCTAACCCAAGTACAGTTGGAATCCCCACCATGGTTCAGGCCTTGTCGTGGCGGTGGGGCTCCGTAACCTAGGGTGAGCGGTGCACCTTGGGCGAAGCTAATTGGGCCGAAGGGACTCTTTGTACCCCTCTTATAAGAAGAGGGGACAAAAGAGCAGGGGGCAAGGGGTGAGGATGGGAACCTCACCCCATTGTACTGTCCCAACGTTGGCAGGGGTTGTTCTGTGGTGCGGGACAACCCCTCTGTGGAGGTGGCGTCGGTCCCTTGCGGGACTGACTAGCCGTCGAGGTGCCCTGTTTGTTTTCTAGATCCGGGGCACCTCACCAAAGGCGGCATTGGTGGCACTCGCCGGGTTTTAGTGGGTAGAGCTGCCTCCATTTACCAGCTGTCGGGCGCAGCGAGTCCCACATACCCACCTGGGGAGACGCACTCTACCTCGGGATGCCTCAGAGCATTTCCCGGCGTTAAAGAAAGAAAAAAAAAAGTACAGTTGGAATAGTTAGCCTATAGCATATACAACAGCAAGGTTAAAATAAAAATTGAATAAGGTTTACCTTTTATATACTAATGTTTACTAAAAAATATTGATGACCTTCGAATATATTATATTATGTATACGTAGGTAAAAAATACTCAATTAATATTGGTTTAGGTAGCGTTAGGGTTTCGACCAAAACACACAGTAACCAGTGTACCATTTGTCGTCGGTTAGTCCCAGAGAAATCCAATTCATCCAGAATAATATGCTCGTCGAATTTGACGAGTCAAAAGTTACGACACTTTTTATGGACTTATCGTGAAATGAATTATTCTCCATAAACTTTACGCCCTTAATAATGGCGACGAAGAAAGCGCGAACGATAAAAGAATATCGAGTGACACTTGCAAGTTTACGAGCGCAGATACATTCATAACGCTATCAGATCACGTCGAAGATGAGCGGCAGGTAGATCACCTCTCTAAACACTAGTCAACCGTCTCAATACTCCAGTCTAGGACGATCATTGATCAGTAAGTTAGTTGGGGGATATTCTTAGGTGAGATAGAATATTACCTACCAATATACCAGGTTGATGATGTTCGGTTCCAATTTGAACACATTTTTACGTAAAGTAGACTCAATGTACTTTCCAGCTCCAATTTGGCGACATTCCTAGGAGATAGACTATCTCTCATTCACCAAGCTGATCGGCAATTTAGGGACATTCCAAGCCACAAATTAATATGTGGTTATTACCGTCGCCGCTAATTCATTGAAGATTCCTGAGATATTATGGTAATTGTATGAGATAAAACCTCTCAGCTATAATGAAATTGCTTCTATTAAGTCATGACACGTTGGCTACGGACTCTGAATACTGATCTTAATATTATATTGTAGTGCATAATCATCATATCAATTTACTAAGTATCTTAAATACATAATTATCATAACATCAGTATAATCTACTTTTAATCTAAAACTATGCAGTGCCAAATTTATCAAATAGCATCATTGTCACACCATTCGCCGTTGTTTCCCATGCATAGTGTTTTTCACCCAGTTCGGAGATAGGGAAACGTATTTTTAGATTATATTAAAGCGGGGATTACCAAAATACAGTTCCTTCTCGATTACTAAATGTTATTGAGCGGTACATATTCTGCCTATAAACTTGATGTTTGATATTCCTCATCTCTTTCAAAGAAATCGACGTCATTGTTTCTGTCTTCAGTGTCAGAATCCTTATACATACTATCAAATGTTACTTAGTTACCGATAAAAATAAGATGAAATTTTCCCCCTAAAATATGTGTTTCAGAAAGGGTGAAGTTTTACACAAAGTCCCATTATCTTTACCGCGAACAAAGCTTTAGAATACATAAAAAACTTAATTCAAACGTTAAAATGCTAATAAGAGATTTGCAAAGGAAATGATCTGCAGATGTCTACGCACCTGTTTAATAATTAACACTACAACACAGGGCCAACTTTGTGAATTTTAATTTGGAGTCCCTCAAGTTCTGGTCAGTGTTGTCTTGCTCCTCACAAAGAATTTACTTTACCTTTGGCTTATTTCTTTTCAACAAATACACGGACGGAATTTCAAACGCTTTGTTGTTATCTTTGTAGTAAATTAAGGTGGGTCTCGTAATGTAAAATATTCAGTATGTTTATATATTTGTTAATATATAATAGTTTGTTATTTTTGATTGCACGTTAGTAGACTTACCTTACCGACTCTAGCGTTATTATTACATTAAATAATCTAAAATGATAAGTTACAGTTGAATACATTTCAATCGTTAGGAATGAACATCTCACGTGCAATATGAAACAGGTGTTTCTATATCTGTATTACCTCAGACGTTGTATTTCCGGGACGCGATTGTTTTTTAACTGGGATGGCTCCAAGCGAGTTAAATTCTACTTTAATTTTCTATTCATTCGTCTCGTCTGTCAGCGCGTCTGTTTTAAGGTTTACAGCATGAATACTTCATGCTCGGCGAGTGAGGGCGGTGTCGTTGTAAAACAAATTGCGGGCTCCCCATAATGGAACGTTTTCATCATCCTTCCCTAATTTCAGGGATTCACGCTTGAGTAACCGATGGGCGTGCATTAAGTGTACGTTTTAAATCACTCTCCGTTATTGTTTTTCGTAATTCCAAGTTGTCAGATTGAGAATGTTATTTTCTTTGTAGGTTTGATAATAGATCGTTTTTTGAAAATCAAACTTGCAATACTTACTTGCTTTTTATGAATTTTGCGTACTTTATGTTCCTAGCCTTCGGGTAGTTTACAACATCCATGGAGATAATTTTCGTAGCTAAGTTTCAGATACGGAAATTCTAAAAAACTGCATGTTTTTGATAATTTACGTATTGTTTATATTTACATTACTCATAATTAGCATATGTTCCAATATAGCATATTTATTATACTATAATTAAAATATCCAAATTAAGTATTACTGCCACTCCTTTCATTTCACGCACAAAAAAGGTCTCTCGCGGTAGCCACTTCATCTACAAAGCTCTTCAAAGCCGGTGAGTGTCTGTGAATGACAGTTGTTATTTAACTAATTAGTTTTACCGTCGCCGTATAAAGTTTCCGGTTCGCAACTACAGTCAAACCTAGACCGTAAAAACTATTCTGTTCTTGGCAATCAAAATACACTTGCTAATTTGGCAGCTGAATTAGCAAGTTTGTCTTTGTGAAAGTTACATGGCTCCCTTACTTGGAGGCGCTTCGGATGAAAATTCGCAATTATTACGCCAAATTGGATGGGACTTTGTCGTTTTTCAGCTAAATCACGAGCGTCCTCGACTCGTGTAAAATCATTTTCAAATTGTCTCAAGAGTTAAGACCATAGAATTAATTTGCAAATTATTCTGCGTATTATTTTATTACTTATATTTAATGGGGAGGTTTGATATTTGAATATAAATTACCGGAACCCTGTAAAAATTAATTAACCAACTGTTTCACAATCTAAGTATTATAGCTTGTTTTTCATTATAAAATGGAAGCAATTACCTATAAAGGTGATATTTAAATCCTTTATATACCTTTTTCAATCTTACATTTCCGGTTTTCATTAATTCTACAAAGTGTAGTAAAATCTACTTTCAGCTTTGATATCTCATTACATAACTCCAGCAATGTCAAAAGTAAATATTCCAGGACAAAGCTTTGACTGCTTCAGCATTATGCATAATATGTTATATCGCTGGAACAAGCAATTTTCTCTTGAAACTTGTGTCGAATCAAGCAAACCGCAGTATAGCAACTCAGTGCAAACAATGTTTGGGATTCATTACTTTGACAAAGGGTAAAGTTTGGCCACCTGTACTGTCCCGATCCCAACTATGCGTACTCAAATATCAAGGACAATAGCTAAGGAATATGTTGCGGGCGGGAAGTTTGCTGCGGCCGCCAACTTTATAGTGGCTGCATACGATACGTCCGTAACCAGTGCGCCAGTTTTAATTTGATTTCGCAGATTATTGTACTTCGAATGAAGTTAGCTTTTACATCTATGGTCATGTTATTAAACTTACTTTGAATGATAGATGGTTACAAGAACTTTTGCCCCCTCTTCTATATAAAAAAAAAAAAACTGTTCAGTGACAAACTTATCGCTTTAAATTTTCTTTGCACTGCATTATACATTACTGTTGCCTCTGCTGTTTGACTGAAATATAGACTAGATTTTGGTGGAAGTAAGTCCTGGATCGTGTCTAGAAATATCGTACCAGTTTTCATGATAGCGTCTGAGTTACACGGTGTGAATACCAAGCAGCTGCAGTCCAACTTAATCCTCGTTCAAATTATGGAGTGCCTCTCAACGGCTCTTCCATTGTGCATATTTCGATGTCTGTATTCAATGTATAATCTTTTCTTTTATCTGTGAAAGATAATTCCTATTGTATATATCCTCTTTTATATGTTTCGGGTAGAAAAGACGGAAATTAATAAATTTCAACGTTGTATTATGGAAGGATTGGTTCTGCATATTTTTACAACGCAATCGACTTTAAATATAGAGCGTAAATGTTTTAATTAAATGATAACTGCTTTCTTGTTTTAAAATATTTAGGGAACATTAAGGACTCATAATATTCAACGATGATCACACCTAGTTCTACAGTACTCGTACTATCAGCATCACATTGTGTCAGAATTATCAGAATCATGTTATTGGTAAAATCGAAATAGACTATATTATATCGTTAATAATTACTAACGAGGCAATATGTTATAAAGTAGATTGTTATGCATATTAATTCATTTTTAAGCATAATCGTGATAAAATCGTGGATGATGTAATTACTTTTGCGAAAAACCATCCCGTGACAACCATTATGCAATGAAAGGTTGAAAGGCAAAGGAGGTGTGAATATAAAGAGGTCGGGAGAATTCCGCGCCCGACGGGTGACGGTGATCCCAATACGAATTTATATCGGAATTTTAATATCAACCTAGAGCGATCTTTATTAAACTCCGTATAAAGGGAATATAAGAATCCGCTGCAACGCTTTTGATGCAGCGGGAGTTCCGGGGGTGTTGGGGGTTGTTGGGAGGGTGTTGGGGGTGACTAAGCCCGAAGCGTCACGTCCTCGCGATCGCTCCTCGGAATATGACAGGCACATAATACGGCGATCGTTCAGTAAGGCCGGCGTCGGAACTCTACTCGATGAAGGATATATTGGCGTGGACCTGCGCCGTTTTCCAATAAGTTATCTATACAGGGCGTGCCAGCTATGAATAACTTGGGCAATTATAATGGCCAACTTTGATATATTTAGGTACAGGCATTTGAGTTATGGCTAAGTAGCATCATGCATCCGAAGTTCAGAGTTGGATACTCACCGATGTAGTATATAAATTGTTTTCAATATTCAGTGCACTTCTAGATAATTCCTAATCCTATTATTTTGGATAGTTTGATAATAGCGGCTTGTTTATTTATTTGGATGGTAAATTGTTTTAAAAGTCTAGAATCTAGATAAATCAGCACTTGCAAGTAGGCTCGTGAGAATAGTACCACGTTAATGGCATAGAACTAATATAGGTCTTACTCTATACATAATATATCGACTTGTAGTCAACAAACCTGATCGTGTGCAACATATTGTGTCAACTAAGTCATCATATTCACCACCACCACCACCACCACCACCACCACCACCACCACCACCACCACCACCACCACCACCATCATCATCATCATGATCATCGTCGTCATCAACCTATTGTGTCAACTAAGATATAGATGTAACATACGTCACTCATGTCACTTAACAAGATGTGTGTGTTGCAGGCGGACCTGTCGTGCCGAAACACCAAGCAGCAGGTGGGCGCGCTGTTCACGCGGAGCAACTTCGTCACGCTCAAGTACGTGACCGACAACTGGGGCACCGACGCCAACGGGTTCAAGCTCGTCATCACCTCCGTCAAGGACCCCAGTGAGTATACCCTTATTTGATGTACAATAATACCAGCCCCGGAACTACACTCGTGGAGACAGCTGAAATATGTAGCCTCGCACTTATACTAGATCATATCAACACCGTCATTACTCATTACCATTACCTCGCGATTGTCTGCCCTCGGCGGAATTGAAACATGTGCTCTGGTTATAACCTTGATTCCCAGCCCGTGGGTTAATATCTTCCTAGCAGTAAATCAGCTCATATAGGGGTAAAGTTAAACCTATTAATTACATCCTGACATTAGTGCATCAATAGTATATCTGTTGACTGTTGTATATAACATGTATGGACCACCACATGTTGGGTATAATAGAACCTTGAAACCCCAAAACAAGTAGCATTAATTTCACATGACCGCAATGACAGCTAGAAACCTACATAGGTATATACTATATGAAAATTACTATCCCATCTAGGTTATTTACATAGGCATATCACCAGAAGCTTCCAGAACCTTGCTGGTCCACTATCTTTCCTCCTGATCCCTTCTCACGCATGACAAGATCACCATAATGTTGCATCCACACATCAACTTTGCCACAGCCCTAACGACTATCAAAGATGGCGCCTCGCTCACTAAGTCAAGCTATTTACTAGTCGGGAATATCCTGTCGTGGCTTCCTATGATTGATTACAGCTATTCACATATCCTGGGGCTTCTACCAGGGAGGGGAGAGAATAGAGACGATGTTGGACCAACGGTTAATGGTCTCTACAATATAATATTACATATTATAAAATATTTTCAACTAGCTGTTGCCCGCAGCTTGACCGCGTTAACTTAGATGTACAGCCGTACACAAATTGATGATGATTATTTATCTATGGACGGGACTTTATTTTATAATATGAAGTAATTAATACCGTATTTTTGTAAATAGCTTTTACATTACCGCTTTATAATTGCCAATTTTTAAAGTATTAAAATGGATATAGGTAGTATGTTATATTTAACTAATATAGATATATTATGCCATCGCGGACTTTTCAGAAGGCATATTTAGGATACACAATTCTACCATATTACATTGATGCAATAATAATTATTATCCTAACTTTCGGAACCGGGGCCGGGCCCGACTCGGGCGCGAGGCGCGGCATCACGGAGCGCCCGGCTCGCGCGGCTCGTTCGAAATCACGGTGTCGCATTATTTTGATTTTGCTATATCTTCTAAGATATGCATTTCATTTGCATGGTGTAAACGGGAAAAACATACTTCATGAAATGCTCAAGCTAACTTACATATTTAAAATGATAAGGATTAATACCACATTTGTGTAAATAGCTTTTCAACTACCGTTTCATAAATGCCCATTTTTAAAGTATTAAAATGGATATAGTATGTTATCTTTAAGAGATACACATATGCCATCGCGGAATTTTTTGTAGATCTTTCTAAGGTGTACAATAATGTAGTACATTATTTTGATCTATCTGTTAGGGTTCATCCAGCGTTTGCAATTTAAGTGCAAAAAATGTGTTTATTTACGACATCACATTAGAAACCTCAAAAATAACAGTATTTCTCCACTATTTAATGGATGTTATTATACATATAAACCTTCCTCTTGAATCACTCTATATTTATATATAGAGTGATTCAAAAACCGCATCAAAATCTGTTGCGTAGTTTTAAAGATTTAAGCATACAAAGGGACATAGGTACAGAGAAAGCGACTTTGTTTTATACTATGTAGTGATGATGTACTTTACTTATCTTTAAAAAATTCTTCTGTACGTGTGTTATTGTAGTACATCCTTGATTTTTTGTAAATATAATGCACCCCGTAGATGGCGTCGTGATCTTGTTTTACGAAAAAAAAAAACAATTTTTTTATCTTAGCTGTGAAAAACCTTAATTAATTGTTATTAAATGTTAGTAATATTTATTATAAAAAAAACATTTTACAAAAAAATAATACCGACTTCAAAAATAATAAACTAAAAAGTAATAAAATAACTGTGTTTCTTGAATTTTTGTGCTTACAACTTATAATCAACGTCTTAATCTTCTACTAATGTACAAACTTTGCATTTACCACGTCATTATAGTTACTTTTGGAGTCGGTGTCAGCCAAGGTAGGTAGGTAGGTAGTTTACAGCAACAAATACGACACCGATAAATGTTTCTTTCTTTCTTTCTTTCTTTCTATGGTGTGCTACTAAAGCATCCTATACAATTGTTACATCGACAAGTAATAAAATGAGCATATCGTCGAGGTAAAAGAAATCAACCAAATAGGCATTATTGGGAATAACTAAAAATCGGCTTGTCAGATCTTAATAAAATTAATATGGGACCAAATTGGGAACACCAGCTTTCAAATAAAAAAAATACTATCGCAATCCATTCACAAACGGCGGAGTAATCGTGTCACATACATACACAAAAAAAACATACAGACGAAATGAGAACCTCCTCTTTTTAGAAGTCGGTTAAAACGTTTGTCACAAATTAATTACTTTCCGCAGTCGCAGTTACAATATCTTTTTAAGTATTAAAACTGTATGGATATGCGGGAGCAATACATACAATTATAATTATCACTTGAATAGGTACGCTTAAAGTATACGTCTAAAACCTGTCGTGGGCGCGTCAGAAATTAACATGACTTAAAATACGAGTGGCCAAATAATAGCAAACAAATGATAAAATGGACTGAAGTATTTCCTCTTTGCCTATTTATAACTATACGATCAGCTCTTGTGCTATATGGATCAGCTCTTATGCTAACTTGTGCCACTAATATCTGGATAATAGCTAATAAAATAAAGACTAAATAATTTATTGGCAATTAAATTGAATATCTTCCAATCAATCATTATTAGTAGATAGCTAAGACAAGATAACTCGAAACATGCAGAATTACACCACCTTACACGGTGATTGTGGAAAAATTGTGTTTGTGTAGATCGGGTTATGTTTAGGTGATTAGCGCTTATCACTATCACACAGTACCGCTGTTGGCTGGTGAGGTGTGATACGAGATCTACTGATGTTTACTAATTTAAGTAATGATTTTACTGGGGTCGTAGGTAAGGGTAGTCTATAGTAGTAATCTGAATTTTAGGTTCTTCTCAGCGGGCTCGCCTTGGAACCGGTGGTAGATTCAATTGACATTCAAAAAGTTATTTGTTGGTACTATTTTTAATAACAAGCTGGTGAGTTTGTTTATTAATCTTACACGCTTTGTCGATAAAAGTTGTCATGGAGGTAGATGATATCATAAGGATGTGATGTTACCAATCAAGATAATCATCACCAATCCAGACATGACTGTAATGATTTTTATTAACGTTCTTCTAAAATGTGGTTATGTAGTATGTACTTTCGAGTCCCTGTTATTATTCGGCATATTTTTTGCGAGTGTCACAAAACCCCATCGATGATGCGATCACAATAATGATCGTCACGTGAATTATTTATTTATTTTTATTTATTTATTTAACTTACAGTTATAATAAAATAATAATTATTATGTTTGTCCTTGGCGGCATTTGAACCCGTGATCTGTCTACCTATTGTAGACTACTGTACCTTGTTTTATTATTATTACATAGCACAGGCGATCCCTATAATATATACCACTACAGGAGGATAGGATGCCGGTCATATCAGGTGAGGGAGGCGTTGGACCACAGTTCACCTGCGCACTGGCCCAATGTGAAGGAAACCTCACACACCAGCATTTTTTTAAATCTCATCGAGTTTGCTCACGATGTTAAATTTTACCGGTGAACAAGTGATATCATGGTCAGGTGCATGAGAAAATTTAGAAAAACTCATTTTACCGGTGCTCAGGTGAGACTCCAACCCAAATGTTTTAGGTCGAGACCGAGTCTTTATCCTCTGGGGTATCATCGATATTGTTCCCAGATAGAAAACTAATAAGATTAAATATTCATAAAATAACAGAAATAACAGTGTATTTATTGCAAATCGATTTGTAAATACAATTCTGCAAAAGATTCTCAATTTAAGATTAGTCCTAATGAACTTTGGAAGATAAAAATTTAAACCACGCAGTATTAATTACCGTTTAGGAATTCGCTTTTACTTGTCACACCGAGCTGTTATCGTGATACCAGAGCAAAGATCATTAAAGCCCCACAATATACGGGAATAGCTGAAACAATAGTTCTAAGTCAAGAGGAAAACGTTTCGAAACAACATGAAATAGGAAAATACAGAAATATATTAAAAGCTTTGTAGTCTGAGAGCTTTAAGCTCCAATATCAAAGAGCTTCTAATAGGAATCACGGGTTCCTTTGTAGGGTCACGTCCATAGGTCTTTAATTATCTGAAAACAAGATTGGTACATCGCTCCCGGAGCCTGCCGGATCGTTCCCGGCCGATTGTTTCGGGAGAGGATTCCACTTGTCCTGCGGCTTTTAATAACCGGGTCCTTTGTCTTTTAATGTCCCTTTTTCCAATAAACCAAACCATGGAATTTGTTTTGTACGCGTCAAGTTTAGAAATAGCTGAGGATATTGGTGGAGGCTGGTGTTGCTATTATCACAGTATCATTGTTAGTTTGAAGTAGATTTCAATGTTTTAGATAAGACACGTACTCAATGGTAATAATAATAAATAATAATTAATCAGTGTGAAGTTCACCAACCCGCATTGGGCCAGCGCATCGGTGAACTATGGCCCAAAACCCTACTGGCTGGATTTCGAGCACGAGACCCGTGCCCAGCAGTCATGGCACATATAAGGGTTGATATTATTATATATATATAATAATAATTAATCATCAATCACATATCTGCATGATCATAGTTACAAGACAATGATTATTATCATAATCATGAGCATGTATCCGTGTAACAAAATTGTAATTTATTGAGCAACTGGTTCGGATTGCTGTTTCAAAAGTATGGTCGGATTCATTTTTGGACAAGGCCGATCAGCCGGCCTACTCTTGACTGTAGTTCCAATCTCACAACAATACGAATTCAATCCAGTTCCAGTTCCAATCTGGAGTATATTGGTACTCTTGAACAAATCGTGTTTACGATTGAATTTAAATTGGAATCGACGACCGATGTGGCCATTATATTAAAATATAATAACAAAATAAAATTCAACATATTATGATGTTTATGTTTTTTTTAATTAAAATATGTCTCCAATAATTAATTATTATCTATTATAATGTAATTCCTTAAATTAAACCTAAACTTATTTTTTTAAAGCATTAAAAGCAAAATAAATTATTATACATGCTGGCATAATGTGTATTGCTGCTATAAAAAAAAGCTTACGCGCAATTTTGAATAGACATCAAATTTCAAAATATAGTAAACAAAAAAATATAATAGAAATCATCTTCTTTCTTAATTTACCAGTAATGCTGATGCCAAGGCTTTCCAAAATAATAACTGAAGTTCTGACAGACAACATACAAATTATTATTGTTATGTATGTGGGATGGGTGATCAGCAGAAAAATACAAATAGTTATTTAATTACCACTTTTAATCAATTTTAACATGTTCCTTCCGCCCGGTCCCAAGTCAAAAATCCGCCATCTTCCCTTACACTCCATTGAACCAATCAGCGAACATCATTTACCATTCATACTGTCTCTTTCACACATAACTTCTTAATCACTTATCTATCTCTTTCATACAAATACACGTTCCAATTTTCACATCCTACATTCGGCCATACTGACAAGATGACTGTCCTCAGTCATACATCAATCAGTGTCTATCACATAATTACAACATTATTTTTGACATAATAGGTTACACTTTACATCTTTATATCTTAAATTTTTATCTTAGAAACGGAAAGCAAACAATAAATTTCTTTTACAAAACTTATTAAGTCTTAACTTATTAACTTACATTTTTATAAAATACCTTTTACAAAACTTATTAAGTCTAACTTATTAACTTACATCTTTATAAAATAGGTTAGTTAGTATACTTAAGAAACTGCTCATACACTAATGCTCTTACTTTACATAATATGTAAAACCTTAAAATAAATTCACACAAAAACAAACATTAAATCTCTTATACAAAAAATATTAAGTACAAGTACATCTTTATTAAGTAGGTTAAGTAGTAAACTTAATGAACTGCTTTTACATCATTGCCCTTACTTCTTAATTATAATAGGCAAAACTTAGAAATAAGTTCATACACAGAATCTTAAAATAAATGAACACCATGAAAACCTTAAAATAATTAATAAACATCAACAAACTTTAAAATAGATAAGCATCAACTAAACTTTAAATTAGATAAGCATTAACAAAACTTTAAATTCAATAAGTATCAACAAAAGATCAGTCAGGTAAGTACAGGCCATCGTTTCATACAATCTGCAGCAGATAAAGTATTATTAGGTCCCTCAGTGTTAACACTTACCTTTTGCACTTCATAACGGTCATTGCCCTTGACACCTGTGACACGATAAGGTCCTAAAAACTTTGGCTTGAGCTTCATGGCTGTGCCATACTGCGTCCTCTTTATAGCCACCAAATCTCCTACGCTGTACTTAGTGCTGTCTTTTCTCCTTTTATTGTAGTTCCTACTATTTTCTTCTTGTATAAGTTGAATTTGCTCTTTGGCCTTTTGGCGCAACTGCTCTCTCTCTTCTATGAATAAATCTCTATCTTCTTGCATAAGTAGGTTGTGAATCTCTATATCTTCTTTAATCTTCATTCTCTTTCCTATCATCAGTTCGAAAGGTGTACAGTTTACACTTCTTTGGAATGTGCTATTTAGACATTGTTGAACTCTACTCACATGGCGATACCATAAATCAGGTTGTTCAATACATAACTTCGTGAGAACTGATATAATCGTTCTGTGAATCCTTTCAACTTGACCATTTCCTCTTGGAATGCCTGTGGTGATCTTAACATGTTGTATACCTTCTTCTTCACAGTATTGTTTAAATTCCTGGCTAGTAAATGCTGTACCACGATCGCTAATAATCCTACATGGGTTTCCAAAATGTTGTTGGTGTATTTTTAGTTTGTCCAATGCCTCCTTGCTTGTAGTGCTCTTCGTAGGAAAAATCCAGACAAACTTAGAGAATGCATCAACAATAGTTAATAGATAATTATACTGTTTCTTTGTTTCTGTCATAGGTCCCACGTGATCTAGATGAATTGTATGTAGAGGCGAGTCTTCTTTCTCAATGGGATGCAAAAATCCTTCTTGCTTCCCCTCCTTCCTTGAAGCTAAAATACATGGTATGCAAGTTACAATGAAGTCTTCAATACACTTAGCTAAATCTTTAATATAATAATCTTTATTTATTAAATCCATCATTTTCTTTTTCCCAAAATGACCAATGCTATGCACTTGTCTTATCACTTCGTTCTGCATTGCCTTAGGAACAACCAGTAGCTTTTGTGGCGTTTTATATAATAATCCGTTTTCTAAGAAGTAGTCTGAGTATGTTCCACTCTTAAGTATCTCAATTATAGCCTTTAGTCCTTCGTCATTCTCTTGGGCCGTTCTTATTTGGTCATGCATTTTTCTTGTGAGCACTCCTACATAGAGTGGGCTTCGGCTCAGGGCATCTACGTGCCTCATCCTGGATCCTGACCTATGCTCTACTGTGTAGTCATACTCTTGCAGAAGTAAAGCCCATCGTGCAACTCTGGTGACTAAATCCTTTTTGCGTAGAGTCATTTCAAAAGCAGCGCAGTCTGTGACAATCTTAAATGGAATTCCTAATAAATATTTTCGAAACTTCTTCACACCCTCTACAACAGCCAGAGCCTCCAGCTCATAACTAGAATATTTTTTCTCACTTTCAGTAGTCTTGCAACTTGAGTAGTAAACTGGATGTAGTTCTCCATCGTCAGGGCATCTTTGCATGAGAATAGCAGAGTAGGCATATTTCGATGCATCCGTGTGTAACTCCGTGGGTAAATCAAAATGATAAATCTTTAATACCGGCTTTTCACAAAGTCTCTGTTTCAAAATATTAAAAGCTATTTTTTCAACTTCGGTGAACTGAAATGTTTGATTCTTTCTTAGCAGATTTGTTAATGGTGTAGCAATGAGTGCATAGTCTTTGATGTACTTCCTGAAATATGAAGTAAGTCCTAGAAAAGAGTGTAATTGCTTCAATGTTTTAGGCTCAGGAAAGTTCATGACAGCATCAACTTTATCAGATATCGGACTCACTGTACCATTCGTAATTTTGTGACCTAAATAGTCTACACTCCTAGTCAACAATTCACATTTTTTCCAGTTAATCTCTAGCCCATATTCACTAGCAACTTTAAGTACCTCTTTCAACCTTTCTACTCCCTGTTTATAATCTTCTGACATTATAAGAATATCGTCAATAAAAATCAATAAATAACCCTTTGCTATTAGGTCTCTAAACACAATATTGATAAAACGTGTGAAATATTTGGGACAAATTGATAACCCAAATGGAGCTTTCAAAAACTCGAATTGTCCTGCATGCGTTACAAATGAAGTGTACTTTATGGAGTCTTCACTAACATCAATATGGAAAAATGCATTTTTTAAATCAAGCTTACTAAATACTTTGGCACGAGACAACTTATCAATATGATCTTCTATGATGGGTAAAGGAAACTCATCTTTCACCATCTTTGCATTTATCTTTCGGTAATCTACACAAATTCTTGTAGTTCCATTTTTTTCTTTACTAGTACCAGTGGGCTGGCATATTCCGAAAAACTAGGTCTTATAATACCATGGTCAAGCCACTCACCTATTTGCTTATCAACTTCTTTTTCTTCTAAATAAGAAAGACGTCTCGGACGTTGCGCTAGAGGGATGTCGTCGTTTAGAATAATCTTCATTTCGATTGGTGATTTCTTAACTTTTCTCGGAACATAATTACTCACTAATTGCTGGACCTCGTCTTGTATCTGAGCATCTGTAACCAAATATTGAGGACATCCTGCTTCGTTCGCTAAAGCACACAAATGATTTAAACAAAATATATCATTATTGTTTGATTGAGGCAAAACCGTGACTGAACCTTTGTTAAAAACTACTACTGCTTTACACAAAAACTCTTGACCTATAATTATTTCATAAGGCATAATCTCATGGGGAACAATATGAAAAACTGTATCACAACATTGTTTATCAAGTTGAACAAGTGTAACGAACCTTCCAAATGATTTAAATTGCCTGCCACCTAGACCCGTAAACATCGTATCGTCCTTGTCAAAACGTCCAATTCCTAATTCGAAAAACAATCTCTCTGATATTAAATTTAAATCACTACCACTATCTATTAAACTAGTAATACTTTTACCACAAATTAACACATTCTTTAACGATTTATTGCAATTATGCTGCCCGTCATTGTTTACATCGAAGTTGACAGCCGCCATCACATCTTTGGAACATGGCCGCTCGTAGTCGCTTTGTGATTGGCCGTTGCTCCCGCACTCTTGACCCGACGGAAATTGTCTCTGCGCACAGAACTGTTTTGCCGACGCTGGTTTACCGCTTCCTCCGCTCGTGGCGCCACAGGACTCCATATGTGACTGTTTTATCGACACCCGATTCGTTGACTTCACGTTGTCTATGTTCTTCTTGCAACGCAATCCAATATGTCCGAATTCGTTACATCGGAAACATTTAAGTCCTTTTTCACGATCTGGACATTCCGTAGATGTATGATTCATTTTTCCACAGCTAAAACAACGCACCGTCGCCACTGGCCTACCTTGCTTCTTATGGCGACTTGTTTCGCCGCTGGCACTTGAAGAATCTTTCATGATATTGCTCTTAAATGTCTCGTATAACTTGAGTTTTTCTTTTAAATCAGGGTAAGTCGTAACACCGTATAACATCATCTTGTTCGTTTCACGATCATGGATGCCTTCTATTATGTATTGAATAGCTACATAATCTGCTAGCTTGCCTCGTTTGCCCAGTGCCTTCATTTCGAGCATGTAGTCGTAACAACTTTCGTCCTTGCGTTTTTTCCGTTCACTCATCATTTCGTGGATTTGTTTAGTACTGATAACATCTGGAAACTCTCTGAATAGTGCCGCCTTCAATTCTTCGTAGGTCTTAAAGGTTTTTTCGGTACGGAGCCACGCCGCTGCAGAAGAGGTTAAAGTTCGCCTGGCGATAAGTAGCTGCTGAATTGGATTCAAACCGAAAATTTCCGTGTTATCCTCTACTTCTTGAGCCCATTTCACCGCTGTGTAGGTCGCATCTTTACCGGAGAACTTCGGAATCGCCTCTTCGACGTACAACAGGTTATGATTGAATACCGGTGAAATTCGATCATCGCCGCCGTTGCCCGTTTTCTGTCGTTCATCAGGCATGTTTTCGTCGTAGTCTTGTTATTTCAGATATTTGAAACAAATGAATCAGCCGAAATCGTCGTAATAGTCGTAGTCGTTGCCGTCGTAATTTAAATTTCGTCGTTACCACGTGCCGTCATTAGTCTTTATCGTCGTATCTTCAAAATCCACTTGCACAGGTAAATCTCTGCTCCATCCCGGCCGAGCCCCCAAAATTGTGGGATGGGTGATCAGCAGAAAAATACAAATAGTTATTTAATTACCACTTTTAATCAATTTTAACATGTTCCTTCCGCCCGGTCCCAAGTCAAAAATCCGCCATCTTCCCTTACACTCCATTGAACCAATCAGCGAACATCATTTACCATTCATACTGTCTCTTTCACACATAACTTCTTAATCACTTATCTATCTCTTTCATACAAATACACGTTCCAATTTTCACATCCTACATGTATTTTAGTGATTGGTCATCTTGGTGTTTATTTATTGAAAATGAAGTATTTTACTCATAAACATAGGCTTAATTTGTTTACAAAATACTGTGATTTATTTAAATATTGCTTTCTTGGGTTAAAAGATAATAAAAGACCAATTGTTAAGTATTTTAGTACTTATTTTTATAAATACTGTGATTGTAATATAGATTATATCAATCAATGACCAAAAATGTAGACAGGGAAATAAAAACTGTTACATTTAAATAGTGCTACCTTAGGTTGAAAGAGAATAAAAGGCTTATTGTTAAGTATTTTAGTACTTATTTCGGTCCGTCGTATAATTTAATAAAAATATTAGGAACACTTGTTTTATATAATTGACCGTCGTATAATTTATTAAAAATATTAGGAACACTTGTTTTATATAATTGTCCGTCGTACAATTTAATAAAAATATTAGGAACACTTGTTTTATATAATTGTCCGTCGTATAATTTAATAAAAATATTAGGAACACTTGTTTTATATAATTGTCCGTCGTATAATTTAATAAAAATATTAGGAACACTTGTTTTATATAATTGTCCGTCGTATAATTTCTTCCTAAAAAAAACATAACTTTTGCGGCGGTAAACAGTAGATATACATTATTTTTCATACCCATATTATTAGTACAATAGACATTTGGAAATGTCTATTGTACTAATAACTAGTATAAGGGGCGTGTTTAAAATATTATTTTCACCACTCAATACCCCTCTCGAAACGTCCCCATCTTGAAAAATTCCAAAATATTTTAATAAGGATTCCAATTAATATTTAAATGAATCTGCTGCGTGATAAGAAATCACTTTGTAATCCCTGTTGAAATGTCAGCTGTTATTAAATCAGATGGACGTTTTATACTGTTGTAACTAAGGCTTAGTTAGATGCTGAGACGTGTCACTATCATCATCACTTCATCCTGTCTCCGAAGTGTCTACTAGTTTATTCTCTTTTTAATTCATGAAAAATAATGGTAACGCAGTTATTCAAGAGTATCGGATACTTTAACATTTCCGGGAAGGAAATGTTATAAAATATCTGATTGTTAAACCTGTTTTAGGGTGTGTGAACATGCATACGGGCTAATAATTTCCCTGGCCGATTTCAAAGAGACCAATAATAGTAACTACAATTGATGCTGCTAAGTACAAAATCACCAAGTCATTGAAATGTCCTGTGGACCTCATTACAGAACATGGATGTAAGGAGTTCAGGTGTAAGCAGCGCGAGTTCTGCGTGAGCGCCGACCTCACGTGCGACGGCGTCGACCACTGCGCCGACGGCTCCGACGAGGACACCGCTGCGCTATGTCCCGGTGAGACCCCTAGCTCCTGCATCCCTAGACTTATACCCCTAGGCCTCTATAATCCTAGACCCTAAATCTTTATTCCCTAAATATTACCCGTCATAAGAGCAAGGCGCTCTCACATGCATCTGTTCTGCTGCTGTGTTCCAAATAAGAGATATCTAATACAAGATCGACATATTGTATTAGAGCCCAATAGTCGGGCGTTGTATTTAACGAAAGTGCCGAACGATCTTTCATGTATCTACATTACTAGCAAATAGTTGGTCTGTAAACTGAAAACATTTCTGTTTCTCCTTGAGGGTTCTACTAAAGCTTTTTAGAGCAGGGCAAGGCTTGGTCATATGTTTTACTTTTTTATCTTTATATAATGAAACAATTTTTACGGATGTTATCGCGGTTTATTAAGATTTTTACAAGCCCGACGTTTCGGATACTTTACAGCAACCATGGTCACGGGAGGACCATGGTTGCTGTAAAGTAAAGTAAAGGTTGACCATTTAACGTAATAGAATATTATATGAATTGTGTTTGGCGTCATTACAGAGATCGGCAACGGTAGCGCGAGCGGCACGTGGATCGTGGTGGGAGCGGGCGCGGCGACGCTGGTGGCGCTGCTGGCGGCGGCGCTGCTGTGCTGCTACTGCCGCAGCCGCGCCCCCTCGCGCCGCACTCACCTACATTGTACGTTCACCATTGTGTTGACAAGCTATTTTAGCCTAAGACCTAAATATTATAATAAAAAAAAACAAATATTATTCAACAATCACACCACGTTAACCTAGCTCCGTGGTAAGTTTGTCAGAACTTGTGTTACTTGTGGACGGAAATAAATTTTAGAAATTTATATAAATACATACACGTCCATGACCCTGCTAGTGCAGGGTCATGGACCTACACCCATGAATTATCTGTACCTGGCGGGATTCGAACCCGCGACCTCTGCGTGAAGTGTCCTGTAGCCTGACCATTCCACCAGCCGGCCTTCAAATAAAATCTTTTGATGATTTGTTGCAATGATCATGTCATTTACAACCGTTGAAAGGGCAGAAATTAAAAGAAATATTTGTATATTAGTAAAAACTTATATAACCCCAGATTACACTCATAACTCATTTTACCATACGCTACATTTTTCCAAAAAATGAAAAAAAAAAAATACAGAGTCTACCGTCGGCGTCGCCTCTATGCCAACCTGCAGGGAACGCCCAGTGGAAAATGTAATTATGATCACAAGTGGTTCTCACACTATTGTGTACATCGCGACGACGAGACAAGTCGTGTACACACTGCTCCGAACTTCTTGTCCTGTATTGTGTGGAACTGTAGATATTTGTTAGTAGGAGGCATCGAGCATGTAACCGGATTCCGGATTTCCGGAAGGGAAGGTAACGCATCTACATAATCTCTGGTGTGCGGATGTGTATGGGCGCCATAGTCGCCAAAAAGGCTTCGACTGCTCGTTTGCCCTCCTATGCTATATTAAAAAAAATGTGTGTAACTGTGGGATTCTGTGTGCAGTGCAACAGATGGCGAGCAACGGCGCCGGTGGCAAGAACGCTGCCGGCGGCGGCTCTCCTCCTGGCGGCACGCGGCTGCCGGGAAACTGGGCGCACCCTGCGGGCCCGCGCGGGTAAGACACACTCCACTCAACTTCTCCACTAGATAACTAAAATTAAACTCCTGAAGGCATCATCTAAATAGCCAGAATCGAAAGAGGTAACCAGTAAAGGTAATTTGTACCTTTTGACATTATGTCAGGGCCCGAGGGATAGGTCCTGGAAAATCTCTTTGGGTCTCGCAACGAATATAATAAAGTGTATTGAGGAGACATCGGAAATATTCAGTTTTGATATTTACACAAGGTGATGACTCGTACCATGCGCAATGGATCGCAGATCATTTAATACCAAAGGCTCTGCTGCGCAGCACAACGCCGAGCACAGCGTTCACTGTTATCAGTTCTATTGCGACCTGCGGTACGAACAGATGGCAGGATGGAGAAGGCGCGTAAAGTAATATATAATACTCTAGATTTTCTCTTGTATGAAAACCAGAGCTACAAAATATCTTGTAAATTTAGAGTCATAAAAATCATTTTAGCAGTTACTGGGCCTATGTCTCGCGAAACAAATAAATCGTTGAAGCATACCGAACGATCGACTATGATCTTTCTTTTCATAGATCATGTGCTAGTACGTCATTGATGTACGTGGGCAATACGAGTATACCTGAGAATGTTACTGCTCCCCCCTTGAAAGATAACCGGTCGGGATACTAAAGTATGTTGTTTCTTATAGTGTGTGGTGTGTGCAGGTACAGGGCGGCGCGCCCGGGCCGCCTGCGGGCGCGGGCGCAGCGCTGAGCGGCGCCCCGCACAAGGACGAGTGGTTCGTCTGAGGCGGCCCGGTCGGGCCCGCAGGGCGGGGGCGCCGTACCGGCCCCCTACCGCTCCCAACTGTCTCTCCGCCACGCACGCACACACATGTATTCCGTTTTTATACTTTTCATACTCTACATCAGACTCATCTGAACATCGATTACGAAATTATTATAATAGTGTGCAGTCGTAAGGAAACTCAGCCAAAGAAACGTACAATAAACATTCCTACGCTGTTTCGTATTTTTGCTATATAGTTAATATTAATTACTTACTATTTAATAACATCGACGTTTATCTGATATCCAGACACTAGGTCTAGGTACCTACTACAAAAAAGTAAAAAATAAGAAAAAATATAGTTTTGGTCTACATGAAATAGTTACAGACGGATTTTTCTTGCGATGTCACGCCATCCTGTTGATGGATCTAGGTTTAAACGTCGATGTAAAGTAGTAATTTTTGTCGCTGCACCCCTAGTTTGGTTATTTTCTGAGAGTACTCTATTTTGTATAGACTTACGATCTTTTTCCTATCGAATGCTAGATGGCGCTGTCAATAAACTCTTACAAAGTAATTGTTCAAATTAAAGTACACTCTCAAAAAAACCCACTATGAGTGCAGTATTAACTAATAGTGTTGCCATAAATAATTAATAATAAAACATGTGTTCAATAAAGACTTACAGTGCACCGGTGTGAGCGTGTTATATAATATACCAATCTTCCGCCTTTTGTTTAATTTACGGCAACCAGAGAAAGCGATCGCTTCAATAGACGCAGCCGATGGCGGATGCTGTTTAGTCACATATCTCGGTCTTTGGGATCATTGGGAATATATTTGAATCTTATAACCTTCATGTTATTATATAAGTATAAAAATATCGGTTGATCTGTATATCGAAGGAAAAATCTTTACATATCTGTTATCTAATGATATTTTAATTGATGTACCCATAAACAATAGTGCGGTCCTACCATAGATATTTTGATATCTTTTTAATGACATTTACTGGGCTGTGGCGTAACCATAAACGAATTGAATCATGTTTAGTAGGCAAATAATATGATCACATTGTAAAATCAGTTTGATTTACGAGAAACGCTTTTACTATCAATGAATAGATGGCGCAAATTTAATTAACATACCTCGATCCATGATCATATATAAATAAAGGCGCTTTTTATACTTTTATTAATAATATATATTGTGTTTATTGCAATAAATGGGTACAGAATGATTTGGACTAGGTACCGCGACAACCGTTTGCAGAACCAGCCGTACGGTATCTCGTGGGTTTCTCGATTGTGTCGCGTCCCGGGTGGAGCTCACTCGACAAGTATTGATAACGGACAATTGTATCGTTCGTTCTGTTCTCGATTTCATTGTAACAGTAGATGTAAGGTATATATGAGAGATAGGCGATCCTATCGGATGTAATGTAATATCGGTGATTAGTGTATTCCTGTAAAGCTGTTTGTATACGTCTATTGGATAGCTGTAGCGTGTGTAGACGATTGAACAGTGTAAAGCCTTCCCGGGCCCGGTAGCCGGTTACTGACTCGACAATACGCATTTTTAGAATATTTTTCAATCGAGAACGCGTTCGGTTCTAGCGTTAGAATGATTTTCAATTTATAGTGGACATAGAAATTTATATTGTGAGGAATCTTGTAAAATTTAAAATATAATCTCTAAGTAACATATTATGATACAGTGAACGTATAATAATGTAAGTGGGTCCGGAAGGATCGTAAATTAAATATTATGGATATTTTCGTGTGTACGATGTTCCTGTCAATACTGGGGCGTCACCCGTCTGTTGCTCGTCGACCGCGACACGGTCGGGGGATGGTCGCCGTCGCCGCGGCGAGAGCTGCCAGGGCTGCGAGCGGCCGGCGATGGCCGATGAGGGCGGGCGACGAGAGCGCGTCCACGACATATCACTACGCTAGCTGGACGCGCCCTTCGTCGCTGCAGCGCTTCGCGGCGCGGTCCAACCTCGTATCTCCGTGGCTGCGAATTATCTTTAACTGTCTCATAGTTCCATTAATTTCAACAGTGTTAATAAATAACTAAGCATTTACCTTCAAATACGATAATAATTCTTTGTTCACATTTTACTCTTGGAACCATATTATGTTTTATGTATGTTTAGTTTAAAAGTTAAAAATGTTTCGCGCCACCGGAGCTGTGAAAGTTGTACGGAGACGCGGACGTTCGAACAATCTATCCGAAGTATGTATGTACTATGTAATACCTAATTTTAGTGAAGATTTTTTAGGTGAATTTTTACTCGTTTAGTGGGGTTCACGCGTGTCGTGGGTGTCCAGTTTTTGGTGTTACGATTAACGCAGTGTAAATTTAACAATATGACATTAAACATTTTTGGCTTATTGTTCGTATTATTGAGTTGTTATTCACATGCCCACAATCCCTGTTATAACTAGATACGTACGAGTCATCATACAACCTAGTCTTGTGATAAGAGTTTGCGCCGAAATCATAAAAATATAATAAATTATCTAAAGGCATATCAAATTTTATCTGGGGTGAAAGCTTTTGGGAATTAAACACGAGGTGCTAGTGGTATGCGCAAACATACAGACAAGTTCACTTGGGACTAACAAAGAACTCATTCATGCTTTGTCTATCTTGAAGACAACATAAGGACTGACACCGAGACTAACCCCCTCAGTTATTTTGGGTGCCAGTTATTCTGAAATACACATAAAAAACTGTTTCAATGAAAAGATAATCATCATCATCATCATAATCAGCCTCTATCCTTCCACTATTGAATAGGCCTCCCTCAATTAACGCCAAGACGGCCGATCCCTTGCTACTCGCATCTAACACGGACCGGCCACCGCACGGAGATCGTCTTCCCACCTGGTCAATGGCCGACCAACACTTCGATTACCTAAACGTGGCCTCCACTCTAGAACCTTATTGCCCCATCGGCCATATGAAGAGATAAGCGAGGCGTAAATTCCTTAAATCCATAAAACATGAATTTCTGCCATAAATGCCACCTCATACAGGTGGCATTTATTACCAATGGCGCAGGTTAACTACACAGAGAAGCTAAAGAGTGTAACTATATAGTATATGTATAGAAATGTTGGGAGTATTAAAGGTTATTATGGCAATATATATATATATATATATATATATATATATATATATATATATATATATATATATATTACTATATTTGATTCGCAAACTTCCTTTAAATGCAGCCTTTTTTCTGATGTTGAAATTAATACAGTTGAAGTACGGAAAAAGCTTTAGCGGGAAAGTAATTATCGCGTTGACTTTGAGTAGTAAGTCTTCTTAACTTATAAAGATTATAATCGAGATTTTAATCTCTCCGCTTTCTGTTGTATATAGTACTATATAGTTATATAGTTATATAGTACTATATAGTTATATAGTACTATATATTTATATAGTTATATAGTACTAGCTATAACAAAAGTCGTCTGAAACTATTGTTGGCCATATATTTATATATTTATCAAAGGAGCCTGTTGTAATCATAGTAGCAACAACTCAAATACACTTCCAGCCTTACATCACATAGGCGTTAGCATTTTCAATCTACAGATGATAATAATATGATAGATCACATCAAAGACTAATATTTAATAACCATAGAATCACATCCAACCCTGGACGTCTAGCTCGACATGGATCCTCTATAATCACTCAAAATAAAGATAACAAGTAATACAAACAATATTATGATAAAACACTATGGCATAAAAACTACAGATACACTTGACGTTCATTGAGGGAGGCCTGGAGGATGTTCAGCAGTGGACGGATAGAGGCTGATGATGATGATGATGATGATACTAAACACGCCATCTGTTGGGACGGCTGGGAACTACGACGTAAGCTTGCTGACCCGGCATTCACTGAATTTTACGTTGTTAAGCTTTTTTAAGCTTTTCACATTATAAAGTTCTTATATTTTTTATTTAACAATAAATATTAAGCAGTTAATTATCAAACAAATCAAATGATAGAAAAATTAATAATCAAACTTAAAGATTTACAAATAATATAGTGTCTTGAACTTTTTGGTAGTATTTTCGGAAAGCTCTAAAAGCTTGCTCAGTTACTCTCAGCCGGTCGCACGGAGTGCACGTGTTTACGATTCCGATTTACTTCGCGATCTTTCGTATATCTTGTTCTGTAAATAAATAATAGTGTTTTAGTTTTTCATAATATAAATCTTGTTTGTTATACAAGTAAATAAGTTATTTGGTCCTATTTTAGTATATTAATGGACACGGATGAGGCGGTAAAGTGAAGTGTTGGGATAAAAGTGTAGTGCAGTAGTGCTGTGATGGTGTAGGATGTGGCTGCGGAAGGTCCTGTTGGTGCTGCTGGTGTCAGCGGCTGCTGGGAAGGGCAAGAAGAACCGTCACCACAAGCCTGGTAAATTTAGGTTCATTTTACGACTCTAATAGTTCGCTAGTTTTTTATGAAATTATCACGGATTGTCTTAAGTAGGTTTTTAAGTGATTTATGTATCTTATATGAGCAAGTATTATTTTATATTATATGTTAATTATTAGATAAAAGTTAATAATGAAAGATAATACCTTAATTTGTTGTTGCTACATACTTTTAGAATTCATGTACCTACGTAGATACTTGGAAATACAATAAAACTCTAGATACATGTAAACCAGTATATATAATGTACTCTGTGAAGTAAACGTAGAAGAGAGAGAAAGACGAGTCTAATAAGTTCTAGATTATAAGTTACAGAGTCAGAGTAAAAGGCTGATACAAGAGAAGATGCTGCTCAGACTGCACTAATGCTATTGCTATCGTTACTACATAATTGTGGTAATGTAAATAAGTAAAACCCTTAAAACTAAAGACAGAACATTATTGAGTCGTTTTTATCTACAATACGATGTTGTTCAAAAGCCTCTTTAGAGTTTACTGCTTTTTTTATTATACGCCGGGAAATGCTCTGAGGCATCCCGCGGGAGAGTGGGGACTCTCCAGGCGGGTAGGTGTTCGCAGCTCTACCCACAAAATCCCCGCGAGAACCAATTCCGCCTTTGTTGAGGTGCCCCGGATCTGTTGAGCAAACAGGGCACCTCAACGGCTAGTCAGTTCCCAAGGGACCACCTCCACCTCCACAGAGGGGCTGTCCCGCACCACAGAACAACGTCGGGACAGTACGAGATGATGTTCCCATCCTCGCCCCTTGTCCCCTCCTGCTCTTTTGTCCCCTCTTCTTATAAGAGGGGTACACAGAGCAGCTCCCTCAGTTCAATTGGCTTCGCCCAAGGTGCTGGGTTCACCTTCTACTGAGACCACCGCCACGACAAGACTTGAACCACATGGTGGTGGTGGGGTAGTCTACTGCTGAACACAGGGTATTGTAATCATAACAACTACTTTTACTATATTTCACCAATAGTATAAACGGAAGTAGCAGTACAACAAAAGAACACACACTTTATTGTTATGCAGTGTGCTTAATTATAAAAGAAAATACTATAGAGATTCATCTATACTTACCTATGTCGTGTGAAGCCGACCTTGGCCGAAGGAATATAATACGACGTGATGACCATACTTGTATATTTAGATAAATTTAAGTTATTACACGCGTGACGCGAGGCCAGGCAACTTGTACCTATTTAAAAATTGTGTAGGTATATACTCTGTATAGGATCTTTGAATAAACATGGACTTCGTCTCACATTTCCTGAGCAATTTACAATTATTTACATAAGGTGAAAGGTGTAAGTAACGTAAATAACAGATCATTATCTACATAAGAATTTTAACTCATTGGCGCTATCATTGGCGATATCATTGGCGCTATCATTGGCGATTTCATTGGCGCTATCATGGCAATATCATTGGCGCTATCATTGGCGCTATCATTGGTGCTATCATTGGCGCTATTATTGGCGCTATCATTGGCGATATCGTTGGCGCTATCATTGGCGTTATCTGACACCGGGATATCATCCGGATACCAGGACTAGGTGGTATCGTCGTTGTGATGTACAAGACCTTCGTACCCACACTTAGATTAACTACCTTTAATACAGCAATAATGAAGTTCTGTTATTTATCCTAAGGGAAATGTTCAATAGGTTTCGTCCTCCAAACGAATTATATCTAATTGATGTGCCTACGGGTAATATGTCGGGATACCAAATACCCTACGTGTTGATCACGTGATCGACTCAGCATCCGCCTTCTGTGGTATTTTGGGTGATTGATATTTCAATTACAAACTACATCATCCAAATAAACTTTATCATTTTTAATCCGTACAATTTGAATTGAACGTCAAAGGGCTCACCGGCATTTTGTTTTGGTGTGTATTCACGGCCTATAATATATATGTAGCAGTATATGATAATGAATGGACTAATAAAACATCAATTACTTTATTTGCGGTGCTCAATATTTCGATATACGAATGCATTTTTATGAATGACGCAGGGAAATGCTTTTTACCCCAGGTGGGTTTCTAACTTATGTGGGACTCGCACTTGGTGCCTGTCCTGGAGTGCCCTAATCAAACTAAAACCACTACGAACACCTTCAGCCGCTTTTTGAGAGTCCCGGATCTACAGGCAACAAGATCACCTCAGTGACCTTCTGGTCCCGGATACTCCTGGTAAGAGGGAACTGCCCGACCGCAAGTTCTCACACTGACGTGGCACGAGCACAGGTGCGTTACTGGAGGCGCATTAAGTAGCGCCTCCTACGCATCCCCGTTCGTCGCCAGCAGGGGTAGGCCTCATCGGCAGCCTTCTATCTCTCCAGCTCGTCAGCCCCCTTCTGGGACATTACTGCCTCGCAGAAAGGAGACAATAGCCATCTAAGACTTGTCCCCGAGCATCGCGGTAATGATGTTCAGATGACCGATGTTACACTGCGATTCAGCGCCGCCCATCTCGGGCACACCTCGAGGGTGTACTGGGCTGAGTCCACCGCCGCGCCACAATCGTGACACACTGTCACCGTCCGCCACATGTACGAATGCATTATTTGCAAGCTTGTGAAGATAAATAAAAACCAACCCGTTCGAAATAGTTTTAGTAGAGAAAAGAACATTGTTAATTAAAAATATCCATATCCCGGTCAAAGCCTGTATAAACCTATCAGGGTATTGAAATAACAGTAGCTGGATTCCCCGTAGTCCCGTATCCTGTGTACATTACACAAACAGCTCATCCCGGGAGCGCTTCCAGGAACCAACCAACGTGACCAGCGTCCCGGATCTGGTTTCATATTGGTTTCTGTAAACCATCTTCGTGGTAGAAATATTTGTAAGGGTTTCGTGGTATTTGCGACCATGGGAGAGATGTTCAGATGTTTCGTAATTGATATAAACTATGAAATATTTACCGATTGGAGGGGTACTGCATCTCTAGGCTTGCAAGCCAGTACTACTAATTTGTTTATATTTTTCTTCATATTAATTGTATCCTGGCATCGCACAAAAAATGTTTCAGACAATATTCATAGAGAATTTTATGCTCTACATTTTTTATAATGAATACATTTAATATAAAAAAAAATCATAAGAAGCGAGATATTAGCAAAAAATATTTTTGTGACTTTTAATCTTGAATATAAAGCTTTCCAGCATCTTTCATTCCGAGGTGAAACCCTTTATATGACTGCACTAATACTACTAATACTACACTAAATACCTAATTGACCTTACTAAATACTTATTACTACTAATACTAAACTAAATACCTGATTGAAAGAAAGAAAGAAACATTTATTCGACACAAACAGGAGACACACATAGACATAAAGATATACACAGAAAAAACATTTTTTATCGCATAAACCTAAGTAAGTAGGACAAAAAAAATTATATAAAAAAAAGTCTCACGTTTGTTTTGCTCAGAGAAATATTAAAATATTTCTCTTTTACTAGTGAAAGCAGTAAGCACTCTACTAGTAAATAATTTTGATGACGATTTAATTACAAGGACATTGTTAAGAGCGGCAATGTCATCTATTGTTTTAGCAAAACAAAATCGTGATGCACTACGTTATCAGCGCCACGTGATCACGTAGAGCGCTGGTCCGGTTTGTCGATGGTGGGCCGGACAGGTGCAGAGCCCGCGGGTCATACTCGATCGATATCGGTTATGAGAGCGCTTGGTCGTTATAAGATCACATCTTTGAATATTAAGAACGTAAGAGTTTTGTTTTATCGTATGATACGGAAATTGATAAGTATAAAAAAAGAAAATAAAAGATGATCTTAGTTGAGAAAGGAGTGAAAAGAAGACGTTGACGAAAGAAGATACGTAAAGAAAGTCTAAGTCCCTCTTATAATTGATTACTAGAAACAATTATACTGGTTAGCTGATATTATTAATATAATAAATAATATACCTATAAATATTAGCCACCAAGTGACAACTTCTTTAACCGCGTTTAGGACTTCTTGGTAGGGGAAAATCTTATAGGCTGGCGACACCGACACGCTAATGTGACATTATGACGGTAACATGAAATTTCATAATGTCATAATTCTAAGTCATAAGTTTTCATTGTCATAAGGATATGACAGGCAATTGAAATGAATAGTTTAATATTGATGTTCATATAAATCACAGAGAAATGTAAGTCTTTGTTTAAGATTAATATCGATTATGAGCTGGTTTTAAGGTTTTAAGGATTTCTGTTCCGATACTTCAAATATTTTTCTAGAATGTTTAAAGCTTTGTTTATTTGTCACATAGGTTTAACGACGATGTTAGTATCGATTTCATAGAAATCTCAAACTTGTATGTTAATGATATTGACCTAGGATCGGTTAACTGTTAACGATATTTCCGTAAAAGGATGCTTGAGAGTGATGTCGGACGTTGTTTTTATATCTCTTTGACAAGTCTAGCCTCGTGTCTGTTCATTATTTCATTGTTATTCTCTATTCTAATTTATGTTTCGTTTTTAATTTATATCCAGGTAATAAAATTATATAACACACACAGTTATACAAGATTTTTAAAAAGCTTGTCGTTATAGTTCTTGTCTGTTGTCTTACAAAAAGACACTAAATTCTTGTTAATTAATATTGCTAGCTAATACAACTGGTTGACAAGACATTCGTAGACAACGCCTTACGCCTATATATCGGGCTCCGCGAAGTAAAAATGAAAATGGAAAAATCTTTGTTATAATAGTTTGAATAACTATATTAATATAAAATCTTTTATTAGGTACTAGGTTTCTCAATATTTTCCCATCCTACAGTATATGAGGGGGGGGGGAGGGTATAAAAGTCAAGGTAATAATAAAGACCTACTCCCAACAGGAAGGTGTAGAGAATGCTTCGTAAACCAGTACGGCGGGTTGGGAGAGACGCCGGCCGGCACGTGAGGCCGGGTGATTAGTTTGTATTACAGCGGTCATTTGTACTGATAACGTATTTTTAATATTATATTACGTTCAATGTTTAAAAGATATTGAGACATTATACTATATATATAACGACATTATACTATATACTAATACATATAAATTAATCAGTATTGGTAATATTTTCAGTATTTACATTTATCTTTTACTGTGGTATGAGGTACCGCCTCCCCCCATGCTTCAAGCCTTGTCGTGGCGGTGGGGCTCAGTAGCCTAGGGTGTGCTTAGAACCTTGGGTGAAGCTAATTGAGCCGAGGGAGCTGCTCTTTGTACCCCTCTGATAAGGAGACGGAACAAAAGAGCAGGGGGGCAAGGGGCGAGGATGGGCACCTCACCCCATTGTACTGTCCCGAGGTTGGGAGGAGTTGTTCTGTGATGCAGGACAACCCCTTTGTTCAGTTGGCGTCGGTCCCCTGAGAGACTGACCAGCCGTCGAGGTGCCCTGTTAGCTCATTAGATCCGAGGCACCTCACCAAAGGCGGCATTGGTGGCACTCACCGGGTTTTAGTGGGTAGAGCGTCCACCTTAAGGGCGCTGCGAGTCCCATATACCCGCTTGGGGAGACCCACTCTCGCGGGTTGCCTGAAAGCATTTCCCGGCGTAAAAGGAAAAAAAAGGGGTACCGGTGTCAACTCTCATCGGTATTAGAATAACCGATATTCTCATTTTGTTTGACATGTGGACCAAACACACATCTAAACATGGCCAAATATGGCATGACTTGATAGCAGAGAGCGGCTCAAAGTATAATGATTCTGGATATCGTCCACGAATTAGCTTTCTTAGAGTTTCTTTAAATATTTTATGCCAAAGTTTGGTAACCGTGTTGTGATGTCTGACATGCGGGTCTAACTTACAGTGGCTAGGCCTTACTTCAATATAAATGCGAATGATTGAGAGCTTATAAACATGGGTTCCCAACCCATACAATCCATCACACTCTCCGCCCATCCCGACGGGTAGATGTTTGTTAATCACACAAAAACTACTGAACGGAATTTGTTCAATCCTTATATTCTATATGAAAAAGAATAGAATGTAGATACATTGTATGTATATATGTGTAATATTCCACTCGCACTCAATAAATTACAGTAAGTTCAATGTTAAATGTTTCTTTGAGTTTAACTAAATGATAACTCTAAAGCTCTCAAACGAACCCGCTGACTACACATAAAACACAAATCAGTATTATAAAATATATGATTGTTATAAAAAAATCAATCGGCGCCTACTTTAATCAATAAATTTCCTAACAAAGGGCATATCAATTATAGATTTAGCCGAGTCATTCGTTTGATGCGTAACGGGCGAGTGAAACACTCCCTATTATGAAGGGACGAGTCTGGCAGGTACACAGGTACACAGGTAGGGCTGTTCCCGGAAGGGTATTGTTTAACACAATTAAGCACGTTCCAAGCAGGTTGAACGTTTCACACTTGTGTGTAAACTTCTAATTTTGAAGTGTTTAATTAAACATTTAGTAGAACTTTAAAAGTAGCCCAAAACCAGTGTCGTGTAAAGTAGCCGTGGTCTTCACCCCCGAGCCCCGACCCACGTAGACGCAGACTTCTTTTGCAATACACGAATATAGACTTACTTATATAATTTGATGATGACCTGTATCATTATTAAAATTACTTTACTCACGTTCACGATTTTGACGATAAGATAGTTTTGGTCCCGGAAAAAGGAAGGTTTATGTCCTATTATTCTTTTTCTCTAATTTTCCGATCATGATACTTAATGATTTTTGAAGTTTAAATTTCTTTTAGCGCGGTACGCATATTTTTAGATAAGATAAAATCTCTGAACCTGCGATACCGCACACGAAAACGCTGGAGACACAGTTTGACGTTTATATGACGTGAACTCGCGACACCGCACGCGAATCGCTGGAGACACAGTTTGACGTTTATATGACGTGAACTCGCGACACCGCACACGAAACGCTGGAGACACAGTTTGACGTTTTTATGACGTGAACTCGCGACACCGCACGCGAAACGCTGTAGACACAGTTTGACGTTTATATGACGTGAACTCGCGACACCGCACGCGAAACGCTGGAGACACAGTTTGACGTTTATATGACGTGAACTCGCGACACCGCACGCGAAACGCTGGAGATACAGTTTGACGTTTGATTTATTTAAATAAGATTATGCAATATTTGTTTTGTACATTGTGTTGCTTCTAAATTATGTAATTCGGCCATTTTATGCGCAGTTTAAATTGTATAGGTTGTCATAATCTTTTACAGCCTTTGTATTACAGGTATGTATTTGAATTTAATTGTTTTGTTTTCACTTCTATCGGCAGTCCTTGTGACTGGTTGTTTTTTTTTATTATATTATTTGCGGTTGACTTTGTTCTATGTTGAGTATAATTATCTCCGTGCCAGTTAGATGGTAGTGGCGGGCTTCGGCCGTCTTGGCGTTCAATGGATGAGACCTACGTGTAGCAGTGAATTTTGACCAGTGATGTAGTGACGTGAAGTGCCAGCTAAAGTGTATAGTATGTATGTTAAGTATTTGTCTGGGGCACGGATTTTCTCTGGGCTGAATTGGACCATACGCTACCTCTAAATAAACGTGTGGTCAACCAGGTGGGAAGACGATCTCCGTGCAGTGGCCGGTCCGGATGCTAGTGGCAAGGAATCGGTGGTATTGGCGTTCATTGAAGGAGACCTATGTTCATATGTTCAACAGTGGACGGATAAAGATGATGATGATTATGATGATAAAAATCGAATTAGAAGAGAATTAACAATAAACAAAGCCAAACACATGCACACACTTTATATTATCATTTTTAGTTAGAGGAGTGAATTGAATTTGATCTATGGTCATAATAATAGTATTTCTCACGGAGCCAGCGCACTTGACCCGGGTTCAACATCATCATCATCAGCGTGTTGAACAGATAACACGCCAGTCACGAGTAAATCGCTTCAGCTTTGGACATATTAATTGAATGTACCGTCGGCAAAAAAATGGTGCGAATAGTTTTTATATATTATGGTTTTTATAATTTAATACTATAAGTGATTCTTTATAAATATCTTTCAAGACGTAGTTTATTGATTTTATATATTTTTGGTTTATTACCAAACCTTCAGAGCTTTCCTTTGACCCCACCACCAGTGACATTGGATTACTTAAGAGTTTTACATAAAATTTAGTACAGGAACTTTTTTACTATGAACGCTAGGACATTTTAAATTTTACCAAATTTATTTCAGATGGTTTTATCATAAAAAGTGCGTGCGTACAAAGTAAAACTTATTTGGCAAACCAATTTTTTTAAACGTTTATATTTAAACTAATCTAAGGCTTTAAATTTCCGAGACTTACGTTGCGACGTTCGTTCTAGACGTTCGCTCTATCTCACTTTCTCACTTGCTTGCTCTCTACTCTCACTCCATGGCTATGTACTTCATGCTATGTTCGCCCGTTCTCATTTTCTCTCAATCGGTCTCAATTACACTCTTCCTCTTCTTATACAAAAACGTTGCACATTTACGTGACGTTTCATCCGTAAAAATTTTACCCTCATGCGCGCAAAGAAGTTTCACTTCAAAACTTACAAATAACAACTGTATACAGTTTACTAAGGTCTGTGCCCAGTGGTGCCAGTTTTAAAACGTTAAGTTTTATTTGTTGTCCATACGCCGGTTGTCTGGTGTCTGTCAGCCTGTCACCGGTAATGGACACCGGCGGACCAGCGCCGACTTCATTACGTTTTTAAAGTTCTCCACATCAACAGGGCTGTACATGGGGCGACAATACCCTTCTAGACGGACTACTAAACGGAGATCGTTATCCAATCTATCTGGTCTGTTAGTACCTACTAAAAGATGACTGGCACAGTTCAATAATGTTTCTTCCACCAAATAACTTACCTGTATTACTAAAAAAGAAAAATGACAGTGTAATTACTGGCATTGAAATTTATTTGCTATCCTTCGTATAAGATGTGACATCTAAAAATATCGTTAGATGTAGGTATGTCTGCTTATATTATACTCTTGTACTCATCAATCAATAAACAACTAAATAATCATTCTCTATCCTTTTTACGTATAATTCACATACTAGTCGGTATTTGTATAAATACTAGGAAGTGCCTAGCCACTTAGACTTCTAGACTAGTTCATAGCCTCGCCGTCCTCCTCAATGAAGCAGACAGGAGGGGGAGGGGAGAGGGGCACAGAATAAATAGTACTAGAGCACCCGGGAAGGGAGACAGATTTAGTCCAGACCACCCCGCGCCGAAACGGCTTTCGTCAATAATCGGGAAATATGATTGTCAACTTTATTGGCAGGTATTATGGCTGGGATTGTAGTAGTTTGGGAAGGTGACTTCAGTAATCCGTGTTTCAGCGGTGTGAGTCACCGGTCGCTTACCTCGACGGGACAATATGTTTGTGATATCGTGTTAATAGGTTCAGATCAATCGTGTATTAAAATGGTGACCAACAATGTTGTATGTTCTAGCAACTTACAAATATATTAAAATGGTGACCAACAATGTTGTATGTTCTAGCAACTTACAAATATATGAAAATTACAATTAGTTAATTATTAGATCGGTCGTCTTGGCGTTCTTTGCCTGCTTCTTTCTGCCGTCCACTGCTGAACATAGGCCTTCCGCCTATGTTCAGTAGTGGATGGCAGAAATGCATTGGCACTGATAGTTTTGAAAACGCTTTCATAGGAACGAAACAGACTGAAAGAATCGAATAATAAAAGAAACATTATAAATATCTTTTTTCTCGGAAGGGCTAAGGACTTTTCCGCCTGATGGCCTTTAAGCTCAATTGGAAAGGTTTTCCGATACGATTAGGGCGGAATTGGGACTTCCCCTTCCGGTGACTACGTCTTAACTACTGTGCCGGGGGAGATAAGTATCCGTAACACACATCACAGTATAAACTATAATGTAAATATTATTCTGAAATATTGTTCTATCCTTTCTAAAAAAAATCTAACCCATGACTTGACTGATTAGCTATACATATTGAACACAGTAAATATGTGAGAGTTAGCCTCAAACAGTTACAGGCTAAAATGACATAGGGTGGTGAGTCCTAGTGGGACGTGGCAACAGATTGGCCGTCTTGGTGTTCATGGAGGCATATGTTTGACATGAAAGCCCAACTTGACTATTTCCACGAGAGTGTTGTGAGTTTTAGTTCAACGAGACGAGATAAAACCCCGCCATGGTCTATTTTAATTCTAGTAAAGTCTCTTGGAAGAATGCTGCATCGTTACATCAACAAAGTTCTGGCAGAAAGCAGGTTGATGCTCTGACGTTAGTCTATAACGCAGGTGAGGTCTGAGACGAATTGTCATAATTTATCAGCGGGTCATGCTGGCGCTGTGAGGGCTCGTTAGCGTTACCGCGGTAATTTCCCGATCAGCTGGCGGGGAAATGAGTACCAGTTTATCTGGCCTCTGCTATCTCATTACCATCCGTTAAAATCTAGTAAAAAGAACATATTTTATATGAATATTGTATTGGAGTTAAGAAAGTGTGTTTATATACATTTGTATTTTGTAATGTAGATATACAATATATACGTATATACGAGTACGTGGGTAACACTGAAAATGTTTAGAACTGGCCAGTTAGAAACATTGAAAATGAAAACTTTTTTTGAATTTCAATTTTAGAACTCTTTGGTAACCTAATGTAGTAGGTATATTGCATTCATTTGTCATTTGTTTTTGTGAATTGGCGGCAAATCTAAAACTCTTGTTACACGTGAAAATGAACATAACGCGAGAAAATTTTCGGTCAATGATTTATTATGACTTTCGTTGTGGGCTTACTCAACAACAAAGCTAAAATAGGCTGCGATTAGCATTTTTTAATGAAGCCCCATCTCGTGCCACTATTTGCAATTGGTTTAACGAGTTTAAGCGTGGACGTAGCAATCTCAGTGATGATCCGCGTGAGGGACGTCCTTTAACAGCGACTACTGAAGATAACATCAGTGCTGTGCGACGCATGATAGAGGAAGCTAAGAGCAGAACCTATCAGCAGATACGGGCAAGCCTAGGCATTGGTATGAGTCAAGTTCAAAAAATATTACACGAACATTTAAGCGTCAGGAAGCTTTGTACCAGATGGATTCCCCATACTTTAACCGACGACCAGAAACGCCTCCGCATCGACTGGTGTCGCCAAATGTTAGATAAGTTCAACGGCGGTAACTCAAATGCTGTATTTGACATCATCACAGGTGATGAAAGCTGGATATATTGCTACGAACCCGAAACCAAAAGACAATCAGCTCAGTGGGTGTTTCCTTTCAAAGATCGGCCAATTAAGGTAAAGAAAGGAAGAAGTCAAGGAAAAAAGATGATTGCCTCATTCTTTGGTCGGAATGGTCAGTTCGCGACAGTTGTGCTAGAAGATGGAAGAACAGTTACTGCAGACTGGTATGTCAATCGCTGTTTGTCTGTTGTCTTGGAAAAAAATCGACAGCAGCGCCCTCGAAGCAGGATCCTCCTTCACCACGATAATGCTTCAGCGCACTCCGCAAAACGGACTGTTGAATATTTGACTATGGCAGGTGTCGAGATAATGAGTCATCCGCTTTACAGTCCTGACCTGGCGCCCTGCGACTTTCATTTATTCCCAAGAACTAAAGATAAAATTCGAGGTATTCGCTTTACGAGCTCTGAGGATGCGGTGAAAGCGTACGAAAATGCCATAGGAGAGACTCCTAAGGAAGAATGAGCCCACTGCTTTTCTCAGTGGTTCATGTGTAGAAAGAAACGGAGATTACTTCGAAAAACAATAAAAGTATTGGCAACTTTCTACATTAAGCCGTTTTTCATTTTCTAAACATTTTCAGTGTTACCTAGGTATACGTACGGTAACCTTCCTTTTATTTCTTTAAATCCGGGAAATGCTCTGAGGCATCCCGCGGGGGAGTGGGTCTCCCCACGCGGGTATGTGGGACTCGCTGCGTCCGATAGCTGCTAAGTGAACGCAGCTCTACTCACTAAAACTCGGCGAGTGCCACCAATGCCGCCTTTGGTGAGATGTCCCGGATCTAATAAACAAACAGGGCACCTCAACGGCTATTCCGCCCATTTAAGGGACTGACGCCTCCTTCACAGAGGGGTTGTCCCGCACCACAGAACAACCCCTCCCAACGTCAGGACAGTACAATGATGTGAGGTTCCCATCGTCCCCCCATGCCCCCTGCTCTTTTGTCCCCTCTTCTTATAAGAGGGGTACAAAGAGCCCCCTCGACTCAATAAGCTTCGTCCAAGGTGCTGGGCTCATCCTAGGCTACTGAGCCCCACCGCCACGTCAAGGCCTGAACCATGGAGGGGACGTATGGTAACTTCATAATAAAAAATCGGAATACATAATATAATAGAAGGATGCGTTGTCGGCATACTTACCTGATGGTTACTTGTTAATTTAATTAACAAAATGGTTCTTCTGCTAAGAAGTTTGTATCGGAAATACAAAACACATTTGCGAAAAGACGAGATAAGAGTAAAGCCCATAAAACTATATTGAAATCATTAAAAAAGAACTGATCTAATCAATTTAATCTCAAGGATCTCTAAGAAGTCGTTATTCCCACGTAGGGTGTATATATAGCGTGCCTCAAAACAGTTTGTCCCGTCGTTCGTTCGACCCATTTCTGAGAAAAGAAATAATTGTTGTGGTCAGAAATAGGTCAGGACGGTGGACGCGTTAAAGAAATGAGAAGAGCGGATCTGATAGATAGTAGCTGGAGAGTGAGAATGGGGGGGGGGGGTGATAGGCAGAATTTGATTTTGAATGGGAATGAGCGATTTTTCGATAACTTGAAAATATCATACTTAATGTCGGTGGGAAAACCTGTACCTTGCCCATTAAATATGGTTACGTGATAATTTGTCTGCAATTATTCTAATATGCTCATCGTTCAGTGAATAATGGATTGAAGTGACGCTGATCTAATCTGATAACGGAATACAAGCCTGATGATTATGAGAAAATTGATGGAGCACAATGAATAGATTATAATGGGAGTAGAGCTAGCTCAAAAACATTAAGTTTGGCGAGTAAATAAAAGTAATTTATTTATATAAAAAAACTGTACCAATTACTATTATTGGTATAAAATTGATGGAGCACAATGAATAGATTACAATGGGAGTAGAGCTAGTTTAAAAACATTAAGTTTGGCGAGTAAATAAAAGTAATTTATTTATATAAAAAAACTGTACCAATTACTATTATTATTATAAAATTGATGGAGCACAATGAATAGATTATAATGGGAGTAGAGCTAGCTCAAAAACATTAAGTTTGGCGAGTAAATAAAAGTAATTTATTTATATAAAAAAACTGTACCAATTACTATTATTGGTATAAAATTGATGGAGCACAATGAATAGATTACAATGGGAGTAGAGCTAGCTCAAAAACATTAAGTTTGGCGAGTAAATAAAAGTAATTTATTTATATAAAAAAACTGTACCAATTACTATTATTGGTATAAAATTGATGGAGCACAATGAATAGATTACAATGGGAGTAGAGCTAGCTCAAAAACATTAAGTTTGGCGAGTAAATAAAAGTAATTTATTTATATAAAAAAACTGTACCAATTACTATTATTGGTATAAAATTGATGGAGCACAGTGAATAGATTACAATGGGAGTAGAGCTAGCTCAAAAACATTAAGTTTGGCGAGTAAATAAAAGTAATTTATTTATATAAAAAAACTGTACCAATTACTATTTTATTGGTATAAAATTTATGGAGCACAATGAATAGATTACAATGGGAGTAGAGCTAGCTCAAAAACATTAAGTTTGGCGAGTAAATAAAAGTAATTTATTTATATAAAAAAACTGTACCAATTACTATTTTATTGGTATAAAATTGATGGAGCACAATGAATAGATTATAATTGGAGTAGATCTAGCTCAAAAACATTAAGTTTGGCGTGTAAATAAAAGTAATTTATTTATATAAAATAACTGTACCAATTACTGTTATTGGTATAAAATCATATTTGAAACCGCACCGCATTTACGTTTGTTCAGCTCATTCATACGTTTATATTTATAGTGTCGCCCATTAATCACCCAATGAGACGTTTATGAGCAGTTAACAATGAGCAGTAAGCACCGAGCAGCGCGGACTGACGAGTGGGCAGTAGTCATTACCCACCATCCCATACTCTCGAGCTCTCAGCTTGCGGGAGATGCGCAGAGTAGTAGAAACTATTTTATCAGTCCCATCTAGACCAACTCCCCTTTTCTGAAGCTTGACGAAACAATCACAGCAAAGGAAACGAACAGTAGTACTTCTCGGCAGCGTCCTTGATATAATTATATATCTACGCCAGCTAGACACAAATGCATTATAGGGCTGTCACTCTTCAGTTATGTATTTGATAATGTCACACGAAATTTAAAGTAGGAAAGGATTACGAGCTGAAGGAAATTATGGAAGAAATGGACTACGTAGATAGTGTTTAACAAAAATGCATTTAAAGGTTATTTTAATAAACCACCAAACGTGTTATCTTTTTGATCGGTTTTATTTAGTTTCATCACCTACAAATCCACGGAATTTGAACTTATTCTGGGATGTGCGAAAAAATTTCTGTTGAATTTAAGAGCATAGACAAATCGCATTCTGATAAATAAACTTCATTAAAAATATATTTTTTGGTCTTACCTTTCCGACTGATTTGGTAATCTAAAAATTTTAATTCCGGTTTCAATATAGGTTCGTACACCAAACAATAATACTGTTTATACATAGACGTGACATATTATTAGGTATTTCATAAATGCGCGTGAGTTCCGCGCTGACACTCGCGACTGATGGGTGCCGAGGTATGCTGAGAATTCATAGCAAGTAGGCTTATCTCGCGTTCCGGCCGTTTATATGAAGACGTTACACTTCGGAGTTGTTGCGGGCAGTCCATTGATGGTAATGTTACTACGTTGTTACAATATATTTTGTCTTCTATAATATCTTTTCTTCAGGCTTGCTATTTTCCGTAAACTAAAATTGTTCCGTGGCGATACTGATGATAGATTGTCAGATTGTGAGTAGTAAATTGGAGGCAGTAAGCAATAGACAATACGACAGCTGTGCACAAATATCTTATTGTAACGAAGAGCTATGTTCAGTGGCTGTCCTGATGATATATTGTGGGATAGTGAGCAGTAGGCAGTAAGCAGTAGACAGTACGAGAGCGCGGGGGTCGGGAGCACGTTGTTATCAGCGGCGGGGGCGGGCCCAATGGCCACAATGGTCTATATATATCACTGCTGCCGGTGACCGGCGCTCGGCGACTGATTCACTGAAACATAAGGCGTGGTGCACAATATTCGCACTATTAGGTGAATAGTTGGTATTCTAACTAATAACTAAATATCTATTGTTACTTGCGCAGTTTACTGACGATAAATTTCACAACACATGCACAAAAATACTACATACATTTTGATGCAATCGGTATAAGTCTATAATATTTTAATATACTATTTGTCTGCACTTCATTGGATTAGAGCCTTAATGATGTTAATTTTATATAACTTGACCGTACAACCCGGTCAGAAAAAATCTTTAGAAAAATAAATATCAAAAAAAAACAGAGATCAAATTGAACGGTAATATATTAGACGATTTAATTTATATTTACCTTTAAAGTAGGCTAAGGGTCGAAACTTACCTCGACCTGGCCTTTTACTATACAAAGCGCTTGTATAGTAAAAGGCCAAGTCTAGCAGTCACACAAATGGACAATAACTTTGGAGGCACTCATCTATCATCATGTTTTGGTTATTAGTCGACGGAATTAAGAACCCTGTCCTCGCCTATGAAACCCTCTACTAACTTGAAGCCTTCTAGACTCCCATCGCAGATCTAGTTTCACCCCTGACGCAGCATGTGTACGTGGCGCGCGCGCGACCCGCCCGCCGGTGACTAATGGAGGTGATTGACTGAAACTCGCCGCATGCATGCCTCTAGAGTCTAGTGCATCAATTACATGCTACCACAGCGACAACACACCTAGTACCACGGAACTGCTAGAATTGACATTAAATCATTCATAGTTTCACGTAAGTACATAAGAACACGCGAGTGACCAGGGATGTCGTAGTTGAAGGAGGTATGCCTGTCGAACATGATTAAAATACTAGATAAAATGGCGATCTCAGTGAGGTTCGGTCCAATTTGAATGCGAGTAGGGATTTGCCGTCTTAACAGCAGTGGGCGGAAGAAGGTTGGTATGTCGTTCATACTTTACAGATTTTAGGAGTAGCTAAAGTAATAGGTCACCCGAAATGACTACTTTCAATTCAATTTCAACCGGTCAATTGTCCTTGTGATCTTTGCAAGTTAGTGTAACTCCGTGACAGATAAAAATTACCGACAAAATACCAATGGCTACTTTTTTTTAAAGATTCAAATATCATCGTAGTAAAAAAATTGAAGATAACACGTATATACATATACGTATAACACGGATAAGATAACAAGATGACGACCTCTGTGGCTCAGTGGTAAGCGCGTTGGCGCTCAAGCCGGAGGTTGCGGGTTCGAATCCCGCCAGGGAACAAAAATATTTTCTGTGTTCCTGGGTCATGGATGTGTATTAAATATGTGTATTATATAATAAAAATCTTAAATATATGTATAGGATAAAAGTATTAAATATATTTCCGTTGTCTGGTACCCGTAACACAAGTTCTTCGAGAACTTACCACGGGACCAGATTTACGTGGTGTGAAAAGCGTCCATATATTATATTATTATATTATATATAAGTGTTAAAACCTTAACGATATTACTGCAAAACCCAAATTATTGATTTACTCTGCTTGAGACATCGCAGTCGTCAAAAATATATTCTTACAGACATGATGTAAAGACACGGCACTGCACGGCATCCACCAGTCTGAGGTTAATAACGATAGTAAAAACTTGTATTTGAACATTTGAACAAATTACCAATTTAAATAAAGACGATCTGACGGACAAACAGAGAACTATGTGGTCCTATAAGAAAACCGCCCGTTTTCCTTTTTAATATGGAACCCAAAAAAGTTTAATGAATCAATGAATCTTTATTTGCAAGAATATGGTACAATTGGTGTTGAAATACATTATAGTTCACACATTCTGCTTAAAGCGTGCAAATAATTTAACAAAGTTATCCCAAAAAATTACAACTAAGTATAATAATAATAAAACAATTTCAGTGTATAAACACAAAGCTCAAACAATCATCAAATGACCAATACAGTCAAACTCAATTATTATAAAACACTTATTAATTGTTGAGACACAAGTACAACATTAAGGTTTACACAATGATACTGATTTATGTAATATTTTTTACATCATTGTCATTCAAATACTCATTTATTGAATAATACAATTTAGACATTAGCCACCTAAATAGCTCATTCTTAAATCTATTACCAGTGAACTCATAAACATGTTTTGGCAGTTTGTTGTATATATATCGTTGTATATATTATCAACCGATATCTGTGACGACATTTATTTTCAAGAAGTACAATGATAGAGGATTAATTAAAATATTTGGGCCACGGGCGGCGGGCCGGTCACAACTCGCAATATCGCGGATGAAGGTATCGCAACCATTCCACACATCCAGTAGGGATGGGCCCGTTTTTGTGGCGCGAAGTCAGCAGACGCTCATTATCGATGAAGTGTAAAAAGTAGAATGTACGCGATTTAACTTGAAGGGCTAAACTTAGGTATAGTGACTTTTATTTTGTACATGAGGTATACGTTTTAAGGTGGGGCTCCATCGCGGCTCACGAAGAGGTACACATGTTTTTATTTTTATATTTTTTATGTTAGTTGGATAGGCAAACTGGCAAACGTACCACCTAATGTTAAGTGGTCGACGTCGCCCATGAACATAAACTAGTTTACCTGGAACGAGTGCAGATGACTCATCTATGTGTGGCCTATCCTGAGACATAAGATGTTAAATCTCGGTGCCAGTAATTACACTGCCTGTCTTGCCCTTCTCTCCGAAACACAGCAAAGCTGTTTCACGGGAGAAACAAGCAAGATGGTGGTACCCATGCAGCCGGGAGCGCGGCACAGCGCTTCCCTACCACTGGTAAACCGGTGTGAAGTTTTGCTTTGCAAGAAAATGTATGTGATTGTGACCACTGCAACCCATGGACACGCATCAATTTACATCATTGTTTCATGCATGGTTTGCTCTTATAGGCGCTTACATAGCTCAACCACAAAATAATTAGTGGTTCAACGCTGTCAACGCAATGCTCGCTGTGCATGCGGTACACGACTTGTTTCACAAAGTTTATCTCATCACTGCGCATGCTGTGCACGAGCACGAGGTGCCTTTTAGCTGCGAGGGTGCGTGGATGCGTGGACATTTGTTTGACAACGTGGGTCACGTGACGTCCATTCATACATAACGTATCCGTGGACTGCAGAAAATACGTAGCCTCTCCTTGTTCCGTGGTGGGCCACGCTACAGATTTACGTAGTCGTGGGTTAATATTCGTGTATAGTGTGTAATTTTTATGATTTTTATGGCAGACAAGCCACATTTTGTTCCGAGGTCAGCGTCGCCCATGAACATAAACTAGTTTACCCGGAACGAGCACAGGCAACTCATCTATGTGTTGCCTATCCTGAGACATAAGATGTTAAGTCTCGGTGCCAGTAATTACACTGCCTGTCTTGCCTTTCTCTCCGAAACACAGCAAAGCTGTTTCACGGAAGTAATAAGCAGGATGGCTCCAACCGGTAAAATTCTGTAAAACTCACTTCAGTCCGCTTAAGTATTAGGCAATATACAGTGCGAAGCAGACCGTCCACCGCCGATGTCCGTGACGGACGGTATAGCGCCATAAAGTTGTAGGCTGTACCGCGCGGACTGTGAACTTCTGACTTTGAGAATCTTTTGTGTTGCATTCTAAATGGTCTTTGTGATTATAAGAAAATAAATATTTCAGAAAAAATCTTGAATGCCTTTAATCGTAATGTTTAAAGAAAATTCAACTTTAGGAATGGAAAACAATACAATGGAACCGATGAATAAATTGACATTATCTATAAAGGTTCACATTTTTCGATATTATACTCGAGTATCGACAGCGTAGTGGAGAGCTCGCGAGTGTATACCGAAGGTAGAGAACCGGTTCGGTCCAATTATTCCCCCAGCTAATTGGGCGAGCACAAAGGGTCCCAGCCTCCGTGACTCACCATTATATGGTAAATACGATATTTGGACTTCAAGGGCACTGTTTAACTACATTGAGGACACATACTTACAGAGGTTTCTACGCGCCAGTACTAAAAAACGTTGTATTTTGCGTGCTCTGTTTTTACCTCGTTTAGTTTGTGGTGACGTTGTCTGTGTACTGTGGGAATAAAGTGTAGGTTTAACATATTATTAATAGTATTTAAATAGTGATATTAGTTGGCGGTTTTTATTCCCCGATTTATAAAGAGGATTGTTCTATCTTTGACCTAACGTGTGTCTGTATGTCCCGGTTTCCGGGTAGCCGGCGCCGGGTACCTATCCGGTAGCGAAGTATATGGGCGTGTATAGCAGCTTTCTCACGTACCGCCGTAATTTGCTTACACTTCTCTACCGGATACCCGGCGCCGGCTACCAGACAACCGGCACTAACAGCCAATGTTATAAGAACAAATGGCTAAAAACACAGTCTTTATTTATTAAAGATAGGTAAATAAAAGTATTATTTAACTAAATTATTTACTATCAAAACTTTTATTAACAATGCTCATTATGATAACATTTCTATATTCTCATAATGATAAAATGAGCCATGCTTCTGTCCACGGGTATAACATTTGATATTTCCTACTAGTTGGGTCTTAAAATCCTAAATATGGATCCCGTATAGTAATCATAAAGTCCCACATACCTTAGGCTTCATTAGTAGAGTCTCCGTTAGCATAAGCCTCTCTTAATGAATTCCAAGATTACTTTTATAGTTCAGGCTATATTTGCCGTTCTTGCCAGTAGGGCTGTCACATCGTAGTTTAATGATTATAACGGCAGTTTTGTAATATTATATATTACTAGCTGTTGCCTGCAGCTTCGCCCGTGTTACTCTACTCCTATAAGTCACAGCGTGATGTTTCATATAGCCTATAGCCTTCCTCGTTAAATAAGCTGTCTGACACTGAAATATTTTTTCAAATCGGACCAGTAGTTCCTGAGATTAGCGCGTTCAAACAAACAAACAAACTCTTCAGCTTTATAATCTAATATATAAAATTTCCATGTCACAATGTTAGTTACCGTACTCCTCCGAAACGGCTTTACCGATTTTTACCAAATTTTATATGCGTATTCAGTAGGTCTGAGAATCGGCTACTATCTATTTTTCATACCCCTAAGTGATAAGGGTGGTCAACCCCTCAAATTTTAAAAGTTAACGCGGGCGAAGCTGCGGGCAACAGCTAGTATTAGTATAGATTATAATATGGCATACAGTTAGATTCAATTTATTGTTGATAAATGCTACCCTGACCCTGGCCGGGTGCTCCTGCTTCAATATTACAACAGACAACTGAAAATGAGAGAGTATTTGCAGATAGTCACATCCTAACAATCAAACGCCAGAAAAACGTTGGAAAACTAAACTATTATTGACTATAGAGATGATAGCTTTTAAATATAAAAAAAAAAAAACAATAGGTTACAGTTAAGTTAGTTAAGTATATAAAGATACTAACGACATTTCGATTGAAGTTTAATTACATTAACTAGTAATTAAGAAGTGAATAAAAGGTACAGTTACCTAAGTAAATAAAGAAATGCCTTTTATTTTGATTCAAATGCAATGATATTAACATACACTGGAAATATAAAACCCAAGCTGTTATATTGTATGAGATTTCATTTTATTGCAGCACCTACATTAAAGTGTTAGAAGTGCTGTCACTCCTATCTCTGATGTACTAGCACTTAGGAGAGTTCTCAGCCATGTTAGAATATGAGATTTGTAGTTTACTTGCTAAAAATGAAAATTCCAGTTGGTCTCTCTTGTGTGGGTGACAAAATAAACGTCACAAAAATGTGTCACTGCCCACTGAGCTGTTTGGTGGTCGCACTTGTGACGTGTGGTATCGATGATTTCACACGTCAGGTTCGGCTAACATCGGTGTAAATTTGACCACCGACACCGGGTGACGGCGGGTGTCGGCGGGTGAGGGCGTGTTTCGGTCAAGTCGGCGATCTGGTTACTTACAGCATACCAGAGGTGGACAGGTGGCCCGCTCAAGTGATGTGAGGTCGCGTCTAATTAGAAATTTTCTATTTCATGTATTTGGCTGTATAAGATAGAGTTTTGAATACATTTTAAGTGTTTAATACTATCCTAAGCTTTCGCCACCACAATATAATAAACCGTGATATAATCATTAAAAATTGTTTCATTATTATAAGGATTCGGTTTTTTTGTAAAAAGTCTAAAAGTAAAAGTCTACTCTAGAGTCTACTCTAGGGGAACTTGAAGAACAGACCTAGAGGTTTTCTGGTCTGGTAGACTAAACTTTGGGTCGTTCCTAGAAACCGTTTATTTTATAAACGGTTTCTAGCGAATATCATACGAATGAAACTTGATTTCGGATTAAAATACTTCCAGCATAACTATTAATAATTTGAAAGTCGCTAGTCGCTCGCACCCCGTCCCGCGGTGTTGGTTCAGTAAACAGAGTTACCGCCGGCCGTAATGATCCCGCGCGTGTGGCCCCCACCACTAGCATCACTCATCAGACAGACGTGTCACCGTTACGTGTCGTAGAGAACATAATATTATTAATCTTTATCGGCCTATCCCACCACATTTGTAGTACGTCAGGGTACATTTGTTTCAGGTAATCAAATGTTCTCTAATCTCTATATTACCGCACTCGTTTTATTCACCCACGAATATATCATTACCACCTACTACTCGTGCGTAGCCAAGATCTACAGCGGTAATCAAATGACTCTTTCCGTGCCATGGGAACAGCACCGATTTTAATCAGAAGAATCTCTTTGCATATTTTATAAAAACAATTGTAGAATCACCGAAATAAGGACATACGTTTAAATCACATATCCTTCGCCTCGTATCTCCGGAGCCGAAGACCACAGGTGACATATAAGAGCCATATTACGACGTCATTTCACGACACATGTCTGTCTGTACTTCCATTTCAACTCAATACCGACAAGCTGTCATGAACATAACGCTAACATTCAAAATGACATCCTACAGCGCGGGCATACGACCCAATGTCGGGCATCACCGTCCATGTGATGAAATTCTAATGGGAATTATTGTTCCTCTAATAATTGTAGGTGTTAATATCGTAGTTATTGTAAACAGCTTGTTAACGGTTTACAGGTTTTGTATACTTTTATTGTTATTTAATGTTAGTTAAGATCGACAAAAGGGAGAAGACAGTTAAAACTCAACTCCGATAAACATAAAAGAGTATATTCGGGACAATGATTGTGTTGGTCTGTTCGTTCCTTGAAATATAAGACTAGTTTTCACTAGTAATTACACTGCCTGTCTTGTCTTTCTTTCCGCAGCAATGATGGTGATCGCAGGTCTTCAGCGTCAGACATTATAATGTATGCGCTGCCCTCCTTTCCGAAATGCTGCTTAATGAATACAACTGGCAGGCACACCCTCACAAAGCGTATTCACTGTATGACTAAAAGAACGCCAACAATGAAAATTACTGATATTAACAATGCTACTTTTAACTTATGTTACCTTATGTTCATCGTTTTCGAAATCAATAAATAAATTGGAGATGTTAACATGCATTTTTTATGTTAACTTTTCTTAAGCTCGTTATTATTCTGTATAATGTACGGCATTTTGCCTCATTTGTCCATAATTTGGGTGTAAATACCATCGTGTGTGTCCTGGTTTACCGACAGGAATTCCTGGCCCCGTCACGTCAATACCAAAAGGTTTATTACACGGTCACATGGTCACATGGTCACATGGTCGAGACACATTTTATTCGTTTTTAACATCGCTTGTAGTTGTCGATAATGAGTCGTAAAAACGTTATGGTTTATTGATAAGGGTTTGTAGGTTTTTTATGATTTTGATAAGAATATGAACTTGTTAGTTGAGTGATGTACTTAAGTGTCTTGGTGGAGTTTTGTATCTAGTGGGGTTATGGTTTAGGTTGCAAGTTCGATTCCAGTCAATGCAGATAATCCAATAATGAAGTCAATCCAGTAAATGCGAAATTGTATAAATAAATCTATAATTAATATAAATAATTATTTCCATTACGAGAGTATCACGGCGCTAGGTTAATTGGTCTGATTGTTCATAAATATTTATTTATTTATTTTCATCTAGTTAGTCTACGATAGTCTAGACTAGTCAGAACTAGTCTAACGGCTAGTAAATTAGCATCATTCGTAAACAATGTTGCATACTGGTCATTTGATATTTAAAGTATTAGATAGTTTGTATACAAGTAGATTAATGTTATATTGTAGTTAAGTCTCGCTTGTTTTGGTTCTTATAAACGTTTGCGAATTGTCATTAAAACGATTAAACTTCTAGTAAGACTTCCATCCTTATGCTTGTATAGGTTGACTACAGATTAAAATAACGCAACGATATGTGTATGATTCATCGAGACTAGTTGTGGTGTGTGAGTGAACCGTGAACAAGGGACGAGGAGTCGGTTTGATTATGGTGACGTTGACCATTCACCAGTTCCCTTTACAAGTAACATCAATCAAACACATGGATGATACTATAAGAGTGAAGTTAGTCCTTTTTACTGCCAACTTGATAGAAAAACTGGCACTAGTACTTTTTTATAGCATAGGAGAGCAAACGAGCAGACGAAGCCATTTGGAGACTATCGACGCGTACATCCGCACAACCAGAGATTATGCAGATTCGTTGCCCTCCTTTTCCCTATCCCCCCAATGGGCCACCGGAAACTCACCAACCGTACGAAACACGACAGCATAGCTGCCACTTGACTCCAGTGTTATGTAAGAGAGAGGTACCACGTGACGTGTCGGCCCAATTCGGCTGCAAAGCAGCGTGACACTACCTCTTGCAAAATTTCAATAAAGTTGCAACGGCAATTCATTCATGTGTGTGTGGTGTAACAGCATTGCCTGTCCTGCCCGTCTCTCCAAAACACAGTAAAGCTGTTTGATGGGAGTAACAAGCAGGATGGTGGTACCCATGCAGCCAGGAGCGCGGGACAGCGCTTCCCTCCCGGTACAACGGTTCAAGTGTTTTTGAGTACGTAGCCGTTTAAAAGAGGCCATGATCTGACTGATCATAATATTTTTACTCCGATAGTATCAAATCCAATTACTTGTAATCGATTTTAAACCGAATAGCAGGCTATAGATTAGATCTGATATGATTTTCATAATAATATGCAACTGTGAGGAAACTACCGTGATTGGCGGCTCGCTCTCCTAGCGACTCTGGCAGCTGGACACAAACAAATGGGTTTCAACACGATTGTATCTACAATCTAGTATTAATTATTGATTATATACCTATAGATAGGAACAAGTCGGTAATTTTTCAAATATTTAATTTCAACAGTTTAAAATTCCATAAACGGTTTCATCATCACGGGGTCGATGTTTCGATCAATTATCGCAAGTGTAAGCCGCTCCGTTATCGACTATCCGCTCCGTTGATATCGACGCTCAGACGAAATCAAATGATTAAAATCATGTATAGTATTCCTATGTCGAAGATATCGACATTTATACAATCTAAAATTGAAAAAATAGCTTAGACCTTCTTCAATATTTAAATTGTCAAATGCAAAAAGCATTTCAGCATGTGCCTAAATGTTATTTAAGGTTCGACACACTCTTGGCCGATTATAATTTCTTCACAGAACACCGCTATTTAATTACCTACGCGAGTTTGCCGGAATCCTTATAAGTTCATAATTATCACATCATTAAGCGTAAGTTGGAAGAAAGGTTAAGTGAGGTAGAAATTAATGTACATTTTTAATGACACAAAGTTTTTGGGCCACGGATGAATTATCCGTTAAAAGGCCAAGGTCCGCCAGATTGATGTAGTCTTCGTTATCAGCAACGCGTCTGTTTGGCATTAAGTATTAGCTCGTTTTAATTTCATTTTTTACGATCATATCGATCATAATCAAGCATTTTACGCCCACTGCTGAACATGATAACCCCTGGCGGTAGATCTCCAACCAACCCTTCGCCTTCCTGCACTTACTTAAATTTATTAGGAATACACTGCTATTGGAATTTATTTAAAGTCACACATAATTAACTACTACTACGTTACAAACTTTGTAGTAAATACAATTTGTTCTCATTTCAACAATCAAAATCGAGCCACGTTTAAACCACGTTTATGATGTCGATTTATTTCTAGAATAACTCGTCAAATCTCACTGTCGAGCGGGGGCTACCCGGCGCGGAGTCGCCATATTAAATGGGCCCCCGGGGCGACGGGGCATAGAGCCCCCGAGCGACGGAGCCTATTACCCCGCTTATTCATAGGCAGGCGTTAAGTGCAGTTGATGATGCAGAACCACACGTTAGCGCGAGATCGCTCATGCGATGTGAAATCTTAATGTTCATCGGGCTATGGTCTAAGGTGTTTAAATTTATAATAAAACGAGTCTTGGGACAGACAAGCCGGCGTGTACAAACTTTGTCTTACAGGTTACGGTACGGTAAACGGTGCTAAATTATGTTACGTTTAATTGGTTCAGTATTTTTTTTGTCTAAAGACGATGACTAAACTCGTAACTTAAATTCATAAATATTACATTCGATTTAAAGGATGATGATCCAATGGATCTGCCTCCTGAGGCGACGTCGGTTTATGAAAAGAAACATTGCCATCACAAACATAATATAGTTATATTCACAGATCATATTAATTAGTGAGTTGTACTCGGTTTTTCTAGACTCACAAGCACATGTCATTACTATCATTATGTCTAATCATTGATCTGCTGTCCAACACATGCTCCCGACTACTGTACCACTTCAGTACAACCCTACACGACAAGTAATATGTTTGTACCACGCATTTCTTTACGATCAGATGAATGGAGTTGGTTTTAGTTTTATGTTTTATGGTTCCGTGGGACAAAGGCTTGTTGTCCGTCAGCGGGTTCTCGAGGGAACGGAACTAAAAGGGCACTTGAGTTTTTGTGACGTTCTTTATTACTATTTAATATGGGTATTAATGATTGTGGGGAAATGCTCGTATGTTTTCGTTTATTTTGTGTACTTTTGTGTAGCTGTAAAGCTTCTATGTGAGCATTTAAAGTAAGTATACACATGCATTTTACTCAAGACGTCGATAAATTTTGACTCATAATTATAATTGTATTATAATAATATTATAATTTTAATTATATGCGAACTAGCCATAGATGGCGCTAGACGCGATTGTTAGCTTTTCAATATCCCTGAAAAATAATTTGATGAACATAGATTTTTTATTTTTTTTTATTTTTTTTATATGTTAGTTGGATAGGCAAACTGGCAAACGTACCACCTGATGGTAAGTGGTCGACGTCGCCCATGAACATAAACCAGTATACCTAGAACGAGCCCAGGCAACTCATTTATGTGTTGCCTATTCTGAGACATAAGATAAGATATTATAGAAGTTACTTCCAACAATTTGGGGTCAAATTCATGATCAGCTGCAGACACCGGATCCATGATTCAATGCAACATACAGACAAAGATACTACATCACTGTCTTTACGGCTCTTTTTACACGCTTTTTATTAGCTTCACCTGTATGTTTGTATGTTTGTTTGTAACCGACTTCTTTGGGCGCGATTTTGACCCACTTTAAACGGCCAGATTTTATTCAAACTTTGTAGATTTATCGAGGACCGATGACAATACAATAATTTGATAAAATTATTCCAATATCCTGATCAGGATAATCAGGATAGCACATGCTAGGAAGGCATAAGGCGCGCAACACATCACTTGTGTTGTTTTTAGTCTCTCACTCATTTCTAAAGTGATTGCCATTAGTTGAGTACTTTAAATTAATAAAATCTTTAAAAAAAAATTGACACCAAAAAGTAAAAAATAAATTATAGTTAAAAAAAAAACTAAAAAACACGCTTTAATAGCAAACCGAACTATAAATTTGAAAATAATTTTTAATAGAAGAATTAAATGGGTTAACAAAATAAATAAATGATATTACTTATTGTAAAAAAGCGTGGTGCTTGTAACTAAGTTTTTATACTAACTTTACTTTTTAAAAATAGATACCGATGAAATATTTTTGTTTATTAGTTAGTCGTTAGAACGACTATGTTGACTCAGCCTCAGTAGTTTCATTTTAGTCCCCAATTAGTCCGATTGTCTGGGCGCGGTGGGAGCGGCGCCTAATATGGCTTGGGTAACGAGCTGCCACCACCATAGACGGCTTGCGGCACAATCGCACCACGGCGGTATGCGGACACCATATCTGTCGCGCCGTTCGTTAGATTCCTTATGGTATTATTTAATTAGTGTTTGAGCGGTACTTGCGACTTGGACGGGCTTAAATCTGTTGAGGTTATGGATGACTAAGGTGGCCAATGTGCGGTGAGCGGTTCTGTCTTGGCGTTCATGATGAGGGCTACCTATAATAAAATTTAACTCAGTTTCGGTGCACAATGGGACCTTCTCGAGGGGAGCCTGAATGAGCCCGCAGGACGGTGCACGTGCATTCTGACAGACTACGTCTCAGCTACAGTCTTGATATGGCATTATTATGTGATAATGTTCCATACGCCCTTTTTATTTTTTTTTAAATAAAAAAAATAAAATAAAAATAAAAACTAAAACCCCAAGCCGTTCCTCTGTACCGTTGACGGGTCATGGGTACGAAGGACTACCATAACCCCGGCTGCGGATGACCTTGCAGGCTCTCCGCTGGATGGTGTGACATGTTACGCCACCATTCTCCATCTTAGGCTCCAAGGAACATATAAGGAGCCGTCCAGCTCGAGACCCTAGTGCGAGCGGCCATCCCCCGATGCAAACCGCCTGCGGTCCCCTCAGTGATTAGTTCATCCGGGGCTTGCACCCCGGGCTTAAGCCCTACCGCCGCGTCAAGGCCCTGATCCTAATGGCGTGGCTCCATACATCCTACTGTAGGGCACACAATTTATTTAATTACATATTTTAGTAACTATAGTAATGTATATTTTAGTGTAATATTTTCTTTTAGTTTAGTTATAAATTCTAAACGATATTATTATTATACTACTTACCGTGAAAAAGCTTTCCTGTAGTTTTGAAAGAAGGAAAGGAAAGGCGTCGTGTTTATTGGAACCGAAAGCTACATTAATTGCGTACAGACAACATTGCATTCCAGGATAGGTAACGCATGGATAAGGACTTCTTTCAACTTTCTTTTCATGGTCGATGTTGCTAACTTACAATTACCATTGTTGGAACATCTATGTTGGAAACCTCTTAACAAAAAATAATATCTTGTCATTTCATGGTGGAAGGTTTTCCCGCATGTGCTAGCCGCAATGACGATCATGTAGTATTGTATCGTAATGTCGATGACTTGATCACGATGCAATCCCAGCCCCACGTGCGGTTTGAACTTTACACATCACGGGCGGGGCTGACGCTGACGTGAATGATACGTGCTCCATCAACACGGGACTCTTTGATGAGACCGTATTAATGTATCATCATCATCAGCAACCCTTTTCCATCCGGAACGTCAAGATCCGACCCGTAAAATAGTAGGTATAGATGAAAAATAGTAAAAGATAGAGGTAGTTTAAGAAAGGTGCGCGAGTCTTTAGCGTAATCAGCAGATGCGTAACTTGATGCCAATTTAAAATTCGCCAATGAACACTAGCAGCTGGACAATTATGTTTTAAGGTCTATATTCTGCCCCGAGGGTTCAATGATGCCCGAACAAAGGCCCGAAGACACTTTACTTCTTTATAAAAAAATGACAAAAACACAATAGACACTGATGATTCATAAATTATAGAAAGCACTTAAAAATTAAAAATAAACATATTACGCAACAAAAGTTTGCCCGGAGGTCCCAATATCGGTATTTAAAACGACAATATCGGCCCGTGTCTGTATAAAAAGGCAACGTGATTTAAAGGCCCGCAGGCTATTTGTATCGGCGGTGGGCCAAACACTAGGCCCATAAACTGCTCATTATTAAGTGACACCAAAATATTAGACCGCGCGCCCGCGATACTAATATGTTTAAAAGTATCGCTGAAAGGTTTAAAGGTAATAAAAGTCTTCACTATTTATAAGTGTTTATAACTTATGATGATGATGAAGTATTTATAAATCTAGATTTGTTTAGTATCTTAAATTGCTGGTGTGAGCCATTAACTCGGATCGGGGTTCCGATTGTCAAGTTACTCTTTTATTTTGTAAAAATCAATTTATATAATAATAATATCGATCCTTATATCTCCCACTGTTGAGTGTGGGTTTCCTCCTCGAAATCAGGTGAGGAAGGTGTTAAACCATAGTTCACAGATTTATTATTTATTTAAGGGTGGGGACACCAGCGAGGCCAGACGGGTGCTCAGTCCTCATCTCCGGGACCATATCACCCAATTCCCCAAAATAGTTCACCGATCCACTGGCCCAATACGAACATACCATAAAGACTTTTAATCTCCTGACAATGTTTCCTTCACCGGAGAGCAAGCGATGGTCTCATGTTCAGGTGCACGGAGAAATTTAGATAAATCCGTTTCACTACCGGCACCGGTCAGGATCGAACCCCGATCACTCACTCAAGAGGCCGAGCCCGTACCCACTAGAGTCTAGATCATCGTAGAAAATCATTGCATTTAATTATTATTTTCTGTAAAATATGGTAACTGTCTTCCTATCAAATTATAGAAGATGGTAGGCAGTTAGTAGTTATTTTATTATATAGTTTTTAATTTTTAACCGACTTCTAAAAAAGAGCAGGTTCTCAATTCCGATGTTTGTATGTACATATATTTCTTTTCAAGTGGAAAAATCATTTGATTTTTAAGAAGGATATAATAATTTTGATACATCAGGATATTATTTCTGTTTCTTTTTGTATGAGTTGCATGTTCAATACATATTATATTACCTTGCACCTACTCACGAGACACATGCGAGAGCAGCGTAATTGTTCAGCCGCACTTCCGCAGGAGTGGGCGCGGGCGTAATGCATGCATGAGGACATGAAAGGGAACTGCTACAAAGGTATCATCATTATTAACCTCCTCCATTCCCTAGTGGATAACCTCTCGAGTCCAACTGACACCGGCTACGAACTCCTCCTACTAACACCATGTACATGAAGGTCGACCCCCTATGTACATGAAGGTCGATCCACCCATGTACATGAAAGTCGACCCACCCGTGTATATGAAGGTCGACCCACTCATGTACATGAAGGTCGACCCACCCGTGTACATGAAATTCAACCCACCCGTGCACATGAAGGTCGACCCACCCATGTACATACCTTATTCCTGAAGGTATCATTAAAATTGTTATCACCTGTATTATTATTAAGAGGAAGATCAGATCTTTTCACATCACATTAGAGGTTGAAGGCTGTTACTAATACAATCTATAATACGTGCTCGCAAGTCGCACGTAAATCTCAGATATTTGGAATTCCTGCACCGTACAAGTTTTTTATGTCTCGGCCACAATAGCGCACATCCATCTGCGTGCCGGCGCCGGACCCCGGGGGTCGAGTCTCGGCACTAATCGGTGACACGCACTACAAAGGAACACACGATGTATGTGCGAACTGGACAAACAACGGTCAAAACCTAGGTAAAGCTACCCTAGTGATTGGCTTGCGGTATGTCATACATACGTATTACCTACATAGTAGATATTATTATGTACGAACTAAAAAATCCTCCTGTCCTCCTGTTCAGTACGCGTTTGGTCTTTGAAGGTAAGCGATATTTTTTTTAAGAATAAAAAAATATATTTGTAAATTTCTGTTATGTTTTGTTGAATAAATAAAAAAAACCCAACCAGTCACAGGGATTGACGATAGAAGTGAAAACAAAACAATTAAATTCAAATACCTATAATGTATTATAGGTATAGGTCATAATCTTTTACAGCCTGTAGGCTGTAAAAGATTATGACAACAATTTTAACGGCGCACAAAATGGCCGCATGACATAATTTAAAAGCAACATAATTTGCAAAACAAATATTGCACAATCCTCCTCCTCCTCCAGCGTTTCATGTGCGGTGTCGTGAGTCCACGTCATATAAACGTCAAACTGCGTCTCCAGCGTTTCGTGTGCGGTGTCGTGAGTCCACGTCATATAAACGTCAAACTGCGTCTCCAGCGTTTCGTGTGCGGTGTCGCGAGTTCAGAGATTTTATCTCATCTAAAAATATGCGTACCGCGCTAAAAGAAGTTGACACTTCAAATATCGATAAATCCGTTATTTATTATCCGTATATCCGTTATATATTATAATATATACGATATTTCCTGAATTGGTCGCATGTAGGTGTTAAAGTTCAGCAAGTAATAAATAAATAAATAAAAATATTTTTATTCAATGTTGTACGTCAAAGTAGCTTATTGAACGTCAAATGACTCTACTACCGGTTCCAAAACTAGTCCACTGAGAAGAACCGGCGAAACAAACTCAGTGAAACTAATCTTTTCAATATTATACAATATAGGTACATAATATGATATAATTATACATAGAAGCCATGTAGGAAACGCCTTATTCCCAAGGTGTGGTATCTTCAATAAATTCTTTTATTTTGTAGTATCCTTTACCACACAAACGTTCTTTAACAGTTTTTTTAAATTTATTTATCGATAGGTTTTGAACGTTTTCTGGGATCCTATTGTAGAAGCGTATACATTGACCCATAAAAGAATTACTGACCTTATGTAGCCTAAAATATGGCACAACAAGTTTATGTTTGTTCCTTGTATTTTTATTGTGATTATCGCATTTTTTTACAAATTCATTAATATTTTTGCGAACATACATCACGTTTACAAAAATGTATTGAGATGCTACAGTCAAAATGTCTATTTCTTTAAATTTCTCTCTTAATGATATTCTGGGACCCAGACAGTAGATAGCCCGTATAGCCCGCTTCTGCAGTATGAAAATTGTATTGAAATCAGCGGCATGTCCCCAAAGCAAAATGCCGTAGGACATAAGACTGTGGAAATACGCATAATATACTAGTCTAGCCGTATTAACATCCGTAATTGACCTGATTTTTCTAATCGCAAAAACTGCAGAACTGAGTCTACTCGATAAGGTAGCTATATGGGGCGCCCATTGGAGATTGGCATCTAAGGTAATGCCAAGAAAGGTAGTTGAATTCACCAAGTCCATTATCTCCCCACTTAATGTTACATTGGTTTGTACTTGCTTAACATTAGGTAGTGTAAATCTAATCAATTTAGTTTTATTGCAGTTAAGTAACAAATTATTGACACTAAACCAATGTACCATCTTTGAAAGAGCATCGTTTACTTCGTCAGAAATCATTTGTTGTCGCTTAATTTTAAATATTAAAGAAGTATCATCTGCAAACAAAACTTCATGAGAAAAGGTAGGTCATTTATGTAAACGAGGAAGAGAAACGGACCCAGAATGGAACCTTGAGGCACCCCCATTTGTATGTTGGTACCAGAGGAACTTTTATTATTTACAATTACCTTTTGTGTTCTGTTATTTAAGTAAGATGCTAATAGTTTAAGTTCTGTGCCCCTGATACCATAGTGATGTAATTTCCTGATCAATGTTGCGTGTTGAACACAATCAAAAGCCTTGGACAAATCACAAAATACACCTAAGGCATCCTGCGATTCATCCCAGGCTGTATAAATATGTTTCAGTAGGTGAACTCCAGCATCAGTTGTAGATCGCCCTTTAGTAAATCCATACTGCTGACTATGGAGCAACTGATGCTTGTTAAAAAAAACTAAAATTTGATTAAAAATGATCTTTTCAAAAATTTTACTAAGTGTTGGGAGTACTGAAATCGGTCTAAAGTTTGAGGGGTCAGATGTGACACCAGATTTAAAAAGTGGTAGAATTTTACTATGCTTTATTAAATCAGGAAATACACCACATTCAATACAATCATTGAAAATTACCGCTAAGATAGGTGCAATTATTTCTATAATATATTTAATCGTTTTAACCGACATGCCCCACAAGTCTATAGTATTTTTGACATTAATAAGTTTGAAAGCACCTATAACATCTTTGGAGCAGATGGAATGAAATTTAAAAAGAATATTATTTTCTTTCACACAATTTTTCAGTAAGGATTCAGCGACAGTAGGAGACGATATGAGGTTTTTAGTTGTCGTAACTGGAATATTGGCAAAAAAATTCTCAAAAATATTTGCAACCTCCCTGTCAGTATTGATAATTTTATTGTCAATACACAATGAATGTATTGAATTACAACTTTTACTCCTTCCAGTTTCGTCGTTAATTACCTTCCACGTCATTTTGATTTTATTATTACATCTTGCAATTTTATTTTTAATATTTAAAGCTTTAGCTGCTGTACATACTTTTTTTAATATTTTTGAGTATGATTTCAAAAAGTTTTTATGTGATTCGCTAGTATTGTAAGCCTTTTCATTATAGAGCTCGTACAATCTTTGTCTACTTTTATAAATTCCTACAGTCGCCCATTCATTAAAAGTTCCTCCATTTTGTACATTAACTGTTTTTGTTTTAGGTGTAAATATGTTGTTAAACTCTTTTTTAATAAGCTGAAACAATTTACTAAATAACTTGTTAGGATCTTTATTATAGTCTATTTGTAATAGTTTAGTTGTAATATTACACCTAAAGTTCTCAATACGTTTTGTAGTCATAGGAACAAACATTACTAATTACAAGTAATTATGTACCAGCCAATACCAATGGCCGATAATACAAAATATTATAAAGGCTTGTATCAGTTGAATTGTGAAACCTAAAATAATGAAAAAGAAACCAGCGCGAGATTAATTTGCACGTAGCTGGTTGTAAATCGGTCAACCATGGACCTTTATAATTAGGGATCCTTTGCCACTACCCACTAAGCCCCTATAATAAGTAAGGACTAATTAAGTCCATATAATAAGCCCTTATTTAAAATAGAAATACAGCGTTAATTTAAAATACATTTTAATTCAATATAGTCACAAAAAGTGACAAGATCTATTCATCACGGTGTACATCGGTGGTACACAATGGTCCGCCGGCGGCGCCTCCTCCAGGAGACAATACCCTCACCAGGACACACTCCAATAAATCCCATCTCGGATCCGACGCGGTCCCGTGGGCGTGCTGGGACTGAGTTATTGCTGGTGCACGCCAGTATCATGAGCCACCGGTCTACATCGTATATAATAATAATTAGGATATTAGGATAAAGATTAGGTAATAAGGATAAAGAAATACAATTCATTCTTTCAATTATCAACAAAGTTGTTACTTTTGGAGTCGGTGTCAGCTAAGTTTAATAGGTACAGCACCAAAACCGTCGTCAGTCACCGGTGTCGTATTTGTACGACACCGGACACATTTGTACCTACCTGTCTTTGCTGATACCGACCCCAATAGTAACAACAATGACGTGGTAAACGCAAAGATTGTAATTAGTAAAAGAACAAGTTGATTATAAGTTGTAGGCACAAAAATTAAGGAAACACGATTATTTTATTACTTTTTAGTTTATTTTTTGAAGTCAGTTTCAATTTTTATACTCGAGTATCTGTAATGTAATCTATATATATAAAAATCAATTGCTGTTCGTTAGTCTCGCTAAAACTCGAGAACGGATGAACGGATTTATCTTATCTTGGTCTTGAAATGTTCGTGGAGGTCTAGGGAAGGTTTTAAAGTGGAGAAAAATTCAAATAATGGCCGGGAAAACCCTAAAAACAGCCCTTTTCTTTTTTCCATACAAACGATTTCTAAATAAAATGTAAAGTCAATTTGAACTTTATTGCTATTTAATAAAGGTCATATTAAATTATAAGTTGTAATTATAGATTACACTTTTGTCTAAGTAATGTAGGTCTGTTCCTAACGTCAAAGAGTCAATTTGCAATTTATTACCACTACATAAAGTTCAAATTCAGTCTTCGAGTGCGCATTGGAGGATCTAATGTCGCGTTCCGAAACTCAACAAAAGTAATAATATCGCTACCAAATTGAATAGTCACAAAATGTAATAGATCATATTTAGTAGTAACTAGCTGTTGCCCGCAGCTTCGCCCGCGTTAACTTAGATTTACAGCCGTACACGGATTGATGATGATTATTTATCTATGTACGGGCGTAGGACTTAATTTTATAATATGAAGTGATTAATACCGTATTTTTGTAAATAGCCTTTACATTACCGCTTTATAATTGCCAATTTTTAAAGTATTAAAACGGATATAGGTAGTATGTGATATTTAACTATTACTATAGAATATAATATATAATATACTATATAATATACTATAGAATATTATGCCATCGCGGACTTTTCAGTAGGCATATTTAGGAAAACACAATTCTACCATACATTGATACAATAATAATTATTATCCTAACTTTCGGAACCGGGGCCGGGCCCGGCTCGGGCGCGAGGCGCGGCATCACGAAACGCCCGGCCTGCGCGGCTCGGTCGCAATCACGGTGTCGCATTATTTTGATTTTGCTATATCTCCTAAGTATGCATTTCATTTGCATGGTGTAAACGGGAAAATATACTTCATGAAATGGTCAAGCTAACTAACATATTTAAAATGATAAGGATTAATACCACATTTGTGTAAATAGCTTTCCAACTACCGTTTTATAATTGCCCATTTTTTAAGTATTAAAATGGATATAGTATGTTATTCTTAAGAGATACACATATGCCATCGAGGACTTTTTTGTAGATCTTTCTAAGGTGTATAATAATGTAGTACATTATTTTTATCTTTCTGTTAGGGTTCATCCAGCGTTTGCAATGTAAGTGCAAAAAATGTGTTTATTTACGACATCACATTAGAAACCTCTAAAATTATCAGTTGTTATTTACTATATTATTATTTATATTATACACATAAACCATTCTCTTGAATCATTTTATATATTTAAAAAAACCGCATCAAAATCCGTTGTGTAGTTTTAAAGATCTAAGCATACAAAGGGACATAGGGACAGAGAAAACGACTTTGTTTTATACTATGTAGTGATGATTTTCAATTTGGCCGGCGTCGTGAAACTTAATTTTAGCTAACTTCAGTTGTTAATCTATCAGATTTTTTTTTTTAATTGATAAATCTTAAGTTTTGTCACAAATTTAATTTCTGAACACAACCATAATATTATTTGACATTAGATTTGACAACCAACTAATAAGTCAATCTCAAATCCCTCCTGTCGCACTTCAGAACACGGAAAAAAGTATAACGACGACCTTTGCGTCCCAATGGTAAGCACGATGGCGCTCAAGCCGGAGGTTGCGGGTACGAATCCCGCCAGGGAACAAAAATATTTTCTGTGTTCCTGGGTCATGGATGTGTATTAAATACGTGTATTATAAAATAAAAATCTAAAATATATGTATAGTTAAGTATTAAATATATTTCCGTTGTCTGGTACACGTAACACAAGTTCTTCGAGAACTTACCACGAGACCAGATTGACGTGGTGTAAAAGCGTCCATAATTACTATTATTATTAAATTATTGTGTTACGATATCTATGAGTGCATCCTTCTATCTTTGTGAGTGACGATTACCGCATCGTGCGCGAGAACTTTCTTTACTTTGATGATCCTTTGTGATAGTGACATTCAAAGTAATGTCCTCTTTTTTTGTTGGTATTTTGTGATAGTGACACTTTACTGCTAAGTGAGCAAGAAATTTTCTCATTTCTTTTTTTTTCTCATGATTAATTACAATTTACGATGCCGAGGAGAAGACGAACTGACTTAGGTTGTCGCAGTCAATCAAGTGTGCGAAGAGCTACCTCACGTGTTAACCGCACTGATGACCAGAGAGAGACAGATCAAGAAAATAGTCGTATTGCTATGTCAGAATTACGTTATTCATTGAGTGACAATGAAGTAGATAGGCTTAGAATGCAACGAATTCATGCACATCAAACACAACAACAGCAAGCACGACATAATGAAATTGAGCGAATCCGCAGACGCAGTGCTCCTGTGATTCTTGAACGAGCTGCATTCCACTATGATCCGGCAATTGATTATTGTGCCGACAAATCGGTAACAATTGGGGAAATGAAAATAATTTGTAAATATTGTAAGGCGTTAAAATACACTGGTGAATCTACTGCTGGAGGCAAAGTAAAATTCCCACAATTGGTCCCACCATCAGATCCTTTTTACGCTCTTTAGTTTCTGGGATTAGAAATGATTCTAAGCAATTCTTAGCCAAAATTCTGAAATATAACAGCTGTTTCTAGATAACATCATTTGGCGCTACACATATTATACAGGACAATTTCATGCCCACTTTCAAGGTGTTATACCAGAATAATTTTTATAATATTCAAGTTTGTACTAAAATATATATATCAGAAATAATTAATGGACAAATTTTTAAAAAATACAGATACAAGTAGGTACTAATTTATCACTTACTGGGGGAACTGTTACCTCTACCTGATGCAGATCATCAATTTTTACAAATTTATTTCATGGGCAATTCAGATATGGAAGTTGATAATCGTTGTGCTCACAATCCAACAGTGAAGAGAACAAAAGTGTCCAAGAATTACAAATGTTTCTTCATCAAAATAACAATTTAGTAAACATGTTCAAAACCATACGTACATACATGTTCAATTCGTAGTATTCTCTATATAGTTTGTGTTCAAAACAAAAAATATAGTTTATGAGAAAGCTTTAAAGTTTAAATTGATTAACAGACTGTATCATAACAGTGTGTGTCTGTCAATATCAAATTTCAACCTTATAAATAGCCAGTATTTCAGAAAAACTCTGTTTTGTAAGTAAGTAACATGATGTGTCGAAAATAATAATAAAATTTCATGCTTCATTCAAAAAATGCTTTTTTTATTAAATACGGATTAGTTATGTTTGTTTTAAGATTATTTTATACAAAAGTTTAGGTCTTTTATTGATCGATTGAGGCAGTACGAAGTCTGTCGGGTCAGCTAGTGTAATAATAATAATATCTATGGACGCTTTTACACCACGTAATGTAATTGATTTGCACATTTGACCATCTCGACGCGACGTGGTTTTTAAATTTTATGTAATCCAGTCTCACTTATTAAATATTAATATAAACAATATGAGAATAGAGTAATTTGACCACGTGTGGAAATATAGATTATATTTAGAGAAATTTCATCGCTAGCGTGAACCTGTTTTAAAGAGATCAAGTATGTGAGATTTTGAGTTATTATCCCTGATCGTACTTCTCTTGACGTATTGCATAGGGTCCCTGGTCCCTGTGTAGGGTCAAGGCCCAGAGCGCTATGCCCGCGGTTTCGCGTGACGCGGCCGGACCACACGCGCCGCACCTGACGGACCTCCGACAGACCTCAAATGACCCTTATTGGGCCTGTTTAATGGCTTACCGCAACTGCGAACTGGGAGTTGCGTCGTGATAAAATATGGACACGGGTTTAAATCAAACAAATTGATACGAGATCTTAAATTGACATGGGTATGTTCACCACGTTAATAATGTCCAAATATCGAGCAGAACAAAAGTTAAAAACATGCTATATCTACCATGCTATAGTATTTACATTTAACATAATATAATAATTTTGGGTTGATCCCTTATATTATTATATCACAATGCTGGGCACGGGTCTCCTCCTCGAAACCAGGCGAGGAGGGTGTTGGGCCACAGTTCACCGATGCGGGTTGGTGGAATTCACACACATTCAAACACTTTCAATCTCATCAGGCGTGCAGGTTCTCAGGTTCAGGTGCACATAGAAATGAAAAAAAAAAACACGTTTCAACGCAACACAAGGGGTCAGGGATCGAACCCGGACCTCTCACTCAATAGACCACCATCGCACAAGTACATTAATTAGCCGTTTTAAATAGTTGAAAAACCCGCAGTTGAATCTAATACCTATCTAGGAGTATTATATACCTGGTATATATTATGATGATGTTTAAAAATAATTAGAATGAACACGGTATGAACACGCGATACTTATATTTTAAAGTTGGCTACCGAACTTAGCTTCTGTTATGCAACTTCATAAGATCCTGGAATCTCCTCGTCAACGACCTTCCCCTTCCCCTTTTGCCGACTGTACCTAAGTTTTACCGAAGACCGTATTTAAGTTTTAAAATAGAAAAGTAACAATGGATATGTAATGAGGAAGCCGCGCCGCAAATAGAAGATTCTTCCCGAGAGGAAGTGTTTGTTATTACTCCGAGTGTTCAAACACTTGGCCGGTCCACCGAGATGGAGCGCAGCATCCCATGTGTTAAATAATAACTTAAACTGACGATGGGCGACGCATCCCAGTCAGTTCAAACATTCGTTTTTTGTGCGCCGTACTTTATATGCTGTAAATAGCTTGTTTGCTCTAAGCATAAAGCATCTATGTTAATACAATTATTTCTTTGTAAAATAGAAGTAAGATTCTTGTCGTTGATCATGGTAATAATATTGTTGGGAATGTAGCCTGTTAACATCACACGCCTAGTCCGTCAAACCCGTTAAGAAAGTTCAAAACTAGAGTTCATTAAGTTTCTGGATATATATTTTTTTGACTTGATTTGACTGGACTGTTGGTCTAGTGGTTAGTGACCCTGACTGCTAAACCAGAAGGTCGTGTGTTCGATCCCCACCCAGGACAAATGTTTGTGTGATGAGCATGATCATTTGTTCTGTGTCTGGGTGTAATTTATCTATAATATGTATGTATTTAGAAATATCTATGTTTAATCAACAGGTTAATCAACAGCCTGTTCTTATGGTAACGTTGTCTGGTAGAAGTAAGAACCTAGGCTCTGCCTAGTTTGGGATCAGATGGCCGTGTGTGAGTTGTCCCAACATATTATTATTATTTATAGTTATAATATCATGTCATAGCAATGGTGTGTCCTGAATAGCGGGACAGGACAGGCAGACATAGTTACGAACTGTCTTGCATCTATCTCTGGCTTTAAAATAGACTCCAATTTGAGAGGCCTCACTTGTCTTGTTACCGTGATGTCAATACCAAACTGTAAAGAGGAAGCGTGTGTGAGGTTTGGGCGCCGATATGATACTCTCTTTATTTAATACATACAATGTACATTATCTTCAACTTATTACATATTAGAGTCACTACAAAGTAGTTGAGCTCTATGTTAGTATATACTCTAGTTCCTTATCAAGGGAAACCCTACGATAATTTCACAGCCATTATCCTGTACTTGAAATATATTTATAACGTTGTACAAGCACCCCCTCAATATCCTTCATCGCGCCAGGTGGGAGCGGGCGAGGATAAACAACCAGGGCTTAACAAACAGTACTATTTATAGTGGATAGTCAAGTCCGAAATCGGCGGGAAAAAACTAAAACGCTCGTGGGAGCGGGTCCGAGCATTACCTTCATTAGTGGGACCCAAATATGGACCGGGCGGTTTTTGTGCGCCGCCAGTGTTGTCGCTGCTCGTCCACAGCTCCTTGAGTTCGGCGGGTGTGATGACGTAATAAACAAATACGAGACTAAAATGTCTCAGATACATGTAATGTAGGTAGTTTGTTTACATTTACCCAAATATAACTATATTCATATATATCAGTCAGTTTGAGCTAGTAACTAGTTGTCGCGTAAGATGTATTGTATTATCAAGTGACATTAATAGACAAGCCTTACAACTAAACTTCTTCTGAAACAAAAAGAAAGGAATTATGAAGATATAATTAATTAAATTATATTGCCTCCAAATGCCAACAAGGAATTATACAGTAAACTCGTGGCTTAAGGAGTTGTTATATAAGTTTAAGGAGTTTTCTGTATTTTTTTTAATAGAAGAAGGAGGGAGGGAGGCAAACGGACAGTCGGTTCACCTGATGGTAAGTGAAAAGCGACATCCACAGACGCCCACACACCAGAAGATTAGCAGGTGCGTTGCCGGCCTTTTAGATATGAGTATTCTCTTTTCTTGAAGGTCCCTAAGTCGTATCGGTTCGGAAACACCGTGGGTGGCAGCTGACTCCATATATTTGTGGTGCGAGGCAGGAAATGCCGTAAAATCTAGTTGTGGATTTGCGGACATCTCGATGGTGTGGGTGAAATTGGGTATTTTTACGCGATGTCGGGTGGTGGAATTCTGCTGCAGGTATTAGTCCAAACAATTCCTCAGAACACTCCCCGTGGTAGATGCGGTAGAAGATGCAGAGCGATCCGACATCTCTACGCAGCGCCAAAAAATCTGATATTGGGGCGCTCCAGTCTAGAGTTGGGAGCAGTATTCCATGGGAGGCCAGATCTGCGCCTTGTATAATTGTACGCGGTGTGAATTGTTGTGTATATTGTTTGGAGTAAGCACAAGTTGTTGACGTGCCTTATTGGACTATCTATGTAGAGTGAAAATATCCTTCTAGTTCCAGCAGCTATAATAATAAGCTAATGCTGATGATTCTAGGTATTAAGCTTCTTAGTATTACCACAATAAAGTTTTATGCAAATCTTTTTACCAAGTTTTATACTAACCAAACATCAATATTTTCCTCTTTTCCCCACCAACATGAGTAGCGTGGCAACACCAGCTGTCGTCACCGCGATATTATAAAAGATCGGATGGTACGATTCATTAGATGGCCCTATATAGCCATGTTATGTCATTTTTATGTCCACCTCGGGACTAACGAGTTACGAGCTTTGATGGGCTGATGCTTATACAATACCGGTGGGAGGGAAGCGCTGTGCCGCGCTTCCGGCTGCATGGGTACCACCATCTTGCTTGTTTCTCCCGTGAAACAGCTTTGCTATGTTTCGGAGAGAGGGGCAAGACAGGCAGTGTAATTACTGGCACCGAGACTTAACATCTTATGTCTCAGGATAGGCAACACATAGATAAGTTACCTGGGCTCGTTCCAGGTAAACTAATTTATGTTCATGGGCGACGTCGACCACTTACCATCATACCTACTAACATAAAAAAAAACTATGTACTAGTAGGAAAAACTTCGTCAACATTGACAAGAGTCCAGTTATCCAGTCAGTATCTTACTAATATTTTAAAGGTGAAAGTTTGTATGTTTGTAAGTTTGGATGTTTGTTGATCTTTTATGACAAAACGGCTGAACTGATTTGGCTGAAAGTTGAAAAACTATTTGGATACATTTATACATTATTGAAACTAGCTAAACACTCCAAGATGATTGTGGTCGATGTCTAGGGCATTACACCACTCTTTTAAAAATGCAAAGAATTTTATAAATGAAGCTGCTCTAACGAGATAAATAAAAGTTAATGCTAGTTAGCGGTTCACACTGATGCTGCGACTGGCGAGCCCATCGGTACCTGATGGATGGCTCATTACCGCGGACGGGATAAGTGGAGTGCTAGTTACATAATGGTAGAGCTGGGTGAGGAACAGTCCGGAGTGTGATCTACGTGATTAACTCTCAACGGACGCATGTCAAGGAATCTCCCACATGAGTTGGGAAAAGGAGTTCAGGAAAAAAATCGCTTTAATTTTAAATTGTTTCTTTGCTGATGTTACTCTATTATCAGGGTTCACCGTTCAAGGTAATTTTTTGAGACCCAGATCCAGGCATAGCCGATATCGGACTGTGGTTCAGTCAGTATGCCAATCAAATGACGCATGGCCCGATTGGCAGGGACCGCTTCTGATAATGGGCACTCGACATCGAGATGAATTTTAGGTTATTGATAGTGAATATCTTAACAACCTACAGAACACACTAGATTTATGATACTTAATCTTACATATTATTATATTCTGTTACACTATAAGCATCAATCTGTTAGTTGGCATACGCTTTTTTTTTTTAAAAAAAAGATTAATATTTCATTGGACTGAAAATACTATTATAATACTTCTCTTTTAGGGATCCGTACGGTAATATTTAATTTAATTGAAACGCTAACACTTTTACTAAGACTCTGTCCTGGTTGTCCGCCCGTCTGTCAGCGGGCTGCTGTATCTCATGAACCGGGAAAGACAGTTAAAATTTTCATAGATTTTGTAGTAGAACTACATCATCTATGAAAATTTGCCGCTATAATAACAAATATTAAAAACAAAATAAAATTAATTTTAAAGGGTGCACCCCTATATATCAAGATTTTTTTGTGAAACTTGTTTATCGACGTATGGGCAAAATCATAGCTCAATAAAATTGAAAAATTGTCACACTTTCCAACGCCATCATGAAAAAAATCGTCACATTTTCTTATTTCTGTAATTTTGGATCGTCACGGTGCCATGCGTGCGCATTATTACTTAAATTGAGGAGTGACTTAAAAAATGTATTTCAATGATAACAAGTGATATAATAAATGGACTTATTGAAATTCATTATTATTTTTTATTGTTTTGAAAAATCATCACGTGATAATGATTTTGGTATTATTTTTATGTCAACCTCACTTTTGGTCGTAAGTATTAGTAAATTTATTTTATTTTTAAAATGAATTAATGATTTTTATACCGAAGAAGTGACTCAACCTTTAAGGTAGAAGGGGATGAAGCAATCGACGTGTCCCTTTTGTGATGTCGCAACGTCACCTGAATATCAGGCGATGCATTCAGGATGGTCATGTGTCATAGCGTGGCATGACCCTCCTGAATAGGCATTAGACGGGTCTACGGCGAACGATATTATATGTCTGTGATGATTGATGGCGACATACCGAACACGTTGAAATATTATTCTTTGGCTAGTCCAGTTGTGTCAGACTCACTACTATTTCTCTATGAATTTTACTTTAATCGCGCGTAAATATTTTTTTGTTAACTTTTTTTTTGTTGACACACTTTTTTATCATATGTACGGAACCCTTCGTACGCGAGCCGACTCGTAGTTGGCCGGTTTTTTAAATCTACTCTATTCTATTATTCTAAGCGATAGTCATTTTTTCTGTTCTTGTCGTTTTTTATTAGTCTTTTCACCTGTATTTCGGACGCTCAGTTTTATTGAAGACCAACAGTAAACTACAGATGATATTGTCATCTAGTTTCCACCGGCTAATAAAGTTTTATCTGCACGTAGATAAATCGTCTCTCTAATTCCTTATTACCGTGACGCGGAGCAGACTCCTGGATGTCCTCATCTGTTTAACATTCACCAATATGGGACATGTCGGGTGACGGTGTGTGCACACTCGCGGAATGTGGCGCCTAGTATAACGTAACCGCTACATTTACATGCAATAGACAGAAATATGTGTTCAATATTGAGTATTTGTTAATACAAGGACTAGCTGTAGTGCCCGGTTTAACGCGTGTAGGTTTTTGACTGTGCGTTTTTGAATAGGTGTTTGACTTCTTGTAGCCAGAGGAGGACCAGCAGCCTTGGTCTTCGTTCAACCCCTTTCTCGCTCATCATTTACAAACACGTACAGACATTTCTGTATGTGTGTTTGTCTGCGTCACTGTAGATTTTTAGAACCTGTGCTGTTTTTTGAAAAGAGATTTTGTGGCAGTGGTTCTTAGATATGTTTTATCAAAATCTGTTAAGCCGTTGCTAAGTCTCATAGCTCTTTTGTAGGTTTGGGTTTTTTAATGTAACTTTATAATTCACCGGTGGGAGGGATGCGCTGTTGTCGCGCTCCCGGCACGGCTTGCTTGTTTCTCCCGGTGCTTCAGAGCTTCTGTGTTTGAGAGAAGGGCAAGACAGGCAGTGTAATTACAGACACAGAGACTTCACATTCTATGCCTCAGGATAGGCAACACATAAATGAGTTGCCTGGGCTCGTTCCAGGTAAACTAGTTTATGTTCATGGGCGACGTCGACCACTTACCATCAGGTGGCTCGTCTGCCAGTTTGCCTGTCCAACTAACATACAAAATCCTAACAGTTTGTATGAATCTTCTGTATGATTCATTCTTCTTTATTTTTAAACAGTTTAAGTTAAAGCACTAATTACAGAAGTATATAACAACGTTTGAAAAATTTTAAAGTTATACCTAATCCCACCAGTGTGTACGCACCTTAACGCCCTAAACATAGCTCGGAATGATAGCAATAAATCGAATTAGCTCGAAAAGGGCTTCTCGCTCCGTGCAGCTGCCGGTGGTAGGCAGCCTGTGAGACGCAAGAGTCTGTGAGACGGAAGACGAGTCTGTGAGACATGAGACGTGACCATAGACGGCAGCACTTCAAAGACATTTAACGATCATATTTATTACCCAAACCGGTTTGGTCGCGAATATTTCAATCCTATTAGGAAATGCTATTCCTAATTTGTACGTCTACTGGTTGTTTTGTGTTATTATTGGCATAACATGTAACGTTGTAATAGTATATTGTAGTTAGTTCAACGAACGATGACAGCAGACTTAAGAATTAGTAACGTTTTTGATTTTGACTCTGTTTTGCGGGTCCTACGCCGGCGTTCCCAAAGACTTACGTGTTTTTTAAATGCATAGGAGGGCAAACGAGCAGTCGAAGCCTTTTGGCGACTGTCGACGCCCAACACATCCAACCAGAGATTATGCAGATACATTTTACGCCTGAATTATGTGAGCCAGAGGTACCACCCCGATCGTGCCGGCCCAATTCGGCTGCAAATCAGCATGGCACTACCTCATACAACACTTGATGATAAACATAAAATATCAATACATCACTCCCAATTCTTCTTTTCCTCGTTCAGCGCTCTACAGTGGAGGGAGTAGAGCTTATAATGAGGATGAAGGCTGGACTAATATAAAAATAAAATGGCAGGATAACAATAAGCACCCCACCATGGTTCAGGCCTTGACGTGGCGGTGGGGCTCAGTAGCCTAGGGTGAGCCGCTGCACCTTGGGCGAAGCTTATTGAGCCGAGGGGCTCTTTGTACCCCTCTTATAAGAATACGGGACAAAATACCAGGAGGTAAGGGGCGAGGACGGGAACCTAACCCCATTATACTGTCCCGACGTTGGGAGGGCTTGTTCAGTGGTGCGGGCCAACCCCCCTGTAGAGGTGCCCTGTTTGCTCAACGGATTCGGGGCACCTCACTAAAGGCGGCATTGGTGGCACTCGCCGGGTTTTGGTGGGTAGAGCTGCGTCCAATTACCAGCTTTCGAGCGCAGCGAGTCCCACATGACTAGGGAGACCCACTCCCCCGCGGGATGCCTCAGAGCATTTCCTGGCATTAAAGAAAAAAAAGCCTAACAATAATCAACAACATTATGTATGTTTCAAAAAAACTTATTTTGTGTTGTCTCTCGTGATAGTTCATCGCCTGTCATTTCACACTTACCGATGGTTGGAAGAGCGTAGTGCTGTATCCTGCAATGTCTTTCTTGACCCGTCTGGATTGGGATACACCCTGTATACCGTTACTAAGTAGTTATATTACAGATAAGAACGGGACGACGATATAGCGCCATCTAGCCATTATTGTATTAAACATACCTTAACTAATAACACGGTAACAAAGCGTTTACCGTTGAAGCAATTAATATATAACTTTATGGGCGTGTAAAGTTGGACGGAGATACGTCGACTCGTTGTAAAATAACTATAAACGTCACTTAACCTTTGGCTCTAGTAACACGGAGTTATAGACTTGATGATGTTCGTTGCTAATAACTTTTCAGTGAATTGATTATGTTATTGACGAAATATGTAGTATACTTTGTGCGTTTTTACGAACTGAACACGGTACACTAATCTTAATTCTAATCCCAAGGCAAGTGAGTAGTAAATCTCTGTGGAAAACAGGCCTAGTGCCGTATGTGTGCAGGGCACGCGTACCACGTTCCTGCTTAATATTTTTCGTAAGGAAGGGCAGAACAGACAGGTCTACTGGCACCGACACCGTCTTACGTCTCAACCGAATTATTTCCATTTTGTAATAATATTTTAAAGTAATAGGTATCTGAGTATTGTCATAATATAAAGTATGTCAGATAAATGGTCAGATATCGTATTTATATGTCCGAAACGGAATACGTAATTATAATATAGCTACATTATTGTATTTATGCACATAATGAACCTGCATGTTTGACCAGGAATGAGGTTAAAACAGTATTTGGGGGTATCTGAAGTTCACCACCCTGTAGTAGACCAGCAGCAGTAGATTGGTGAACTATGTCCTTTTCACTTGCCCACCTGATTTTAAGGAGCAAATCCGAGTCGATACGGGAGACATATGAAGGTCGAAGACTGTGATCAAATGAGAACCATCCTCAACATTGTGTCCCCAGGCCGCGCGGTGTTCGACCGTCTGAGCAGCACGGTGGTGGGGGAGGTGCCGGCTGCGGGCGCCGAAGGTCTGCTGCCGACGCCCCTGGACGTGGCCCCTCACGCCAGCGTCAACGCCAACGCCACCTGCGGGGAGCGGGGGGCCGAGGAGTTCTGCCGGGACACGCCGGGCAAGTGAGTGCGACGGAATCTATTAGTGGAAGAAACTAGAGATCCTGGACTCCTTATAGTAATAATATAGACCGCAAATATAATAATAGGATACTCCCATTTGAAAGGCCGGCAACACACCTGCTAACCCTCTGGTGTAGGTGTCAGTGGATGTCGCTATCACTTACCATCAGGTGAACCGACACTGAAATTTAGTGATTACTTGGTTATGGCAGAATATATACTAAGAAGGTTATATAAAGCATACTACTGTCAGTTTACAATGCATGACGATTTTTTATTGACTAAGAAGCCACTTTTTGCTGTAGGGTTAAATAGCAGTTTTGATATTCTGCAGCAGTTCTGTAAATTATAGTTACCGGTGGGAGGGAAGCGCTGTGCCGCGCTCCCGGCTGCATGGGTACCACCATCTTGCTTGTTTCTCCCGTGAAACAGCTTTGCTGTGTTTCGGAGAGAAGGGCAAGACAGGCAGTATAATTACTCGCACCGAGACTTAACATCTTATGTCTCAGAATAGGCAACACATAGATGAGTTGCCTGGGCTCGTTCCTGGTATTCCAGTTTATGTTCATGGGCGACGTTGACCACTTAACATCAGGTGGTACGTTTGCCAGTTTGCCTATCCAACTAACATTAAAAAAAAAACTCCATGAAACGTCGTTTAGTTCGTGCATATCGATATCAGATTCCATTTTCATTAACAATTTCCCGCAGACGAGGTGTTGTGTGCGACGTGTGCGAGGGCGAGGAGGGATCCTCCACCAGACGCCACCCCGCAGCCCTGGCGGTGGACGGGGACCCGGCCACCTGGTGGCAGAGCCCCACCTTCGCCACGGGGGAGGAGTACCAGCACGTGGATCTGATAGCGACACTGCCGGGGGTAAGAAAGACTATTTCATAGGAGTCATCATCATCAGCCTCTATCCTTCCGCTCGACTCGACCGACTCGAACGACTCCATAGGAGTCGCGACACAGAAAAAGAGCGCTGATGTTAGACGGACAAGAAACAAGTTTACTTGGTCAGTGATAGGATATACTACCTACTATCTATAATATATATTTATTATCCAGTGCTTTTTTACGTAGTGTGGCTTATCTAATAGGTTGGTTATACAAATATATACAATATTTGTATAACCAAACTATTAACAAAAAGTGACTTCTAGTAGTATAGTTGTACAATCAAAACAAACTTATATTTTTATATAAAATGTGAAACACCTAAAACACTTGGCCGCCACAAAACCTTACACGACGGAAGCTTTAGTGTGATCGTTAGCACTAAAATATAATAAGGCAGTTTATTGTTAAGGTCTTGTTAAAACCGCACAATTTTTCACCAAACTGTTTCAACTGGACGCCATAAAAACGAAGTGTTATGGAACTTTATGTTCGAGATATCTTTTCTGGAATGTTCTCATACTTTTTGGGCTGACAAAATATCGCATACTTTTGATAAAATGTAGTCCTGTTTATCGTCAGCTCGTCATTAATTTAATCCTTTAAATACTTGAATACCAACCAATTTGTGTATTATTAGTTCATCGGTATTATATTTATGGGACTATAATGAGATGAGGTAATATAAATAAATATTATTTTTTAACAAAACTAAAATTTACGAAAATACAGAATACCTTTTTGGGAACCGCGAGGATCATATTTATGTACTTCCCCCGGTTACAACATTTTTCTGAAACCGCGTGGTTCCCGACGTCTACTAAACACAATAATTAACATCCACTTTTTTTTACAAAAGCCGATAAATCTATTTCCAAAATCTTTTTTTATCAATGGTTAGTTTTGGTAGCTTCATAAAAATACCACCCGTGGGAGTTAGCTCTAGTTTTCTTGAGGGTCGCGCGGCGGCATTGTGCAGCACTTACCGAAGTATGCAGCACGCTCGTTATGGGCCATTATACCACCGTGGTGTTACAATATACGGGTTACGGTATAATCGTTGAGGTTGAAATTACTCAATTTGTTTGTAGTGGTTTGGTATAATTTATTTTTGGTATAAAAAGTCGACAACAGCAATGTATTGATTATGTAATTAACTAGGTCTTCCCTGTTTTTTGATAAAAAAAAATGCGTGTGTACAAAGTACACATGTCAGAAGTGAAACTTATTTGGCAAACTAATTTTTAAATCTCGTTTATATATTTTATACTAATCTAAAGCTTTAAATTTCCGAGACTTGCGATACGACGTTCGCTCTGTCTCACCCTCTCTCTCTATCTTTCTCACTCACTCGCTCCCTTCTCTCACTCCATGACTATGTGCTTTATGCTACGTTTGCCCTTTCTCACTCTCTCTCAATCGATCTCAATCACTCTCTCCCTCTTCTTAGACAAAAACGCTGCACATTTTCGTGACGCGTTTCGTCCGTAAAAATTTTACCCTCATGCGCGCAAAGAAGTTTCACTTTAATAACCTTTAAAATTAATAGCCTCAATAATAAGGCTGTCAAATGTAAAAAGACTTTCAATTGTTAGTTTATCATTAACAACTGAAAACATTATTAACATGAATGGTATAAATCATTATTTTCGAAATCTTAATTAAATATAAATCAAACAATATACCATATCCATAATGTACCATATACCAGAAATAATCCCTACTTCAATATAATAATATATAATAATTTTGAAATTCAAAGGTACTTCTGTAACCATTTCACGGTCACTGATAACATTTAAGTAAAATTTAGCCGGGATATTGCTGTATCCTGAAGCAAGACATAGTCTTTCAAAATAATAATCATCAACCCGGGGAGAACCCGGGTAAATAAATGTTAACGATTGCAAATCCGCTAGGAGTAACTACTAACTAGTATTAAAATACAATATTATGTTTGGTGTGAGACCATACAATGTATCTATTTATTGTTTGGTGTAGATATACTCGATGGTGTAGAGTGTAGATAGTAAAATGGTGTAAAATCATTGGGGTCAGGGGTTCGATCCCGGTGTCGTAAGTGCAAATTTTATTTTCTTTTTAAATGACTTGGTTAAACTGATTGTTCAAGTGTATAAAAAATTGTCGATAATTGTACTGTAAATTGTGGAACCTTAAACGAACCGCTTATTAAAGTGAACGTTTAAGGCGCCGCGGTCAGGCCCCATCGACTACAAAGGGTCATTTATCTGAGATACGATCATACGAAATAACTGCACGTTAACCAAAATTACATTAAAATGATTCATTGTATCTTTTTCAATGACGGATTTCGATTCAAACCTTTTTTCGAATAATTGTCTTTATTATATTGATTATCATTAACAACCCTTATTCGTCCCCTGGGAATGTCAACAGGCTACACGGTTACTACAAGACTGTAACTGAAACTTAATTTTTCAATAATTAGAATAGCGCCATCTAGTGATCTACACGTACTCTATTTTATTACTAAGTAGGTATTTTAATCAGTTGTTTCCATTTTTTTTTTTTGTTTTTCGGATGGATCTATGCTAATGGCCCGAAGGCCCTAATGCTTCAACGGATTAGTGTGAGCCCATTCGGCTCACTTTTGATTGGGGGGTTGCCCCCCGCCTACCGTGCAGTCTGCGACCACACGGCCTCCTGGTCGCAGACAGTTGTTTACATCTTATCGTTTTTAATAAGTACAACATGTAAAGTAACTCTATTGTCTTCTAGATGGCGTTAATACATAAAGATTTCTTTCTGATGTGTTACTTTGAACGAGAAGCAAATAAGTTAACCGACTACTGAAAGTAAGAAGTAAAATAAGAGCATATCCACTAAAAGCAATTTACGATAACAATAAAGACTAAATGAGATAATAAAAATATGTACAGAATTTTAAACGGTCGATGAATTTGGTATTTGTGAGATAGTGCGGCCGTTCGTTACGCTTTCTCGGGTGACAGAAATGGGTTCGTCGAATTTATTGACGAGTAGTCGGACCACTTAGACTGGCGATAATAGGATGGGGGGTCGATAAACTACCCAAAACATGCCACCCTGTTGAGTTTGTTACATTACAAAGCATGTTTTGTTTGTGAAGCTGCTTTGTGCAGGCTTACCTGCCGACGCCGGAAAATCTGAAGTTTAGCGAAGCTGTTCGACGCAAGAAATTGTGGATGCTACAAAACTTTTCACTTCGGAAGATAGAGATAAAAAATTGAAAATCTTGACACATACAATTTAAAAAACAATTCTTCTTCCTTCCGTATTCTCAATCTAATATATAAAATTCTCGTGTCACGGTGTACGTAGGTAATTGAACTCCTTCGAAACAGGTCGACCGATTCTCATGAAATTTTGTTTGCATATCGGGTAGGTCTGAGAATCGGTCAACATATATTTTTCATACCCCTTAATATTAAGGGTGGTCCACCCCTCAAATTTTCAAAGTTAACGCGGGCGAAGCTGCGGGCAACGGCTAGTATTTATATTACATGTTCATGTCAAAGTCTAAAGATGCCAATTTTAAGTCACATCCCAATCCATCTAAACTGGTACTTAGCCGTTCAATGACCCCGGCCCTACAACAAAATACCTTCTGGGCTAGAACAGATAAATAGCGCAGTTTTATGTAAAATTGTAAACTGGTAAGATAAGAGGCTGGAGGCCGGCACACAATGGGACGGGTGATAGAGCTGATACCCATCGGCCGGCGGGGCGCCGCGCGCCGCGTAAATCACCCGGGACAGCCTACTAATAGCCAACCTGGTGGCCGCTCCTATTGCCGTACAATAGATAACGTTTTTTTAACGTAAAGTGAACTATCTGGTACAGTACTTGGTACGTTTTATTTTTAACTTTCACGAGTTTTATCGACGAGCTACATAGCTTTTTATTTAATTAAATGCAATCAATTTTAATTAATAATTGGAAATGGGAACATGGCTTTCCAATGTTTAATTAAATAAATTAAACAAGAATATGCGCTGGTAAAGGAGCTAGCAACAGCAGTTACCTTCAAATGATCTGATATTACAGCCCAATTATAATTGAAATCTCATAATATATATAATTCCTATATTATCAAATATTTTGTACAGGACAACGTCTGTCGGTGACACTAGTATTATATGTAATATTAATTATTTAACTCATACATTTTTGGAATGTTAAAAACTTGTGGCAAGGAATCAACAGTCTTGGCGTTCATTGAGGGAGGCCTTTGTTCAGTAGTGGACGGATAGAGGCTGAAGATGACGATGATAATGATGAAAGACTTGTTGATGTTTTTAGATAAAATTGTGTACTCGCGATATAAAAAAAAGAAGATATATTATTTATTTATTTATTATTATTATGCAAAATAAGATAGGATTAAGATATCGGATAAGGTTTCTAGAGGCTTCTATAGAGGATCACGTTATCTTGGTTGTGTATGTGTATATCTTGATGATATATTATATAGGGTCACATTCTGATACGAACATATATTTTATAGTTAAATAATATTATAATTTGATTAGGTTTGATGACGTTGCTAGGTTTTGTCGGCCGATGATCATGTAGCTAATAAAAGATTCCTCCTCGATATTAGGACATCATAAATGCCTATGGGCTACGTGCAGGTCTAAGAGACCTAGACCTACACGTAGCCCATGCAATATTTATAAGATGGATATAAAATTAAAACTGTTAAATCAATATCAAGGTATCATTATAATGAAGAAGAGCGAGAGACATCTTCAACTTGTTACAAGTGGGTCTGCTTCTTTATTTCATCAAGCAGCTATACCTAGGTATATGCTGCGGACAGATGGGTAAGTGATAAGTTATTATTGTCACCGAAAATGCATTGCTTACATTTTACTCCACCTTTTATTCCAAGGTCACCAACAACGAACACCCGGGCCCAAGGGTCATCTCAATTATAATTCAGCAACTGGCGAGTCTGTTGAAACTGCTGCTACTTTTTTTCTTTAACGCCGGGAAATGCTCTGAGGCATCCCGCGGGGAGTGGGTCTCCCCAGGCGAGTATGTGGGACTCGCTGCGCCCGAAGCTGGTAAGTGGACGCAGCTCTACCCACTAAAACCCGGCGAGTGCCACCGATACCGCCTTTGGTGAGGTGCCCCGGATCTAATGACCAAACAGGGCACCTCGACGGCTAGTCAGTCCCCCGAGGGACCAACACCATCTCCACAGAGGGGTTGTCCCGCACCACAGATCAACCCCTCCCAACTTCGGGACAGTACAATGGGGTCAGGTTCCCGTCCTCGCCCCTTGCCCCCTGGTCTTTTGTCCCGTCTTCTTATAAGAGGGGTACAAAGAGCCTCCTCGGCTCAATTAGCTTCGCCCAAGGTGCAGCGGCTCACCCTAGGCTACCTACTGAGCCCCACCGCCACGTCAAGGCCTGAACCATGGTGGGGTGATTATTGTTAGCCTGCTCCATCCTTCATCCTCATTATAAGCTCTACTCCCTCCACTGTTGAGCGCTGGACGAGGAAAAGAAAAATTGGGAGTGATGTATTGATATTTTATGATTATCATCAAGTGTTGTATGAGGTAGTGTCATGCTGATTTGACAAAGCCCTTTGGCACAATTAGCTTCGCCCAAGGTGCTGGGCTCGGAGCCCCACCGCCACGTCAAGGCCTGAACCATGGTGGGGAAACTGCTGCTACTGGGCCAATAGGACATAATTACCACCATGTGATTCGTCCTCCAATATACCTAATTCTACTAAAAAAGGCTGTTGTTGACAAACGTCCACGTTACCACTGTGAGGCTTGACGAGCGGCGTTGGTGTTTATTTGATAAACATTGCAGAATGAATTTTCCATTTCTTTCAATGTACACAAGAGCTTATCTTTTGTAATATTACTTTTTAAAATTATTTAATCCTTTTATATAATTACGAGATTGGGTGTGTCCGATAAGTGTATTCATCATCAGCAACTTTTTCCGGCCGGTAGTTGATGGCACATACATGGCCTATTTCAACGAAGATTTAGTATTATTTACAAAAATGTATTCTATGAAGTTATTTCTCCTGTCGTTATTCACAATACTAGGTTATTTTCGGTTACTCTTAAATTTTTTACATAAAGTCTTTTTTGTCTCTGGTTAAAGATTGTAAAAAATAGGTTTTCAGGATCATAAAAACGTTTAAACGACTTAAACATAAAAATTTTGATCATTATTATAAGTTACATACATTTTTTACATTTTATTTAAACAACACATTACAAAATACTAATTTATTATTATTTTTAACTAACATTGTCATATAGGTACATAAGTAAACATTACCGAGACATTCGTCCCTTTCATTTACAAACTTTAATAATTGTTTGCGCTTATATTTTCTAAGCGCTTTGGTAACATCAGTGCTGTAACTGAAATACAGACTTAACAACTATTTAAGACTATTTTAAATTATACTATGTGATTCAAATAAGAATAGGATCGACTTAGCGCCATAATGTGACGTCATAGCTGTCAATTCAAACCAATTAGGTAGCGTGGGCAAAAAAGTTTTCTTTTAATTAAATATATTTACAGAGATTAAGTGAAAAAAAATTAATCAGAATCTAGCTCTTCAATTCCGCTCATCTCTGAATTTCTGTCCGAGTGCGCGTAAGATACGTGTTAACGTGTTTTTATGTATTCCCGTAGCCAAATGAACTCGCTTAGTCACTTTACTTGCATTTTGCAGTGTTTGCAAAATGGTAGCGTACATTTCACGAGTCAAACTTATATTTCCTTCAGGTCCTCACGACGAAGCATACTAACAACGTCAAGATGGCAACCGGCGTCCTTATTTTAACAATAATTTTGTCCTGGCCTTTGCACCAACAATAAAAAAATGTTATTGTATGGTTGTTATACCTAATTATGATTTTAAATAATCATTTCTTTTAGATAATTTACTACTATTTAACGTTTTTATTTAAATTCGATTTAAGACTATTATTATGCAAATAAGTTTTTGTGCAAACCGTACTTTTCAAGTGATATTTGACAGATAGAGGTTTCCACATTCCTATTCTTTTTTGAAACGCATAATGCGTAGCAATATAACTTTGTTACGTCATAAATAATTCTCGTGTGACGTCATAACAGTTACGTAACACTCAGCTAAATGTGACATACAATTTTTTTACATAACTGAACCAATTTAATTATAATGCCAAAAACGATTGATCATTATATCATCATTATTATTATTATGGACTGTGATGCTGGATGCAGGCCTCTTGCCATGGCCCCTAACGATCATTATACACGATCTACTTAAATGCTGATTGCTGGTGGTAGAATAGGCACATATGATAGGCGTCCTACTTTTTGTGCAACCGAACCACAGTATACGTTTGTATACCGCGACCCAACCATTGTATGAGTCGTATGGGTGAAACCATTATACTTATAACTTTTGCCAAACTTCATAATTTGTGAAAGAGAGAGAGAGAAGCTTTAAGAAGATAGTCTCGAAGGCTTCTTGAAACTTCTATACTTATAATTACAGTTTGTCAATTTTTCTCTCACTACATAATATACAATTCAGACATACAAAAATCTTGTTTGATCCCAGTAGAGAAGAATGGGAATTGTACAAGCTCACAAAAATACGAAAAATATATTATATACATAGATCAGGACTAGTCGGGAGCGGGGTGGGATCGCTGGAAGATGTCGGATATGGGGGGATTCTCCTGGTTGGATATGGCGAGCCAGACCGCCAGGCCCACCACCAGCCCCATGAGGACCCCAACCGCCACCACCAGGGTCTTCTGGAAGGTTGGCCACTTGGAACAGGCCCAGTACTGCTCTCTGATGACCCTGGAATAGAAAGTTATGATATGAACGTTGTCCATTGTTGGGTGATCATCATACAGTCATTTTTAATGATGATATTAAAAAGTTGGATATAGAGATTTATTTTTATTTATTTAAACTCAACTTTTCCTCTGATGATTTTGAACTAAATGTAAAAAAGGTTTTAGGTCAATTCAAAGACAGACAAAGAGTTGAGATTTTTTTGAGATTTTTTTATAATCGGAGTATTTTCTTGAAATTTTATTGCGTGTTTCCTGGGTTTTAAATTTTTATACTAGTACTAGCCGTAGCCCCCAACTTCTTCCGCGTTAGTTTAGATTTACAGCAATATCGATGTTTTTGCAGAACCTTTTTTTTCTAATATAAAGTAGTGGTACTTCTTATAACATCTGCCAACAAAAGTCTGATCAAATATTACAGCCGGTTCAGAAATTATTCGGAACAAGCAGACAGACAAAAGTTTAAAAAAATATTTTTTTATGTAACTACCTACTGTATATATAATAGACAGTGTAAATTTTTGAGACGGGTCAGTAAGGGCAGGTACCTTAAAATAACCGATATAGATAGGCACAGGAAAACGTTCCTAGGAGTTCCATCCGTAACTTTTTAAGAACTCTTAAGAATTCTGAACTGCATTCACAGATTTTTGAGAAAATTTACGGTCAGCGAAAAAAATGCTAAGATCCAAAAAAAATATATTATGCCAATCGATTCTACTTCATATAGGGTTCAAAAGACTCTATGGAACCATTTATAGTATGAGTAGTAAAAATATCAGAAATTTAAGTTTAGTAAGAGGATTAGTATGCTGCATTGCAGCCGAACTGGGCCGGCATACCGGGGTGGTACCTCTCGCTCACATAACATGGGCGTCAAGTGATAGCTATGCTGTCGCGTTTCGTGCGGTTTGTGAGTTTCCGGTGGCATATTGGGGGATTTGGAAAAGGAGGGCGGCGCATCAGCGTCGCTTTGGTTGTGTGGATATGTATGGGCGCCATGAGGCTCCGACTGCTCGTTTGCCCCCTGATGACATAAACATTTTTTTTTTTATTTTAGCATTTTTTTTGCTGGCTGTAGGAAGACATACACCACGCACTCTGGGAATGTCCTCTGTACAGGGATGAGCACAGGGAATTGTTAGACGGGATTGAAGTACAAGAGTACCAGGTGGGACCAGTCTACTACGACGACCTCGTGGCTTCGGCGGCAAATTTCGGTAGACTGCGGGATTTAGCGCGACGATGGCGCAGGAGAAGGAGCGACCTAAAGAAGAACGGAGGCAACGAAACGTTAAACCAAGGTAGGTAAAGAAGACCATCGAAGATAGCAGAGTGCACTATCGGCAGACACCGAAGGCGTATATGTACCGACCGCCACATACTTAAGGGACAAGTAGAAAGAGATTTAAATAACTTGTCGAGAACGGAAGCGTGCGCACCTAAAGGGCAGAGAAGAAATCCCAGACATTAGGGTGCACACTCCCGAGATTAGGCCCGTATAACCACGATAGGTTGATAGGGCCATGGGTAGGTGGAGTGGAGGGACTTGGTCGAACCTTTTCACAAGAATCTGTAAATGCAGTTCAGAATATCTTATAAAGCTATGAATGGTATCCTAAAAACGTTTTGCTTACTGACCCGTCTCAAAAATCCATCTTGAAATTAAGTAGGTTAATAAATTCAATTTTATTTATTTGTATAGATTAGAAAAGAGAAATACAGTGAAATATACTATAATATACTGGTCGTAATATTGACTTTACCGTTTTATTCTATCTCGTATCGTACTCGTTGTATTGCATTTTTGGAGAAAAATTACCATTACACACACATACAGTACCCTTTTTTTACACCATCAGAGAGTGTAAAGATTTCAACGAACAAAACCCACAGATGCCCACCGACATTTTTTTGAGTCAGATAATTTGACGTGAGTCAAAATAAGGGGAAAAAATAAAATTTTCGTGTGTGTTCAAGTGGATTAGAGAATGGTTTTCGTAGAATGAGTAAATTGCTTGTTCTATGTGAACATTTCAGACTGAAACACATTTTTGTATGTCCTGTTAATATTTGCATTTGTTGCATTCCGTGATTATCAGTAAGTAGTTGTGCAAATATAATATAGCCTATTGTTTCATATTTGTGATTAGAACATTGTAAAAATTGTTGAAATGTAATACAAATAAAATGTATTAGATTCACTAGTCGGTCTACTACAATTTTTTTACAAAACTAGACGTCTCCGCTAGATTTGAGATGGTTATCGTGAGGATCCGGTTTAACGTATCGAATAATTAGTTTCCCTTATCTTGTGTATACTCGTGTATTCGTGAATCACCGTCAATTAATATTTTATTATCAACGTTGTCGACCTATTTTTTTTCTTTTACACCGGGAAATGCTCTGAGGCATCCCGCCTGGGGAGTGGGTCTCCCCAGGTGGGTATGTGGGATTCGCTGCGCCCGATAGAAGGTAAGTGGACGCAGCTCTACCCACTAAAACCCGGCGAGTACCACCAGTGCTGCCTTGGTGAGGTACCCCGGATCTGTTAAGCTAACAGGGCACCTCGACGGCTAGTCAGTCCCGCAAGGGACCGACGCCACCTCCACAGAGGGGTTGTCCCGCACCACAGAACAACCCCTCCCGACGTCGGGACAGTACAATGGGGTGAGGTTCCCATCCTCCCCCCTTGCCCCCTGCTCTTTTGTCCCCTCTTCTTATAAGAGGGGTACAAAGAGCCCCCTCGGCTTAATTGGCTTCGCCCAAGGTGCTGGGCTCACCCTAGGCTACTGAGCCCCACCGCCACGTCAAGGCCTGAACCATGGTGGGGATCTACGTTGTCAACCTAAGCCGTAATTTACCTGACAGAACTGTTGTGCAGAACGACTGATCTTTTTTTAACTACTACATCTAACTTTATTGTATTTAACCCAAAATTAAAGAGTGTATTGTTGTTATTTTCGCAATAGCATGACAAATTGATGTTAATTTGACATAAAACTAAAGTGGTTACACTAATTATAAGATAGTATTATATAATATTATTACGTTTGACTATTAAAAATATATAACGGCTTCTACACAGTTTTATGGTGGGATTGTTTATTTAGTTTTGTTTATTTATTTATATTATACTGCTCTATTGATACCTACGATATCTTCATCGAAGAAATTTTGTTTCATTAATGAACTGTGAATCTTTCTTTATTTAATTTCTTTTGTTGGGATAAAACATAATCTCACATTTCATTTGGTATCATAAAATATTGATCCAGGATCCAGGGTCCATTTTTCCACTTCATTACTATCAAGCAAATTTTCCGTGAGTAGCTTCAAACTAACACCCGACGAGAGACGCTCGTCGGGTGTTAGGTTTTTTTCGTTACGGAATATCTTGATTCGGTCGCCGCTAAAGCTTTGCAATAGCTTAAGGTTACACAAGTTGCTCATTTTTCCATACAAACGCAGAACAGTAATTACTACAATGTTTGACGTTGACCATAAAAAACTAAGGATAATATAAATTGATCTCGTCGTTATTTATGTGTGTATGTACCCAAAATCGTTTAAAAAGATATACATTTAAAAAATACAAGCTTCTAAACTTTCTTATTTCAACACTGATTTTAGCCCAACTTTGGGCGTAAATAGTATACCGAGCACGAAAGCTCAAAAATAAAGCCCGTACAGATATAGTTCAGTTATTCAAAAGATAAAATAAATTTATTTTTAAAAGATACACTAATTAGTTTTTCTATAATAACTGTTTTGCTAAAAGGACATTTTCGGAATGAATCATTGTGCATTTCATTCTAGCACGCATGTTCGCGCACTATGTCAGGTGAGATAGCAATCATTTTGTTATAGTTCGCGCCATCAACTAGTTCAACCTTAAAAAGTAATTGTACTTACTACTAAATAATAGTAAAATAAAATGAGATTTACGCCCGAATACTCAAACGTATCTCAAATATAAGACGTACTTAAACTCATGCTATAACGTGTCAGATTCAAAGAAAAAAAGAGGGACAACGCGAGTTTAAGTACGTCTTAAGTTTGAGATTCGTTTGAGTATTCGGGCGTTAGTTGGATAAATTCGGCTTATCAATATAATATGTTATCAAAGGCTTATAGAGATTTCGGGTGTCAACAAGATTAGCGTAACAACAACTGAAGCTGAAATGTTTCTTTATACATTTTTCCCTTCGTTTCCGTGACAAGTTTAAAATATCTTATTCATATTGTAAAAGTAAATACTACATGACTGCATTTATACACATACACATCCTACAAAACTCCATTTAAATAATGTTTTTGGTACAACTTCTAAATAGTACACAATATACTACTTGTTGCATTTACAACCGTATTCGGATTGATAATGATTTTCTATAGCCCCTTCTTTAAGTTATAAGCAATATCTTAAATCTTTGCGAAATTTATCGATACATATCATTGATAACGTAACATTCTACGGACTAAAGAAAAACTTCAAATCTGAAGTATAGTTTTGTAGATAGATAAATACAAACTCATAAATATTACCTCTTTATAATAAGTATTAGTAAAGCTATATACTACCGTACATAGCTTTAACTTTAAAATATCTCATAATATGTTAGAGGCGAATATTAATTTTCAGTTAAAATAAACCACGAGATAATTTTAGATACAAGGTTTTTGTCAAATATTTGTCTTCAATATACACGGGCCAAGGTCTGATAGAAAAACGTATAAAATTTCCTTTTGAAATCTTTCAAAATCATACGAATTTCATTAAAAATTGTGGATTCAAATTATATAGGTACCTACAAGTAAATTTAACATTCATTTTAATGATGTGAAACACTCTTTTAAATATCGTTACTCGTTATCACTATCAATTTGTAACGTAGTCTCTCTCTACGGTCTACACACCAAGCCTGTCGTGGCGGTGGGGTAGTAGCCTAAAGTGAACCCAGCACCTTGGGCGAAGCAAATTGAACCGAGGGAGCTGCTCTTTGTACCCCTCTTATAAGAGGGGACAAAATAGCAGGGGGACAAGGGGCGAAGATTGGGAACGTCACCCCATTGTACTGTCCCGACGTTGGGAGGCATTGTTCTGTGGTGCGGAACAGCCCCTCTGTGGAGGTGGTGTCGGTCTCTCGAGGAACTGACTAGCCCTCGAGGTGCCCTGTTTGCTCAACAGATCCGGGGCACCTTATCAAAGAGGCATTCATGGCACTTTCCGGGTTTTAGTGGGTAGAGCTGCGTCCACCTCACCACCTTTCGGGCGCAGTGAGTCCCACATACCCGCCTGGGGAGACCCACTCCCCCGCGGGATGCGTCAGAGCATTTCCAGGCGTAAAAGAAAAAAAAGCATCAAACTTAAAATATCAACTAAAATTTCCCCCCTGTCCCCCCCAATGTTCAGTAGTAGCAAATGAATTGTCTATAAAACAATAAAACACTTACGTATCAGGCGGCTCGATCGGATAGCCAGCGTGACTGTCGAGGTTGCTAACACTACCGACGTACGCGTCGTTCACGTACACAAAGTCACTCTCCCTTTTGCGCTTGGCACGCTTCTCGTCCACCACGTACACCTTGTGCTTATCATGCTGCGTGTCACGCTGCATTTCACGTTTCTTGTCACGCCGCTCATCATAAATATCGAGCTTCACGCTAGCGCCCGGCGCGGCCATATCATTCTACCTCGTATCACGCCCGGGGTACTACTACGGTATCACATTCTCAGCCGCCGATACCCGCTATCACAGTGATAACACAGGTGTTGATATCGAACGCTTTGTTTTATATATCATCTATCTCTAGTCTCTACGTACTGATACTCGAAATATCTCACTCAAGTTATACTTCCATGTAAACGGGTTTATGTAGAGGTGTGTTTTTTGTAAATTATAATTATATGTTATTTGCAACTTACAGTTTAATTTTGACACCAACTAGTCCTTCATAGGAGTCACCACCTAGGTTCGAGGCCCTCTAACCAGTAAAGCAGTAAAGTAGAATCACCTCTGTCATACTTTAATATACAATATGTTCCTCGGAAAATAGACTCTCATTCACGTTTGACCGTGCACAACCCATCCATACCCATATACCCATCAATGAACACTAAGTTTTGGTGACTTTATATCGATCTGTATACCAATATACCAAAAACCTGCTGGTGTTCAGACATATATGGGTGTCTTACCCAGGAATAATCAGTGAATAATAACAAAAATATTAAAGAGTGCTCAATGGTCGATCGTCTTAGGTAATTATGATAAAAGTTACACAATAGTTCATTTTTCTTTTGCGCCGGCATTTATGCTCTTAGTCCTTCAGCGGGAAGGGAACTCCCCACGCGGGTATGTGGGATTCGCTGCGCCCGAAAGATCGTAAGGGGAACGCAGCTTTACCCACTAAAATCCGGCGAGTGCCACTAATGCCACCTTTGGTGAGGTGCTCCGAATCTGTTGAGTAACAGGGCACCTCGACGGTTAGTCAGTCCCCCAAGGGACCGATGCCACCTCCACAGGGGGGTTGTCCCGCACCACAGAACAACCCCTCCCAACGTCGGGACAGTGCAAACTCTTCTTATAAGAGGGGTACAAAGAGCAGCTCCTTCTGTTCAATTAGCTCAAGGTGCTGGGTTCACTTTTTTTTTTTTTTTTTTTTTTTTTTCGGAGGGATTTATGCTAATGGCCCGAAGGCCCTAATGCTTCATCGGATTAGTGTGAGCCCATTCGGCTCACTTTTGATTAAAAAGTGGGGGGTTGCCCCCCGCCTACCGTGCGGTCATCGACCACACGGCCTCCTGTCTTCGGTTGTGTTTCAGTGGCGGGACTGTGCCGCGTCACCGTCGGGTGGAAAGGGTTCACCTTAAGCTACTGAGTCCCACCGCCATGACAAGGCATGGACCATGCTGGGGACACAAAAGTTACTGATGTACATGACGGACCAAATCCATGACAACAATATTTTGCAAATGTAACATTAGTAGTGTGTAGAGAGGTTTATATCGAGTGTTAGCGTACTTGAGCTCGCGAGGATCATCAGCGGCACGGCCATATCGAGATGGCGGGCGAGGCGCGCCGCGTGCGAGGCTAGTTCATTAGTATCGCCGTACAAGGGACAGATGCCATCGCACCGGGACCCGGCTGGGGGCGCCATGGTTTCATAATCTAAGGACAAGTTCTTATTTTCCTTCATTATTTTTCCTATTAAGATCGGTTTTGGTGTTCATTCGGAAAGGCCTGCCTGCCTAGCTGAGGATTGTTACGAGATAATAATAATAAAAGAGTAGTATTAAATACAAAGGGTAAATTATAAATTTAAACAAGACAAAAGTGTTCTGCTACAAGTTACATGTTGGTTTTAGGGGAAGGTCCATCGCTACAACTCTCGTGGACCTAAGTAGCAGCGGTAACCAAATGATCTTTTGATACGATCTCGGGGAGCCCGAAGGATACGTTAAAAACTTCCAATTTTGTTTACATAATATATTTCTTATTTCTTATGCCTACTTCACAAAATACCTGCAATTTAACCACACAGCTGTACCTACCGGTCATGGTCATGATAACAAACTATAGTTCATTGGTTTAGCCTGTAGAGCACTGACCGAGCATTATTTTTTACTAGAACGAGGTAACTGAGATAAGGATAACAATATGTTTCACGTGGACACCAACTCATGGCCACCCTACACGGCAGTATTTCGTTCTACGAATCAATTAGTTTTTCTGTTACTTTAACTTAATAAATGCGGCTATTGGAACGGATCTTCTCATTACTAGACATTATTTATAAGTATAATATTAAAATCATTTATATACACCGACAACTGTCTTTTTCTCCATCGCTACCTATGATGCCCAGCTTATTATACCTGGGATACTGATAAGATGTACAAATTCTATCCTAAAATTTATTGTTTATTATAATTCTTTACATATAGGATCTTTAAATGATCACCTATGATTTTCTTAGCAGCTAAATTTATAATGAGGGTTCGCAACGCGCCCACGTCAGAGAAGATACCCACATGAAAATCTGCTGGGTTCCTATCATTCTTTTAGTTGTGATCATTATTTCACAAAAGTCAATTAAATCTAAATTTAGAGCAATTCATTTCCTTGACGTTATTGTATTTTTTATATACATAATCCTTTACATTATAATAGGATTTTGATATAAATCAAATACCATATGACATAATGCTGTGAAAGTAACTAAAATAAACTAGCCTAGTCGATTTTTTAACCGCGTATGCTGCAGATAACTGTAACTATCTACGTGTGGGCACCATTGAAGTTTGGCATCTAAAGTAATTCCTAGAAATTCAATAATGTCCCTAATAAGATTCAGAGATTTTATTTGGGACATTGTGTCATTAAATTATTACATTTAGATAATAATATAAAAGTTATTAATATTATAAATAATATTAATTGGGAAATCCAAAAAATACTTATAATATTTCTTTCTTTATTTTATTCTTTGCTTACAGTCAGAAATCAGGAAAATAGTTTTCATTATTTTTATCAATTATATAGCAATCGTCGCCATAAGTATTAAGTACTTACTTGTGTGGGGTTTAGTAGTAGATCATGTGACGGTGTATATCACGTTGATTCCAACTTCACTTACTGATAAAACACTGATATAAAAACTATGGATGTTTTCTGTGCGAAAAATATCTGTTCAGTTCTTGATTATCGAAAATCTAAACCAAAGGCTTTAATGTAGCGCGTATCTCTTTGAAATTAGGCGAGGAGAGTGTTAGGCACTATCTCAAAACGGAGAGCAAGGAACCATGTCGAAAAGTGAGGCATTAACCAGTATAGGAACATGGGCAATCTTTAATCCATCACACCTATAATACCCACAGTATGCTAAACATTCGACAAATAAACAAATACAATTATCTCAGTTTGTTAAGAGGCCCTGACGAAGGTACGCAGATATTTACCCATTCAGTTATTTCACGTGGGGCTCTCAGGTGTACTCCGGGATCCCGACTATAAGCTACAGAGGTGGCATATGTTAATATAGCAGCCGAACCACAGCGAGTCCCGCGTCGAAATACAATTGTCGTATACAGTACTATACAACACCAGCAATAGTTATATAGACTGAATTTTAACCGCGGACTAGAATCCAACACTAAAAATCATTACACTACGCTCAAGTGCACGAAATCATTTTGACAATAATTGCTTGCTCTGGGAGAATATCAACAAAAATCATGCACAGTATATATAGAGGTGAAAAGTCGTTGTAACTTGTAGGTACCTCTTAAGACGAGAATATCCGTACTCAGTGAGGTGTGTAAAATCCAACGCACTATATTCTTATCAGAATAAGAAGTATATCCTAAACCATAGATTCCTTGCTAACTTACACCTAGGTATCTCTTTAAAGACAATTCATTTGATAATATTGGAGGGAGCTCGTCTTCAAGAATATGAAACCTAAACCTAACCTTTTTTATCACTGTATCAAGTAATTTAACAACAAGAAAATCCAGCGACATGGTCGCGTCGCTCGCGTCCAATGTGAGAACGGGCGGGAACCCGCAGATGAGATCGTCCGTCGTCGTGTTTGCACTTTTAATGGCTCCAACACAGCTCCTGCCGCACCGCACACCTATTTGCGTATCTGATCTGCGTGTTCTCAACATTAACCCTTTGTAAAACTTGACACTCATTTTTTATTCAATCTTTATAATGTTTACTCATCGCACCAGAAGCGAAACTGCTGAGACATTACTAAAGTCAGCGTTGTGGTCATTACGTTTTACGACTACAGTTTATGCTAAGCGGATGACTTTTTGGACGCCTGCGACGCAGATTGCTTTGATTGTTATTTTTACTATTTCAATTTGTTTAAATTCATTTTTCTAATAATTGTAAAAATTACTTTCATCTTCTGTAAATAAAGTTTGCGTTTTCTGTTTTTATTGTATAGTTTTTAATAAATGTGTAATATATTTTTCAGAAAATGGAACTGCTCCACGTTATCATCAAGTCGGGTCCGTCACCTCGCCCCTTGGCCTGGTCCCTGGAGGTGTCTCCCACGGAGGGAGCCGACGACTGGCGCCTGGTGCGGGCGTTCGGCGACCGGGACCACTGCCGGAAGATCTGGGACCTGCGTCCGGAGCGGAGGCGGCGGAAGGCCCGCGGGACGAAGAGGACGGGCCGGGCTGAGAAGACGACGTGTTCTACACAGTTCGCCAATTCCAAGCCGTTGGAGAATGGAGAAGTGAGTTCAGCGATGATTGTCCTAGTGATAGTCACATGATAATTAGTAATTGGTGGCAGATGCTAGGCTCGGAGACAAGCTAATTTCATATAAGGAAGATAAAGCATTAAAAATGTTATTACATTTTAATCATTACGTAAATATCTTCTGTATCTAATACATATATTTTTCTTGTCTCGTTGCCATCCTACTCCTACGTACTGAATTTTCAAAGATTCTGTATTCTGTAGATAGCGTCATGATTGTGTATTTTTACCCGACTACGGCGAAGCAAAAAAGAGGGTTATGATTTTGACTGGTAGATATAGGTATATTATGTATGTATGTTACGCTCATAACGTCTAAACTAGGTCCCTATCAAAATTTGGCAATTGGGTATCTTAGAACGTCTTAGAAGCGTCTTGATCGTCCGCTAATTATAGGCTATGTAAAATCATGAAAAATTGAATGTGGCGCCCTATCGGTAGAGTATAGTATTATGAATTACAAAAATATATTTTGTAATGGTACAATTTGGGACATCAAACTAAAGAGCTTAATTAGGACATCCAAAAAATATATAATATGTTAGTGGTTGCTCGCGGTTTTGCTTGCAATCAATCGTATAAATAAACAAAAATAAAGTTAAATAAAAAAGATGTTTAATTCTTCATCGTAAATAATAACCCAAAAAATAGAAAATAAAAAAATAAGTTCAAAAACTAAAACCCGACTAATAAAACGCTCGAAAAGTAAGAAAATATTGAACCTGAAATTACTATGTCCTTTCAAACTAGGTATTATATTGTAATCGTCTACTTGTTAAATAAACAACTCACAGCACATTTTAATGTATTTTATATACATATATATAGGTCTTCACAGTGTTTTTAGAGGATTGATGAACCATCAAGTTCACCTTGAACTGTGTTGAGCTCAGGCAACTGACGGTGTTCACCATCAGAAGTGTAACTAATTACGCCACCTATCCTCGTCTTTTATCCCTTACACAGCCAAGCTGCTTCACCGAATTTGTAAGAAGATACCCGTACAGACTGTCACTGAAACTAGCGCATATTTTCCTGTGCCATTTCTCTTTGTCAACCGCTGCTGAATTATCTTCCAGATGCACGTGGGCATAGGCGAGGGTGTGCCGACGAGGAGGGTCCGCATCTCCTTTCGAGCGGCCCACCCGGGGACGCACCAGTACTACACCGTCCGGGAGCTGACCATAGCGGCCCGCTGCGTCTGCCACGGCCATGCTACACACTGCTCTGTCGATAAGAAGGTAAATGTAGTCTTTGAGAAGGTCAAGAGTTTAGAGAGAAGGTGTGTTTTTGTCACGCAATAACGTGAAACCTGAAGAATTGAACTAAAGAGAATATACGAGTACATATTATCTAGTTAAGTTGGCATCATCATCTGTTATATTAGCTGAAGCTTTTGTTTCGTTAACACTTAAACGACCTGGGTGGGATCCCATTGTGTGTTCATATCTGTACCGAATACCCACTATGACCTCGCAGTGCAACCAATGCTGCCTTTATTAAGGTGCCCCGGATCTGTTGAGCAAACTCGGAGAGGCTGTCCCGCACCACATACCAACCCCCTCCCCCAACGTTGGGTCATTGCAATGAGGTGAAATTCCCATCCTCGCTCTTTGTCCCCCCCCCCCCCCACACTATTTTATGGTACAAAGAGCAGTCCCCTAGATTCAATTGGTTTTGCCCTTGGGCAATGGCTTCTGGGTTCATCTTAGGCTACTGAGCCCCACCGCCACGACAAGGCCTGAACCACGGGGATTTTAGCTGAAGCTGGTCTTATTATATCTTAAACTGAAAGTAACAGGCGACTCAAATAATAAGCTAATCATCTATTGTTATTGAATTATATTTAGATTTTTAGTTATCTTTTACATTCTCATGAGGATTTTACAGTACAAGGAAATTGTAACCCATGCTGATGAACATAACATTCGTTACAGAGTGTAAAGTGTGATTGTCTCCACGGCACGTGTGGGTTCCACTGCCAGCGCTGCTGCTCCGGAGCACCCTGGCTGCCCCACCAGCCCTGCGACCCCGGCGATTCCGAGAAGACCGACTGCTCCTGCGGCGAGCGCGGCGCTTGTTCCTATGACGACACGGGTGCAATACTGTGCGTCAACTGCACTGTACGTATTGAGAGGCTTACTTCCTAAAAAAATCGGTTGTCTGTAAAGTCGGTTTACTGACGATAGTTGAACGTGACAACGTCATTAGAAAATGGAACGCCTCAGAGCGAGATAACGCCGCATGCGTCATGTTTTTTCGTTCTTGCAGCCGGCTCCATAGAATTATAAGACGTTGTCACGTCAAAAGTATAAAAGTTATGTAGGTATATCTCTAAGAGCCTCTCCCAAAAAATAAAAACTATCTTGTTAAAATTGGAATTGATCATTATTCAAATCCGACTTCCGAGTTTTTTTTTTATGTTAGTTGGATAGGCAAACTGGCAAACGTACCACCTGATGGTAAGTGGTCGACGACGCCCATGAACATAGACTAGTTTACCTGGAACGAGCCCAGGCAACTCATTTATGTGTTGCCTATCCTGAGACAAAGGATGTTAAGTCTCGGTGCCAGTAATTACACTGCCTGTCTTGCCCTTCTCTCCGAAACACAGGGAAGCTGTTTCACGGGAGAAACAAGCAACATGGTGGTACCCAAGCAGCCGGGAGCGCGGCACAGCGCTTCCCTCCCACAGTTCCTTAATTCCTCCGGAATTAAAACAATCAATCTCTTTATTGTGTTAGCAGAAATATAATGCCTACCATATTATGTTTATTGACAATAATGATACATAATTTATTTTATAGCTCTTGGATAAATTAGTTGTCTTTTCGCCAAGTCCATAAACAGTCCAGTCCGTTCAGTTTAATAAATGTTCCAGGACAACCGCGCTGGTCCCCTGTGTGACAAGTGCCTGGTAGGATACTTCAACGTGCTACCTGACGACCCGTGCGTGCTCTGCGAGTGTGACCCTGAGGGTTCAGAAGGTATGGAATTTTTTGTTGGATATTAACAATCCTTCTGAAACCTTGCAGTAAACAAAAAAGGTTCCTATCCTATCAAAATTACAAGGCTATTTTCCAGTTCCTTTTGTAAATCATAATACTTATATCCTGAAACATATTTATGTATTGTCCCAGGTACTTGTGTGTGGGATAGAAATCAGCACCGAGTGACCTGTCACTGCAGGCCAGGGTTCACCGGGCCGTTGTGTGACATGTGCGAGGATCAGAACGCCGTCTTCCCCAACTGTGTGATCGAGATCACCACCGCACTCTGCAAATGTGACCCACGGGGCATCGTCGACCCCGATAGAATATGTGATGACGTCTGCGAATGTAAGGTAAGGCGAAAACATGACAACATACACATGTATATGTACTAGGATATACTTTGAAATGATGATATGATATGATGATGATGATAAGGATGGCTAAATGCTACGTACAATGATACTTATGTCATGATTGAACCAACCGGGATAGTTTAATATCCAGTAGTGGGAGAAAGACCATTGAAGGTGTGTTGAGTTGAGAAAACCTGAACTAAGTCCAAGGTCAAGGTGGTATCCAAATACCACTTAGTCTATTAATATATCTAATCTAACACCTGACGACATGATAACCCTACCCTTCAATAACTATCAAACGGGTCCACTTGCTGTTTTCTATCAACTCATGTTCAGTCCCATGTGATCGGCGAGCGCTGCGACACGTGCTCGCCGGGCTACTACGGCCTGAGCTCGGAGCTGCCCGCCGGCTGCCGCCCCTGCTACTGCTCGCACATCGGCACCCACTGCACTGAGGACCCCGAACCGGGAATTGATGTGAGTATGTAGATGGTAAAAATCATAAAGAGATCAAAAAGATGATTTACTTGACCAACCACCAACGTCACCTACAAAGATGAACGAGTTTACTTGGGACTTTGGAACCTTGGGATCCATTTTGTAGCAAGATTAACAACTCGTTCATTTGCCAGTTGCTTATCCTTAGAGTCAAGACTGCTTATTTTTTTCGGAATATATTGCACAAAATGGCAGGTGAAAGAAAGCAAATCTCTTTTACCAACTCCTTTGAGCCTTATCCAAGTTATTCGGGGGCCAGGAGGCTGGATTTGAAGGTCCTGGAATAGTAGAAGTTCTAGGATAGGAAATCAAATTGAGATGGTGCTCGCGTGTCCAACTTTCAGATACCTCCATCCAAGCCTTGACCTTTACCAATGCGATGCCACCAAATCGGCCATTTTTATCGATATGTTGTTTCGATAACGATAAATGATTGTAATCGTACATTATTTAGTCACTGCTATTGTATTATTTGTATATATTGTATTTATATTGTAGAGTCGATTTCATGACGTAACTGACTATCTTGTATGCCCTCTAATTCCAGATGACGCTGCCACTCGGGGAATCCTGGGGGATCAGCGACAACTCGACCACCGAGACCGTGGCACCCTCCATCGACGATGAGGGGAAACCATATCTAATAAGTTACGAGGTATGACTGGTCAATTTAAGGTCTTAATAAAACAATACTACTTAAACAAAGAACTATTTAATAACTTCTTTGTGAGCAGTATTTTCTTATAAATTCCATGCGGCATAGGTAATGAAGTACAGAGATGAGTAGATTACAATAACTATTTGTGAGTATTTTGTACGTTACGTTACCTCTTTACTAGATTATGGCGAATCGAACTAAATATATTTTTTGGGGTGAAGTATTATTATCTACGGAATATTCCAGACTTATTCTGTTGTGTTTCTTAATGTCCGTCTTTGATCCACCACATTCTCCAGATAGAAGGTTGGGAGTCGTTCTACTGGATGTCCAGCTCGTTCAGCGGTGATCAGCTGGCTGCCTACGGCGGGGAGATCCGCGCCACGCAGTTCTGGAGCGTGGCGAGAGGAGATACCGGTGGGAATCCCACCGTGGGACCTGACTTCATCCTGCTTGCTGAAGGTAAATAGAATCGGCTACGTTGTAGTAGTATTATGCGTCTTATATTAATAATATCAATTACTACATTTTTGGAAAACTTCTTTCTTACAGTGAACGTTAACTAGAAAGAGAAAAAAAAACAAAAATGTTAAAGTAGTTTCTACTTAAGGAAAGGACTGGTTTTAAATTTTTGCGCTGGGTAGCGCTTCATGTATTATAGAGATGTAAAAACTGTCTAGGTGCAGATGCGACGTGCAATTCAATATTTTATAAACATACTTGTAATAACTAATTCCTACGTGTAGTGAATATTGTGAAAATACATCATAATTACTTAATCGAGTTATCCTAATCTGATAAATAAAAACGAAGGTGGCGGAGATTGAAGCCATACATTGTTTTGACAAATTGAGTATGAACTGAACAAAGTGGTAATTATTTAATGTCATAATTTTTTGAAGATATATGAATGCTAAGGACACTGGTTTGTCGTTTATTTCATAATAAGAGACGGACAAGGAATATTTAATAATGACAATCACTGCCGCGGGTAAATATCTGTATTGATCGATTTGACGATCACGTCGTTCGTCGATACCAATAAAAACATGCTATCAATGATTCGAATCGATCGAATTAAGTAGATTTCATTATTAGGTGTTACTAACGTCGTTTTTTAAATGTCGTTATATACATACAATTAATTATTATTATCCTGCGTCTTAATTCTTATCCTACTTCTACTCATTAAGGGCGAGGCCAAACGAGTGTAATTTTTTGAGCTGTGACTCGCGTAAAATGAGTCGCGGGATTTACGCTGTTTTCGGTTGCATACTAAAGTCCTGTTTACGGCGACGAAACTCACTGTTTGCGTCGCCGTGTGGCGTATTAGTATGAAACCGAATGCAGCGACTCATTTTACGCGACTCACAGCTCCAACATTACGCTCGTTTGGCCTCGCCTTTAGTGTTTTATAAAATGTTGTCTCCTTAAATAATAATAATAATGGCATTATGAAAGTGTTGAAAACGTGGCTTAGTAAAGATCAGAGTACAGAAATTACAGCCATTAAAAAATGGCCGTCGCGAGTTAAGAGACGCCCGGCAGATGTTTAACATCTATATCGTAATAATTATTAATTAGTAACAAAATATAACGTAACACGACGTGAAATAAAGAAATAAGGTTTCTCATCGATTATAATTTTAAAAAAATCATGGAGTACATTATATTAATACAGACGGCACGCGGCTCTCGTCCGCCGACACCGCACACGCGTCGCCCGGCGCGGCGGAGCTGGCGGCGCGGCTGTTGGAGGGGGGCTGGCTCCTGGACCGCGAGCCCGTCTCCCGCGCGCGCCTGCTCGACACGCTCAGGGCCGTGCGGACGCTGCTCGTGCGAGCACACTTCCACTTCGACCAGGATGAGGTGAGGGGAGGGGTTTGAATAAAATATTCACTAGCGATTCCCCGCAGACTTTCAACCTGAAATAAAATTTAAATAAAACATATTTTATAAGTAACTAAATAAGTCGGTATCCTTTCTCAATAGTTGTGGTATCTAATATTTATTAACAACGGGTCAAAACAAGCAAACAACATCTCTAGCAATTGACCGTATGGTCAATGGTGTATCCGGTAAGGAATATTCAATACTTCATGTTCAAAGCAAATCCTTTTCAAGTCTGTCGGCTCATCAACAGAAACTTCTTAATGTTCACCATCATTACCTTTTATGTTGTTTTTGGAACACAACATCATAGCTTTTTTTATATTAAATATCCTCCGGGGGAAGAAATTCGTTTTCTGACGCGCGTGTTTACGTGAATACCATAACTATGTAAATGCAATATATTACCGACAAATCTGGAGATTCATCATCTGTTATTAGTTTGCTATACGTCGTACTTAAACCAATGTCCTCACAACCACCAGGTGAGGCTAGAGAAAGTGGAGATCCGCGGGGGCGCGGCGGGTGTGCGGGAGGTATGCCAGTGCCCCGCCGGCTATGAGGGGCCCCAGTGCACGCGCTGCGCCTGGACGCACGCGCGCCTTCTCAGGGCCCCCGCCGCCACACCCGCCTTCGAGTGCGTGCCCTGCGCCTGCAACATGCACGCCGCCTGCGACACAGGTAAACACCACCATCCAGGCCAAGATTCTGTACATCAAAGCATATTGAACTATCCGGTGGGAGGGATGCGCTGTGCCGCGCTCCCGTCTGCATAGGTACCACCATCTTGCTTGTTCCTCCCGTGAAACAGCTTTGCTGTGTTTCGGAGAGAAGGGCAAGACAGGCAGTGTAATTACTGGCACCGAGACAACATATTCTAATTGTCTCGCTTATATACAAAAATAATTTGCCTGGGCTAGTTCTAGGTAAACTAGTTAATGTTCATGAGCGACGGCGACCACTTACCATCAGGTGGCACGTCTGCCAGTTTTCCTATCTAACTAAAAAAAATCGTAGCAGGCACATATTATTCTTTTCCACTTCTGTTCCTAGTAATAATTGGTTTCAATTTGTAATTAATTATCATTTAACGAAAAGCCCAATAAAACATAATAATTGATAGTTTATGCAGAAATCTACTACAGATAGTTGAAGCGCGGACTATTGTGACAACATCAACAGTAAAACGGTCATTGCTTTTTAATTTTATCAGGTGCTTTAATTTTCATTTGATTGATGTACGTGTGTATCTTACAGTGGACGGCCCGTGCGGCGAGTGCCGGCACAACACGACGGGCCCGCACTGCGAGCGCTGCCTGCCCGGACACTACGGCAACCCGGTCCAGGTGAGTGCCTACAAACGGACTAACACCGGTATTTATTGTGAGATAGTATATTTGCGATTTGTGTGTTACTCGTACCAACATATAATATTATGTGCCAATGTAATTTCATTCATTGAATTTCAAAAATCCTAGAACCAAACTTTCAAATCAGTCTTGACGAAACCAAATAAACGAACTAGTCTATGTGTGTCCTAAAACATTTACTTTTAGTTAAGCGCCGTTCGCTCGTTTTTTGTCGTTGTATATCAGTGGTCTTACCTCTGTGGCTCTGTAGCTCAGTGGTAAGCGCGTTGGCGCTCAAGCCCGGAGGTTGCGGGTTCGAATCCCGCCAGGGAACAAAAATATTTTCTGTGTTCCTGGGTCATGGATGTGTATTAAATATGTGTATTATATAATAAAAATCTTAAATATATGTATAGTATAAAAGTATTAAATATATTTCCGTTGCCTGGTACCCGTAACACAAGTTCCTCGAGAACTTACCACGGGACCAGATTGACGTGGTGTGGAAGCGTCCATAGATATTATATTATTATTATTACCTTAGACTTGGTCAGTGTTCGTAATGTGGTGATTGTTCCAGGGAGGGTGCAAGCCGTGCGCGTGTCCGCTGTACTCGCCGCCCAACAACTTCAGCCCCAACTGCGCGCTGGCCTCCGAGGAGGGTGACGACTTCGTCTGCACGCAGTGCCCCGACGGGTACATCGGAGACCATTGTGAACAGTAAGAATATTCATCAACTTTAAAAAAGGTCTTTAATTTCGCACATAACAAATCGTTCACTTCTAATAGTAGTCATAGAGGACCAAATGTTATATGAATACTTAATTTATACAACATAATATATTTTAGAATACTTTAAATCCGAAACATCTGAATTACATTTTGATATATACCAGATTAGTCGAAGAAAACTGTCACATCTACATCAGGTGACTCATGGATGGTCAACCTTAGGTACGCGGGAGTAGAAGTCAACTGGGGCACCACCATTCAACCACTCAGGACTGCGTCTAAGGTTCCATTGGAGGCCCGATCCTCTGGAACTTGATTTTGGATCCACTACTCAAGGAGATGGACATAATAGAAGACTACTGCCAGGCCTTTGCTGATGATATTATCCTAGTATTCGATGAACAAACGGCGTTGGAGATCGAAAGGCAGGCTAATTCCGCCTTAGCGCGTGTTCAGGAGCGAGGCTTCAAAACTATCTCAAGTTTGCACCACTTAAAACAAAAGCAATGGAGATGACCAAGAACTGAAATACGACAGACTGTGCCTTAACATGGGTGATATCGTCGTTAGCACGGCCGACGAAGCAAGAACACTGAGACTCACGATAGACGACAAACTCAAGTTCAAAAGCCACGCAGCAAATGAGTGCAAAAAGGCATTGAACGTAATATACAAACAACTCAAATCAAATCCAATTTAAATCAATTTTTTTTTCAAATAGTACCAAAAAAGTATGTTTTTCAACATCAATTGAATCTGCCACCGGTTCCAAGGTTGTAAGGTTGTTCCAAGGGTAAATCTTTTCAATACCTATTCTATAAAAAAAATTATAGAAATGAAATGCCTGGGAGGAACGCCCTATTCCAAGGTGTGGTATCTTCCATGAAATATTTTAATATTTTACTTTATTATCCTTTACCACACAAACGCTCTTTAATAACTTTTATGATTTTTATAATGGATATGGACGGTTTCTTTGATCCTATTGTTAATGCGTATACAGTTGCCTTTAGAAGAATTGCGTACTTTGTGAGTTCTAGCTATACGTATATCCCTATTATAAATGTTACTATTTTTACAAAATTCATTTATTTTTTTCTGGACCTACAGTAAATTTACTAAGATGTATAATTGAGAGATATAATTTGATTAAATTTGTCTCTCAAAGATGAACTGGTAGGCAAATTGTAAATTGCGCGAATAGCCCGCGTCTGCAGCACAAAACATTGATAATATCTGCAATATTTCCCCATAACAGTATGCCATAAGACATAATGCTGTGAAAGTAACTAAAATATACTGTTCGTGCTATATCTTCATCACTTATCGTCAATGAACTCTCATGCTGTTGAGCCGAGCATGCTGCTGAACCGAGTCTATTCGCCAATGTAGCTATATGGGGACCCCACTGTAGCTTAGAATCTCAAGTTATTCCTAGGAAAACTGTGGAGTCCACCAGTTCCAAGTTCTCGTCGTCTAAATTCTAAAAGTACATTAGTTTGCATTTTTTTTTTACATTTTGTAAAGAATTTTTTACTATTTGAAAAAAAGTTATTGACGCTAAGCCAATGTACCCAGATGTAGCATCCTTGAGAGAGTATTTACCTCGTCATAATTAGTTTATAGTCGTTTGATTTAAAAATATAAGTAAAGTGTCATCAACAAACAACACTACACTACTCTTACTAACTCTTGATTATGTTTGACTACTTAGTCAAACTAGAAAAATAAATGGACCTAGAACGCACCCTTGTGGGACCCCCATCTCTATTTTAGTCCCGGAGGACCTTTTACTATTTATCCTTCACCTTTTGAGTCCTATTGTTAAGGTAGGAATTCAAAAGATCCAGTAATGTCTATCCTACAGTGGGGTAATATTGACAGATCACGGCTGGTTCTCTGAATACTTAGCCCAGTTAAAGGTATAGAAGACCCATCGTGCATCAGCGAGCTAGGAGAAAGAGAAACGGTCACCCACATACTGTTTAAATGCTATGCTTATGTTAGAGAAGTCACGAAGCCGAGCAACAACAGCCGAGCACAAAATGTGAAGGCTTCCAATATATAACCTTATATCATCATAATATTATGGTGATGCATTCATGTGCTAATAAGCTAACAAATCTTCCCTGTCGGCAGATGCGACTCGGGCTACTGGGGCTCTCCCACCACACCGGGGGGCTCGTGCTTGCCATGCGACTGTGGCGGGGGGCCCTGCCATGCCGCCACCGGCCGGTGCCTCGTGTGCCCCCCGCACACTGAGGGTGAGCGCTGCGACCAGTGCCAGGTATGTCAAGCACCGTGAAAAAAGTCCAACTCTTACGAGCTGTGATCAAAATAGAGGAAAATTTAGATCCATATTCTCTATATTGTCTTATTGTCTTGTCGTCTCTAAGAAGATGAGACGAGGCTCACATAAAGAACCCCAACTCCTTAAGCTTGAATTTGCAATGCCATACTCAGATACAGTTATAACAAACCTTATTGTCTTTTTTTTCTTTAATGCCGGGAAATGCGCTTAGGCATCCTGCTGGGAAGTGGGTCTCCCTACGCGGGTATGTGGGACTCACTGCACCCGAAAGCTGGTTAGTGGACGCAGCTCTACCCACTAAAACCCGGCGAGTGCCACCAATGCCGCCTTATAATATATTTATAATGAGCAAAGAGGGCACCTCGACGGCTAGTCAGTCCCCCAAGGGACCGATGCCATCTCCACAGAGGGGTCGTCCCGCACCACAGAACAACCCCTCCCAACGTCGGGACAGTACAATGGGGTGAGGTTCCCGTCCTCGCCCCTTGCCCCCTGCTCTTTTGTCCCCTCTTCTTATAAGAGGGGTACAAGGAGCCCCCTCGACTCAATTAGCTTCGCCCAAGGTGCTGGGCACACCTTTGGCTACTGAGCTCCACCTCCACGTCAAGGCCTGCACCATGGTGGGGAACCTTATTATGTCTAATTTAGCATAGCATGGACGGGGATAATGTCATATCATCATAATGTAAAGTAATTTAAGTAAAAAAGTTTTTATTCAATATTGTACATAAGAGTTCTTATTGAACGTCAATTTACTCTACTACCGGGTCCAAAGTTTTACTCCACTCTACTGAGAAGAACCTGCGAAACAAACTCAGTAAAACTAATCCTTTAAATATTTAACAATTATGTATAATACAGTGGCTCTTTCGCGAACGCCTTATTCCCAAGGTGTTTGGTCAGGGGCGTCCAAACTAAAGAAGTTAACCTGAGACTAACACAAACAACTCATTTGTGTGTTGCTCCTCCTGAGACACTAGCTAGACCGTCTAGCGGAGGATGTTGTCTGTTATATTGTCTCTGGCATGTGTTATGACAGGAGGGGTACTGGGCGGGCGGCGAGGGCGGCACGTGCGTGGCGTGTGCGTGCGGCGCGGGCGCGCTGTCGGCGGCGTGCGAGCGTGCGGGCCGCTGCGCCTGCCACCCCGCCTGGACCGGCCGCACCTGCAGCACCTGCGCGCCCGGGCACGGCGGTACTTACATACACTTACCACCACACCACATATACTGTTGTACACTTACCACCACACCACATATACTGTTGTGCACTTACCACCACACCACATATACTGTTGTACACTTACCACCACACCACATATATACTGTTGTACACTTACCACCACACCACATATACTGTTGTACACTTACCACCACACCACATATATACTGTTGTACACTTACCACCACACCACATATATACTGTTGTACACTTACCACCACACCACATATATACTGTTGTACACTTACCATTATCAACATTGTAGCCTGAACGGTTTGATCTTAGCTCAAGAGGTCGTTATATTCGTCGTGATTATGAAAGAGACACTGGGTATATCGAAAGTTTAAAAGTTCTGATATTATGTCTGTCTGAATGTTCCACTATAGCGTCTAAAGTACCTGTAAGATTATGACCCAGGTGACATGGCCACATTTTAACTTATTGTATACTTTGGATAAGGAGTCAATTTTATTCATAGTCGGATCAATCTTTTTAATCGCTCTTCATTTCAATAATTAACTTCTAAGGAATGGTGGTCTGAAATAATATTATAATCCCAAGCAGTAAGCAACTGTCGTGTGTAGATGTGGAGGCCGGCTGCCCCCCGTGCCGCTGCGGCGTGGCGGCGCTGGACGCGGCATGCGCACCGCAGACGGGCGAGTGTGCGTGCGCGCCCGGCGCGGCCCCGCCCCACTGCGACGCTTGCCTGCCGCACCACTACGGGCTCAGCGAGACCGGCTGCACCGGTGAGTACACACATAATATATTTCAAGAGATCAGTTATTATGACACATGTATTGGCACGTTTTGGCAGTGAAATCGACTCGAATGCCTTGTGGAAAACGGCATAACGTTGTCATATCAATGTGTATATCGTCATATATTTTTTTACTTATGAATTCTAATATTAATATAGATGTTTCACATTTGGCGGGCCGCGATCCTCCCGTGACGGCCTATAATTTTTTTGTTTTCAGCACTCGAAACAAAACAGCTTTTTAAGGTTAGTGAGAAGGTCGAATTAAATAATATATTATAATATCGCGTAAAATAAACGTTCAAACCGTGATAGTCGACCGAACAGTGGAGTTTAATTATGGTTTACTTCAAAAGGTTTTTTATCACGCCCAGTGATCATCAAGCAATTGTAACCAATAAAATATGTACCTATTATTTTTAACTATACCATATTGTGAGATGTTATGTGTACATTATTCAAATATATAGCATACTAGTGGCACCGACAGACGTTGTCCTGTACAATTTTGTTTTTTTTTTGTGAATTTAACCATCCTCGAATCCCCTTGAACTCACACAAAAAACTCAGGAGTTCAGTGACATACACACGCACACAAGAAATATATATATAAAGATTATAAGAATATAATATGCTATGCATTTACACATCAGTACATTATTATTTATGAGCGAGAACTAATTTTTTTTCTTATTTTCATAACGTTTTACTTTTTATTTGATAATATTATTGTTATTTTACAGCGTGTCTTACACCATCTGGATTTTGCCACTAATTTTATCAGTAATGCAGTTCCCATATAAGATTTTATCAAACATATAACATTAACATGTTTCTACGCTCGTGGGCGTGTACTACAGGTTTTGATAGGTACCTCTGTTTTACTTGAAATAGTGGACAATGTGTACCCTCCTCTACCTTTACCAAAACTCTTGTCCCATCTTATATTTAAAACCTTTCCTTTCTAATCAATGAACCCCTTTGTACTATCCCCCATGGGAGGGTGGTTCTGGGGTGCAGGACATCCCCTCTGTGGAGGTGGCGTCAGTCCTTTGGGGAACTGACTAGCCGTCGCGATGTCTTGTTGCTCAACAGATCCGGGGTACCTCATCAAAGGCAGCATTGGTGGCAAATGCGTGGTTATAGTCGTTATTCAGCACAGATATGTGCCGTGAGTCCCAAACACCATCAGGCGTTTCCCCGTGTTAACAAAAACAAATGAGATTTGCAATTCACCCGTTTTGATTTTGATGCAATATCAGCTTGAAAGTTATCTGTTAACATTAATCGAAGAGCGGTGATAATGTCTAATGTCTAACCATTGCTCCTTCGCTGTACGCTACAAAACGATGCTATTAATACCTTTATCATGTTCAACTTTATTGTTCCTATCTAAATGTGATTGACTAAGCTGGCTCGTAAACGGCAGCCGACTAATGACCTATTACCATTAGACGTTTAAGAGACGATTCAAGATTTAATACTAATGTTGGAGCTGAATCATTTGTTAAGAAGATAGTTACAGGACAAGAAAAGGATTACTTAGATTATTACGATGTTAATTCATAACCGTACCCTGATTGATGATGATTATTTCTATATCCTATGTCACTCAGTATAATTACGTAAATTGGTATTTGTAGAGACCAAAATTTACTTTGAGAATGTTTATTGCTGTCACCGCCGCTTTTTCAGGATAAAAGTAGGTATCCTATTACCTTTTCGGATCGGTTCGGTGGTTGGACTAAACGTACAACGTGACATTTTTATTACTTAGAGAATGTTGATATCAGTCGTAACTTCTAAACGAAGAGTCCAACCCGAATAATTAACAGTGGGATTTACACGTAGATAATCAACCTATATTATCAAACAATTTCAATGGATAACGAGTAATATCCTGATCATCATCAGCAATGTTCCATCTTTTAATCTACAAGACCTTTTTGGTTCGCCAGTGACATATTATCATGAAATTTGTCATTTTGTTGTTGCAAATGATTACAGTAGCGCCATCTATCATACGAAAACAAACTCGTTATCCTAATACCATGGCTCGTGAGCCCCACCCGGCCCGGGGCCAACAATTTACATAGCCAGGCCACTCCAGACCCCCAGTGAGACGCCCCGGGCCGTGACCCGGACGATGCTCGGGTCTAACGAGGCCCAAGTACCATGGAGATGAAACTACTTTAAATGCATCACCTAATATGGTTGTATAGAGCGTGCAATGAAGATGAGACTTGATACACCATGTGGTTTGACGTGCTAAATAATAATAATAATAATATCTATGGACTCTTTCACACCACGTCAATCTACCAGTACCAGACAACGGAAATATATTTTATACTATACATATATTTAAGATTTTTATTCTTCCTTTGAAAATTGGTTTAAACGAGATCTAGTGAGTAGTTTTTTTTTAAACGTCTTAAATCGTAAACCGCAATTTACCTTTAATTCAATCAACGGTTTGATGAAAAAAAAATTGAGTTTCAGTTCTAAGTATGGGGACCCCCAAAATTTTTTTTTTCTATCAAAATTTTAATGCGGTTCACAGAATACATCTACTTACCAAGTTTCAACAGTGTAGATCTTATAGTTTCGGAAAAAGGTGGCTGTGACATACGGACGGACAGACAGACAGACAGACAGACAGACTAAAGGAAATATAACTTCAATATAAACTTACGCAGTTGTTATGTCCGCAATTAGTGTAGTCAATTTAATGTTTATTTATACTGTGGCGGGGGTAGCGCGTGCGGTGTGCTTTGCGCCGGGCACACATCAAAGGGCCGCGCCGCAGAGCTGGCTTAGATGACGCATATATGAGATATTGCCGAAGATGATTCCTCGCACACTCGTTAGATATGGTTTTATTGTGTAACAACTGTAGAGCATCGATTAGTTTTATGATATTGTATACAACATAAATTAGTTTAATGGTTTCTCTGTGTTTTAAGACTGCTGTCCGGTGATTCTAACACCCGGATTTCACATACCGATAAAATCAACATTCGTGATCTTTATGAGTGTCTATAAAACACCTAGAAAATTCTAACATTATAGGAATTCGTCCCCTATGCAAACAAACATCAAACAAAAAAGCAGTGATTTTTTACGAACATAATATTTTCAAATCTTGAAGTATTTTGTGCACCAATATCGCGAATTTAGAAAGAAAGAATAAAAAACACATAAAGATAATGTGATGTACGTACTAAGTATATAACATTTTAAGCCAAATTATACAAAAACACAGAACAAATTATAAAAACATAATACACGCTTGAGCGACAACCCTATCGTCCCTACCCGTATTTGACACCCCTGGCTCTGTATTTAGCCGGCAATAAAACGAGAGACACGACTGTCCGCGTCACTCAGTCTGCTGCCTGCCGTCCTATTTGCGGGTACTGAATACTTCACATTTTATACCAGCTGTTGGCTCAGGACTTAGCAACATGGAGTAGCGGAAGATCGGCCGTCTCGGCGTTCATTGAAAGATGTCTAAGTGCTAGCGATGTATAAAGGCTGATGAAATATGGAGCCATGGTCATGGGAGGACTTCAGCTCTTAATAGGTGGCGATAATGTCCGTATAAAGTTGTATCATTATGATGAGGGACATTAGCATAAAGATTTATTTTTTATGTCATAAGGAGGCAACCGAGCCGAGATTTCTATGTGCACCTGAACATGAGACCATCGCTTGCTCACCGGTGAAGGAAACATCGTGAGGAAACCTGCATGCCTGTTGAGATTAAAAGTCTCTGAAGGTGTGTGAAGTTCACCGACCCGCATTGGGCCAGCGCATCGGTGAACTATGGCCCAAAACCCTCCTCGCCTGATTTCGAGGAGGAGACCCGTGCCCAGCAGTGTAATATAATCCCGTGCCCAGCATATAAGGGTTGATATTATAAGGAGGCAACCGAGCAGTCGGGTCCTTATGGTGACTACCGACGCCCATAGCGTTGCCCTCCTTTTTCCTATCTCCCTCCCCCCCCCCATCGGGCACCTGAAAGTCACAAACCGCACGAAACGCGATAGCATCGCTGGGCTATACAGTGTGTGTACTATGCAGACTTCTGCTGGGATAAAAATAGCGGTTCTATAAATAATATAAGTGTGGTTTAAGCGCCGGTCGCGGGTTCGAATCAAATATTAAACAATTAAAAGTTTTATAGATGCGTGTGTTCTTTTAGGATAGTTAATACTTAGGTCAACTTTATCGCAGTGTAATATTTTTTTACATACCCATCGGTTCGTTTTCACCCAGAAGTTCTCATGGCTTTTTTTTATGTTAGTTGGATAGGCAAACTGGCAAACGTGCCACCTGATGGTAAGTGGTCAACGTCGCCCATGAACATAAACTAGTTTACCTGGAACGAGCCCAGGCAACTCATCTATGTGTTGCCTATCCTGAGACATAAGATGTCTGTCACTGCCTGTCTTGCCCTTCTCTCCGAAACACAGCAAAGCTGTTTCACGGGAGAAACAAGCAAGATGGTGGTACCCATGCAGCCGGGAGCGCGGCACAGCGCTTCCCTCCCACCGGTGGGATGGCTACGACAACTGAACAAATCTTAGGTATTCGAAAACAGTATTTTATAAACTGCTATTTAACTTTCAATGTTACAACGCGTCCACACCGCCGGAGACGGAAACGAATGGAGAATGACCATCAAAGAAAAAGTGATAGAAATACGACCCTCAGCACTGATGACCACGAAGCAATGAGAAGGATGTTGTATCCTAGACATCATTGCTTCACGTTGTTTCGTGTTCCATGATTATTATCTCGTCATTGTTCTGCTCCTGTTGCCGTCGGAGTCAGGGTCACCAGGGTCTGGTGGTCGGACTAACGATGATTAATTAAACAAAACCGGCCGGCTGTAATGTTGTCTAACAAAAACGTATAACAGAATTTACTTTGTATTGATTGGTCTTCTCTGTGATTCTAAATCATCAATATAATATAAACCGGCTGTCTGTAAAGTCGGTTTACTGACGATAGTTGAACGTGACGTCATAAGAATATGGAACGCCTCAGAGCGAGGTAACGCCGCATGCGTCATGTTTTTTCGTTCTTGCAGCCGGCTCCATCGAATTATAAGACGTTGTCACGTCAATAACTAACTAACAATCATACCTCGTTCACCGCCACATAGTTAGTTTATAAGAACGTTGGTTACGGATGGCAATCAATTTAAGGAATTTATTTAATTTGGTGGTCAACCAAACTTGTATTTATTTTTATGTGGAATACAAAGTAGCGTTTATCCTAAAACTTTAAGTATAGGTTAAAAACATAAGTATAAGTAACATAAAGAGTGCTAAGTGGTGGCATAGAGAAATTATTTTTAAAAACAAACACTTTCTTTCATATGAAATTACGTTGTCTATGCAATTTTTCACTTCAAAAAATAATTAATAATAATAAACATTGCACTGGTTTCATCGATGATAAAGATAGCCCTGTGACGCGACGTGTGACGTGTGACGAGTGACGTGTGACGGGCGGCCGACCACACGCCGTTATCAGCTTATCAGTACATCTCCGTTTGATCTCGCTTAATTAGTGGACCCGTGCCGCCGCCCGCAGGGAGTAAGATTGCGCTTCTTACATAAAAACGAAGGTATGTTGACTTCTTAGGACTATTTGAAAACATTTTTTTTTCAAATATTAATAGTAGTTTGAGTTTCTCTGATCATATTATGTTCATTAAATGTATGGCCAATGAGCTCCAACATGGCTAACGACTTCTCTAATCCAATTTGAGTGGGCTGTATGAAGGAGAATCATCTTATAAACTTTAACAGAATTATTCGTAAAACTCGTATTCGTATAAAAAAAGTTTTTTATGTTAGTTGGATAGGCGAACGTGCTACCTGATGGTAAGTGGTCGACGTCGCCTATGAACATTATGTGTTGCCTATCCTGAGACATAAGATGTTAAGTCTCGGTGCCAGTAATTACACTGCCTGTCTTGCCCTTCTCTCCGAAACACAGCAAAGCTGTTTCACGGGAGATATAAGGATGGTGGTAACCATGCAGCCGGGAGCGCGGCACAGCGGTACTCTGCGAACTGTTCTTCATCATAATCACTCCGCGTGTGACCAAACCAAAATAAAAAGCTCTTCTGATGGGCAGCTTTAATAGTTAACGTATCCTTTGTGAAGTCAATTACTTTTTGAACACTTTTAACCTACATTATTGACTACGAACGGCGAGAGAGCTGAATTACTTTGAGCTGAATTTAAACTGTCACTGTACTGTCACTATTAATGTACGTACAAGTTAAATTGCACGAGCCACTTGGGTCGTAAAAAGGCTGATATAGTTATTACATAAGGCAAATTCAGATCGGCCTCGTTCGGGCTAACGGTCCCTACATAAATCGTTCGTGAACGAGTTTGACACATAATCGTCAATCGAGTTGAAAAAGCGCCTTCTTAGCAGGACGAGGCCCGGCGGCGGCCCCAAGTCCGGAGCGCCTGCCAGTTGCGGAGCCCCAGCCGGCCGGCGCGTACGCCTCCGCCGTAGTCGAAGTAACTTTGTAATTGTCATATCGGCGCAAACATCGTATGACGTACAGTCGTGGATTTTTAAATTAAACATTAAAAAAATAAGTTATATTTGTGGAATGAAAAAAAAAATACGCGAAAATTTAGTAATTTGTTAATTAATATATTCGAAAAGTAAACCTGGTCATTTGGGAGTGATGTGATAAGTCATGATGAGGTGGTTCCTCGTGATGGTGGCACTAGCGGCAGTAGTGGAGGCGGCAGGCCCAAGGAGGTGCTCTGGTCGACTGGCGAAGGAGCGCCTGAAGGCGGCTGAAAAAGTCCGGGACAAGAGGTTCTACCTGATGTGCTGCACCCCCACCTGCGCCTCACAGAGGAGGCACCGGCCCTCCCCTACCACCAGGAAGTATCAGCCCTTCCACAAAACGTGGTACGGCTTAAAACACGGTAATTGCATTATCAATATTACGAGTTCAACATAATTCGGTAAATACAGGCGTGAGAAAAATGTTACTACAATTTTCTTAAAGAGTTTAATTAGAGTTGTGCATTCCCTCTCTATCTACCTCTAGGTCTATAGTGAGTTCAGCGCAAACTATATATACATAGAGGTGTAAGAAATTAAGATTTCTAAACTTTTACTTATTTGATAATTGATGTTGATTTTGATTTAAAATAACATACAACAATTAATAATATGAAATAATTAAAATGGGAAGAACCTTTTTAAATACACGCGGACCGCCAAACTCATTGGGAGTCTAAGAAGTTAAGAACTGCTTCTAAATGGCACATAATACATAATCACAAACAAAGATAATCTCCAAATTGTACCATCGACGTTTCCTAAAAACGTATAATATTGCTAAACTCTAACGTGACTTTTCCAAATGTATATATAATAATAGTTTTTTAAGGAAATTAATAAAGTACCTTTATAAATTTAATAACAAATTGATACTGATTACACACATTTTAATTAAACATTGCAAATATCAACGGCTCCAATAAATTTAGTAGCGCAGCAATTTATATTATAAATACTTGTCAGAAAGTTAACAGCCACTCGGATTGATACCAGAGCTGAGAGTGGTTGGCGATCATTCGTTTATGTCATCAAGTCCCTGCTGGCTGCTGCAGCTAATCACTGATGATGAAGGATGTTGTCACTAGTTGTTGTCCGCAGCTATATAAACGCAGCCTGCGTTTGCTTAGATTTACAAACGGAGTGATGATGATTATTTGTTTAGAATTTGCCACTCACTGATAAGGTAGCATTATTCTGGTAAAATAAGTTTTTGATTCGTACGAACAGTTTCGGCGAAAACCTCGTACATACTATACTGTATATACTGTATATACATACTCCCAATCATGACCTCTTCATAATAGACTTGAATAGAATTTTACTTTAAAAACATAACCAATCTATAAATAAGGGTAAGCCGAGACTTAAGACATTTATTATATGTGCGCACAAAATTATAAATATAAACTAGTGTGTACTGAGGTGTGATTCTACGTAATATAAAGTAAACTAGCATGAGATGAGTTTATAACGTTATATACAACCAACAAAATTAAATTATTGAATATATTTTAATGTAGGTATGCTAAGGTATAACTATAATATGTTGGAAGTCTTGAGGAATATAAAAAACTCTTAAGCAAAAGGCTCCTAAACATCAAGAAGTAGATAATCATAGAAAATATGCTAAATAGTGCTACAAAAGTCTTGCAGTCAAATACTATTTTGGACAAAGGTTTTTGATAAAATAAACACTTTTTACTTCATACATACAAACGTTTACTGTTATTTAAATAAGCGTTTTATAACATAGCCATATAAGGTTTTATAACTTAATTATATTCTCGTCAATTGGATAATTTGAATAATAGTAATATTATAGTTTTATTTCTCACTATCACATACATTTAATTTTCTAGTCTTTTCCCCACTTGTGTGAATAGTTTTAGGTAGTCGGACGTTTGTTCATGGACGATGTTGACCCCTTACCAACAAGTGGCACGTCTGCCAGATTGCACATCCAACTTACATCAATCAAAATAGGGTAGGCAGACATAACCCTTATCTTTCAACATATTGCATGAATATTTTCCTGAGATCACCTCATACATATAAACACTTCAGTACATTATCGTGAGTGTGCGCTGTACTTGAGCCAAACTTGACACAGTTCCAGCCCTTAATGCACAAAAAACAATACGACCGTTAGTTAGGTGTTGTGAAATGTGGGGCCATTGAAGATGGCCGCCCATTACCTAATGACCCGTGGAGCCGGCGGTGTTGCCTGAGAGAATGTTCATCATTATCTGCGACGTCCAGTCGTGAGCTAAGAGATACTTGAAATACTTGATGACTTAAAACTTAAGAAATAATGCAGTCGGTAAACTTAAATTAAAAATAGTAACTTTAAGTACTTGATGACTTAAGAGCATAAACCAGTCTGTAAGTTAAGGATCTAGAGTCTAGAGTCTAGAGCGACTAGAGTTTTAAAGATCCTTGATAGTCAAGCAGGCTAATATTTCTAGGGTTGTGAGTTCAAATCGTACAAAAGCTGATAAACCAAAAATTAATACAAAACTAGCACATTCTGTATGTACTATACAATACATTTTATAGTAGACCAAAACAAATAAAAAATCATTGAGAAGAACCGGCGAAACAAACTCAGTGGTATCTTTACAAATAATATGTATTCTATAACAAACAATTTTTACATCTTATGGAAGGAGGAACGCCCTACCCAAGGAGTGGGTAGGGCGTCTTCCATGTGTTGGATCGTTCCAAATGATGATACCTTTATCACACAAACGCTCTTTAATAACTTTTTTAATTGGGAGATTTTGAACATTTTCTGGGATCGTAATGTAAAAGAGTATTTAATTGCTTACTTTTGTGAGTCTAACCACTGGTACATCTAGCCTGTATTTATTACGTATAACCGTACTATGAATCTTACTAATATGAATTTGTTAAGTGCCATGCTGCTTAGCAGCCGAATTGGGCCGGCACGACCGGGGTGGTACCTCTCGCTCACATAACACCGGCGTCAAGTGACAACTATGCTGTCGCGTTTCGTGCGGTTTGTGAGTTTTCGGTGGCCTATTGGGGGGGGGGGAGGTTTAGAGAAAAGGAGGGCAACGCATCTGCATAATCTTTGGTTGTGCGGATGTGTTTGGGCGTCGGCAGTCGCCAAACGGCTTTAACTGCTCATTGCCCTACTGTGCCATAAAAAAAAATAAAAAAAATAAACATTCTTACGGCATTTCTTGCTTCGTACGACAAATATATTATGGAATCAGCTGCCACTTACGGTGTTTCCGAATCGATACGACTGAAGGACCTTCAAGAAAAGAGCATACTCATATCTGAAAGGCCGGCAATGCACCTGCTAATCCACTGGTGTAGCGGGTGTCTGTGAATGTCGCTTTTCACTTACCATCAGGTGACTCGACCGTCCGTTTGCCCCCTCTTCTATAAAAAAAATCTCCAATCCACTTGGACACACGCAAAAATATCATCAAAATCGGTCTATCCATTTAGGAGTTCAGCCACATACACTCCCATGAGAATTATTTATTATAATATACCTAATATTATATAAAAACAAACATTTTAGAATCTACGGATAAGCTCTTCGTATATAAATAAATTGCAAATTTGGTAAATGTTTACGATCTTTGTTATCTTCAATTTCGTTTTAAGTTTACGAAATTGATTTTATTTTTACAGTTTCCATTTGATGATGTTTAGTAAGCACTAAAGCAATATAAAATCAATTCGTGGAGACGTTGATGATCACAAACACCCAAACACGCCGTAAACTACTAATTATATGGAGGTACAGGACCACAACTAATTTCAGTTCATTAATATGAGTACAGTTGCGTGCATAGGTGATATGTGATAATAGTATTATCTAGTGAACTCTGTGTTACGGGATTAAATTTTTGGATTAGCTTTTTGTTGTATTTTGGTCGATAAAAGTTAATTAGTGGGTTGTACAAAGTGAACTATTAAATTTTAATACTTCGCCAACGCTTCTCGATTTCTTACTTTTCATTAGTTACTTCTTATTTAAGTTATATGTATCACAGTACAGCCATGTTTTTTTGCATGTTTATTACGTCCATCCTGCTTATTTCGTCTACTAATAATGTTAGCTGTAATGTGGATGATGGGAAGGGTAGAGTAATTTATAGCAATCATGTCCACTAATGTCCAGAAAATACTTGAGATTGACGATTGATAACTGACGTGTCACATTGATAACTGACGTGTCACATTGATAACTGACGTGTCACATTGATAACTGACGTGTCACATTGATAACTGACGTATCACATTGATAACTGACGTGTCACATTGATAACTGACGTGTCACATTGATAACTGACGTGTCATATTCATAACCGACGTGTCACATAGGCTTGCTATAAACTCTAACGACCAGTCTCAAGTGGACTTTAAAGGTCATAGATGTTGTCACTCACCATCAATTTTAACTTGTTTTTTATGTCATAAGGAATTTTAATTGATATGGTAATTTTAAAATGTGTTTTTTTTAAGTCATTATATTGATTTGATAAAAAATTTAATATATTGTAGCTAACGAACTAAAATAGGACGTAAACCAAAGAACGCGTAATCATAGCTCCGGAAATCATTTAGAATCATCTAAAAAATATTTATAAAAATGGACTATAATTATTATGCACTCGACTGTACCCGTTCCATTAATGAAACAGCGAATTTAACGCAGATCAAAATTATATTACGCTCCGTTCCGGTCCCAAATTCAGACCACGACCTTTGCGAGAGCCGACACCCGCAGCGTTACCCGCACACATCACTCGCAGCGTCACCCGCACCCGTCACTTCGGCACCCCGGCACCGGCACCCGGCAGGCTATCGCGGGGCGTTGAACCCGCCAAAACAGTCCATTCATAACCAGCCAGTTCAGATATTATTAATGGTGGCTGAACCTGCTTGGACTGGTATTTTTGATGTGAAACAAAAATTGGCGCACCTAGGCCGAAAAATCGATCCGCGTGCCGTGACGGCCGACGGCACTTGCTGTCACTTCTATATTTGATTCCATTCTTTATTGTGGGTTTTTATTATGATTTCCAATATAAACATAGACATTTGACATATTTTGAGCGTGCCGTGACGGTCACCTGGTGTTACAAGTGTTTTGGCAGACACAGAGATGAAAAGTATGTCTGTTTTATCTATAAATAATTTTCTAGGAGATAAAAGACTTAGTGGGAAAGACTTTATTACCTATACTTTGAATACCAGCTTAAACAGATTATTATAAAGTTTTTGCAACTTCTGTCATCCATTATGTAATTTTAATGAGAATTTTCCAAACTTGAAAATTATATGATGCTATTAGGAAGCGGTGTAACCTTCCCACCCCAAAACCATACCCTGGAGGATGCGACTATGACAGATGCTCGACGTACACGTTCATTGATAACAGTTTAGTTGAAAAATTAAAGGCTGTTTGTGATCTTGATACTTATAGATATGATGAGCACATGTGTAACAGCTAATAGCACCTGGCTTGCTCTAAATTATAGAATAAAATTCGTTATTACCTACCGCGTATGACGCTTTGTGCGTGTGTGTTTGTGTTTTTTTTGGTCCAGCCTCTATGGACTATGCCCCCGTGGTACCACCGTTAGGCATTACTTCGCAGAGGCAGGCTCTATCTAATGCTCTTCCTTCATGTCAAGGTCACTGCTAGATTCTGACCATTTCTTTCTACAATCCGTTTTCTTTCATTAAGGCGGAGTTCAAGGCGAACTTCTGTCGCGAAACTGCTGCCTGCCATGCTACCTCCGAAGAAAGCATAGCGTCTATTAGAGACTCTGGCCGAACTTGCATTGCTTACTTTATGCGTAATAGAGTCTTCCCAAGCACTGCGTGCAGAGTTGAAACGAGGGCACGTAAAAACACGTGCTCTACGTCTTCAGTTACACCTGGGCAGGACGGGCACTCTGGAGGAGTATCATTTTTGAACCGATATAGATACGCTCGGAAACACCCATATTATTGTCCTGAAATCATCTGCGTAAGGTAATCGTTGACCTCGCCATGATCGCGGCTCATCCAGACATTCACTTGTGGAATAAGACGATACGTCCACCTGCCATTGGTTGAGTTTTCCCACTTGGTTTGCCATCGTCGTATACTATTTCGCGGTTCTACCGCTCTTAGTTCCTTGAAGGTCAGTGCGGTTGTTGCTTTTCGACGATAGAGAATTTTTCGTTCTTCAGCTAGTACTTCGATCGGCAGCATCCCGGCAATAATGCACACAGCATCTTCTGACACTGTGCGGAAAGCGCTGGCTACTCTCAAAGCACTTAGACGATACACCGGTGCGATTTGTCTTTTTCCTTCATGTATTATAAGGACATCTGCCCAAATGGTCCTTCCTATAAGGGTTTCGTATTAAGTAAGAAACAATCAAATGGGACAGTATTCGTTGGACCTTAGATACGAGTATTGGGGTCAATAGAACGGATTTGAAGATAAGCCCCGGTGACCTCACGGTGTCGTAACGCCTGCTGCCAGCGCCCTGCGCCCATGCCGGTCCCATATTTGGCGCGAAATTTTATATTTTGGGCACGTTAGGATTATCTTTGATAGTAAAGTAAGTCGTAAGAGGTAGTGCCATGCTGTTTTTTAGCCGAATCCGGGGTTAAGACCGGGGTGGTACCTCTCGCTCACATAACACCGGCGTAAAGTGACAGCTATGCTGTTGCATTTCGTGCGCTTTGTAAGTTTCGGGTGGACCATTGGAGGGATAGGGAAAAGTTCGGCAAGGCATCTGCATAACTTTTAGTTGCGTCGGTAGTCACCATACGGCTCCAAATGCTCGGTTGCCTCCTTATGACATAAAAAAAATAACTTACGACTGGCAGAATAATGGCCAATATGATCGATGTCAATAAATACTCTGATGAATATTCCATCCAGCAGTAGACGGACGGGGGTTGATCATCATGAAAGATTTCTGTAAGTTTGAGAGTTCCTCCAATACCTCGATGATAAAATGACAATTGCCATGTAGTAGCGACTTCCACGATCGCCGTCTGGTTGGTCATTGAAAGCGGCCTATTTCTTGCAGTTGATAGCTCGTACCCGTAGGTAATGATGATAAAATGACTGATAGTGATGGTGAATGACTAGACAGATAATCCCAAGACATATATTAGAATGATCGGCCGCCGCACGCGTTGCGTAAGGTATATTAATAAATACTTTAACCATATCCGTGTTGTGACCCTGATCGATAGATGGAGAGAAACGTTTTAAATATACATAGAGTTAATGTTATAAACCTTTTATCTCGTGTTCGGGTTCAGCGATACAAACACTAACGATTTTAATTTAGGGTTAATATTTATTGTGAACCTTTAAGATCATGTGTTCAATGATGTTAATATATTAGGTAGCGGTATAAAGGCGTTTTACGTCCTATAAAAAAAATTAATACTTTATAAATATGTAATACTACTTTCTTTAATAACACGTGTTAGTGTGCATTAGTGTTTCAATTTCGATAATTATGAAAGTATAACTCATTGATAATATAAGATTTGATTCAATTTTGGTATATTATATAGAAGTAAAAGTCAAGAGTTGTAGTATTCCTGTGACGATATAATTTATGAAGTTGTGGACATATTCATTTATAAAAAAAGTTCGAACAAAAAACAAGACACACTTTTAAATTAATCTGAATCATACAATTTAGTGTTCGTTTGCTTTGTTAGAATATTGTATTATACCAATAATAACCAAAATTTAATCCAACGTTTCGAAGTAAATTAAAATGACGTTCAATGATTCCATTACTTATAGGTGAAGTAAAACGTTTTAAAAATGAAAAGAATGCTAGTAAAATATAGTTTACGAAACATACTAATAGAAAACTGAACTGGGGAAAATATATATATTGTAATAATTAAATGGATTAATAATATTAACGACCTCTGTGGCTCAGTGGTTAGCACGTTGGCGCTCAAGCCGGAGGTAGTGGGTTCGAATCCCGCCAAGGAACAAAAAAGTTTTCTATGTTCCTGGGTCATGGATGTGTATTAAATATATGTATAATATAATAAAAATCTTAAATATATGTATAATATAAAATTATTAAATATATTTCCGTTGTCTGGTACCCGTAACACAAGATCTTCGAGAACTTACCACGGGACCAGATTGATGTGGTGTAAAAGCGTCCATAGATAATATTATTATTATTATATATTAGTGATAATTGTAAAAACAATGAGGTGCTCGAAATTCATTCGTTCGTTTCGTTTATTTAAAAAAAAATGATTTCTTTTAAAAATGGTATACCTTCGGTAGCTCTTTCTAAAAGTGAAGTTAATATGAAAATGTAGTACAAAGCACCCCAAGATTTTTAAAATAATATCAATTTTTATTTTTATTACTTTTGCTATTAAATCATGTTTTTTAGTTTTTAAACTTTTTTTTTTCAATATGGTTCTTTTATAAATTTTAAATTGATTTTAATTCTTTGCCACTCCCATAATAGGTACCTTAAGGCAATCATTTTAGTATGAGTAAGAGACTTAAAACCACACAAGTTATGCAGGTAACTTGCGCGCTTTATGTCTTCCTTGGATGTGCTATCCTGATTATCCTGATCAGGATATTGGAAACACTTATTAAATTATTTTTTTGTCATCGTTGCTTAAAAAGTATGCAAAGTTTCATTTTTATCTGTCATCTTAAAGTTAAAAATTACATTTATAGAATCTGCTATACAGATAAATAGATAGATGGATAGTTATGTAGATGAAGACAGGTGAAGCTTTTTTTTTTCTTTAACGACGGGAATTGGTCACCGCTGGGGAGTGGGTCTCCCCAGGTGGGTATGTGGGACTCGCTGCCCCCGTAAGGTGGTAAGGTGGACGCAGCTCCACCTACTAAAACCCAACGAGTGCACCAATGCCGCCTTTGATCAGGTGCCCCGCATCAGGAGCCAACAGGGCACCTCGACGGCTAGTCAGTCCATTTAAAGGACTGACACCACCTCCACAGAGGGGTTATCCCGCACCACAGAACAACCCCTTCCAACGTCGGAACAGTATAAATTAGTAAGGTTCCCATCCTCGCCCCTTGTACCCCTGCTCTTTTGTCCCCACTTCTTATAAGAGGGGTACAAAGAGCAGCTCCCTCGGTTCAATTAGCTTCGCCCAAGGTGCTGAGCTCTCCTTAGGCTACTGAGCCCCACCGCCACGACAAGGCTTGAACCTTGGTGGGGAAGACAAGTAAAGCTAATAAAAGCGTGCTAAAAAAAATTAATATTATAATAAAATTATAAATGTACCTAGATATGAACCCTCACAAAAACGATGAATCACTACGATTTTATAAAACCATCTATCACACTCACAAATTACTGCTACAAAAAATCAGCACAAAAACGGGTATTATGGCCTATTATACCGCCTCGGCTTTTACCGCCGCGGAATAAAACTTTACTATATTAAGATCGCATATGCTTAAGTCATTATCATGGTCATCATCATTATCATCGACATATAATATAATAGGTACCAATGGCACTAGAGTAGAGTAATCCACGTTCTACGTACACATGGCACTAGAGTAGAGTAATCCACGTTCTACGTACACATGGCACTAGAGTAGAGTAATCCACGTTCTACGTACACATGGCACTAGAGTAGAGTAATCCACGTTCTACGTACACATGGCACTAGAGTAGAGTAATCCACGTTCTACGTACACATGGCACTAGAGTAGAGTAATCCACGTTCTACGTACACATGGCACTAGAGTAGAGTAATCCACGTTCTACGTACACATGGCACTAGAGTAGAGTAATCCACGTTCTACGTACACATGGCACTAGAGTAGAGTAATCCACGTTCTACGTACACATGGCACTAGAGTAGAGTAATCCACGTTCTACGTACACATGCAACTAGAGTAGAGTAATCCACGTTCTACGTACACATGGCACTAGAGTAAAATAATCCACGTTCTACGTACACATGCCACTAGAGTAGAGTAATCCACATTCTACGTACACATGTCACTAGAGTAGAGTAATCCACATTCTATGTACACATGGCACTAGAGTAGAGTAATCCACATTCTATGTACACATGCCACTATAGTAGAGTAATCCACATTCTACGTACACATGGCACTAGAGTAGAGTAATCCACATTCTATGTACACATGCCACTAGACTATAGTTATCCACGCTCTACATACACATGGCACTAGAGTAGAGTAATCTACGTTCTACGTACACATGACACTAGAGTAGAGTAATCAACGTTCTACGTACATATGGCACTAGAGTAGAGTTATCCACGTTCTACGTACACATGGAACTAGAGTAGAGTTATCCACGTTTTACGTACACATGGCACTAGAGGAGAGTTAATCCACATTCTACGTACACATATGGCACAAGAGTAGAGTTATCCACGTTCTAAGTACACATGGCACTAGAGTAGAGTTATCCACGTTCTACGTACACATGGCACTAGAGTAGAGTTATCCACGTTCTACGTACACATGGCACTAGAGGAGAGTTAATCCACATTCTACGTACACATGGCACTAGAGTAGAGTTATCCACGTTCTACGTACACATGGCACTAGAGGAGAGTTAATCCACATTCTACGTACATATATGGCACAAGAGTAGAGTTATCCACGTTCTACGTACACATGGCACTAGAGTAGAGTTATCCACGTTCTACGTACACATGGCACTAGAGTAGAGTAATCCACTTTCTCATAGTTCATGTTTGCTCACGATCGCCACGAGAACTGAAAATTTGAAAGATTGTTGGATGTGATTTTTATTTATTTGGACAGCACTTCTTACATAATTTTATACACTATTGATTATCCCAGATGTTTTCTTTGAAAATATTTTAAATATAATTATTAAAATTATAGCATATTCCGACTTTGAACTCATAAAAATGACCCAGAAATATGTTAGTTTCCCTCGTTTTAACAATTCCACAAGTAGCGTAAGGTAAAACTTTTCAATCATCGTAATACAGCAAATGATAATCAAATTACCTCTATTATACAGATTCAGAAAGAGGTAGTGCCATGCTGCATTGCGGCTGAACTGGGCCGGCACGACCGGGGTGGTATCTCCCGCTCACATAACACCGGTGTCAAGTGACAGCTATGCTGTTGCGTTTCGTGCGGTTTGTGAGTTTCCGGTGGCCCATTGGGGGGATAGGGAAAAGGAGGGCGGCGCATCTTCGTGGCCTTGGTTGTACGGATGTGTATGGGCGTCGGCGCTGTGAGGCTCTGAATGCTCGTTTGCCCCCTGATGACGTAAAAAAATACTCATAGGTATTAATTGTCTGTAAAAACGTAAAAAATAGGTTATGTATGTTATACATATAATAGGTACTGCGAACTAATTTGCATCTTACAGTCTATAAGTTTTTATCCTACTTTGACTTTACATGTAAATTCAACCGTCAACAGATAAATCCGAGCTTGGATTTGAATATGTAACCGTCGGAAATAGACACGTTTATTTTTTACCCAATGATTAATCGAGGATATACAAACCATAAGTTTTTATGGCGTGCAAAAATGTCTTAATTTGTATATTATTTAGTATTGGTGTAATTGTTATAAAAGCCAGTCCGACTGAGGAGGCCATAAACATCCATAAACCCGCACATTAATATTGAAAAGGCGATTGTAACTTTGTCTGTTAGCTTTTCGCATTTAACTGTTCGTTAAATTAAAAAAAAATCTAAATCCGTATTTCGATAAATGTTGAAATATCGAAATTAAACCTAAAGACTAAAATAAGTCTATAGCCCCAAAGTTATTTCAGACACTTACTTATTTCTTTAGACAAAATTGTAACATCAAAGCACATTTTTTTATGTCACATGGAGGCAACAGAGCAGTCGGAGCCTTATGGTGACTACCAACGCCCGTAGACAGCCGCACTGCCAAAAGTTATGCAGATGCGTTGCCCTCCTTTTCCCCATCCCCCCCAATGGGCCACCGGAAACCCACAAACCGCATAAAACGTGACAGCATAGCTACTTGACGCCGGTGTTATGTAAGCGAGAGGTACCCCCGGTCGTGTCGGCCCAACTCGACTGCAAAGCAGCATGGCACTACCTTTTGACATTATGCAACGCCGAGAGGACATACATAAATGCAAATTTTCATTTACAAAAAACTAAAAATATATAATATACGAGTACAACACTTTTAAATATAAATTCAGTATAAAGGTTTCACGTAAATACTATCGGCTATTTTTTAAGTTTTATGGAAACTGAATGTGAATCCTCGTCAGTAATCACTGGCTGTTCGGATGATGTCAACGGATGGGCCGTTCACTTCTAAACAATGCTGACCTTTCAATTATAAAAGAGCATCCTCCCATTTAAAAGATCTACAACACGCCCGCAAAACCCTCCGGTGTAATGAATGTTTGTCTATGGGTGTCGGTAACCTTTTACCAAGAGAACCGACTGCCCCCTTACTCCCCTTCTATATCAAATAAGAAAATGTATATATTGTGAATATAACACTTGCATGTATAGATGGCGTCTTACCTGGTCTATGGTCCTCACCACGGCTTGCGCCGTGATAAGTCAGTCGACCACTACCGTTTATCAATCGTCGAGATGTCACTGCACGCTCAGGGCTGTCACACTCACCATAATAATATTACCATAAGCGGCCAACTCGATACGATAATGTGCATTTTTTCACAAAATAATAATTTCACAGTAAACTAGTTCAGGCTGGTACTGAGCTGAACTAAAAAGTTGTGTGACGGTTCTTAAGAACGGAAATTAATTAAAACAAATTATAAAAACTACATATATCCATGGCCCGATGCAGACATCTATATTCTACTCAATATTTATTTTTAATGATGAGTTTCGAACCCACGATCACTGCACAAAGATGTCGTACTTCGCGTCGCGTTAGTGTGCAGGGCCCACTTCTAGTCGGTATCTTTCTATGGACGTCTCATGGAATGAGACCTTTCTCCAACAATGGACGGCTTCAGATTGATCATAAAATTGGTATATTTGATGCTTTAAAAGTAGGACAACGAGTAGAATAAGAATATACAAGCCTATGGACCCTGTAATTTCCAAGTTCGGATGGCAATCATCATTATTTTGTGATGAAGAAGTAGATAACAGTGTCATGAGATAGTCAGGTGTATAAAAGTAGGATTCCTGTCGTATCTTTCGATTAGAAAGATGATATGCTAGACAAATACGCCTCGATCTATTTCTAGATAGTCTCAATAAACATATTTTACTGAGCGTATTAATGGCCTATCTTTATATCTTGATACGGATCTAGCAACTAGTTTGAGTTAAACACGAATACCGAGACTTGCCACTATTTGAAGTTCTAATGCCAGCTGTTTGGATAGACGGCGCTAGAAGACTTATTTCTCAGTCATGGTCTCTCTTACTCTTTCTCTGTTACCTTCTCAAGCCAAAACCACTGATCAGATTGAGAGAATTTGTCACTTGACCATAACCCGTTATTACTCGGAAGAAGGGGGTCGGTTTCCTTGCTATAAATTGTTTTAAAGTTAATGAACTATGGTGTGTAAACATATTCAACACCAAAATTCTATAAACTTTTATGTAATTTACAGCTTAATCTATTAAAACGTATCAAGCACTGTGTGGCTAAGCTTAAAGCGCTTTACATCGACCTATAAAAGCGTACGAAGCGCTGGAGCGGCTAACCTGGACAGGCTGTCAGGAGAGATCGTCAATCACAGGTCGTGCGGGCCTCGGGCCCTGAGCCGGGATGTGTACCGCTTCATCAAACGGAAAATATTACCTTAAATGCGCTTTACTATTTGCTTTAGTCGTATATAACTACATTAATGTTCGTCTGTGTGTCTTTTGACTTTAATTTAAATGAAGATATTTTCTAACCGTGTATTATGTAGAATTGAATCCTAGTAAGGTTTGACCTTAAAATAACTAATCTTGTCACCTTGGTTTGGCAAACTTAAAACTTATCAACATTATAAATTTGTCATCTTGGTTTGGCAAACTTAAAACTTATCAACATTATAAATTTGTCATCTTGGTATGGCAAACTTAAAACTTATCAACATTATAAATTTGTCATCTTGGTATGGCAAACTTAAAACTTATCAACATTATAAATTTGTCATCTTGGTTTGGCAAACTTAAAACTTATCAACATTATAAATTTGTCATCTTGGTATGGCAAACTTAAAACTTATCAACATTATAAATTTGTCATCTTGGTATGGCAAACTTAAAACTTATCAACATTATAAATTTGTCATCTTGGTATGGCAAACTTAAAACTTATCAACATTATAAATTTGTCATCTTGGTTTGGCAAACTTAAAACTTATCAACATTATAAATTTGTCATCTTGGTATGGCAAACTTAAAACTTATCAGCATTATAAATTTGTCATCTTGGTTTGGCAAACTTAAAACTTATCAACATTATAAATTTGTCATCTTGGTTTGGCAAACTTAAAACTTATCAACATTATAAATTTGTCATCTTGGTATGGCAAACTTAAAACTTATCAACATTATAAATTTGTCATCTTGGTTTGGCAAACTTAAAACTTATCAACATTATAAATTTGTCATCTTGGTATGGCAAACTTAAAACTTATCAACATTATAAATTTGTCATCTTGGTATGGCAAACTTAAAACTTATCAACATTATGAATTTGTCATCTTGGTATGGCAAACTTAAAACTTATCAACATTATAAATTTGTCATCTTGGTATGGCAAACTTAAAACTTATCAACATTATAAATTTGTCATCTTGGTATGGCAAACTTAAAACTTATCAACATTATAAATTTGTCATCTTGGTATGGCAAACTTAAAACTTATCAACATTATAAAGCGCAAAATTAACCTAGATCAGTCTGTTACTTTGTCACTTCTTTTCGCGAAGAGATAGATATCCTGAGAAAGGAAGTAGAAGGAAGGAACCTATCTTGATTATCTTTACGACTACATGTGAAGTCGCGGCATACAGCTAGTACTGAAGAAATATTACAATAACGAAAAAATGATTTAAGTTGGACAATCGAATCGATACACGAATATGCGAGACAATAGCATGCATACGTCACGCATCAATAATATGTTACAAAATAGATGCCATTGGAGGTGTTTGTTACATTCTTTGTAATTATTTGATTGGTGGGAGTGGTGGCCATAGCCTAATAAGAACAGTTTCACTGTGAGCCGACTAAAAAGCAAAAGGCAAAAAAGAAAAGATGTATTTGATCACTAGGTTGCCTGTGAAATGGAAGACATTCTGACTCGACCCAGGAACGACTAGTTTCTGTAGTTTACAACAGTTAAAGTTTCTATCAGTGACATTGTGTGCTGGTAATTGGTATGCTTAGTATAAGATTTTTTTTTGAGATGCCCCGGACCTAATAGGCAAACAGGGCACCCCGACGGCTAGTCAGTCCCCAAAGGGACCGACGCTACCTCAAAGGAGGGGTTGTCCCGCACCACAGAACAACCCCTCTCAACTTCGGGACAGTACGGGTGAGGTCCCCGTCCTCGCCCCTTGCCCCCTGCTCTTTCCCCTCTACTTATAAGAGGGGTACAAAGAGCCCCCTCGACACAATTAGCTTCTCCCAAGGTGCTGGGCTCACCCTAGGCTACTGAGCCCCACCGCCACGACAACTGCCTGAACCATGGTGAGGAGTATAAGTTATATTTAGAATAAACCCTGGCAATATTATTTCCTCCTAGAAACTATATAATTCTTCAGTGGATCATTTCGTAACTAATGATACTGTACAAGTTCCTTAGAAGTATAATCAAGTGAAGTGGGCGAGGGTCCATCTGTAATAAAAATCCAATCCAAATGGCTAAAGGTCATCAGCCTCTCATATCAGATGAGGCGCGGGCGAGCCGGGTGATGGCTACCCCGGGCCGGGTCGTGCGGGTCACCGGGCCTGCTGAATGAGCCTCTGACTTGATTGAGACACAGAGCCCACTCTGTACCTGGCTTTGTTGATTATGATCACATCCCAATGCGGACTTTTATTTCATGATCGTTCTGAATTTGTAGCATCTGTTGTTGTCGGACAATTTCGATGTCTTATTAAATTATTCTTGGTCTCTTTTTGGGTTAGGACTAGCTTTTAGACATAGCCTTGTTGGAGAACCTTATTTTTAACTTGACCCTTGAAGTCTGATTTTCATCAGCTCGCATCCATCTGCTACTTTCTTCAATAAACTTAGAGGCAGATTTCTAGAAAACTAGTATCGAATTCGTGTTTTACCGGCGGGATCCCTCCGGTATCCATTGTGCCGCTCTCTCATCTGCATGGATACCTCCACCGTGCTTATTTTTTCCATCTAATAGCTTTGCAGAGTCTCGGAAACATGGACAGGACAGGCAGTGCAATTACTGACATCAAGATACGAGACGTTTATTTATCTTACATTTCAAGATAGGCAATACGATGCCAACTAATATAAAAAATGTCTCAATAAATGATAAATCTAAAATGGCTGGTACAAAGAGGCTTAGCTCTACCAACGTCCAACATCCCTGCAGTTTGCTAGAAGCAACTTAGCAAACTCTATAATAGAGAATTAGTAATCTCAGCAAACTATTAGTATTTTTCCATTAGCTGACGTTGTTAATATTTGAACCGTCCATGGTATGTCATACATCTGCGATTCTCAGAACAGCATTCCGTTACTATCGTACGTCGGTTGTCCTGAATAGATTACATCTAAATGTTGCTACACACGGCGCTTAATTAACGAACACAACTGGTTTAGGAGTTTTGAAGCACTTGCACTTTTACTAGCGGTACATGAGCTAAGATAATGTTAAAAGGATTGATAGTGATTGAATATAATTTAATTCATGCCTCAAGCTGTGTGTAGTAAAGAACTTTATCAATCTGTATATTGTTATTTTTATTTTGTTACAATATATAGTTTAACTAGCTGGTTCCCGGCTTTGCACGGGTACAGTAAGTCTTTTCATTTCAACGAATTCATACAAAACCTTCCTCGGGAATCACTGTATCTATTGATGAAAACTGCATGAAAATTCATTTAACAGTTTTTAAGTTTATTGCAAACAGACAGACAGAAAGACGTTACAAAGGACTTTGTTTTATAACATGTTTAAGTAAGTTTAAGTAAGAAGTTTAAAAACTGTAACCCTGCATAATGAAGCCTACTCTAATGTAAACTTTGTCACAAGGGCCATAATATTGAAATAATGAACTTCTCGTTTATCAAAATGGAATAATTAGTTGAGGCAATAGGATGAAACATACCCAAATACAGATATGCATACATATGTTGCTAAAATTAAAGCCCATTCTTTCGATATTGGCGTAGGCCGGTAAAACTCTCTACCGATCTTGAATCCTATTAAAGTCATCTTCTTACTTCTTAGTAAGAAGGCGACTTTAAAAACTGAACTTTAAGACTGTAAACAGATTTAACAATTACTAGTTAATATTTTAACAGTTAAACATTTTAGAAGTTTTGTTCTTAATTTTACTATTTAATTGTGTCTCACATTTATGCTGCTTTTCTCGTGTTATATATTTTTTTAATACAATGAGTAAACGTGCGACGTCGGAAGCTACCATTACACCCGCGATTTAACTCAGTTGTACGAAGTTATTTAAAGAAAAATGTTTGTAACCGGGTCACGGTAATACTGACTTGTAACCCGATATTATTAATGTTAAAGATTTTACGATTTATGAATGGAACGTTTGTTATCTAATGACACTGCGCAGGATAAGATTTTTTGAAGTGACAACATCTTATAACTCGATGGAGCCGGCTGCACGAACGAAAAAACATGACGCATGCGGCGTTACCTTGCTCTGAGGCGTTCCATTTTCTTATGAAGTTGTCACGTTCAACTATCGTCAGTAAACCGACTTTACAGACAACCGTTTTTTTTATAAAAAATATCCTATGTTACTTCTAATACCTCCAAGAATATGTGTACAAAGTTTCATGATGATCGGTTAAGTAGTTTTCGCGTGAAAGCGTAACAAACATCCACGATTTCACATTTATAATATTAAGTAAGGATTAAGCTATGGTTATTATTTGTAAAATTAGCTAGAACGGGATATTTACCATGTTTTTCATTTAACTTCACGGAGCTCACTATTTCAGTCTCAGATAATGTCCAGTTTTAAATATGTTTACAATTATTTTCTTTCATTTTTATTCATATTTAAGATTTCGCCCCATAAGAACGAAGTTCCTTATGGGACGTTGCGGAGGGGTAACCCTAACCGGCACAAAACCTCGTAATCTATACTAATATTATAAAGCTGAAGAGTTTGTTTGTTTGTTTGAACTCGCTAATCTCAGGAACTACTGGTCCGATTTGAAAAATTCTTTCAGTGTTAGATAGCCCATTTATCGAGAAAGGCTATTATAGGCTATAAAATATCACGATGTAATTAACAGGAGTGAAGTTAAGCAGTTAACGCGGGCAAAGCTGCGGGCAACAGCAAGTGTTAAATAAAAGCGTAAGATTTTTGTTTGACGTCATCCTACTCAGAAACAAATCAAATTGAATCTACCTTTGAAATACACATGTTTGACTGACACATCATTGCGTCGGTAGCTGTGTGTTACACCATTGGGGCTGCTTAGCAAAAAACCCAAGTTCGAAACCCATCGATCTCAGGTGGCCTTTTTTTACGCCGGAAAATGCTCTGATCTTTATCGATAAAAATCATAATAAAAAATGGATACCCCAATAATTATTTATTTTATACTTTTCTTAATTATAATATTTTTATAATAAGGACCTTCGCTCCCAGCTGGTGTCCCACGACACCACGGTTTTTTTTTACATTGCCGACGTTTTAAACACAGCATGGTTACAAGATAATAGTAAACAAGAAAGAGTTTTATTATAAATAATGAAATTCACCTACACATAAGAAATGAGATTATCTCCGATCACGTAAGCACCTATATTTAAATATTTTATCGCTGAGATGATCCTGTCGCCTGCAGATCCGGGACCCCGGCTGAAGGCGCTCGCAGTGGTTTGGTTCATAGGGTCAGGATCTACTCTAAGATCTTGGCTACATCCATTAAGTATCTCCCTGCGATATAAAAAAGTATATTTAAATATTTGAATTGATTTAAAATTTTGATATTTTAATATACATACAGCCAGACTAACAAAATAGTATTTCCATTCGGGTTTATTTCCTTTACGGTACCCCAAATAATTTGGTGCGTTACCCATTTTCTGGCACACCAAAAAACCATCAACACGCACCGTATTGGACGAAGATAAATGTTGTCCCATTACTTACATCCCACCAGCTCACGACTGACCCACACATTCCTTGTTTCCCATCCAGTCATTAACGTTTGGAATTTCTTGACCAAATGTTGTGAGCAGAGCCTGGTGGTCACGTACCTACATCTACATGTCTACGGTGTGCTTACCTCGAGAGTCAGTTACCACGTTATACTGACAATCTATGGTTAAGGTGGTGATATATACAAATACTTACCATCAGGTGTACCGACTGTCCGTTTGCCCCCTCTTCTATAAAAAAAATAATGACGACCTCTGTGGCTCAGTGGTAAGCGCGTTGGCGCTCAAGCCGGAGGTTGCGGGTTCGAATCCCGCCAGGGAACAAAAATATTTTCTGTGTTCCTGGGTCATGAATGTGTATTAAATATGTGTATTATATAATAAAAATCTTAAATATATTATGTATAGTATAAAAGTATTAAATATATTTCCGATGTCTGGTACCCGTAACACAAGTTCTTCGAGAACTTACCACGGGACCAGCATGACGTGGTGTGAAAGCGTCCATAGATATTATTATTATCATTATTACTTGCAGCTTACTTACTGGTTCTCTGCTATAGAGACCTGGCTGTCGTCTTAGGATTTATTGCAACCTGACACAATAACGTCAGTTTGTTCATATTCGTGAGTTACGTTGACCATTTATTATCAGGCTCCTCTGCTAGATTGACCATCGCTTCGCCTGCATGGACAGATTTATCATTGCATCCGTTACATCCGTTCAAATATCTGTTGTTGCCACGCTCCATGGGTACCACCATCCTGCTTGTTTTTTTCCGCCAAACAGCTTTACTGTATTTTGGAGAGAAGGGCAAGACAGGCAGTGTAATTACTGGCACCGAGACTTAACATCTTATGTCTCAGGATAGACACATTAATGAGTTGCCTGGGCTCAGTCCAGGTAACTCGTTAATGTTCATGAGCGACGTCGACCACTTACCAATAGGTGACACGTCTGCCAGTTTGCCTATCCAACTAACATAAAAAATTGCAATGTGCGAGTAAACATCGACGATCTAATATGTCAGCCATCTCATTATGATTCCAGTTAATAACGAGGTACTAAACAATTAGCCGCGCTAGTGTTGTAAGAACTGATGATGTTGCTGCTCCACATACCCATGACCTTTACGGTTCTTAAACATCTGTAACACAACACCATACCCCGTACCCGGTACACAACACTAGCTCTCGCCCGCGACACGCCCTCGTTGCACGCATAACTAACACCGATATAATACCCGTTATCACAGCTCCGTTCCGCCGGCCTATAATACATAATATACTCTCATTATTTAATTAAATCAATCACGCTACTTGTCCACAGCTAATTATGGTTTTTGCGGTGTTATTAACGCGTTCAGAAAGTAGCTTTTACGACTCCAATATCGAAAATATTAATACGAGCTGTTTCGAAACGAGTTTTGGTTTTGTCATTGAAATACTCGAGTAGGGTGTGCAGCCTCAGTATGGGTACCACCACCATGCTTGCTTAAAAGAAGAGAGGTCTGGCAGAATGGACAAGTAATGACACAGATATGAGACGGGAGATGAATGAGTTGCCTGGGCTTGTCAAAGCAGTACTTGTCATGGGGGACACTTCGTAAAGATGTTGGTACTTCATTACGTTTCGTTCTTCATACAATTCACTTGCTTTTAGCGCAAACACGAAATTAAGACAGGAAAATTATCCGTGTACAAGGTATACTATTTTGTACTTTTAAGTTGACTTGTAACAACCTGCTCATTAACTACAAACAATATGATGCAAACACGCACAAAATTTGTATTCGATATGATTTCAATATTCGTATTAAAAGCGTTTGTGTGTATTAGGAAAATTAACCAACCACGACAAATTATTAAAAATCAATCAATTCTATGAATTACAAAAATTTAGGTTAGTAAATTCTTCTAACACAAATAGATAATAGGCTCTGCCATTTGTCATTGTAGTGTATCAGTCACTGCCTGTCGCAGGTTTGACTCCCGTCGAATACAGAAATAGGTACATGTTGAGTATTTAACTCCTAAGCGGCTTCTGTGGCTTAGTCATATACGAGAAGTTGCTGCGGGTTTGATTCCCGCCAATACATAGGTAGGTACATTTGTACAATACCTGTTTGTATGTTATTTATCTCCATCTTTATAAATTGCCAAAATAATAAGGAAATATTTATGTTTTCAGTTTTTACATTTCCTAGTTTCTAGTAATATATGAGAACTTAATACACAGGTTTTTCTGTAACCTACTATGAAACTAGAAATTGTTCTTAAAATAGAAAAATATCAATCTCATGTCGTTAAAACAAAATAAAACTTTCTTGGGGTCTCAAACTACCGATTACAGCCGGCTTTGTATAAAGGGCCAATTTGATAATCTCGTCAATTACGATAATATATTATATTATTTTGGTAATAAGCTCATCCCTCCTCCATGATTACAGGCGTCGGTGAAGCCATAATTTAGACATCTTGCACGATTATTTTTGTATTTATGGACTATGAAAAATATGACAAAAACTGGCTTGAATCCTGAAACATATGATCCTGGAGAAATATATGTAAGTTAAGGTGGTAGTTCACTAGTCCAATACCTTTGTCCAAGAGTACTTGTGATTTGTATAACTTGAGAAAATGGACGAACGTGGCGCGAGTTTATGTGATGCTATTATTATTAGATTAATATTAAAAAAGAAGAAATCAAAACAGAAAAGTCTTTGAAGCCATGGATACAAAGGCGAATAGAAAAAAGCATCCAAGATAATTACATTTATGTAATTACAATTGGAGGAGAAATACACTACCGTTCAAAAGTATTTGGCCACATGCATTTTTCATTATATTTTCAAGATAATACAACTATAACTATTTTATTTGGATTCATTGTTTAAACATCACCGCAAAAGGTTTATTTAAAACATTAATGTCTACAATCTATTGTTATTTGCCGAATCCAGGTCATAAAACCTAAACAATGTGGTCATCGAAATTTCTTTGAAGTTGCATTCTTAAGTAAAGCGAATGTTACAAACAATTTTTTGAATAATAACCTTATATACTGCCGAAAGAAGAGACTGATAATTCTTTTCCATTAGTTGTCTGATGTCATTTGACCAAAAAACCCACGTCCTATAGTACAGATCGTTGAGTTTCAATATGAATTCCTAGTTTTTTATTTCTACCTTTTTTATTTTAGTAATATGGGTAAAAGGAAGGAATATTCTGAGGAGATGAAAGGTATAATTATCGGCCTTCATAAATCTGGAAAAAGTAGTCATGAGATCTCGAGGTTGCAGAAGATACCAAGGCAAACTGTTGACTAAGATTTAATAAGAAATTTGCGAATCAAGGAACAATTCGCAACAGTCGTCGTTCAGGCAGACCCAGAACTACAACTACTACTTCTAGTGAAGAGTTAGGCATAATCGTAAGAAGCAAACGTAACAGGCGTCTCACTGCACCCGAAATCGCAGCACAATTTAACGAGGGCCGCGATAAACCAGTCAGTGTATCCACGGTCAAAAGAAGGCTTCTTGATGTGAGTCTTAATTGATGCCTAGCCGTCTCAAAACCGCTTCTTAAAGCTATAAATAAGAAAAAGAGACTGCTGTGGGCTAGATAACACAAGGATTGGACAACTGCCGACTGGGAGAAGGTCTTGTGGAGTGATGAGTCCAAATTCGAAGTTTTTGGTTCAAAAAGGAGAGTTTTTGTTCGGCGGCATCCGAAAGAAAGGCTGAATGAAGCTTGCATAGTGACTTCAGTTAAACACGGAGGAGGCTTCATAATAATTTGGGGCTGTTTTGGCGGCTCTGCTGTGGGGGATCTTGTCCGTATACAAGGAATTTAAAAAAAATAAGGATACAAAAACATGTTGAAAAATAATGTTTTACCTTCTGTGTCCCGCTTAATAGGACCAGAATTTATTTTCCAGCACGATAAAGATCCAAAGCATACAGCAAAACTGTGCAAAGACTTTCTTAAAGAAAAAGAGGACGAAAACATTTTAAAAGTAATGACATGGCCTCCGCAGTCACCTAACTGACCCGATCGAGTTATTATGGGACGAGCTTGACAGGCAGGTACGGAAATGTTCTCCTACATCACAGGAAGACCTTTGGAGAATAATACAAGATGAATGGAGAAAAATAAATAAAACAAAATTAGAAAAATTAATAGCCAGATTACCGAAGCTATGCGAGGCCGTTATAAAAAGCCGGGGTGGGCATATTGATGAGTCTAAAATTTAAAAATCAATTTTAATTAAGTCTTGAGAATAGCCAATAAATGATTTATACTAATATAAAGTCGTTTCATTTCCTTAAACTTTTACTAAAAACATTTTATTATCTGGCCAAATAGTTTTGAACGGTAGTATATTTACTACTTATATAATATGCGTTTTGTACGTATACAATATTAACAAGTTGTTTATACAGTGATTAAAGTATCACCGATTATGCAAAGGCAACAGATAAATTTCGGGATGCTATATTTTTTTTATGTTAGTTGGATAGGCAAACTGGCAAACGTGCCACCTAATGGTATGGTCGACGTCGCCCATGAACATAAACCAGTTTACCTGGAACGAGCCCAGGCAACTCATCTATGTGTTGCCTATCCTGAGACATAAGATGTTAAGTCTCGGTGCCAGTAATTACACTGCCTGTCTTGCCCTTCTCTCCGAAACACAGCAAAGCTGTTTCACGGGAGGAACAAGCAAGATGGTGGTACCCATGCAGCCAGGACTACTATGAGGTACTCCTAGCGGAGATATATGGTCTTTAATCAAAAATCGGTGTTGTTAGTACATAGGTACATTTTTTTTTTTTTTTTTATCGCAGGGAAATGCTTTTTACGCATGTAGCCAGGATCTCGGGTAGATCCTGACCCTATGTGGGACTCGCACCTGGGAGTGCCCTACCCGTAAACTAAAACCACTGCGAGCGCCTTCAGCCGCTTTCATGAGGGTCCCGGATAGGCATTCAACAGGATCACCTCAGCGACAGGCTGGCCCCGGCGAATGTCAGACTACTCCTCTTAAGGGGGGCTGCCCGGCTGCTTGGGCAGTCCTCGCGACGTCGTGTCATACTGAGCCCAGGTTCCCATCCTGAACCCGACACGAGCACAGGGGCGTTACTGGAGGCGCATTAAGTAGTGCCTCCTGCGCACCCCCGTTCGTCGCCCACGGGGGGAGGCCTCGTCGGCGGCCTCCTCTCTCACCCGCTCGTCGGCCTCCTTCTGGGACATTACTGCCTCGCAGAAGGAAACCATCGCCGTCCACCGTCGTCGTCACCGAGCATCGCGATGATGACACTCGGCAGAGACAAGTCCCCTCCGATGACCGATGTCAGATCATGACGCAGCGCCGCCCATCTCGGGCACACCTCAAGGGTGTGCTGGGCCGAGTCCACCGCCGCGCCACAATCGTGACACACTGTCAACGGCTCCCTGCGGGCCGTCCGGCACAGGTACTCACCAAAGCAACCATGCCCAGTGAGCACCTGTGTCAGACGGAAGGTGAGGGGTTTGCGCTTACGGCGCATCCACCGCTCAAGGACCGGACGCAGAGCAACCGTTAGGCTTTTGCCGTACGGCTGTCGCGCCAGGTCCTCCCCCCACCTTCGCATTAACGCCTCTTGCCCTAGTCGGCGAACCCGAAGGATCCCGCCCAGAGTAAGGCTTTCACCAAGAGACCTCCTATCCGAGACATAGGAGTGCGTCTCGGCAAGAACCTCCGCCACGAGGTACATAGGTACATACTCTAATCAAATCAATTTTTTTTTGATCGAAGTCACATTAGACAAAGAAATTTAACTAGTGGAATACCGTACTAAAGCAAAATTGATACAATTCAAACAGGTAAATCTTGTCTGATAAGTAAAAGAGTGTGATATAGAATTAATTATTTAATAGGCATAACTTTGATAAGTTTAGTAATAATCATAAATAACTGCTCAAAAAAATCAAAACTATTAACGAAGTGCCGCAAAAATCTTCATGTACATGTAACAATGACACACCTCTTGAGTAAAAGACTACCAAGCTCGTATATTAGTTGAGAGTGCCAGATATAATCGCCCAGGTTGTTGTGAACCAACCACCAGCGTCCAGCTTCCTGGTCCAGGCGGGTCCCGGCGGGAGCGGACAATGGGCCCGCAAATAATGGCGCTAATAGATGGGTACAGTCACCAGAAATATAAGGGTACACGAGAAACTTACATTAACGTATAAGTTTGTGTCCCCTAAACTATCCTTTATGGTTTTTGTAAAAAGACAGGCATTTATTAAAATTGTAAAATAGTCAGTTAAGAAGACGGCCCACTTCGGAGTGGTCAGCGTCGCCACTTACCAAGTCGCAGGTGACTTAGTGTTTGTATGTTTGTCCTTCTGTCACATACTCACTGTTTGTATGTTTGTCCTTCTGTCACATACTCACTGTTTGTATGTTTGTCCTTCTGTCACATACTCACTGTTTGTATGTTTGTCCTTCTGTCACATACTCACTGTTTGTATGTTTGTCCTTCTGTCACATACTCACCGTTTGTATGTTTGTCCTTCTGTCACATACTCACTGTTTGTATGTTTGTCCTTCTGTCACATGCGGAAGAAAGCAGACCTACTTGTTAGCAGAAATATGTTTGCAGATTAATTGCACCGTGCGTCATAAGTCCCTAGTCATAAGTCAACAGTCCCTCATTGAAAACATCGAATTGCGCGGTCAAATCTAATCAGGCTGTTAGATGGATTGTGACGAAATAACGAGACGAAAGGAAACGTGATTCATCTAAAGAATAATCGATTTAAAAGTCAACAATAAATTCGTGTTTTTTTTTAATAATGAATTATCTAAAATAACACAACATTTTCGTTTTATCTGAGTAAAAATATAATCCAAATAAAAAAGTGAGAATATAAATCTACTTATAACAATGTTAACAGTAAGCATGATATTCTCGCGTGTGACTGTACTATTCTAACAAACATTTTAACCAAGCACTAGCGGTTACTTACGCAGGCGCTTGCAGATATTTGTAAAGCTATTCTTACACCTCAAACAAAAGACCACGTGCATCAACATTATCAGCATATTACCATCTTCTATGGAACTTAAGTCTCTATAAAGAAACGAATGTCCTAGCGTGATAGTTTGCAAATAAGAAAATTATGGTTCGAATTAAGACATGATATAATATATTTTATCCCAGTTAAAAGATCCTGTAGGATAGTAAAGTTTATTACTTTGGCTACTGAACATAACTTTTTTTAATGAACACCGAGATGGTCAAATTCTCACCACTCGCGTCCAACAACGTTTTTGAACGTAAAGTGCAGCAAAGACGAAACTGCGACAATAACTAGTACATTAGTGGCTATCTTGTATTTGCAACATCTTGATCAACTATTAATATTGTTGTTGTAACCGCTCATCCGCCCCTCCACCACAACCATCCCCACACCAGCACGGTGAAAGGACCAGGTCTCATGATATATTGTGCTTGACGCTCCATTACGCTGATATTGTGCGATTTACCGGGGGAAATATTGATGCAGGCCATGTGATGATGACGTCATAAGCGATCGTGATAGATGGTAACATACAGATTGCACCACCCTACCCAACCATGTTTAGTGTCTACCTATCACTACTGTGATACTATTGTACGGACTGATACCATGGAAGATACCACCAGAAACTCACACTTCCTTTCCATTACCTATATCAATATTTAACGTAGCCCATACAATTCATTCTTTGAGATTGCCTATTGTTATTTGTCCGTAAGTTGCTTATTTTAAGATAAATAGCTGACGGAAATGATACTCTCTATGATGGTACACTTGGATAGTGTTGTATTAAGTAAATCATTTAACATCTTAACAAGATTAGTAACCATCCCATCATAAGCAATTAGGTTTTAGACTTATTATTTATTCGTAGGTTTTAGGCAGAAAAACCTTCAAGGTTGTCATTGTAAGCTGTTATTTCCCTGAAAATCTGCCAAAGAAATATTAATGACTCAGTAAAGCTGGCGGGTACTGCAGGCGGGTACTGCTACGCCGCGCCCCGGGCGGCTGTCATGTCTGTGATAAAAAGTGTAACAGATCAATGACAGGCAGCCTGTCGCCTGTCGCCTGTCGGACTGCCGACCTGCTATTAGCGAGCCTGTAGGTGCTGTAGCGGTGCACGGGCCGGGAATTAAATCGTCAACGCAGCGGCCGCAAACATTTGGTTTGACATTTATATTAGAAATTGCAGGAGCTTGTGTCACTTATAGACCCTAAACATCTTCATTGGACATACGTGCGCAAACCTAGTATCGGAAGTGTTTTAACTTCAAAATGATCACACATTTCCAAAGTCTCATACTTTAGGAATATGTAATATAAGGAAATATATCCCACACATTGCAAGCCTCTCCCTCAACACATTGAGACATGTAGTTGTATTTACATTTAATTTCGGCGGTAGATTCATAAGATTTAGAATAAATTTAAATTACAGTATAGAAATCATCAAAGACATATCTGATATAATTCGAAACTACGACCTCTCAAACAGCATTTCTGCTTTACAAGCGTAGGTCTTCTATCACTTCGTCCTTCCTGCGGTATTTGGGTCTGCCAACGTGTCGGCGGCCGCAGGACTGTCCCTCATAGGTCCTTCTCGCCGCCCTGTCAGCTGGCATCTCGAGATGCCCGAGCCATCAGAGTCTAGGAGATTTAGCTTCTCCTACAATGTTGGGCTCAGACACAATATCTTCAAGCTCTTGGTTTTTCTGTATTCTCCAGCAACCATCTTCCCTTATCACTGGTCCCAAAATTTTGCGATAAATTCAATTTTTAAATTTATATATAAAAATAGATTCTTAGCGTTCTTAAATATCCATCTCACAAAACCAAACCCCCATACAAGCACCGAGACCAAACGCATCAATTACACGGCCGGTCCCGCGCGCCTGCTCGCCGCACGTGAGTCTGTTTATGCGCACGCAATCCTCGTATTAGCTAATGCTAACTCAATCCCAATAATGGAGGACCGACGGACAGTATTTATGTATAGATAAACTAACAACGCACTTTAACGTTGTACAGCGTGTATTGATGATTTATTATATTAGACAAAGACTAGATGGGAATTAGCCGACTTCAATTACAGACTGTGATCGTAAGCTTATTCACTTGCGCTTATGGTCAATATACCATGCCAGGTATATAAAATTTCTTATAAAAATTTCGTTGAAACAGAATTTCAACCTCCTCTCCTTAACAAATTAGGGCATTTAAACTTTGTTACTTTCTAAAATATTTTCTTCAACCGTGTTTGTTGTTTACAAGAGAAAATTCTCTAAGTTATGTATTCAGATTTAAGGAGTTGTATTGTATGGAGTCAGTTGTCCTTAGCCATTGCTACGTTCCTACTATCATCCCTGACTCGTATCTTACGAATGTATTATTATTAGCTTGTTGAAAAAGATAACAAATTAAACGCGAAAACGGTCACTGACGGACTGCGCATGCCGCTGACATGAAAAGGAGAAATGTGGCACAATCGAACATAATATTTACCTGCCCTACAACGATAATTAATGGATCTATCTATCCGGTGAAGCCTTCAATATAAAACCGACAAACCCAAGATTTATGTGGTATCAAATGGACAGTTAACTTCAGTGGAAACCTCAAAGTTCACACACAATGACTCGTAACCGCTCGGTTAATAAATAACTGGCGCAATTAACTGGCTATTAATTACCGGCGACGCTGTTTACTGACACGCCGATTTAACTAATATAATGGGGAATGTCTGTTGCACCCGTCCGACGTGTTTTATTTATCGATATACATGAACTACGGACTAACCAAACCGCTAGCTTGATTTATAATTGTGTGCGGGTTGATAATGATTATTTTTATACCATATGTAAATAACTCTAAATTTGACTAAAATATGTTCAGACGTTTTTGAATAATATATTAACTAACATAAATACATCCATTCTACCATACATACCATTACGAACGTTATTTTTGTATGATTGTTAGTCAATCGCCCAAAAACAACTAAACTACGAATTTTTATAAATCTTTGGAGTATAATAGGAAATAGTAATCATTATCAGCCCTAAAGCGATTATACGATTGTAACCAGGAATCCGCGCAGATGAAGCTAAGGGCATCAGTAAACTGTCCTAATGAGGCATTAAATTTGATATTAGAGGAAATAAAACGGAACATGTCACATCCATCAGGTAGGCTTTTATGTCGGAGGGCCGTAAAGTGTGATGGGCCATTTAGGGCCGGCCCGACATCTAATTGGGCCGATTTTTATCTTATTCGACAACATTTTATTACTTCACGTATGTGAGTATTTACTATAGATAATACAAATACTATAGATATAGATACAGAACATGAGAACATCTTAATCCGATTTTAATGAAATGCACACCGTCTGCGGTTTGGTACAACTTAGAGATAAGTTAAATGGTTGGTATTGTCAGCAGACGACGTCGGGCCAGTAGTTTTAAAAATATAATATTATAGTTTTAATTATTCTTTTGATCAATAAAAACCAAATAATTGAAGTAAGTAAATATTTTTAATGCGATTCACTTTGAGATGTAATTATATTTAAAAACTTTTTAGATTAGTGGTTGAAGCACTCGTAATAGTTTTATAGAATAGTATAATATTTTTATAGTTATCAATCCGAGTGTTTGTGTTAATTTAGTAAAGAACAAACTATATAACTATATTATCATACTCTCAGTGATATATATATATGTACATAATATATTAGACAATTGTAAGTCGGTGTTAAAAGTAAAATAACCTCTTCTGCTATTTTAACGAAGTGTCCGTACTTCACAACTATACATATTACAACAATAGTATATTTTGTATTGGAAATAATTTACAAATCCAGTAAGCTATTAAGCGAAGTAAAATAACGACTCGAGATAAATTTCTGAGAACTGGGAAACTCAGCGAACTCTAGATGCCATCGCGGGGGTGCGGCTTCGATCCCGGGAGCGGCTGAAATGCCGCGCGAAGCTGTCAGAGCCGTGTAATCTCACTATTTTATGTAAATTTCGTGACATTATTTGGCCTTAATGTCTGCAAATACTGTTCGAATTGAAATGTTTGCACAATTAAGTAACTTCTGGTATCTGTACCTATTTCGTATTTAACTATTAAATTTGTTGAAATAAGCCCTAACCAATTAAAGTAGTTACTATAGCGAAGTATAGCATGTACCTATCCAACTTTTTAATGTTAAAATAGGCAAAACGTGCCACATGATGGTAAGTGGTCAGGGTCGCCCATGAATATAAACGGGATTACCTGGGACTAGCCCCTGGGAACTCATTCAACCACACCGTGGCTCAGGCCTTGACGTGGCGGTGGGAATCAATAGCCTAGGGTGAGCCCAGCACCTTGGGCGAAGCTAATTGAGCCGAGGGGGCTCTTTGTACCCCTCTTATAAGAAGAGGGAACACAAGAGCAGGGGGCCAGATGCGAGGACTGGAACCTCACCCCATTGTACTGTCCCGATGTTGGGAGGAGTTGTTCTGTGGTGCGGGACAACCCCTCTGTGGAGGTGGTGTTGGTTCCCTGAGTTGGTTCCCTAAAAAATGGGAACTCGCCCCAGGACGTTGACAGGGATGACAGGCTGCGCAGAATCTACGTGGACAAGCGAAAGTTCCTGTAGCTTGCCATTTACCGAACCAAGGAGGATCGTCGGGAAACTCTTCCCCGACACACCGTGGGCTATTGGCCCTCAGGATGGCTCGGCAGGTGTCGGACGAGAAGGGTGTTCCGCCACCCGTCACGGAAGCTGAAATGAAGGTGGTTCTATCCTGTCTCCAGAGTAAGAAGAGGGCGCCGGATCCAGACGGGGTGCACGGGAGCTCGTGATCTCATTCGTGCACCTCGGACTTCGAGAGTTCGAAGCACAGTTTTCAAGGACCTAAAAGGAGGGTCGAAGAAAGAATAGTGGTTTCCGGCTCGTTCAGCACCTGGAGGAGGGCCCAGGACCGGGACTCTTAGAATTCTAATTTGGGTTCCGGGCACGCCGATCGACTATCGACGCCTTCAATCGCCTTCGGTGGTGATGGGTGAGGCGGAACACAGAGGGCAAGTGGTGGTCGCGGTGTCGCTGAACACGGCAACATCGCGAACGCCTTATACAGCCGCCCACACAGTGTGATACGGGAGGCACTGAACTTCTTCAGGGTGCCTCCGTATCTAAGGAGACTTTTGGAGGCGTACTTCTCTGAGATGAGAGTAGCCTACGAGAACCAGTCAGCATCACAGTCTGACGTGGTAATCGTAGGGGACTTGTCTCTGCTGAGCGTCGTCACCGCGATGCTCGGCGATAGCGTGTCCTGGACGGCGATAGTCTTCTTCTGCGAGGCAGTAAAGCGAGACCAACGAGCGGGTGAGAACGAGAAGGCCACCGATGAGGCCTCCCTCTGCTGGCGACAAAAGGGGTTGCGTAAGCGGCGCTTCTTAATGTACCTACAGAAACGCCACTGTGCTCGTGTCGTATTTAGGATGGGAACCTGGCCTAGTTCGGCACGACGTCACAGGGACTGCTTCGTAGCTGCCGGGCAGGCCCCCCTTACTAGGAGTAGTCTGGCCTTTGCCAAGGCCAGTCTGTTGCTGAGGTGATCATGTTGCCTGCAGATGTGGGACCCTCAAAAATCGGCTGAAGGCGCTCGCAGTTTGGGTAGTACATTTGCCAATTGTGAGTCTCAAATAGGTCCAGGAGCTAAGGCTAGGTAACCTGGATACATGAAAAATGCATTTTCCTGCGTAAACCTAAAAAGGCAACTCATTCATGTATTGCCTATCCTAAGACATAAGATGTTAAAGTCTATATGTGTGTCCCAGCAATTACACTGCCTATCCTGCCCTTCTCTCCGAAGCACAGCAAAGCTGTTTGACGGTAGAACCATCAAAGATGGTGGCACCCATACAGCCTGGAGCGCGGCACAGTGCAACCCTCCCGGTGAAAATATGAGTTGTTTGTTGAGACGTTGAACCTTCACGTGATGGCTTCATAAAAGGCTTTTTATTTAAAATCAAAAACCATTAGTTACAAATTCTCAAAATTAACGTTAACGTTTGGAAACCGTTCAGCTAAAGTAAACGAGGCGAGTTCAGTTAACATTAATTACACCCGATGCTGTAAATCATAGCCCCCAATTACCGCAGACCATCAGATGGTGCCAGCCCGATGTAGACCGAGATGTTACGATAAGGCGAATACCAAAAAGTCAGTACATTCGTTATATCCGTTAGACAGCCCGCGGAGACTTTCACCGAGACCTGGACCTGGACCTGGAACTGGACCTGGACCTGGACCTGGACCTGGACCTGGGAGAGAGGTTTATGAGTTGCCTGGATATAGCACAACAAGCCGTTCCCCGGGGTTTACGCGCGCAATAAACCTAAAATAAAAACCCCAAAATTAAATATATATTTATTCGCCGGTGGGAGAGATGCGCTATAAGTGCCGCGCTTTCTTCAGTGACACGTTATCTTACGTCTCAGGATAGACAATGCAAAATAAAAATATAATAATAATATCTATGGACGCTTTTACACCACGTCAATCTAGCCCAGTGGGCCGTGGTAAGTTCCCGAAGAACTTGTGCTACGGGTACCAGACAACGGAAATATATATTTAATACTTTTATACTATAAATATATATTTAAGATTTTTATTATATAATATACATATTTAATACACATACCTGACCCAGGAACACAGAAAACTTGTTTTTGTTCCCTGGCGGAATTCCAACCCGCAACCTCCGGCTTGAGCGCCAACGCGCTAACCATTGAGCCACGGAGCTCCATAACGCGTTAAAACAAAGAAACTTCATTTTATAACTATTGGCCATTTTATATAATTTGCCTTATCGTTACTTTACTATACTTTTTGTAGCTAAAATCTTAATTTTGCTCACGATGAACTTTTACTCGGTCGGGGCCATTTTTGGTGAGAATTAAATGACAATATTGGTTACGTGTAGTGTTCAGTAACATGATCAATCTTTCAGGACGGCCTCACATCTTTACGATAAAATAGAAAAGAGAGAGTGACAATAATTAGTATAAATTGCTAAAAAACGTTTCCTTGTATAGAGAATGCTTTCCGAAGTTGTTTCGAAGTTAGTGTTTACAAATACGTTTAGTGCGGCCGGGCCGACCCAGATCTAGGCACGTGGGCGGCCATTGACCCGGCGGACGTATTCTGGGAGAACGAATGAACAATGAGATCGACAAAGGAATCTGATCACGGTTACGCATCTCCTGATATAGTTGTTGGCCCCGACGCGCGCGATGTTGACAAAATAAAACCAAAACAATGGGTAATCATTGTGAATTTACATGTAAACTACTCATGATATTTTAGAACACCATCCACTACGTTATTAGGAGTAAAACAGGCTATAAAAATAGCGGACGAACCCACAAGCAACAACTACATAGTCTAATTTATGTACGTATATTTTAATGCTGGCACATCACAGGGCCATTATCTATTTGGGTATTTGGCATTTTTTTTTATGTTACTTGGATAAGAAAACTAGCAAACGTGCCACCTGATGGTAAGTGGTCGACGTCGCAAATAAACATAAACTAGTTTACCTGGAACGAGCCCAGGCAACTCATCTATGTGTTGCCTGTCCTGAGACATAAGATGTTAAGTCTCGGTGCCAGTAATTACACTGCCTGTCTTGCCCTTCTCTCCGAAACACAGCAAAGCTGTTTCACGGGAGAAACAAGCAAGATGGTGGTACCCATGCAGCCGGGAGCGCGGCACAGCGCTTCCCTCCCACCGGTAAAATATTCGACAAATAATAACCATGTGTGGACAATGAGCTGTAATTACTACGCTTGTAATATTGTTAGTTCAATGTGTGTGGATAATATATTTCACAAAGTGTTTTTTTTTTTTATTGAATTTGCCTATTTGACAAATAAGGTCAATGCCAAATACGCTACGTCACGTCATTAAGTTTTGCCACCAAATGTGTTTGTCATATGGCTGTCGTATGTGGATGGTCGTATTTGCCTGTACCTGCATATTTGTCTGTACGTCATATATTTGTCCAAATACAATAACAACCAATAGCGAACACAAATAGCCACGTGAAATGTCACCATTAAAATTATTTAAAGCGGGATATTTACCAAGATCCACCAAACATTGTACATAGTTACTATCCAACCATCCTACCTACAATAGACGCACTAACAGGCCGCTAATCTCGTAGATGATATAATGGTGGGGCTGGGCGTGGGCGTGGGCGGGGTCCCACGCGTGGACTTGACCGCCTTCGCCGGCTCACCGGGCTAAGTGCTCTCTTAGATCATTCATGCGTCTATTAATAACCGAGGTGCCTGGGGCCTGCTTACTGCGGTAGTGTAGTAGGGCTGTCGTTAATTATACGTGTTTGTTTTGGTATCTTAGATAACCAGTTCCGGCTACAGAGCGTACCAAACACACATCGATATCTTAACACTCCTAAAACATAACCCTCCTTCTGACGCAGTCAGATGATAGGTATAAGTACCTATTATTATAAACTTAAAATTTTGTTTAAATAGAAAAACAAAATGTAAGATACAACGTTTGAACTTTCTGGATGGTAAAGAAACATTTAATTACCGCGGATTTTTATAATATCTGACGTGACATTAAATACAACAGTGTTGATAACTTTGATAATTTTAAAATTATTTGTCACCTTTTATCTATTTTGGAGCTTCCTTTTCCGTTCATCACGTGTGTGTGTGTGTGTGTGTGTGTCTTTAACAATAATGTTATAACATTCCTATCCCTATCTCTTAAATTATCTAATAAATAGTTTTAAATAATGAAGTATATAGTGTGATCAGAAATAACCTAACCTACTGTTTAAAATTATATTTTAAACTTATAATATCAGCGCGTGTGACAACCCTTGGTGGAAGCTTTGGTCATAGAGCTGTGATAGACATGTTTATGATAAGGTGGTCAGCTCCGCCCACGCCCAGGCCCAGCCGTGGAACTGGTAATGTCGCTTAATTCAACGTGCTCCCAAACTGAACGAGAACTAATTATTAGTCAACATCTAAATAATGTTTGATAAGCAAATAAAGGAGTGAATAAAATATTTCTAGCTGTAATATGCGGTCCTACTCATGAGGAAGGGGTTACAATCTTACCTATTATAGTTTTAAATGGAGTGCTAGTAATTATAATTTGACTTGTATACAATTTTCTTTAAGTAGGTAGTTATATGAGTTCTCCACCATGGTTCAGGTCTTGACGTGGGGGTGGGGCTCAGTAGCCTAGGGTGAGCCCAGCACCTTGGGCGAAGCTCATTGAGCCGAGGGGGCTCTTTGTACTTTGAGGAGACAAAAGAGCAGGGGGCAAGGGGCTAGGACGGGTACCTCACCCCATTGTACTGTCCCGATGTTGGAAGGGGTTGTTCTGTGGTGCGGGACAACCCCTCGGTGGAGGTGGCGTCGGTCCCCTGAGGGACTGATAAGCCGCCGAGGTGCCCTGTTTGTTTATTAGATCCGAGGCACCTCACCAAAGGCGGCATTGGTGGCACTCGCCGGATTTTAGTGGGTAGAGCTGCGTCCACTTACCACCTTTCGGGCGCATCGAGTCCCACATACCCGCGTGGGGAGACCCACTCCCCCGCAGGATGCCTCAGAGCATTTCCCGGCGTTAAAGAAAAAAAAAGGTAGTTATATGAGTTATTATTTTACGTTAATAACAATCCAATACCGTTCATTGATTCTATACAAATACCTTTAGTGAAAATCGAAGTAACTCCCTTCAAATAGAAACGTATAATAGAAAATTGAGGCACAAAAACTACAGCCTGCGCTTCGAACATATCTTTTTGCGTGGCAAAAACTATCGTTTCTAGTGATCAATCACTTACCAACGGCTGGTTTCATACATAATGCAGGACTGTCAGACGTTTCGCTGCATTTTGCTTCATTTTCTACCCATTTAATATGCTTTGTAAATATTAGGGCTGCTGCGACAAGTTAGGAGTTTATTTCCCGGTTATCTGATGAAAATAAACTAGTGATTCGTATTTATTTAAATAATGACATATTTATCGATAAAATATATTCATTGTCGTACAATGTATATTAAGATAATAGGTTTGCCTTACAATGTTTAGAGGATCTTAGTTTTAAGGTATCAAGAAATAACGATGTTCCTGCCTTATTCCTTCCGTCAAACAGCTTTGATGTGTTTTAGAATGAAGAGCTCGCTGTGTAATTACTAGCACCAAGTCTTGGGTCTCAGGTTAGAGACAACGCATGAGTGAACTGGCCTGTTGGTCTAGTGGCTAGTGACCCTGACTGCTAAACCAGAAGGTCGTGGGTTAGATCCCCACCCAGGACAAATGATGGTGTGACGAGCATGATCATTTGTCTGGGTGTTATTTATCTATAGTATTTAGAAATATACATATATCAGTGTAGGCAGAGCCTGTTCTTAGCCTAGTTTGGGATGAGTTGTCCCAACATATGATTATTATTATTATTATATGAGCCGAAACCACTTTTCCCAAGTTCGCCTATCTAACTAACCAAGAAAAAAATGACTGGTTTTCCTAGGATATGTCCTCCAAGTCCTCGCCAGCCCTGTGTTATCACTCATCCCATACCAGGTGGTATAGCGGGGGAATAGCGGTAACGTAATGTCATTCAGGCGCAACGGGACGATGATGCGATCTGCGCACGCGCAACCGGGGCCCGGACCTGGATCTGGGGGCTGGATGTGGAGTTAGAGATCATCATCTCACTGATTCTTCAATTATGAATGAATGAATGAATGAATATTCTTTATTATGCACACACATTACTAAAATATAATTATTACAAATAACAAAACAAAAAGAAACATGCGGACATAAAGGCGACTTTATTTCTGAAAAGCGATTACTTCCAAGTAACCTTTGGGTAATGGAAATATTTTATTAAAAAGTATAAGGCAGGTGTAACTATATATTAGTTTAGTATTAGAATCCGCCATCTAAGTCCATATAAATCACATCTCATTGCGGCCAAATTAAGATCCTATGGCTCGGCAGGCTTTTTAACGATATTTGCGAAGTGTCTCTTCTCAAAAAGTATTTATAAAAGTACCTAACTAAAATGATATCAATCCAGTGTAGTCACATGACTACCTAACTACTAAGACTAAGGTTATATTAAACCAAAGTCACGACATAAATAGCCCAATAAACATTTAAGCTGAAAAGAGATCTTTTAACCAGTGCAATAACAGCTAGAAGCTTTATAAACGATGTACAAAAGCGTCAAAATATACTTAAGGCTGTAGTAGAGGGTAAATTGTATTATTTAATACAGTACAGCTGTTTTAAGGCTGTATAAAGCCGAAATTATTACTTTTAGCTTGTAAAGAGCACCGAAAAACTCTAAAATACAGCGTATGGTGTAAAAAACCACTAACAGCAAGTTTATAAGACTAGAGCAGTATGTCGGCTGAATAGTGCTCTAGAAATCTACTTTTGTATTGCCTAATGCTGTACAAGAGCATTGAATATTGCTACCTTCTGGATATTGGTGTATAATTACTCTGTAGTACAGTCATCATATAAGGCTGGATAATAGCTGTTCAATGGTTATCTAGGAAACCCTTAGAAAGCAAATTTCTGTATAAGAGTGTAATAATATGATGTCTGTAGATGACTTTTACGTTAATAGTGTTTAAATAGAGAACTATGCAGTTTATCGAATATTTTAATGTCTAAGTCAAACTGGAAATGACATTTTTGCATAGTTAATTATATATATTGTGGCCAGTCTTACATAAGTACTGTATAAAAAATAAAAAAAATGCGTTATACTTTTAGTTATTTATTTCGATAATGACACGATCAGTCACAAAATTTTGTTTGTACCTAATACTAATTATAAGTTTTTCTCATCTTCTTTTTTTCTCCCTCTTCTTTATCCAGAATTTGTTTTTGGTTTGAAAATAACTTGTCAATATCTAGCTAGATACCTGAATAATGAAGTACCTGAAATGAATAAACATTATAATTAAATAAAAAAAATCAAACAGCAGTGTGTCGGTACAAAACCTTAAATATTAAATGTGCTGTAAATACACCTACATATTAAACCTAATTAATAAATTAATTATGCTTGCGTCATAACGACGGCTGTAAATCTAAAGTGCAAAAGTTAATGTAATCTCCAGTGTACATTGGATATACAGAATGGGTTTCTTTGCTTTCAATAGAACCCTGAATTGCTGTAATATTTACTAAACGTACTCTTTTAAGCAGCTACTATAGCAATTAAACTCTAAGGTACATCCATCATTACTCTTTAGGCTGTTGTATATACTTAAATTACGGCTTTGTTACGCCAAAAGCTTTATAGTGGAGTACTAGAAGGGCAACAGCTGTATAATTGAAGACGCCATTAAACCATAACCTAAAAATTATGGTAACATAATTTATAACATATTTATATGTATATTTTTCAAAAATTCGGCGATATTTACACATAATTTTACTTGTACACAATACAAAAGTTAATTTCTTTACTATTTAAGGCACTGCGGACTAATAAAGCTAGTCTGAATTTGGCTTACATGGTTCTTATTACACTTACACTTTCGTTATTATCTATTATTTCGAGAGCGCATGAGTTTTTGGCTTACTATTAGTATACATATTTACGAAGAAGTAGCAGCCGCAAGCAAAATAACGACCATAAATTAAGAATGGGTACTTACCATACAGCAAAATAATATTTGTTCACTTCACAAATTAAAATATGGCCACAGTGTGTCACTTATTGATCCGATGAATAAATTGTCTTTTAAAAATAAGTATATATGGAAGGAAATTCAACCACAAAGATAATTTTATTCTTATATTCAGACGTTTACAAGCCTGAGGCTGTATATAAGAATAAAATAGGTAAGATTTGAGAACAGTAGCTGTATAATGGTATCTAATTATGCTCTAAGTCAGCTATTACGCAGCTATTATACAGCTGTTAGACAGCTAGCTGTATAATTTGGGGCCCAAATTGCGGATATAAGTGCTGTATATCCGGATATACAGCCATAATACAGCCAACTTGTACAGCCTAAGCCCTTCAAAATTTCCATTGTACAGCCTTTATACAGCTGTCAAATGCTATCTGGGAGATGATAGCAGTATGAGTAAATGAGTATTTTGAGTAGAATAGAGTAATAGTTGCCATGCCGAGTAAGGAATCGGTTATTAGAATATTAATCACAAACCAATGAGACGCATATAGAGACGGGTTATGTAGCAAACGAATGTGGTGTGTTGGCTTCCGCCGTGCAGTCACGACTCCTCATTCCTGACTCCTGTACAACCTGGGCACGGATATAAATAATTCAGACTCCTCCCCTCTCCCTTCCACCCTCTCCATTCTCCCGCTCATCTAGTATTATTAGATGAGTAATATCCAATAAAATATTATTAACCGACTCAGAAGAATTTAACAAGAGCACGTATATCTATTTCTTTGGTACTGCAGCAGCTTACATTTGTTATGGTTATTGTTTTGTAATGTCTATGCAAATTAGATTAATTACAAAACAACTTTGTATGGATTTTTATCGCGGCTTCTTAAGACCTTCTTAACCACAGAAATATATCGAGATAGAAGTAAAGAGTGTATGTACCTCGCGTGGCAAGAAGACGACTCGACGGCTCCATTACTCGCCGCGAAATTTAGTATACTCCCGACCGCGGTCAGCATGCGACGTAAGGTTTTAAAAACAAAATGACTCGTTGTTCAATAATTAGTTGTTCAAACACTACCAGTAAAATTGGAGCTCTTAATGGAGGTATTTTCTTTCACCAGTAAGTACTATTTGTCCTAAAGAATCTGTTATTAATTTAAAAAACCATTTATTTTACTATTTTCATCAAAACATTAGCGGGCGATTGTGTCTAACGCTAGTTTTCCATTGCGGCTTTTATTTGACGAGCCAGACTTGGCGGGCGTTCAAAACCAGCGATGTAAAATATGCTATTAAAACTCTCAGGTCACGTTGAAGACGATTTCTCATTTTTTCTGTCAAAAGTGCTGTACTTACACTGCGATTTTCTTACTCGATTAAAATCTATTTTGAAAGCAGAGGAAATGATTATTTCATTTTATATTATTATGTAGCTATAATGTAATGTATGTAAAATATAAAATAAAAATAATAAACCTTTATTTTTAGCATTTTTTAATGCAAAGCAAATATTGAGAAAATGGTTATGTATTGTTTTCTAACTGGTTATGGCTACTTCTATATTACAAGTTCATTTTAGTTTTCCGAATGATCCTTATATAAAAAAGTGTGTGTGTACTTATGTACACGCGTTAGAAGTAATACTCCTTAAACAAAAATACATAGTACAATTTCATTACACTGTAACCTTTTTTCTTATTGTGTAGTTAAACCATAAACATATAATATAAATTCTAAGTCTATGTGTTAAACACTATATCTTCTTTTGACGTCTATACTGTCATTATGTGAATATTGTTATAAAAAATAATGTTGACTATAGCTAACTTCAGGGTGTCGGTTTTTCGTGACTCATCATTTATCCCTAACGCGCTAAAAGAAGTATAAATCCTAAAATAAATAGATTGTGTTTTTTAATAAACCAGTTATTTTTTCTACAGTCCACCAGTGATTATTTGTAGGCCCATTCATTCTCCAATTATTGATTTATGTGATATAGTTTTATATTACGTATTTTTAGATTCATTACTTAAATAAAAAAGTGGCCACCGTTTGCCATTTAGATGATTAAGCTAAAAATAAGCCAAATGACAAGTATGCGACAAAGACCAAAAGTTGAATCAGAAGGACTACAACTATTATCACTGATGACTTTAAAGAAATTGATTGGTTTATTAGAAATTACAGTCCCTCTAATAAGGGCGCCAGTGGACGGTCGGCGCCCTATCTATATTATCTGATCAAACCAACATTTTAATTATAAATAATAATAAAAAACAAGCTATTAAATGATTACACGTTATATAGTCTATAATATAGCTACTCAATGTATAAAAATATAGTTTATCGTCCATAGCACGCTATCATAAAACAGTTTATTTGAACAAATAAAATACTAATAAAATAAAATAAAAACTACTGATTAAATCGGTGCTATGTTATAATCGATCTGTGTATCGATGCTTTTGAATTGTTTTCGCGCGGCTTATGTGTTTCACATCACTAAATAACACTCGTGACGTCATCGTACCTACGCAAAATGTTACACGCTCGGTCCTCATACAAATTACGGAACTCTTTACTTCTATCTTGATATAGTTCTGTGTTCTTAACCATAGTGACGTAAGGACTGCATTGTCAGTCGTGATGGCATTCCAAGTAGTAGTAATTCCATACCTGAGTCATCAATAGTTTTCATTAGTCCTATCTACGTAGAAAGTAACAGTGTATCAAAGTAGTGAACGCTTAGTTCTTGATTTATTATATTTATAATTGGATCCCGAGCAGGTGGCACCGGCCACTAGGAAATGGGAGAAGGAAACCTATTAATTGATATCCACGTTCATTTCAATGAGCACTTACAAATAGAAAGTGAGCAGATCGTTTAATTTCCTAAACCCATTTGCTTAATATACGATCGCATCCCTCCGGGGCCTATTCCTTCATATCTGTACTAATATTATAAAGCTGAAGAGTTTGTTTGTTTGAACGCTCTAATCTCAGGTCCGATTTGAAAAATTCTTTCAATGTTAGATAGCCCATTTATCGAGGATTGCTATAGGCTATATAACATCACGCTTTGACTAATAGTAGTTAAGTTGAGTAAGTTAACGCGGGCGAAACTGCGGGCAACAGCTAGTATTATTATATGCGATACAAGACCTTATAGAAATAAATTTCTTGTTCTAATTCTATTAGAAACGGGATGTTTGTCTGATTTTAATTTTTATTTCGTCGTCTCGTGAACATGAAAATCGAGCCGAACATGAAAACGCCGAAAATCGAGCCCCGCAAAACAAAAGTTAAAAAAATGGTAGTCGTCCCGTTTAAAATTGTTTTATCTGTGAGAATAGGCACGTTAATAAAAAAAAACTTTTAGATTTTTAAACTAGCTTCATCATCATCATCATCATCAGCCTTTATCCGTACACTGCTGTACTTGCTTACGTCGTCTTATTTAGATTATATAAGATGAAATAGTGAACTAGTAAATGCCTTATAACATAATACTGAAATATTATATACCTATACTAACTAGATGATGCCCGCGACCTTATCAACGCAGGGTTAGATTTTGGAAATTCAGCCGCTTGCGTGAATTTCAAACCGGCTAATCTCCGAAACGGCTGGGCCGATTTTGACGGGACTTTCACTGACAGATAGCTGATGGTATAAGGAGTAACTTAGGCTGTAGCAATAATCATCATCAATCTGCATACGGTTGTAAATCTAAGTTAACGTGGGCGAAGCTGCGGGCAACAGCTAGTCTATAATAAAGAAGTAATTTTTGTAAGTTTGATTTTAGAAGGTAATCTCCAAAATGCCCATACGATTTATAAATTCTTTCACCACAATAATGGTATGTTATCACCGAGTGGCCCGCGCCATTGGGATCACCACCGATCCCAATACCGCTGTAAATCCAAGTCAGTCTAACAGATAAAAGAACAATATTTTATTCCCATCTACGTTCAGTGCTAAAACGCAATGTATGCGTGCTGAAAATCACAAACTACGGCACAAAGATATTATTTCTGTTAGACAATTGATTACTTGAATTCATATTGAAATATCTATATACCTATTTGTTCGGCGGTTTACCGCGTTTATAGTTGTATCGAGGTTACATTAAATTGTAATAAGCAAATGATACCGTGGATTAATTACATTTTTATTGCAAACACACTTAAAAGGTTTACATTGTATAAAGTTGTAATATGAGTGTGGCAAGTCCACATGTATGTCTGTTCGTAACGTATCGCATGAACAAAATGAACCAGCCCTTTGTTCCCATTGTTCATTCCCGCCAGTTCGGCACCGCGTGTATCGAGTTAAATTCACACCGAACTAACAAATAAACGTAAGCAGTGCCTCCCTAACCCACAAATACCTGCTTGTTTATTTCCATATCATATAACGAATGCTACTATAGTCATTATAACACTACTAAACGGATTGTGATGAAACTTTGCAGTTTTGATACTAGAGTAACCATGGCTATCATGATCAACCCGACTACATGCAATATAGAATCAATGTAAAACGCAAAGAAGTAGTTCACTTTAAAACAGCTATAACGTTGAGATAATGCACTCTAGTGTAATAAACCTTCTAAAACAGAATATTCAACGTGTTTTTTACTTTTAATTTCGCGGAGTTTAATATTTTAATAGGCATTGTCCACAAACGCCTCGCTGTCAAGACTAGACCAGTTTATCGCTGCTAACGACCTACGTGATGTTTTAGAGGCAGAGGTCCTGCCTCCTTCCTTCCTCAAAAACTTTCTTAGCCTTGCCTCAGGTATGACAATAATGGGCTGATGATATATTGTATCGAGATTGGAATATGACTGAGCACAGCTCTCAATCAAGTAATTAAATCTTAATCGCTAATCTAGCCTAGGTTTCTTAATGTGACAAGACCTAAATCTGGTGCATAATGAAAGGATTATGGCTTTCTATCGAGATAAGCTTGTGCGGTGTGATGTCTCATTCGGCACTAACTAACTAAATCAGAAATGTCCAGTACCAGATAAGACCTACCAAGATATAGGATCTATAGATCAACCACAATTTATAGGCGAGCTTTGACAACTGGGTTATAATGATAATGACAAAATAATGACAAAAAATACAGAGACAATATTTTCTTAAATTAGCTAAGATTAGCTCAGTGTTTTTCAAATCCTTTTAAAAACTTCATATTTTGAACGACTAGACAGTAAAAATCCTGAATCCCAAATTCGGACTACTTTCTTGTTTAGGGACCTATATTTTATTGTAAGGGCTCTCACACGAGCAGTTTATTGTTAAATAACTGAAAACTTAAATCTCATAATCAAAGTGTTAACGTAGTTCATGTCAGAATTTTCGCCTCCATGTTGGCAGTGGCCAAACACGATATATATAGTTCCACGAATATCAGAGCACCTATTTACGAGGCCTGCTCCGCCACTTAGCACCGACTAACTCACGTTAAACGTTCACCAACTCTCACTCGACCTCTTCCAGTTAACATTACGTATAATAATTCAACACCTATTACGAATGCTCCAAAAAAAGTAATAATTACAATAATACATTAGGAGGTAGATGAGACGCGGATCTCAGTGCATTGGCCGATCCTATTGGGATACCAGCAGCAAGAGATCGGACAACTTAGATGTCACTGAAAGGGGCTATGCTAGCAATGATGATAAGGATAAGGCTGATGAGGGATAGTAAGCCGTTCTATATACGAACAGACAGACAGTAACAAAACCAGCAATTACAGTGGCCCGGTGTACGGTAGCTGGAGAGCTAGCCGCTAATGGTAGTTTTATAGCCACTCGAACGGCTCTGGCCATTGGAAATATATTTCAGGAATCGATCAGTGGCTTTTTATAAGGGTCACTGATCTTCATGTTTTAGCAAAACGCTAAATATAGATTGATGATTCCGATTAATATTTTTCTTTGTGGATAAAAGTCTGTTTTTTATTTTAAGTTGATTTGAATGATTCATTATTAAATATATCAATGACTAGATACATACTTAACAAATGAGGAGGATTGAGGAGATAAGGCACAATCCCCAAACACTGGGTTGATATACGTATCCATCGGGCCGTGATACCTCTGACCTAACGGACGGTGCTGTGAAAAAGCGAACTGTGTATTTCGGCACGTAAATAGCATTTCGCAAAAACTTATGACCCTTTCTATCTTTCTTCTATTCTATTACAATATTCTTTTCAAGAAAAAAGATGCCTTACTTAGAATTCTTGTTCACCTATAGGACTTTAGTCCCTAAAAATATAGTACATATAATACTTAGTTAAAATATATATTTACATTTGGTCTAAATTTAGTTCCAAAGTATTTTGTAACAGCCGCCCTATTTATTTAGAAAGCAAATTTGTTAAACATTATTTTGTGAGCGCGGTACAGTACACAGTACCCCGACGTGAGAAGTGGCCTTTTATTCAAATACACCGGACCCCAGCACACGTTAGAGACAAACAAAAATGCAATATTAGAGGGATCATAAGGCTAGTGTAGTATAGTAGTGTATAGTAGCTAAGAAGCGAGTGAACCATCGTTAGGCTTAAAAATGGATAACGGATATGAATATCGGCATATAAACAAAGCTAAGGTGCTTTAAGTATTACATTATATCTAAAGATAGTAACTATTCCTTAAAATAAAGCTCGATGTGAACGATAGCTGTCAAACCAAGACAAATCATGGCATAATAATTCATTGTGTAATACTCATGTATCAAGGCGCGGCTCCTCGGCGTGCACCGCGGTGGAGCCTCGCCTTTAGTGTAATAATTTCATAAAAAGTCCGACCCCAGATATATCATCTGTACAAATGTCTGTACATAATATTTATTTGTATACTATGTCACTATTCTTAGTTTATTAAGTTTTAGATCTAAAACTTTGTGATAAAACCTACAGAAGGCTTAATATATTATTTTATTACTATTCAGATTTTGTTGCCATTTTTCATGTATATTTTTAGAACTCCCTTATCCTTTGGTGATGAAAATTGACAATATCTGGTCAGTACGAGAGCTTGGCACACAGACAGTAGTCTGCGCCTGGTTTTATTTATATTCGCTGGTCCACTTTCAGCGTTTCCTCAGCCGCGTAGATCTTAAGTGCCGTGAAATGGTCCTTCGAGTCAGATATTATTTTATATCCTCATAATTTACCCCGCTTACGAATACGAGACGTTTATTAAATGTATTTTAGTATTTATAAATGGATTTTATTAGGAAATAGAATGGAAAGGTACAAGAAGTACTGTGGTTTAGCATTATACATGAATTCTATTTTCATTCAGAACCGTATAAGAGAAAATAAATCACCCACGAAACGAACAACGAAAGCCAAAACATTGTACGCTCAGCAATATTAAGGTTTCGTTCTTCAAAATTAAAAACGGAACCCTTATAGGATTACTTTGATATCTGCCTGTCTGCCTGTTAGCTAAACCAAAACCTATAGGGTAGGTAGGTACTTCCAATTGAGATAAAATCATGAAATGTGGTGAGAAGCTAGGTTTCGCAACCTAAATAAAGGAAACAAACTGAAAACCGTTAATTTGTAGAGTCTATATTACATGAAAAAAAAAATCGGTTGTCGTAAAGTCGGTTTACTGATGATAGTTGAATGTGACAACGTCATAATAAAATGGAACGCCTCAGAGCGAGGTAACGCCGCATGCGTCATGTTTTCTCGTTCTTGCAGCCGGCTCCATCGAATTATAAGACGTTGTCACGTCAAAAACGTTTTACGGAACCCTCGGCACGCGGGTTCACGCTTGTCTGGTTTTATTGTTATCTGACGTCATACAGTAGCAATGTTTGTGAGGTAAAGCTAAGTTTACAAAAGAAATAGCAAATAAAATAGTTAATAAGCAAGAGTCTCATATTACAGCTTGGCAAAAAAGAGTATGGAAAAAATGAGGGCGCCACTTTCACTTAGGTCTCATCATAATATGGAAAATCGGCAAGATAATTTAATCAAATTGTTAAAAATAAATGTGAAACACTAAGCTTTACTCAAAATCTAGTATTTGTCGGCCAAGTATTGTCAACATTATAGGTTTCCATTTAGTAAAATATTTACTTCCACCTGTCACCGCGTCATACTCTTTTTTGCCAAGCTGTACATAATATATCCTGTGAACTTTAGCTCTTTATTGAAATTGATTGTATCTTCGAAGGTAAATAGAAACTAAAGGTATGTAGTAGCACCTCTAAATATAGTTGCATGAACATTTCCACACGTTTACAAGACGCTATTGATCTTTGCTCTCAGATTGGCGCGAGAGCGATAGAGTGCGACCTTTACGTGAGTAATTAATTACTATGTGACACCGCGACCTGTCACTGACACGGACCAGCCGCGGTCCCGGGGACAACTGACACAGAGTACAGACAGACTAGCTGTTGCCCGCCACCTCTGTCACATTGGCAAAGCATTTGCTTTTTTATGGCAAAGGATAGTTTAATTCCTGTAAATTGTTTTTTTTTTCCAAAAATCTGAAATACATTAAATTTTCTTACGTAATTATGCGCATTTTATTCATTCCTTGTAATGAATGATTTAATAGCGTTAGTACGGACTTGTCCCATAATGTGATAAGCGGGTCACGAGCGAGACGCCTGTCCGTCTGTATACCAACTACTAGCGACCGCGCAGATAATTATTGCACGCTCTAAGTCGCATATCATTTTATTAAATTAACAACCCGGTATGAGGTGATGGTCACACGACAACTCTCTGGTTCAAATCTACATTTGTCAACTTTACACTAAAACCAACTGTGATTTGGTCCTTAAATTGGATTCTACATAATACCTATTATAAAGAGTACCTAATATTATTATTATAACTTTCAAGAACGTTTGTGGTTTGAAAAATACGTATACAACATATACAATAATGTATTTAGAAATGTACAATAATACAAATATACTTATAAGTACGAGAATAGTGTACAAATTATTTATTCTACAAAACCTTATGAAGGGATTCGAACACATGACCTGTGTTAAAAACCACTCACTTTTTATAACAAACCCTAACAAATTCTTAAGCGAATTACATAAATCAGTTCCCGAGATAAGCTTGCAAACATACAAACTATACACAGACGAAACACAATACTCGGCGAACACCTGCGTTGCTTCCCGTGTAACACTAGCCGGGGCTATTGTGTACGGTAATATAACATGACCACTCATACAGGAACCTGATAAGCTGGCTGAAATTTTGGCTATGTTACAGGACTGGCACTGAGAATTGCCTCTGGCTGTTCAAAAAGGCCTGGGACAAAGAACTGAGGCTCGCCAAAAGTGCCTAAATAGGGTTGACTATAAGACCCTGGCCCGTGCCACTTCGGTTAGCAAAATATCGCGCTCCGCAAAATTTTTTCAAGCCTGACGTTTCGGATACTTTACAGCAACCATGGTCACTGGAGGACTGAGGTGTCATACGTCCTAATGTTACAAAGTTATTCGAAACTAACTATGATACATCAAACCATCTTACCACCTGCTTGGGATCCCATTATAATATATATTATCAAATAAAATCCAAGCATAATATATCACAGATTAAAGATACAGTTAGCATTTTCTGCGTAGATAGGACTAACCAAAATATTGATGTATCATTGGGTAGTTTCGAATAACTTTGTAATGATAGGACGTATGACACCTCAGTCCTCCCGTGACCATGGTTGCTGTAAAGTATCCGAAACGTCGGGCTTGTAAAAATCTTAATAAACCGCGATAAAATCCGTAAAAATTGTTTCATTATAATAAGTGAAATTCGCGTAAACATTAGAAAATATATTATCTAAACATATATAAACCACGATATAGGTCGCGGAAAGTATTTTTATTAGAATAAATCATATTCATAAAAAAATTAAAACAATATGAAACACCATTTAATTCTTGACATGTCTGTATTTGTTTTGTCACATCCATCCGACAACTTCACAATCAAATTTAATTGTATACAAGCAAATAAAATGTAGGGAATATATTTTCCACTACAACAAAACATGATTTGAACGATACGGCTGAGAATGCTGATATTAATTAAGGTTATCTGGCGGTGGACCGTTCAGCATCGATCAGACCAGGTCTTATCTAGTACTTAGTGTACCTACAAGGGCTAGGCGCGCTTGATAATACTGGTTTACATTGCTCAATTTGTATAGTGGCGGGAATGCCGGCATTTTATGCTATCTGCGATGTAAGGGTCATAAAATAGGACAATTAAGTCCGTTCTTGATGTAAAACATCTATGGTCACGCTTATATAGAAATATCTACCCTGATGGCGGGACGGGAATGGCGTGATAGAGTCGTTGTGTGACGTCGCCGCCGCTCTCGACTCATCTGTGGGTGCGCGCACCTACTGTATTTCTTTATTTTATCCGTTGTTAGGAAGATGTAATCAGTTCCTATCAGAAAGAACAAACTAATTTTAGAAGTACAGTAAGTGATCACTATTATAATTCCTCTCACAAGTCACAAGAGGTATAAATAAATAAAGTGTTAACACAAATAAACAAATTGTTTGATCGAAACATGTTTTATTAACAATGTAAATGATTTTGAATTTGAAATTTGTACTCCATGAGTCTGAGATGTATAGTTTAAATGACAACACCAACGCAACGACTCGCGACGCCGATACACGTAATCAATCTAAGTACTTAGACTAAAGCTTAGGCATTTCCTATGAATATACGCATTTGGTGCGAGCTGTTTAATCCCCTGAAACTGTAAGGACGTCCAAGCGTTTTGGACTCAAACAAACTGAAAAAACCTTTTATTTTTATTTCCACGAGTCGTGATTAAACTGAACTCGTTTCTTTCCTGATGTGAAGGCAGCTTGTAAATGTATTGTGTTGTTGCAGGCTGCAACTGCTCCGCCGTGGGGTCGGAGGGCAACGCGTGCGACATCCGCACCGGCCAGTGCCGCTGCAAGCCCCACGTCACCGGCCGGGCCTGCGACACCTGCGAGGTAAGGGACACTTGCAGGGGACGCAGGAGGCGCAGGAGACGCTGCAGATGCAGTAAACGCGTTAGATTTAGTACACACAGTAGACGAAGGACATCTGAATCTAAGTTTTTGTAACAATGTTGAAACGTACGAAGATTAAAATTTTAATAGTTATCTTTGGGGATAATTGATATAGATTAGGTATTATTTAATGGGGAGAGAATATAGGACAAAAAATGTTGTCTTTGGTATGTCTTGTCTGGCTCAAATATCCATTAACATTACGTACACAATTTCATATGCTGACCATGTTAATACGTACCGGACAGCAGTCTTCAATGGCCTATCTAGCCTGTGGTAATTCTGCTCAGTAGCTTTACTGTATTCCGGGAAACAGATGGGACAGTGCAATTAAGGGCTTCAAGATCTATTGTTTCTAGATAGACAAGGAATTGACGAGTCACTCAGTCTGATAGTACCAACCGGCCCTTACCGGAATTATTTAATGCTTTGCCGGCGTTTTACAATTACCATAATCTGGACCGCTTGACTTTCATTGAGATATCCATTCAAATCAACAGCGATTAAACATTGAACGGTAACGAGTTGATAAAATAGTGATTATATACTTACTATTTATTTTCCCCAATAAACAATTCTGAATTTCTAATACCTATTTGTTATTATTAGGTATGTTAAACAAGTTGTGAATTCTGCTCTCGGCGCTGTCGTTCACGCATTAGCATATTCCATAAAGGCCTTTGCATAAAGACTATACGCATGATGAGGCCGGACGTGCGACGGAGCATTATCATGCCATGCTATGCTATGCATGCCATGCATATGCCAGCCCCTCATTACATGACACGCGCCGGCGCCAGTAATTGTGCATTGTCACTTCTAATTCCTGCTGGCGATGACACCTCTGACATTTGCACCAGAATGTACGTTCATGTAATATAATATACAAATATAATATGCATTACAATTTATCAAACGAATAAAATTTTAACTCTACCAAAATCAAAAATAACTAGGAGCTATTTGCTTAGCAGTGCGATTATGAGTAAATTGGAAAAATATGTTTTGCATTTTTATATATTCAAAATGTACACGTCTTGGTAATAGCACAGTACATTCATACACTATCTACGTATTGTTTATGTGTGTATTGTCTATGTAAGTATTGTCTATGTACGTATTGTCTATGTACGTATTGTCTATGTACGTATTGTCTATGTACGTATTGTCTATGTACGTATTGTCTATGTACGTATTGTCTATGTACGTATTGCCTATCTACGTATTGTTTATGTGTGTATTGTCTATGTAAGTATTGTCTATGTACGTATTGTCTATGTACGTATTGTCTATGTACGTATTGTCTATGTACGTATTGTCTATGTACGTATTGTCTATGTACGTATTGTCTATGTGCGTATTGCCTATGTACTCATCGTCTATGTACGTATTGTCTATGTACGTATTGTCTATGTACGTATTGTTTATGTGTGTATTGTCTATGTATGTATTGTCTATGTACGTATTGTCTATGTATGTATTGTTTATGTAGGTACGTATTGCCTATGTACTCATCGTCTATGTACGTATTGTCTATGTACGTATTGTCTATGTACGTATTGTTTATGTGTGTATTGTCTATGTATGTATTGTCTATGTACGTATTGTCTATGTACGTATTGTCTATGTACGTATTGTCTATGTACGTATTGTCTATGTACGTATTGTCTATGTACGTATTGTCTATGTACGTATTGCCTATGTACTCATCGTCTATGTACGTATTGTCTATGTACGTATTGTCTATGTACGTATTGTCTATGTATGTATTGTCTATGTACGTATTGTCTATGTACGTATTGTCTATGTACGTATTGTCTATGTACGTATTGTCTATGTACGTATTGTCTATGTATGTATTGTCTATGTACGTATTGTCTATGTACGTATTGTCTATGTACGTATTGTCTATGTACGTATTGTCTATGTATGTATTGTCTATGTACGTATTGTCTATGTACGTATTGTCTATGTACGTATTGTCTATGTACGTATTGTCTATGTACGTATTGTCTATGTACGTATTGTCTATGTATGTATTGTCTATGTACGTATTGTCTATGTACGTATTGTCTATGTACGTATTGTCTATGTACGTATTGTCTATGTACGTATTGTCTATGTACGTATTGTCTATGTATGTATTGTCTATGTACGTATTGTCTATGTACGTATTGTCTATGTATGTATTGTCTATGTACGTATTGTCTATGTACGTATTGTCTATGTACGTATTGTCTATGTACGTATTGTCTATGTACGTATTGTCTATGTATGTATTGTAGTTATGGTCCTTCAATAACTCTTTCCGTGCTCTTTCAACTAACGTCAAGACGGCCAATATTATTTCATCCTCGTCTAATTTATGTAACAATAAAAATTAAAGTAATTAATTACATTAGTAATACGCTTATGTTCCCAAATAAAACAACCATTTCCCTTTATGTGTGACTATAATAATAATAATTAATATAAAAGGATGTTATTCTTAAAGGACATCCCAGGCCATAAGACTGTTGGCAACTTTGACATTTATTATGTTATTATATTAATCTATCTTTTGCCCGAATACTCAAACGAATCTCAAATTTAAGACGTACTTAAACTCGTGTTGTCCCCCTTTTTTCTTTGATTCTGACACGTCGTAGCATGAGTTTAAGTACGTCTTACATTTGAGATTCGTTTGAGTATTCGGGCGTTTATCTATTAATCTAAAGAGATTTTTCATTTGTCTTTTTTTTTCAAATTATTTGACTACTATTCCGATTTTGATATAATATTTAAGGCTAGTTGCTGTCCACGCGTGTTTTGTACTAATCCCTAATCACCTGCACTCGCACTAATCAAAGTATGAACTAGCCTTTATTTAGGATAAATTTAAACTTTGATAAAACCGCGAAGAACAGCTATTATTTATTTTAATAAAAACCAGCGCGGGATCGAACCTGCTTCGCCGTGTCACTTATTACTCTTCTCAGCAGCTGTCGAACGTTATTAGAGTTTAATACAGACAAATGACGCTGGGATGAATCTGAAGCAAATTACTGTGGCCCAGTTCCACGAGAGCTGACCGGTGCGTTAATGTATGGACAATGAATACTTACAGTCAATATGTAACTCGAGTCTAGGGCGAACACGATGAAAATTATCACACTATTGAAATAGCGGGTTGGTTTTAGTTTTAAAAACATAAACGAAAAAATAAAAATACTTATAAAAAGTTAAACTATCAGAACCTCAGTGGATGTTACTGACTGAATAAGTCTCGCTGCTCGTTTCATTGTTAAAATAATGTGAGAAAATAATTAATTAGTTTTTATTTAGGATTTTGTAATTTAAAAATATATGTTTTCCTGTACATACGTACTTCAAAATAGTGGGATATCGATCCGCCCGCTATACATACAGGAATATCAGCTATACATAATTTTAAGCGTGAAATTTTTAACTAAATTTCGACTACAATGTTTTTTTTTATGGGAGGTTCCCAACCTCACCCCTTGCCCCCTGCTTTTCTGTCCCCTCTTCTTATAAGAGGGGTACAAAGAGCCACCTCGGCCGAATTAGCTTCGCCCAAGGTGCAGCGGCTCACCCTAGGTTACTGAGCCCCACCGCCACGACAAGGCCTGAACCATGGTGGGGACAATGTTATGTCTGCTTGTTTATATGTTAATGACGACGAGGACGATGATGATGATGATGATGATGAATGCCTGGCGATAAGACATAAAGATAAACGTAGCATGTAAACCCGGGCAGCCTAATTCTATAAAATGTCAGTGTCCTACTGTTCCCCGTTAGCCCTAGGGTTGCTCATTCACATATTATGGAGTAAGAAAAAATTGAGTTGTATTATTATTTAAGTTTATGAACTTATTTGAGCTTACAACAACACTTCTACACACACAACATACAACTTCTAATTTCTTCTGTGACATACTGGTCAGGAGACACGTTAGTGTCTTAGCGCCAAGTACACATCCAAGTATTTTGGCGTGAGACACTGTGTTTTGTAATTTGCATCGAGCATATTATAACCGAAATAGAGCGGTAATGTTGTGTTTTGTATGAAAATTTGTGCTGCGACGCTACGCGCTTTGATTGGCCGATGGAACGTAAATACAGATCACTGGTTGGTTGAATTGCTATTACGTCAGTGACAAATCACTGACCAGTTTCGGAATTTTATGGCCTGCATTTCTACTCTATCCAATTGTAGCTTCGATGGTAATTTGTAACCCAGATATATCGGGTCTAAGGGTAGATAATATTAGTCGAACTAAATAATAAACTACTTTTCCGTATTTGATCATGATTTAAAACGATATTTACCTAATTAGTTACGGGAGGAGTTACAATACGGACAACATTAATACCGCTGAGTTTGATTTTTCTTTGTTGGTAGTACTTTGAAGAAAAAAAAATAGTGCGTGCATACAAAGTACACATGTCAGAAGTGAAACTTATTTGGCAAACTAATTTTTAAATGTCGTTTATATTTATACTAATCTAAAGCTTTAAATTTCTGAGACTTGCGATGCAACGTTCGCTCTATCTCACTCACTCAATATTTCTCACTCACTTGCTCGCTACTCTCACTCCATAGCTAAGTGCTTTATGCTACGTTCGCCCTTTCTCACTCTCTCTCAATCGGTCTCAATCACTCTCTCCCACTTCTTCGACAAAAACGTTGCACATTTTCGTGACGTTCCATCCGTAAAAATGTTACCCTGAGGCGCGCAAAGAAGTTTCACTTCAAAATATTAAATTTTAATTTCACATAGCACTTGTACCGCTGTTGGTATAATAAACTATGTGTTTCCGAGTGAAATACTGGTAGCGCGAGCGGCCCTGGTCGCTCCCGATCCGATATAGTGTAATGTCACGGGGACCTTTCCAACGAGACGCGACGTTCATATACTCTACCTAAGGTAACAAAAGGAAATGAAAATACGTTTTTGTACATGTCTACTCTGCGTTATAAAACGGGACATTTGCCTTGCAGTCCGTGAAATATATATTATGAAAAACATTTGCATGTTTGTTTTACACTTATGTAATACACAGGTGTTTCTGATCCCACCACTAACCCATTGTTTTTGCTTCCCAATCACGATGTCTTACATACTCCGTAGGCCTTTGTTTCCCTCCCCATGAACCTGCACACGTTTTCGCTGACAAGCAAGCTCAGCTTCAAGCTTTTTGATTTATACACCACGTTGAGGTCAATTAATGCGATTACTGCAGTAGTATGACTTAAATGTAGGGTTATTACACTATCAGAGTTATGTTAGTTATTTGGTATAAATGTTTTTACTTAGGCATTACCTATCGACATATCGGTGAGTATGAGACCTAACGGGTGTTGTACTACAGGAGGGCTACTGGGGGCTGGAGCTGGGCGGGTGCCGGCGCTGCTCGTGCGGGGCGGGAGCGGCGGCGTGCGAGCCGGCCAGCGGGCAGTGCGCCTGCGCGGCTGGCGTGGGCGGCGCGCGCTGCGACCGCTGCCTGCCCGGCTACTACGGCTTCGGGCCCGCCGGCTGTCTCGGTATGTACCCGCAACGAAATAGGATAGGACTCCTTAGACTGATCACGAACGTATATTATCTGAATACTGTTCTATTTTATGAACAGTTTTCAGATAGTTTAGTGTATCAGATATACTTATAACATTTAACATAAAATAGCGGGTTGCTATAAGCTGTAGTTTTTTATATATTCCCCATAAGCGTGCATGTTTTATGGGTACGTGAAAAGCTGGGTTTATAATTAATTTACATTCTGTGTTGACCAGTATGTCCATCGTGCACGGACGGTAGAGCCTGCTCCCCGGTCACCGGCAGGTGCGTCTGCCCGGGCAGGACGCGCGGGCCCAACTGCACGCAGTGTGCGCGAGGGTACTGGAGGAGCAGCCATGCGTGCGTGCCGTGCGCGTGCGGCCCGGGAGCTTGGGCAGGTACTACTTGGACATAATATATGCATGCATGCATGATTGTATCTTTTTTATATGGAGTCTTATTTATATGGAGTCGTTTCTTGAAGGTATTTTATCCTTTAATTACTGCCTTGTAATTAAAATACCATCGAGAAAGGAGCACGTAATCTAAACACTGTACTGAAATGCCAATAACGCAAGCTCTCTGGTGTTGAGTTCATAGAAGAGTTTCGAAAAACAATTGCTACCAGGCACCAGGTAATGTCCTGAGTGAGAGACAGGCCTATTATACTCAAAAGATGAAAGAGTATTTCATGGCCGATTTGGGCATTTAAACTATTAAATATAACTGGTCACACCTCGATTATTTTGATTACAAATTCAAATCTAATTGTCAATCACCTTGGAGTACGATAGACCTAATGTCTTCCTTGACAATATGTTTAAACAACCATTTGAGATTTACTTTTATTCAGTAGAGTACAGTTAGCGTGCTCCAATAACGATAAACATAACTGGTACAGTTAACCCAACAAAGTAACCGCGATATACCTTTTATTACCTCTAAAACATGTTAACCCACAAACGTAAAGTGTCACCTACAAAGCACGCCGCCGACATTTCAATACGAAATAACTTACAAGCGAGGTTTCTTAGCAAATATTAATATTTATGAACAATCACGCCGGGGTAACCTAGTACCGTGGTTAGCCCGAACGAACTTGTGTTACTGGAACGAGACAACCATAATGTAATAGGTACATATAATATACACATACACCTATATTCATATCATTTTCTAATGTTTACGCGAATGTCTGTCATTATAACGAAATAACTAACTGGTTTCATCGTTCTCATCTGAAACGTCGAGAATTTAATAATGTGCAATCTCAATAGAATCTGGAAACGGTTTATTCATTATATCCTGTAGGTACTAGCTGTTGCCTGCAGCTTCGTCCGCGTTACTCTACTCCTATAAGTCACAGCGTGATGTTATATAGCCTATAGCCTTCCTCGATAAATAATCTATCTAACACTGAAATAATTTTTCAAATCGGACCTACTGGTCCACATATCAGGAACTACTGTTCCTGAGATTACCGCGTTCAAACAAACTCTTCTGCTTTATAATATTAATATAGATTTATTATAAAAATTGTCTGCCTCAGTATTTGTATTTGTGCCCACGATCTCTGCAGCTACTACAGCTGTCGGCAGTCAGTACTAACCTGGTTAGCATGTATCATCATCACCTCTCCGTCATCACCTCTCCGTCATCACCTCTCTGTCATCACCTCTCTGTCATCACCTCTCCGTCATCACCTCTCCGTCATCACCTCTCCGTCATCACCTCTCCGTCATCACCTCTCCGTCATCACCTCTCCGTCATCACCTCTCCGTCATCACCTCTCCGTCATCACCTCTCCGTCATCACCTCTCCGTCATCACCTCTCTGTCATCACCTCTCCGTCATCACCTCTCCGTCATCACCTCTCCGTCATCACCTCTCCGTCATCACCTCTCCGTCATCACCTCTCCGTCATCACCTCTCCGTCATCACCTCTCCGTCATCACCTCTCCGTCATCACCTCTCCGTCATCACCTCTCCGTCATCACCTCGAGTTCTTCAATTCCTCAAGGAACGCTATATATATCGATTGATCTTCGGCTACCAACTTACCAGTCTATTGTTCAACTGATTGGTCTGTATCTAGTAATCCCCACTACATACAACTAGTTGTAAAAATTCAGACACATGTGAGGTGAGCTCGGGCCAGTGCCAGTGCCGCAAGGGCTGGACGGGCCGGGCCTGCGACGAGTGCGCCCCTGGCTTCTTCGGGCCCCGCTGCCGGCCCTGCAACTGCTCCCCCGCGGGTACCAGGGGCTGCGAACGGGGGATATGCGCTTGCAACCACGCGGGACAATGCCCTTGCAAGGTAAACACTCGCTTTGTAAATTTTTTATAAGCCATCACCGTCGCCCAGGACTTACGTACGTAAGACGGTATCTACGTGTCGGGAATTTCACTGTCTGTCTTATCTTTTATCGAAATACAGCAACGCTGTTTGATAGGGAAAGTGAGCAGGGTGTGGGTATCCGTGCAAATGGGAGCTTGGCACAACACGACCGTCCCGCGGTCTACCGGGTATTAGTAAAGTATGTATGATCTACAGCTCTAGTCACATGATTGTTGTCTTAGCATCTATGGGTTTCAAATGTCTAAGTAAAAACAGAACATTATCTAACCCTTTAGTTACAAGACGCACCAACAGCGTATTTAGAAAATTATTTAGCCCGTATTTTCTTCCACAGGAGAATGTAGTTGGGGAGAAATGTGACTCATGCTTAGAAGGAACCTTCGGCCTGACGGAGGACAACCCGTCGGGCTGCACCGCCTGCTTCTGTTTCGGCAGGAGCGCCAAGTGCACGCAGGCTGACGTCATCAGGGCGGCGCTGCACGCCTCCACGCCGATACATCTGAAGCTGCTGCGAGGGGACACCATCAAAACGGTAAATATATTACTTGGCATACCAATAATTAAAACCCCTTAAAAGTTTCTGTACGATTCCATACCAACCTTATCATATTCTGAAACTTAATTTAAATGATTTACGCCCGAATACTCAAACGAATCTCAAATGTAAGACGTACTTAAACTCATGCTACGACGTGTCAGATTCAAAGAAAAAAAGAGGGACAACGCGAGTTTAAGTACGTCTTAAATTTGAGATTCGTTTGAGTATTCGGCCGTTAGAGTCCCAAATATTATGAGGGTTAATTCTGCGATAACACTCAAAGCATACAGAGTGTACTTTACTTGAAAAAGATTATTATGGTAATTAATTCGATACATTACATACATTTGGTAATAACGTCAAATATTTGGAAAATATTAACGAGTTACGCTTTGAATAAGTCCCCTTTTTACACGTGCCGGGTAGCCGGCGCCGGGTATCCGGTAGCGAAGTGTAAGCAAATCACGCCGGTACGTGTGAAAGCTTCCGTACATGCCCATACACTTCGCTACCCCCCTATCCCGGGTACCTGGCAACCGGGACGTGTGAAAAGGCATTAACAGTGTCACTTTCAAAAATATTATTTTTGGTAACAAACAAACATAATGAACAAATGAAGTCGGCTTTTCTCAGATGGACCAGGACTCTCTGCTGGCAGTGCACACCAGGTCGCCTGATGCCACCATATCGGTTCCCTGGCCCCCGGTACCAGTGTATGTGGAACTCGGAGAACTCTTCCTAGGAGACCATCTGCTGTCCTACGGAGGGACCCTCAGGTTTCGAGTGGAAGAGGAGGGAGGCGAGCCCCTACCTAGTCATACTTTGATCAAGTTTCCTCTAGTCAGTATTTACGGAGATCACCTAGTGCTTGATTATTACCAGGTAAGGTTTGTGTAATTTTAATCGATACTCTAAATTTCAAATCAACTAACTTCCAGGCCCAGAAATTTGCAGTATCAAAAGTGCCTAAGTTTTATTATGCTACTCCATATAAACAAAACAGCAACAGATACAAATGGGTGGATAATGCTAAAAACATTTGGTCCTCTGTCCGGATCTCTTTTTCATGGACTAGTGGAATTCTAAGGCGTTTATTATAAGTCAAGTAAAAGTAACAGTATTATAATATGTGGTCTCATCACCACAGCGACTGCCGGCCCAGAACGGCACGCACGCGGTGCACCTCCACGAGTCGCTGTGGGCGGTGCGCGGGCGCGGCGCGGTGGCCTCCCGCAGCGCGCTAATGCTGGTGCTGCAGGACGTGCGCAGGCTGCTGCTGCGGGCCTCCTCGCGCGCGCCCGCACGCAACGACCCCGTGCACGTGCTGTGAGTATACAAAAATACCAGTTAGATTCTTCTACGTGGGTGATGGTTCGTCCGTCAGAAACTGGAAATATCTGAACGGAACTGGTAAATGTCATCCATGACCGGTGGAAGATTTGCTATGTGCCACGCTCCCGGCTGCATGGGTACCATCATCTTGCTTGTTTCTCCCGTGAAACAGCTTTGCTGTGTTTCGGAGAGAAGGGCAAGACAGGCAGTGTAATTACTGACACCGAGACTAAACATCTTATGTCTCAGGATAGACAACACACGAGTTGCCCGGGCTAGTTGCAGGTTAACTTGTTGCTCATGGGTGAACGCTGACCACTTCACCACCATCACGAGGCTCATTTGCCCGTTTGCCTATAAACTATCACAAAAAACGATCTCAAACAATCTAACGAAAAAGCTTGTATTTTGCCAAACGCCCGTGTTCCTTGAACGCAGGATAAGAAGATCTCGTTATCAGTTTTGACAGCCTGTCCTTAGAATGGTGCGTGCCTTAATATAATATATTCAAAAAACAAATTGACCTAAGCATCCTAAGTTGTGTATTATGAATATTGTATGTCCTTCAGGTTGTTGTCAGCGTCACTGGAGACGGCAGTGGCTGGCGTGGGGCGCGGTGCGTCAGCCCCGGGCGTGGAGCGCTGCGACTGTCCGCGGGGCTACGACGCCGCGTCCTGCCAGCGCCCAGCCCTGGGCTACTGGATGCCCAATCCCACGCCGCGCGTCATGCACGTGTCCGGGACCGTGGTCATCCGCGTGGACGGCGCCGCCCAGCCGTGCTCCTGTCGGGGGCGCACTACGGCGTGCCATCCGCGAACTGGACATTGTATGGTACGTTGCCAAGTTTGATCTTCATCTCCATCTCCATCATCTTCATATCTTATAATTCATTTCTCGATGACTAAGGTCGATCCCCCGTTATCCATATCACTTGAAGCCCCATTTATATTGAGCCTGTCATATATCCCGGAGTAATTTTCGTTGAGTCAATAGGTTTCGGAAGTAAACAAACGTTTAAATTATGTTGCCTAATGCATGGTAAATGTTCAGAACTGCACGAACAACACGGCGGGGCCGCAGTGCGAGCGCTGCGCAGACGGCTTCTACGGCTCCCCGGACAGCGGCTGCCGGGCCTGCCCCTGCCCCGGGCCCACAGGGAACAACGCGGCCGCCTGCGCGCTCAGCGCCGGCAGGGTGATTTGCTACTGCAAACCTGGTACCTACCTTAATTTACATGTAATAATGTAGAATTATTATAGTATAACAAGCACCTTGTGATACTGTGTGACGCAACCAATGGATGAGTCACATCCGCAATGCCTGGAGCTTGTGTTCATAGTCGACGTGGACCACTGAACGTTAAGTAAAAAGTCAAATTTGCAGTTGTCTAAGTGACTTCATCATCATCATCAGCCCCTATCCGTCCCGTAACAAAGGGCGATCAAAGAACGCCAAGACAACATATAACGACGAACGCTAAGTGACATGTTCAAACGGTCTACATTTTTCTAAGGTTTTCGTCGCATGGCTGTACAGGTATTGCGCGCGACCTGCCGCCCCCGCTAGAGGGCGAGGTGAGAGACTGACCCTTTTCGAATAAAATAATTTAGATAAGCCATTCGCTCATCTTTAGTATCGAAGCAGCTTTAAAAGCCAACAGGCCAAAAGCATAGACTCTTACGAAAAAATAAAATCATAGTTTGATGTGTATTTACTGGTAACAGCGTGTGTAATACTTATGAGCGTATGTTCCAGGGTACACTGGTGCGACGTGCGAGACATGCGCGGCGGGGTGGCGGGCGGAGGGCGGCGCGTGTGTGGCGTGCACGTGCGACGTGCGCGGGGCGGTCGAGCCACGCTGCGACGCGGACGAGCGCTGCACGTGCCGACCGCACGCAGCAGGCGCCCGCTGCCAAGAGTGCGCTCTGCGCAGGCACTACCTCGACGACGACGGCTGCAAACGTACGAATATTTGATCGGTCCAGTAATTTGTTGTTACCTACTTTAAGCCATAGTTTAAGAGTTTGACTGTAAAAATTTACATGCCAATTTCCTAAGTAACAATTATTTTGATATTAAATAAAAAAGTTAGTTTATTTTAATTTACCACACCAACTTTATTCAAAAAAGGCATACATGAAATTTTAATATTTCTAATACTATTAAGCATTATTTTTCATATTAACTGTATTCATTTCAAAGATTTTTTAAATTTTCTTGCAGCTTGCGATAATTGCACACAAACGCTTCTAGACGACATTGAAGGGCTTACCAGAGCTATGAACGCTCGTATTGATTTATCAGAACTAAGCCGAGTACCGCAGCCATTTCCAGCTCTCCGGGAATTCTCCCATAATACCTCTGTTCTTCACCACTCACTTCAACAAGTTAAGAAAGTCCTAGAAAAGTCCAGGCTTATAGAATCAACATTAGATAAATTTGAAAGAGAAGAACATAAACTATTTACGGATGCAAATAATTTTAAAGAAGAAGTTCGCAGACGAGAACAAGAAGCCCATTCCCTAAGCCTGGAGAGTATGAGTGGACTAGAGGAAGTTCTAAAGCAGAAGAGACTAGTAGCGGAGCAAGTAGCAGTTTTAGATGACTTCGCTCAAGGAGAGAAACATCTAAGTGCCCATAGAGCTTTAAAAGAAGCTCGACACTTGCTGAAGAAGATAAAAGATATAAGTCTCATAGACTACGTCGCTGCTGCTACTGATGTATCAGATTCGGTAATTTGGTAAAATTATTTATTCTCGTCTTTGATTTTATTTATTTAAAAATAAAAACTAAACTTCTATTCCTAGCTCATTAAGAAACAGGTGATTAATATAACAAAGCTTAACTGTATTTTAATCGTGACTTAACCAAATGCATTTGGTCTCTCAGTTTCAATGCATGGTAGTCATTTTTAACGAATTGCAAATTTCAGGCCAACATGCAATCAACTTCGGTACACGAATACAAATACCGTGTAGATGATTCGTTGGGACGGGCTCAGAAACTAGAAATGGCACTAGAGCTATGGGAGATGAAGGCGGATGACCTGCCCAAATTGGCTGAAGTGGTGTGGATGGCGGGAGATACCATCGAGGAGCTGCGGAGGAATATTGTGCCACGGCTCGCGGCACTCCGTAACACCGGTCATCGCTGCAGGCTTGTTATGGAGGTAATTAATAAAATATATTTAGTAATGGAACTAATGTCATTTATGTCTCGTGAACAAGACGTCCGTAGATAATATCGAAAGATCGTGCTCCGCGAAATAAAAGTATAAAAAACATCCTGTTTTAAATAATTTTAGATTTGTATTTTATCTGGACACTAGAAGGAATTAACTAAATGAATATATCAACAGGATATCACAAACTTGTCATCGCACAATTTAACTGAAGACACGCGGGCGGCTATCCTCAACGCCCAAAACCTGGCTATTGGATTTCCTACGCTTCTGTCCGACCTCCAGGCTCTGAACGCAGCCGCTGAAGAGAAGGAGGGCATTCTTTACAACATCACCCCCGCGTACAAGAAGAAATACTTGGCGGCGGTGGAAAAGCATGCTGCGATGCTGTCGGAGAAAGCAAGAGAGTACAAAAAGTATGTACATGATACATCGTCTTATTATTATTATTTGGACAATAAATCCAAAGTATATTCAAAGCAATTTAAAACTACTTTCGTATATTCTATCTAACACTGCATTTTTTTTTACTTATGAGGAAAAAGTGTTATCATTTCACAAGAATATTTTTTTATTTTTTTAAGTGAAATCAAATATATATTTTTTTGTATACAAAATAGTACAAACAGAGTATCTTTTTGAACGTCAATTGAATCTACCACCGGTTCCAAGGCGAGCCCACTGAGAAGAACCGGCGAAACAAACTAATCTTTTCAAAATTTTATAACAAATTTCACCTGTTGTTATCCTGAAATGCCTGGGAGGAACGCCCTATTCCCAAGGTGTGGTATCTTCTATAAAATATTTTACTTTATAATATCCTTTACCACACAAACGGTCTTTAATAACTTATTTTAATTTTTTATTGGGAGGTTTTGAACATTTTCTGGGATCCTATTGTAAAAGCGTATACAGTTGCCTTTAAAAGGTTGCTTACTTTTGTGAGTTTAATCACTGGTACATCTATCCTGTGTCTGTTCCGTATATCCCTACTATGGATGTCACTTTTTTACAGTATTCACTAATGTTTTTCCGGACGTATAGTAAATTTTCTAAGACGTATTGAGACGCGACAGTCAGAATTCCAATTTGTTTAAATTTGTCTCTCAAAGATATATAGGGGGGCAGCTTGTAATAGAGAGCGATAGCCCGCTTCTGCAGCACAAAAGTACCTACTATTGATATATACTACAATAAATGCTGCCGGCATTTCCCCATAATAGTATGCCATAAGCCATAATTCTGTGGAAGTAACTAAAGTAAGCTATTCGCGCCGTATCTTCATCGGTTAACTGTCTTATTTTTCTGACTGCATATGCTGTAGAGCCGAGCCTATTTGCCAACTTAGCTATATGGGGACTCCACTGTAGCTTAGGATCTAGATTTATTACTAGAAAAACTGTGGAGTCCACCATCTCCAAGTTCTCATTGTGTAAGAGTACCGTAAATAGTTGAATTTTCTTAACGTTTGGCATAGAGAATTTTATACATTTTGTTTTTTTACTATTTAAAAGTAAGTTATTAGCGCTAAACCACTGTGTTATCCTCAAGAAAACGTTGTTTACCTCGTCATAATTAGTTTCTTGTCATTTTACTTTAAAAATAAGTGAAGTATCATCAGAAAACAACACTACCTCTTGATTATCTTTAACTAAGTACGGTAAATCATTAATATAAGTAAGAAAAAGAAATGGACCTAGAATGGAGCCCTGTGGGACCCCATCTCTATTTTAGTCTCGTAGGATCTTTTGCTATTTATCTCCACTTTTAGAGTCCTATTGTTATGCCGCCTATTCCATAGTGGTTTAATTTCCTGACCAATGTCTCATGCTATACACAATCAAACTTCTTTAGCGGCGTTGTGCACTTTTTTGTAATTATATGTGATGTAATTATAAAAAATGTTAAACACGTGTCAGGACACGTGACCTGATCGAAAATTCGAAAGATGGAGATGTCAAATGGTCGCAATCTTAGCATAACGAAACACAAAATATTGATGCGATCTTTATAAGACATTGAAATAGGTTCGAAACAAAATTGTTCGTTTCTTACTTTAGCTACCATAAACCTATCGTACGAGTTTTCGGGATTGGCGATGATGGTTCTGGTAATGATGATGGTGAAAGAGTCGAAATTATAGATGGAAGTTGAATTTTCTGAGATATAAACTTTTTAATGTAAAATAATTGTAATAGTTCTGAAGTGTTAAATTGTTAATGTAATATAAATTGTCATGTTTGTGTATTGTATTTTACCACATAAACGATAGTACTTACTTTTAATTACGCAATTCGTGCAAAAATATTCCCTAACCATTCCAAAATATCGAAATTGCACAATTGCCCGGCCGGAGTGCAACCCGTTTGTTATTTGTACTAGAGTTGTTCGTTACGTAATTCGTTCGGTTACTTCGTTGTGTAAGTTTGCCTCAGAATTCCCTTTTTTGTCCCTGAATAACCGTTATGATAAAATAAATTTTAGTCGCAATGTACTACTGTACATAATATTATAGGAGTTGACAAAAGGCTAAGACTGGAGTCTTCATGATTTAAACCGTCGTATGCAGCCTATTCGCGGGCACTCGTGCGGCTGCGTCGGCGGGCGTGCGCGCGGCGACAGCGTGGGCAGAGGTGGCCGAGCGCGTGCGGGCAGCGGGGGAGGCCGCGGACGCTGCCACCGCCGCTGCCGGCGCCGCGGCCCAGCTAGCGCGCGGGCCCACCTCGCTGCTGCACACCGCTGACGACGAGAAGCGCCGCTCCGACCACCTCAAGCGCAAGGGCGAGGAGGTGCTGGAGAGGGCAGAAGGTATATCGCAATATTTCTATTGTTGACCAATATTCCCATCATTTTGACATGGTCATTGATCCGGTGTAGTGTCTTTGACCCATATCCATTCTTTTTATAGCATATATGAGGGCCAACGAGCAATGAAAGCCTTTTAGCGACTATCGACGCCCATATGGATGTACAAACAGAGATTATGCAGAAGCGTTGTCCTCCTTTACACTGTCCCCCCCAATGGGCCACAGGAAACTCACAACCGCACGAAACGCGACAGCATAGCTGTTACTTGACGCCGGTGCTATGTGAATGAGAGGTACCACCTCGGTCATGCCGGCCCCACTTGGCTGCAAATGGAACTACCTCTTACAAACCCTTACTTCGAGGTCCAAGCATATTTTTTTATTATTATGATTAGTTTTCTTTATTTTTTCAATTTTTTTATGTGAATTTTTGAGTCTAAGTTTTCTATTTTTTAAAAATAGAAAACTTAGACTCATAAATTCAAGAAGTATTTAGAATGTATGTTTGTTCGTTGGTCAGACTTGAGGCGGTCGGTGGAGAGTGCGCGGCGCGGCACGGACGCGGTGAGCGTGGGTCTGCGGGCGCTGGGCTGGCGGCAGCGGGAGCTGTCCACCGCGGCCGAGGCGGCATGCACCTCCGCTACCACCTCGGCCGCGCCCAGCACGCTGCGACAGGCCACCGCTCAGGTACATTTCGCTAATTACATCGCAATAGCTATTAATAAAGGCCTTTTTTAAAACAAGTTTTATCCATGAGAAAGTGGGTTTTTTTTTTTTTTTTTTCGGATGGATCTATGCTAATGGCCCGAAGGCCCTAATGCTTCAACGGATTAGTGTGAGCCCATTCGGCTCACTTTTGATTGGGGGGTTGCCCCCCGCCTACCGTGCAGTCTGCGACCACACGGCCTCCTGGCGTCGGTTGTGTGAGAAAGTGGGAGTTATGAGTACCGCGCGCCTATTGTCTTAAATGCGTTTCGCGTATTTCTTACGCGACGTTTCGATTTGGGCTAGGCCCGGATTAAGTCATTTTTGTTGTATCGTCGACCAGGCTGTTGACATGACAACAGTATTGTGTTTCTGGGGCCTCTCATGATATTGTATTTGAAATACAGGCAGAACGAGTTTTCGGCAGCGCCCGGGCACTGTACGACGAGGCGGCGGAGACCCGGCGCAAGGTCCGTTACCAGCTGCGGCGCGAGCTGACGCACCTGCAGCGCCTGGGGGACACCGCACTGGGTGCTGCTGAAGAGCACGGTATATACTCTTAGTTATTTTTGTATTATATACACACAATTAAAGGTGGCAATGCGCCGGACAGAGTGACGACCTCCTCTCGGTGGCCGGTGCTAGTTGGATGTTAGTGACATCGAAAGAGGCCCATTTCCTCTATGAACAATATTTAAAAAACTACCTATAATTTTAACGTAATTTGCCAGTCGAGTAGAGTTGCAAGTTACATACAAAACATACTGTCGTAGTGTCCCAGATACGCGGCAACACAGTGCGCGGCGCGGAGGTGGCGGAGGCGCTGGCGGCGGCGGCGGCGGCGCGGGCCCGCGAGCACGGCGCCGCGGCGCACACGCTCGGCCCGGCCGCACGCGACCTGCGCACGCGCATACAGCGGGCACGAGACGCCGCTGCAACTGTGAGTATGTCTTGCGACGCGAATAAATATGGTTCAGTTGGTAAAGGAGGAGGAGGTCACGACCCTCAGACTTGTGGACCACGACTGAAGAAGGAAGTTGGTAAAGGGGAACACTGGTTTCACCCTGGCTTTTTTCTAGATTTCGTCATAACTTTTAAAGGATTAAATTAAAGCTTTTATTTTACTTACTTTACTTTATTTTCCCGATGTTTGTATGTCTGTAATCTCTAAAAATTATAGTTTAAAAAAACTAAAAAACACGCTTTAATAGCAAACTCAACAAAAAAATTGAAAATAATTTTTAATAGATGAATTAAATGGGTTAACAAAATTACTTATTGTTGGGATTGGGATAATGGGATTTTATTTAATTGAGTACTTTGGTGATAGACAGTAACCAGTGTCTGATGATGGAGCTGGAAGATGGATAAGAACTCTGTAATCAAGCGTCGAGTTTCATTCGTCATGTTACATCAAGTTTCATGAAATATTCAATTTTTTATTTTATTTAAGGGTTGTAGCATTAAAGAACATTTAGTACAGGTATAATAAATAATAATAATAATATAATAATATCTATGGGACGCTTTCACACCACGTCAATCTGGTCCCGTGGTAAGTTCTCGAAGAACTTGTGTTACGGGTACCAGACAGCGGAAATATATTTAATACTTTTATACTATACATATATTTAAGATTTTTATTATATAATACACATATTTAATACACATCCATGACCCAGGAACACAGAAAATATTTTTGTTCCTTGCCGGAATTCGAACCCGCAACCTCCGGGCTTGAGCGCCAACGCGCTTACCACTGAGCCACAGAGGTCGTCAAAAATCACATCTGAAATCACACGCTTTTATTTAAAAAAAATAGGGTTTGTGATAGAAACGCAAAGATTTACTTAATACAAATAATGTGAAGTTTTAGGGTTTAATACAAATATATACCTAATATGCAATAAGGGATGATTGTGACGTAGACGAAGAAGATTATTAATTATCGTTAAAAGTAGCAATGTAGGAAATAGTTTAAACTATTTTCAACTTTTTAGTTGAACTTACAACAACTATTATTTCTTAACAAGTTTATTGTTTTTTAAAATATCATTCTTTTAATTTTTAATACAAAACAGTATTGTGTCCCTCAGTCAGACATATAACGATCTTGTTTGCTTCAGTCTTACAATGAGTTTTATGGCAGATATCAGTGTCGCTGACTTCACCGGTGTCGGGCCCGGGCTGCGCGCGCTCGTACGGCGCGTGGGGCGCGCCCTCCGGCACGCGCGCGTCCCTGGCCTTCAGTTTCGACGGGGAAGTGCGGGACGGGACCCTCTTGTATCTACCCGATCAGGTAAGCTTCGACACATTAATACTACTAATACTACTAATCTGCTAATCGGCACAGGGAACAGGCCAGAATAGATGCGTTGTTTCTTCGTGTTTCCTTTATTTATGAAATACTATATACTTTTTGTATACATAACATATTTGTCAGGATACAGAGCGCTACTTGCGGCTGTACGTGGAGGGCGGGCGGCTGAGGGCGAAGTGGGACGTCGGTGGAGGGGAGGGCATGGTGGAGCACCCGGAGTCGCTGCGGGCCACACATGACGACGCCGACCACTCTATCTATAGAATTGAAATTGAACGGTAAGTATCTTTGACAAAATCTAATACATAAACTTTTGTAGGTATTCTTTCATAATTGGTTTCAATTAATCATTTCAAGCATTAAAGCTTTCTTTTTACTTTTGGTCCTAAGTCTTTTCCCTTCGTTCCCATAGAGTGTGGGGCACTGTGCGGCTGCGGGTGGAGCGAGCCGGCTCGGGCGCGCTGGTGTCGGCGAACAGCACGGCCAGTGGCGGCGGGGGCGGGCTGCTGCGAGCGCCGCGCTGGTGGGTGGGGGAGCCGGAGCGCCCGCTGCCCGCCTGCGTGCACGCGCTGCACGCCGACCGCACCGCCCTCGGCCTGTGGGCCTTTGCCGCGCAACCCGCCGGCGCCCACTGCACGGGCTGTACTCAGAGGTATACAATTCTTACTAGTACTTCCTCCAATTAATCAAATATTTGTAGTCGTTTATATGAAGAGGATTTTATGTATTATTCTTTAAAGTCACTTACGCTATTCATTGAAGATGGCCAGGAGAATACATTCACTGCTACTGATGGAATCGTGCTTCTAGTTGAATATGACCGTTACAGGTGGTACAGCGGGGGTCGCGGCAGCGAGGGTCTGGTGTGGTTCAACGGTGCGGGCTACGTGGCGCTGCGCCGCTCCAGCTCGCGCCCCTCCGACCGCCGCCGCTTCAGCCTCTCATTCACCTTCCGTACCCTCGACCACGACGCGCTGCTGTTTCTTGCTCTGGATACCGTCAATGTACGTATAATCTAATGAAGTAATAATTATGTGTTATCTACTGAAGTCTACATCTTCCACGTTCAATTTGTCATGAATCTCGCTCCAGAACCGGTCCGTGTCGGTGTGGCTGGCGGCGTGCCGCGTGGTGTTCCGCGTGCAGTACTCGCACGCGCGGCTGGACATCGCCGCGGGCGCGCGCCACTGCGACGGCAGGCCCGCGCACGTGCAGGCCACCAGGCTCTTCACCGGCCTCGAAAGAGGTACCAACATATTTCTCCCACATTGTACCCTAAATGGTAGGGAACACTGGATTTCATGTAACTTACAATTTACTATTCTTACACCATGTAGGTTTAACTAAAACATCTGAATTGTTTTCTTTGTAGTACCTCCACGATCTTGTCTTCGATCTACTTCTTAGCCTATTGATTTGTAAGCAGTGCTCGTCCCCAGGCAGCTTGCGTGTCAATGGCGAGGAGACTCTCGGCTCCCCGTCGCCTCCGGTCCAATCTGCGGCCGAACTTCCAGAACTTTCGGAAGCGCACTACTGGATCGGAGGAGTGCCTCCTGGGAGTGAGAACGTTGGATTCGACACGCCTGCGCTGCTCGGATGCTTCGGCGCTCTGACCGTGGACCGAGAGGGCTACGACTTGTTGGACACTCATGCCCGCCAAGGTGTAGAATCTGGTTGTACCTCGAAGGTAAGTTACTGGAATTACTAATTGATCGATGACGATTAACGTATTGAGGGTCATTAAACTACTAGAATGTCCACAGCCATTACGATCAGCAATTCTCGAAGGCGCTGGCTTCATCGAGCTGCCTTCTCCGATCATCAAACGAAGAGCAGTCATCGGCTTGAGCTTTCAATCGCGCAGGGAATCTGGTCTACTGCTGTACCGCTCACCAGCTATCCGAGAAAATGAGGTTGAAGAAGATGAAGGCGATAAAAACTACATAATGGTAGCTCTTGTTAAAGGTAAATACACCACCTCCTTAAAATCTAAATATCTCTAAGATCGCTCAGATGAAAAAATATATCACCAGTTGAGTGACTCGATGGATGGGTGAGGAAGTAGGCAACAGTTGTTGTTGTTACACAACTTTTTTGTTAATATCTAACGTGACATCGACAATTGCAGGCGAACTAGAAGTGCTGGCACACGCTGGCAAAGGAGAGTTGCGACTGCGACTAAATGGCACCAGATTGGATGACGGTCGTCTCCACTCCCTGCGCCTGCTACGAGCTCATAAACAGGTACCTAAAGAACACAGTCCTGTCACTTGAACTCCAGAATCCAGAAAATATCAACGGGATTCTTCAATTCTAGCTGGAGGTGTGGGTGGACGAGCAGCGTGTGGGTGGAGGCACGCTGCCTGGAGTGGTGCTGGCGGCGAGGTCTCGTGGTCTGTACCTGGGAGGAGCGCCCGCATCGGACGTCACCGGCGCCCCGCGAGCAGTGGGCCCCTTCACTGGCACCATTGCAGATCTAATCGTCGATGCCACGTAAGGAAATTAAGTTAAACATAAAATAATGCTACACTATAACTTAGGCAGACTTCGTCAGTAGCTAAATCGTCTTCCTAACAAATGTAGTTGTAGACCTTAAGGAAATCTCCAGTTTAATAGCTATATTGTCCACCAACTACAGTGATCTGACTGTACTGACTGGCAAGGAGTAGGCAATATTATATTTGAATGAACAAAATCGTTGCTTATTCGTTGACTTGTTATAATATACATGTCGAATACGTCTTGTCGAGGAGCTTCGCTGTTGCTTTACATCTGTCATCTACCAAAATACATATAGCAAAGCGTTCTTGAATTCCTCGTAATTGTCCCAGGTGGATAGGACTAGAGAGCGCTCTGCAGTGGGACGGCGCTCGCCTGGGCAGAGCCGACGGGGAGCTGCGCCCCGAGCCGCCAGCGGAGCCCCGCGCGCTACACGAGCAGCCCGACTCTGACACTATGTGTACCAAGGTACTAATATCTTCATGGTCTATATAAGATTATATAATTAATAAAAAACCAAACTAGGCCAAAAACAGGCACTTTTCGAACGTGAGAATGACGCGCAGATTAAGTTTTAAAGTCTAGGGTACATCATGTAATTGATATTCAGTGTATGTAATATATTCAATTCATTTCACTCCCGGTATCGTATTTTCGTATAGTTGTGCAACTAATAATAATAATCTACCCAAAGCAATTTGTACATCTTGTTACTGTCACATAAATCAGCTATTTATATTCTCAAAGCACGTGTAAGACAATAATATAATTAGTTATAAAATACGTTTGGTTTCATTGCAGACCTCTTCATACACCGTGGAGGCGGGTGCCGTGAAATTTGGCGACGTGCCCGGGAGTTACGCCACGCTGCGAGTGGGTCGCTCGGGGGCGAAGGCCGAGTTCTCAATCAGCCTCCATCTACGAACCTTCGCCACTGAAGGACTAATACTTCTCATACCAGTACTTTATTATTTACTAAATCATTTAAAAGTAGTTAATATCAATTTTAATGTCTTTCTTCTTCTATTTTCTTTTGGTAAAATCATAATGGTAATATAAATGTATAATATGATTACTTTTCAGGGTTCCAAAGCTAAGCCAAAGCACTACACGGCGCTGATGGTGAAGGAGGGCCGACTGCGGCTAGTGGTGCGCGGGCGCAAGCGGCGCGAGCTGAGCCTGCCGCTCTTCGTGGCCGACGGCACCTGGAGATCGGTGAGGCTCAACTAACTCCATATCGTTTATACACAGTAGCTTCTACAATCCAGTGGTATCTATGTGGGACTCGTTGCGCCCGAAAGCTGGACGCAGCTATACCCACTAAAACCCGGCCACTAGTGCCGCCTTGGTGAGGTCCCCCGGATCTGTTAAGCTAATAGGGCACCTCGTCGGCTAGTCAGTCCCGCAAGGGACCGACGCCACCTCCACAGAGAGGTTGTCCCGCACCACAGAACAACCCCTCCCAACGTCGGGACAGTACAATGGGGTGAGGTTCCCATCCTCACCCCTTGCCCCCTGCTCTTTTGTCCCCTCTTCTTATAAGAGGAGTACCAAGAGCCCCCTCGGGTCAGTTAGCTTCTCCCAAGGTGCTGGGCTCACCCTAGGCTACTGAGCCCCACCGCCACGTCAAGGCCTGAACCATGGTGGGGATCCTTGAAGCATGCCTTAACATAGACCAAACATTTCCATGTGTTTATTAATTCGGTGGTGATCGCAGGTGTCGGTGCGCGCGGGGCGGCGGCGGGTGGTGCTGCGCTGCGGGGCGGCGGCGGCGGAGGCGCGGGCGGCGGCGCTGGCCCGGGCCGCGCGCCTGTACGTGGGCGGACCTCCGCCCCCCGCGCAGCTGCCGCACCTGCCGCCCGCGGTGAGACACACCATATAGTATACATGCTCTATGGAGCGGGAAGAGCCACCATTTAAACTTTTTGTTCGAAAGAATTGTTATTCTGGTTCTTTCTTCGAAAGATTAGCTGACATGACTTCGAATTTATAAAGGCTTCTATGGTGGTTAACATAATCTTCACGATCGAATAGTATATATAATAGTAAGTTATAAAAAACCGGCCAAGTGCTAGTCGGACTTGCGCACGAAGGGTTCCGTACCTTTACATAATTTACAACATTAGACACTAACAAAAACTATGGTTTATTTTGAAAAAAATGTTTTTTTTTTAAATATTTGAGTTGATTTTGTGATAGGTAAATTGCAGTTTAGGATTAAATATGTGTGTGTGTAATGACGTATTAAATAAAACTACTTACTAGATCTCGCTCAAACCAATTTTCGATGGAAGTTTGCGTGGTAATATACATCATATATTTTTATTAGTTTTATCATTCTCTTATTTTAGAAGTTACAGGGGGGGGGGACACATTTTATCACTTTGGAAGTGTCTCTCGCGCAAACTATTCAGTTTAGAAAAAAATGGTAATAGAAACCTCAATATTATTTTTGAAGACCTATCCATAGATACCCGTCTGGGTTTCGTCACGTCTGGGTTTGATGAAAATAAAAATTTTGAGTTTCAATTCGAAGTATGGGGACCCCCAAAATTTATAAGTAGTTTTTTTTTTACTTTTGTGTAAAAATTTTAATGCGGTTTACAGAATACATCTATCTACTTACCAAGTTTCAATAGTATAGATCTTATAGTTTCGGAGAAAAGTGGCTGTGACATACGGACGGACAGACAGACAGACAGACATGACGAATCTATAAGGGTTCCATTTTTGCTATTTGGCTACGGAACCCTAAAAAGTAAATCATTTTTGACTGGTTAGGTTCCCCAACTTCCCCTGCTTTAGAATAATTAAATGTGGCACCAATGATACACATCTTAACTGGCACATATTTTTCTCAGCACTGAAAGGTGTTTTATATTCCGCAGATCCTACGACTGGGTGGCTTCGTCGGGTGCATTAGAAGAGTGGTCGTGAACGGTAGACAGGAGGACCTGGTGGGAGACGCGCGCGCTCACACTGCCGTGGGGCAATGCTTCCCCCACGTCGAGAGAGGCGCCTACTTTGCCGGTGAGTTCGCTAATGAACCACCATTTACAAGAGAAATAGTATCACTGTCGCAGATTTGATGTGTTTCGAAGGGCATGCCAAAAAGCGTACGGTTTCGAAACCTTAATCCGTCGCAGGTTAGTCAATGCATGGCCGAATTATCTGGGCAATACATGAAGAAGGCTAATATCCGGTTAACTCATTTATATTTATGGCATTTAAGAGCTTAGGGCTTAGAAGCTCGACGAGCCGTTGCGGGCATACAATGTCGAATGATTTTGATCAAGTAAAGTTCGGTGGAAACTATTTGACGGGGTTGCGGTAATTTCTGGCACTTAAAAAATCCCAATTGGTTGGCAGGCGACGCGTACGCGGTGTGGTCGAGCCAGTGGTGGGGCGAGGAGTCGGAGGCGGTGCAGGTGCGGCTGCAGTTCCGCACGCACGCGCCCAACGGCGTGCTGCTGGCCGCCGCCGGCATCGTGCTAGAGCTACGAGACGGCAAGGTGAGTGGCTGAGGAGTTTGAGACTATTAGAACGTTAATAGCACCTTTCCTGTCTTTATCAAGAGCTCAATCGGTCAAAGTCATTTTAATATTATCTTGTACTAAGAGAATTGGGCAACTAGCAAGCGGGCAAGTTGGTTGGCAATATCGATATAGCTAATTTGAAGGTTACCTTCAAATGCCATGGTTGTTTTATATTTTTATCTTTACATCGATATTTTATAAACTACTCAACTGATTTTGATAAGGTTTTCAATGTCGACTTTGTTATCAACTAGGGCAGGTTCCCAAGTAGGTGTTTAGTTTTATCATAGAAAGTAGAGAAAGGTTTCTTTGTGTTTTGGTTCCGAATTAACTAAAAATACTAAGATTTTAAAAATTCCCTCACTTTTAGAATGCTACGATAACACTGAGTGTATGTAACTCAGCTATATAATAATCATCAATACAGCTGTAAATCTAAGTTAAAGCGGACACCAACTAGTTACACTAGTATAAGATAAAACTGATGAATTCACCAGATCATCACCATGCAACATGATTTGTATCCTACAATAACATACGTGTAAGATGGAGAAATATTCGTACTGATGGAGGAACGGCCTTGGCTTAGAACATTAATTCCCCGAGCGTAGTTTATAAGAGTCTGTGGTACTCAGGTGGTCGTGAGTGGGGCAGGCGGGCGCGGCGCGGCGGTGGAGGCGGCGGCGCGCGCGTGCGATGGGGCGTGGCACGCCGTGCGTGCGCGTCTGGCCCGCAGGCCCGCACTGGCGCTCGACGCCGCGCCCGAGGAGCGCGCGCCGCCCGCGCTGCTGCCCGCACTGCCGCCGGCCCGGGCGCGTCCGCTCTACGTGGCGGGACTACCGGGTGAGTGACTCTAAACTGATCCCTAGTTCAAGTTTACTCGTATCATTGAGAAAAATCAATCCCTAATACTAGCCTATTTCATGAGATCATGAAATAGGTACAAACTAAGGAACTTCACTCGTTGTACAAAGTAATAATTGTAACAAGTTTAACGAATGAGGTATGCGCGAAGACTGTACCTATACTTACTTCTTATTATTACATATCATTCTTATTTAATTTCTTTCTTAATTTAAATTTGATATTAATTGAAGATTAATTAATGAATGGAATTATTGTTATCAACTTGCTATAATGTAATTTTAATTATTTAATTTGCTATTTATATGTTAATACCTATTATTTTTGTTGCAAAACTGTGTTTGGTCCTAATAAATAAATGCTGTACATGAGTAGAGTGTAAAGCACGAATTAGGAAATACGAATTAGCTACAGCTGAATTTTTGTCTGCATCTGTCACAGATGGTGACGACACTTTCGTTAAATATACTAGTCGCTGTCATGCTCCCAATTATTTTGGTTAGCTAGTAACTTGTAATATAAAACGTCACTAACATGTTGAAGATCTAAGAGACGAACCTACCTTATACCTACACTTGTAAGATAACATTGGATTATATCACTAGCGTGCTGCTACGCATTACTAAAAGCCATGCGTAGCAGCACGCTAGTGCAGCATTCATATATCAGGTTTTTATCACTTTACTCAAACATTTAATAATCTTCTTACAATATTTCAGAAGGCGCGCCTGAGCTGATCGACGGCAGAGAAAACTTCAAGGGCTGCATCCGAGACCTGGTGGTAGGAGACGAGAAGAGGAATTGGACCGCCATGGAGTCCCTCCACAACGTGCTCCTCGACTCCTGTCCCGTCTCCCAGTAGCACCCCACTCCCTTCATATTCCTTCCTCATACTCTCCTACCTATTTATATATTTATTTGTGTGTTATTTAAGTTTGGAAATAGTTAAAGTTAGCCAAAACTTGCCAAAAATGTCTATGCGTTTAATATTGAGACAATTCAATATAAATTTGTAAATAACTAGGTACGTATTATAATAAATAACCTGCAAATAAAACCCAAATACGACGAAGAGTAAAATTGAATACTTATAAAAAAAATGTTGATAATTCTGTCGACGCTAAGTTTTTACTTTTGTTTACTGTTTTCTACTTTTTATTTGCTACACACTTCAGAGCACTTTAAGCTCTTTTCAGAACTCGATATCTTAATAAGTAAATAACTTTAATCATCACCTGGCAAACCGCGCTTAGATTAGGTAACATTAGTTTAACTATAAATCTTGCTGCATGTTAATATTTACCACTTAAGAACATGAGGCTATTATGTACAGAGGCTGATAAGCTTATAGTTTTATAAGAGAATATTATATAGTTATTATTACACTCGTTGCTTACATCGCCCCGAGCCGTCTATTTCGCGCGTCAAATCGTCGGATATAAACTCGCGCGGCAGCCGCGCCTCATAGATACCAGGCATGCTTGAGTTTAGTCGGCGAGTAATAATTTTCAATCATTTGCCGCGTGTAATCGCAGGTTTGATTGTAGTGCGGCGTAAACGCATTATGCACTATGCTACCCTAACTTAAGTGCCTTAACTTCGATAATATTAAACAGATCAATGCAATAATTAGTGCTATATTCTCACAAAGGTCAACTAAACTTTAAGAGAGAAAAACATTTTTGCTAGCAGCAGACGAATAGTGTTTTAGTGACAAGACGTTGTACTTAGAGATATTATGGCACCAACAAGTCTGCAAGTGAAGACTTCAATGATCAGTCACACAGGCTGGACTAACTACAATATCATAAATAAACTTACGCGTAGTATGGGGAAATATTTTTAGAAAACTCTCTTATCACCATAGCGTCCATAAATAATATGATTCAGTAGTTTTTTTGGTATCTTAAGTCCACTTCCCTGCTAACTACTGAATCATATTAGTTATAATTTTCCTATAATGTGTGGTTCATGTTATCACGTGTAAACCATTTTTTTGTGTTATTTCCATTAATAACGAACCCAAAGATCGTTTTATATATTACGATATAATTGAGAATTCTGACAAACTTTTCTTAAGAGGAAAGACTAAGGGCTACAGAAATGAAAAATTGGTATTTCTAAAATCTATTGCTGTCTCACTATCCTCAAGCCGCAAAGTGCGATAGAGACAACTTGACACTGAAAATATCTACTAAAAGAACAGAAAATCAAGGATTCGTAGTTCCCCGATTTCTTTTCCAGAACAACCGATTTAAGAACTTTTTTCATTAAAAATTAACAAACGCTAGAGCTATGGTTCTATGTTTTTTTTTTAATATAATTTAGTGAAATTTGTTTTATGGATGTTTGAACACAGCAGAAAATCAGGCCTTTTTTGGTTTTTGAACGGTCATATCTGTTTTAACAATTAATTTATGATAAAAAAGCATAGGGACATGCCAAGAGTGGCCATAGATATTTAGGAAAAAAATATAACTCGAACGCCATTATCCAGGGAGGAAACAGGGGACTAAGTTTGTATGGAAAAACGGTCCTTGTATTTCCTCTTAAGCTAACCATAAAATTTGTTGTGTAAGAAATAAGATATTTTTTTTTATTCCATGGTCATAACATTTAATTACGGAGATGATATTGGCAAAAATTCTTTTTTACTCAATAAGAACTATTAAATCCCTTTCTGGTGCCTTTTTTGATGATTGTACCAAAGTTACTTTAAAAAATCGAATTGAAGCAAACTCCAAAACTTAACACAGAAAAAAATGTTGCCATAATATACTAAACATAGACAGGAAAGGTTTGTATATAGATTTAAATAATTCTATAGATAATACTCATCGTGTATATACAATTTTAGGTAGATACTTAATGAAACAGTATTCATATGAAATTGTAAATAATATTTTAAGAAAGTATTTTATAAATTGTACAATAACAAGCATAATAAACTATGTAAGTGTAAGATTCGTGTGCCTTTTACAAATTAATTTAATGTACTTACTAAAAATAATTTCGTAATTAAATGCATTTAATTATTTGTTAGTCACTAGTTTTTAGTGTACGTAAGAAAAAAATCAAATTTATTGTAATATACCAAATGTTTATTGGTAGATAGTATTTACTGGAGTGAACAGAACAGTTGGGTGTGATGCAGTAGTTACTTCCTATACCTATTATTAGTTGTTTCAACATAGAAATATTGATTTGGTTGAGATACATGCGACGGAGATGCTAACTCGCAGATAAGGTCTTTGTATTTGTGGCTTTATAATATTTGTATTTAAAGCCTATGATACTGTTAACTGTATGATGTTTGTATCCATTTACTTAGTAAAATCTTCATTCAAATACAATTTTAAATGAACGCAATAAAATTGACCAGCGACTGTTTCAAACAATATGTACAGTTATTTTTTTACTTTTATTTCGCGTAGCTAAGACTCTTGAACAATGGAGTTAATAAACAATGCTGAAATATCGAGCTAAAGAGAAAATGTAATAAACATGGCAAATCTCCCGTCTTAGTAGTGAAATTAGCCATGTTCATTAAAATATTACCTTTTTCATACCAAGGGAACGGAACTATTGATACTACAAAATGTCGATGGCGATGGTAATGTTGTCAGAGCAACCGATCAGGAAATAATCTCCATTATCAGGCAAAGAGATCAGCCGTCTTGGTGTTTATTGATAGAGGGCTAAGTCCGGGAGTGAAGGGTTAGCGAGCAATAATGTATTGAGCTGGTACTGTTGATTTGTATTACTGAACCCTATAGCTCACTTGCTCTTTATCGTTCAACAGCGAGTGATTCCATCGACCAAACTGTTTTATTTCATGTTATATTGATCAAACTCGTGTATCTTTTCAGTGTTATATCGTAAAGCTTTAATAGAATATCTGTAGCATACACGAACGTAATGTGAAATAATAAAATTGTTTAACGCTTTACTGCATCCTTACTTACCCTGTTCTCATTATTATTATTGAACAATTATGGTGGGCCAATGTGGTTGTAGAGTGGAGGCCACGTTTAGACTGTCTTTAGTCGGCCGACCTTCGACTCGATGGTCCGACCTCCGCGCAGGGGCCGACACTTGTTGGATGCGAGGATAACGTCTTGGCATTCGTTGAAGGTCTATATTTATGTATATGATGATGCGGAAAATACTTATTGCTAAACGGACCATTTTACTACAGCGGTAAAAAATACAGAAATAAAAGAGCATTTGGCAATAAAAAACATTTATTTATCATACGTGTCGTCCGCCCTACTGCTGCCGGTCGCTTTGTGGCTCACTCGTTCAATTTCTTTTCCTGTTACAATACCAAACAATTGTAACGAAATATACATGAAACATCTGAATTACTTTAAACAGTGGGTATTTTTGCTAAACAAGTATTTTCGTCCAAAACTAACATTATTTTGAACATGAATTGAACCACAAAGCGACCGGACCTGTTCCCCCATTCATATCCCCGACCCTCAGTACCAGCGACCAACGGGCCATTCATTCAACAAATTCTACGACGGCTTTAGAAATGCGATTACTACTTTCATATGTGTGTATTAGTATACCCACATATGAAAGTTGTAATATTTTATTATTAGTAACAAAACACGGATTTAAGAGAAATACAAGTTATGGCATTACACATAGGTTATGTTGCTATGTTATGGCGTCATAGAACTTGTCCAACGAGAAACTTATACTTAACAAATACGTGCCCTAAACGTACAAGACACTGCAAACTGTAATAATATGAGCGTCATATGATAGGACCAAAATGAGGACATCCACGATAATTGTATCTGAGATAATATACAAATATAAAATCAATTATCTAATTAATCATTAATTTTATTAAAAAAAATATACGTTATATACACCTTTTATTCAAATAATTGAAATTATTTAAAAGGCGTCATAACTACAAAATAAAATCATTTGACATTTTCATGCTAAAACCGGTACAATTTCAAAATGGTAGCTTAAGGCGAAGCAGATTTTTCAAACATTTATTTACACTAGCAACACCATAATACATTTAAAATGTGATAAATAATGATTCACTTGTAACAAAATCACTAAATTGTATTGCAATTATATTAATTTGATGTATAATGTAATAACAAATACTAAATTCAAATAGAAATATTGAGCAAGGGCTCCCAATAAAACCTATGTGATAAAAGAAATAGATTATAATAAGTTTGGCCCGCAGATGAATAATAGCGATGAGATGATTGTTACACTTCCTGCTTCTACATATATTACTCTATATATTTACTCCGTGCTATCTGAAACACAAAAATATATTATAAATAAATAAATATATATATATATATATATATATATATATATATATAAAATTTATTATTAAGTGGTAATAATGATATGCAAATCGAAATTATTTTTCTATATTTCTGCACAGAATTTTTTCTGTATGTATGTATTAGTATAAGTAAACATAATAATTTATTAAGTCTTGTTGCCATGTTCTCCAGTAATGATATAACTCACCAGTTTACATAGAGAGGTAGCCGTTGGTTGTGGAGCGGCGGCGGCCCACCAGGTAGGCTACCAGCATGACCACCACCAGCCCACCCAGCGCGCAGCCCACCGCGATGGGCACGGCGTCGGGCACGTCACCGCCTCCACACTCGCGCGCTGCAACACACAAGATAGGAAGGTACAGAAGCAGAAGTGGGCCTGTGTAGTTTAGTGTGTGATAATACAACAGTGGAGGATCCTAACTCCCGGAGAGCTCTGATAAAAGCACCTGTAGTGTTTATGTGAAATGGTAACCTTATAGTAATTAAAGCCCCGGCACCCCGAAAAACACAAGTTTTAAAGTTTGGGATGCTAAAACATCCGAACAGGGAAATAGGAAAAATATGGTTAATAGTCATAATGTATCATTTACACTGTTTTTAATATAATTTTATAGCTTATGATTGTTTTCTATTATTCTTAGCATACTAATTTTACTGTATATGTAAATATAACCTGGATATTCGATGTTATCGTAATATCATAATAACAATGGACCTATCACTGGTGCACCACGGATGTTCTGTTATCGGCGAGAGCGCCGCGATAGTAGAACCGATCGGCGGGCACGCAGGCGGTCATCGATAATATTCAACACGTACGGTAAACGCCGTCACACGATTAACATACTACGATATTGAACTGAGATCTATCGCTAAGAGCTGAACGCTATAATCTTATAGTATGTCGAGAAATAATTATTAAACTATTGTAAGTGTAAAGTGTTAGTCAACGCTTTGCTGCTTCGGAAGTGGAGCACTTACTAGCGCCGACACTTACCGACGTACGTATACAAGGCGACTTATGATTTTTTTGTCTGGTCTACTCACGGGCGACGCTAAACACTTTCCACCACGTCTGTCGGTTTGATCATCCATGATCCAACTAACATACAAATATGAAATCCCAATATTAATATATTTATTGTGCGTAAACTTTACGGTGTGTCTGTTAACTGTTTGTTAGTAATAATAATGTGACTATAGACAGCGGTGTAATTCTGTGATCTGTATGTTACGTTGTAATTTGTTTTTATAAAGAGGTGAAGGTTTATCTCGCTGCACTACACTACTAATAACACCCGTCCTGACGTTCTGGTGCGAGGTGCGATTGTTTGAACAATTAGCACGCTTCCTAATATATTTCTCCTTGGAGTTACAACGGGACAGGTTTAACCCATTACTTCCCAAGCATCGAAAACATTGGAATTTTTTGATCAATTCTTTAAATTAAGTTCATAATACATTAAGAAAAGAGAATATGACAAAAAATAAAAAATAAATATACCTTCATCCCTGTTTCAGCCTGTCCTATAAATATGACAATGGGGACATGTGATCAGAAATAATACAAGTTAACAATTATAAGAAAATCAGCTTCATTTGAAAATTATGTCCACAAACTGTCTTAAAAAAAATATTGTGAGCTTATTATGTATGATAAGGTATGAAACAACCACTGCAAAGTGTTTTTTCACATTTAGCACAAAAGGTTAGAGGTTTTTTCTTACAACCTTGTCCTTGACAACGCCCCTGTTTGTCTCTCTTTGTCATATAGTGACAATGACCGAAGTAGACTACATGACATGTGCTCTGGGAGCTGTAGAAACTGCAAGCAACTTCTTTACCACTGTTGCACCCAAGCCATCGTCACTAATACACAGAGGTTTTAGCATCCTTGCCTATGTAAAGCAAAAAGTTATAAAAATATCCGCTGACTCCACACAGTGCCCAAAGTTCCATGGGAGTATTTGACAATCATTTCATCAACAGCTCAATTGGATTCAAATATACCAAACTTTCGGAATGATTCATTAGCTTTATCGATTTTCCGAATTCGACCACTTGGACGAATTTTGAAAACTTTGTCAGTATTATCAATTTGTGAGTTGTCATTGAAATGTAAATAGGATTTAATTTTATCAAAACGATTACGGGACATTGCCTGTTCAACAAATGGAATATGTACCTACATCCTCATCTCTACACCAATAAAGTTTACTTTGCGGCAAGTGATGATACGAAGAGAAAAATAAAATTCCTACTTGACCAGCTACAACAGACACTGGCTAAACTCCTATATCGTCGTCAGGACCTTCTTCTATGTCAGTCATTTCATCTACCTCATCCGGCAGCACTGTGGCAACTGTCATTCAACTCCTCATCACTAGAATCTTCAATATCTTGAAGATAGACTACGATTTCGGACACCTTCAAAGCTTTTTTATACTTTTTTTTGCACTGGATCCATGATCTAAAAATAGGAAAAAAATTGAAAATATTAACATATAGCCACACCTATACTTATAATCTAACAGACAGGTATACTGTTTATAATTAGATAAAGAACAAAAATGAAATATTTTTACTTACCTATAATTTCTCAACCTTGTAAACAATTCACTTTTTTTACTCTAGGACGATAAATAATCACAATCGTTTCGAGTGACGAGATGTAATGTGTTCAGCGTAGACTAATCGACTAATGTAAAGTGTAAACACAAGCAAGACCCGCAAAAAAAAATTGACCAGTTTGAACCTGTACTTAGCGTGACAGGATCAACACGCTTTCACGGCAAATTGTACAGACAGGTTCCCGGTGTCATATTTATAGGACGGCTTATTTTGAATGTTTGATTACAATATAAAACAAATAAAAACAAAATTTGATTTTGTTTTTATTTGTTTTATATTTGGTAGAGATCTAAGAATAAGTCTTATGTACTTTGAAGTAGGTAACGTTTTTCTTTTACGGTTTATACAATCGGAACTCAATGCTCTCCTTCAGTTAACAAAAATGATCAATTTTAAAAAATTACATTAAAATTACGTAAACATTTTTTACAGCGAAAAAAAAATTATTTCATTAGAAAAATAGTGTAAAAACATGAATTTCATCAGAAATAATAAAAATAAAAGTTCTAATACGTAAAAAGAAATTTTGAAAATAGTGTCCTAAAAATATGACAGTGGGGAGGAATGGGTTAAAATGTGTACAACAGTGATATTTCTGCAAAGATTTACAACCAACGATTCGTGTCAGGTGCATGGTCGTTTTATATTGACAATAAACGGTCATGTAGGTAGTTTCACTTCACGCGGGCGTCGGGCTTCAAATCCCACCAAAGGCAGAATGTAGGTAGGTACCTACCTACTATCAGAACGCGAAAGTCGCGTTCACCACGCGCGCGTTAAAGTAATGCTATTGTTCAAAGTAGGTATAAACTAGATAGTTTGTAATTCGCAGAAGCACCCAACAGAGGAGTCATTCAGATCCACAACACAGTATTGACGATAACACTCCCTTATCAGTCGGGTCTGGTCCGATAACTGTATTGTAAGTCGTAACACGCTATGTCCAACTATATTTAAAATGTCGTACTTATTGCGTATCATGATCATCCCGGTATATTCATGTTGGATGTGGCCTTGATCACCTAGGTCCTAGGGGAAAGGTGGTATGAAAGGGACAATTCAAATAACTCATAAAATTAAAATAATTTCGATAAAAACATTATTTTGGTCGTATGGCGACCTTGACGCAAGTTCGTTATATCGACTAATTTCATACTCCTGTCATTTCAAACACGGCGAATTTTTGCGAGTGTTGTTTTTGGGACTGAATAGTATTTTTCTTGTTATAATTGTGAAACGTTTTATAGAGTGCGGGGACTTAATCATTTATTTGTGAATTACTATTTAAGATAGGCTGGACATCCATAGATACGAAAACATAAGGTTAGTGAACTTTATTTTAATATTGTAGATTTTGTGGTTATGTTTTCAATTCTTGTATGATATTTATGAAATGGACGCAAAAAACGGTTATGAAAGGGACGTCTGTTTCATAACCGTCCCTTTCCAAACTACTATTTTTCACTAGGTTTCTATTAAATATTTCATTTCTTTTTCAGATTAAAATGCCTGCATACAAAATTGAAGGGACAGTAAATTAAATATTACAAAAAAAGCATTCCCATGAGATCGGCTGCAAAATAGCTAACGTTAGCAAATCACATTTGCACAGATTGGTCGTAAATGCTAAAGCTTCTAAATGTACCTACTTCATTTGTTTAATATATTGTTGATTTATGTTAAGTTTTTTATATATCATAGGGAAAACGAGCAGTCGAAGCCTTTTGTTGACCGCACAACTAGAGATTATGCAGATGCGTTGCCCCTTTTTTCCTATAATATGGGACACCAGAAACTCTCCAACCGAACGAAACGTGACAGCATAGCTGTCACTTTACGTCGGTGTTATATGAGCCGTGAGCGAGAGATACCACGCTGCGAGGCGGAATAGCACTACCTCTTACAAAAATCTTACAAAAGTGCTTAATTATATGAATTTTTTAAATGAAAACGATTAAATTTTTAAATAACAATAGTTTCAGTCACTTTTAACATTGATTTTCATTAGGTCTAAGTAGTTATTGTACACATTTTTCTTAAAAAACTGGTACTGTCCTTTTCATAAATTACTGTGTCCCTTTCAGTGCAATCCATTTATGAAGGGGACAAAATTCTAATTTTTTTAAGATGTGAAAATAAACAACTAAGAAAAGATTAATGTCAATCTTTGCATTTCATTTCAATAGTTTAATATCAAACGCTTCCTATTCGACTCAAACCTGTTCCCCATATTCTCTCAATCGCTTACTAGGGCCACAAAATCAAAAATGTCCCTTTCATGCCACCTCTCCCCTACTAACTGAACTAATGCGGCAAAATTACCCACAAAACTTATTTTTTGCTGATTTTGGTTCAACAACCTGACAACTAAGCAATCGCGGTAATAAATACAGTTGGAGCTCAACAGGCTTACACGGTATTGTTGTTTAGTCTGTATGGTGTCCCTCACACTTAGTTCGTAGTGATGGAAACTTAAAATGCAGTCGAACAAAATATCAGCTACTCGAAAGTATTCTTGCTTAGTCGCATGTCTACCTCTCCTCCGATATAGAATCCCTGGTAGGTATTAGTGATGGCTAGTCAAGACAAAAGGGATACTCAAATGGCTCAAAAAATCCTTGAGGTACAAACTTACGTGCACTGAATCCCTTGGCGGCGGAGGTGCGGAAGGCCTCCTCCTGCAGCTGCGACAGCGTCAGTGTGGCGGCCACGTTCTTGACGTCGGCCGTCATGTTGAGCTGCGAGCGCGCGGCGCAGCGGTACGACGTGCTCAGCGGCGTCTGCCACTCCGCGCCGTGCCACAGCTCCACCGCCTCTTGGTCCTCTGGAAACGGTATACACCATCAGTACACCACCGACTGTATTAGTGTACGGTGGGAGGGATGCGCTGTGCCGTGCTCCCGTCTACATGGGTACCACCAGCCACCAAACAGCCTTGCTGTGTTTTATGCTAGTAGGATAAGCAAACTGGCAGAAGAGCCAGTTCTCGGAAAAAGGGACATGATGGAAAAACACTGGCAAAGTCCATGACTCCACTTCCTACATACTAACACTAGATATAGGAACGAAGAAGTTGGCAATGACAGATCTTAGAAGACCAGGGCATACTGCTACTCCATGTAAAGTAAGGTTACGTATAATATAATATATAATATAATATCTATGGACGCTTTCACACCACGACAATCATCCCGTGGTAAGTTCTCGAAGAACTTGTTTTTTTTTTTTTTTTTTTTTTTTTCGGATGGATTTATGCTAATGGCCCGAAGGCCCTAATGCTTCAACGGATTAGTGTGAGCCCATTCGGCTCACTTTTGATTGGGGGGTTGCCCCCCGCCTACCGTGCAGTCTGCGACCACACGGCCTACTGAACTGATACACAACCGACGCCTCCTGGCGTCGGTTGTGTATCAGTGGCGGGACTGTGCCGCGTCACCGTCGGGTGGAGTGGAGCCCCAGGCGGTCTACCCCTACCGGGTGGGCTCATTGGCGTGAGGACCCGGCAGATGGCGCCAGCGATACTGGGGCCCACTCCGCCGGTCGGAGTTGCAGCGTCCGCCACAGGAGGTCTTGCTGAGGGTTGTTGGGCGGGGCCCCCCTCGACACCCCGCGGTGGGCATCGCCTATCTGACATATGACGAAGAACTTGTGTTACGGGTACCAGGCAACGGAAATATATTTAATACTTTTATACTATACATATATTTAACATTTTTATTATATAATACACATATTTAATACACATCCATGACCCAGGAACACAGAAAATATTTTTTGTTCCCTGGCGGGATTCGAACCCGCAACCTCCGGGCTTGAGCGCCAACGCGCTTAACACTGAGCCACAGAGGTCGTTAAAACACATCCTATTTAACTTATGTAGGAACTGTATGTTATTACGGTTACAGAAGATCTCCAATTTTTCTAGGGCAGACTAAGATGCAAAAGAATCATTGGACAGATAACGTCGGTCACAGATAAGACTCGCGATTGACCTGAATGTGTGAACCTGCAGCTCATCATTCAATTGTGTGGATTGATCGTCGAGGGTCACCTGCACGCCCGAGCCTTCGCGTCAATTGGCCAAGTCATCACAAACGGTCAATTGATGCCTATCGTCACTTTTGACGATCTGTTATACCACCGAATGATATCCTATAAAACACACTTCGAGGGCGAGCCTAGAGTTTAGGCTATCGTCGCTTCCAACATGGACTAAGCTATATTTTTTGTTTCCAAACATGCTATTGACTAGGTCACAGTCCTTACCACTCTTAATACTTCGAGGGCGAGCCTAGAGTTTAGGCTATCGTCGCTTCCAACATGGACTAAGCTATATTTTTTGTTTCCAAACATGCTATTGACCAGGTCACAGTCCCTACCACTCTTAATACTTCGAGGGCGAGCCTAGAGTTTAGGCTATCGTCGCTTCCAACATGGACTAAGCTATATTTTTTGTTTCCAAACATGCTATTGACCAGGTCACAGTCCCTACCACTCTTAATACTTCGAGGGCGAGCCTAGAGTTTAGGCTATCGTCGCTTCCAACATGGACTAAGCTATATTTTTTGTTTCCAAACATGCTATTGACCAGGTCACAGTCCCTACCACTCTTAATACTTCGAGGGCGAGCCTAGAGTTTAGGCTATCGTCGCTTCCAACATGGACTAAGCTATATTTTTTGTTTCCAAACATGCTATTGACTAGGTCACAGTCCCTACCACTCTTAATACTTCGAGGGCGAGCCTAGAGTTTAGGCTATCGTCGCTTCCAACATGGACTAAGCTATATTTTTTGTTTCCAAACATGCTATTGACCAGGTCACAGTCCCTACCACTCTTAATACTTCGAGGGCGAGCCTAGAGTTTAGGCTATCGTCGCTTCCAACATGGACTAAGCTATATTTTTTGTTTCCAAACATGCTATTGACCAGGTCACAGTCCCTACCACTCTTAATACTTCGAGGGCGAGCCTAGAGTTTAGGCTATCGTCGCTTCCAACATGGACTAAGCTATATTTTTTGTTTCCAAACTTGCTATTGACTAGGTCACAGTCCCTACCACTCTTAATACTTCGAGGGCGAGCCTAGAGTTTAGGCTATCGTCGCTTCCAACATGGACTAAGCTATATTTTTTGTTTCCAAACATGCTATTGACCAGGTCACAGTCCCTACCACTCTTAATACTTCGAGGGCGAGCCTAGAGTTTAGGCTATCGTCGCTTCCAACATGGACTAAGCTATATTTTTTGTTTCCAAACTTGCTATTGACTAGGTCACAGTCCCTACCACTCTTAATACTTCGAGGGCGAGCCTAGAGTTTAGGCTATCGTCGCTTCCAACATGGACTAAGCTATATTTTTTGTTTCCAAACATGCTATTGACCAGGTCACAGTCCCTACCACTCTTAATACTTCGAGGGCGAGCCTAGAGTTTAGGCTATCGTCGCTTCCAACATGGACTAAGCTATATTTTTTGTTTCCAAACTTGCTATTGACTAGGTCACAGTCCCTACCACTCTTAATACTTCGAGGGCGAGCCTAGAGTTTAGGCTATCGTCGCTTCCAACATGGACTAAGCTATATTTTTTGTTTCCAAACATGCTATTGACCAGGTCACAGTCCCTACCACTCTTAATACTTCGAGGGCGAGCCTAGAGTTTAGGCTATCGTCGCTTCCAACATGGACTAAGCTATATTTTTTGTTTCCAAACTTGCTATTGACCAGGTCACAGTCCCTACCACTCTTAATACTTCGAGGGCGAGCCTAGAGTTTAGGCTATCGTCGCTTCCAACATGGACTAAGCTATATTTTTTGTTTCCAAACATGCTATTGACTAGGTCACAGTCCCTACCACTCTTAATACTTCGAGGGCGAGCCTAGAGTTTAGGCTATCGTCGCTTCCAACATGGACTAAGCTATATTTTTTGTTTCCAAACATGCTATTGACTAGGTCACAGTCCCTACCACTCTTAATACTTCGAGGGCGAGCCTAGAGTTTAGGCTATCGTCGCTTCCAACATGGACTAAGCTATATTTTTTGTTTCCAAACATGCTATTGACTAGGTCACAGTCCCTACCACTCTTAATACTTCGAGGGCGAGCCTAGAGTTTAGGCTATCGTCGCTTCCAACATGGACTAAGCTATATTTTTTGTTTCCAAACATGCTATTGACTAGGTCACAGTCCCTACCACTCTTAATACTCTCGTTTGAAAAATTGATCTCATACTTTATACTGCGATTAAAGGTAAGCATCCACATGCCCGCCGTGCTTGCCGTGCGTGCCGTGCGTCCGGCGAGGACCAATGGATGCGAATCTTTACACGACAACTTTCATTTAAACGTCTATACCGAGTCAGTAAAGTGTTGTCATTTGTATACATGTTGAAACTACTACTACTACCTGACAGGAGTGCCAATTAGATTGTATTGTTATAGTATTAAAGAAGGACTCAATTATGACAGGTCTGATTTAAGGGAATTACCATTTATCAATGGTAAGGATTCGCTGTAGCACACTCCCTGCATGGGTACCACTATCTTGCTTCTTCCTTTCGTGAAACAACTTCTGTAGACGACGAAGGGCACGACAGGCAGTGTAATTACTTGCAACGAGACTTACAAGAGAGGTTACCTATCCGACTAAGATAAAAAACCAAAGGTATCTGAAAACACAAGAATGTTCAAGACTTACGCGAGTTGGGCAGCACCTCAGCCGCGAGCGACACGTTGAGGCTCTTCAGCTCGTAGTTGTTGGTGGTGCCATTGAGGTGGAAAGCGAGGGTCATGCTGTTGGTAGTGTTGGGTGAGGCGGGCCACGACAGCACCAGCCACTGGTCGGCGCCGGTGCAGTTGCCGCTGGACACGGTTGCGTTGTACGGCACGTTCAGGAGCACGTACTCGAGGGAGGACGCTGGAACAATGTCAGTTGTTACTCTCTATAATATGACAATATAACCTGCTACTCTCCTATATAACCTACATTTGCCTCAACTGGATCGTTAATCGACAAGCCGCGCTCACTAGAGACCTGGCACAAAGACGAGACTCAAGCCGATCATCAGGTAGTCAGCCTGTTTGGCTTTGGCTAGGAACATTATATTAAATTAAGATTGAGCGATGTATCCAAAACCACATCCATGAATCCGTTACAGTCGTAAGTCGTAACATACAAAAATTTTAAACTATAATTATAACCGACTTCAAAAAATAAAATAACTAAAAAGTAATAAAATAATTGCGTTTCTTTAATTTTTGTGTCTACAACTAATAATCATTATAATGAAACAATTTTTACGGATTTTATCGCGGTTTATTAAGATTTTTACAAGCCCGACGTTTCGGATACTTTACAGCAACCATGGTCACGGGAGGACTGGAGGACATGTCCGAAACGTCGGGCTTGTAAAAATCTTAATAAACCGCGATAAAATCCGTAAAAAATTGTTTTATTATAATGAGTGAAATTCGCGTAAACATTAGAAAACAATATAATAACTAATAATCATCTTGTACTTCTACTAATGTACAATTCTTGCGTTTACCACGTCATTATTGTTACTTTTGGAGTCGGTGTCAGCCAAGGTAGTTAGGTACCTACAGCAGCAAATACGACACCGGTGACGGACGACGGTGACGTATTTGTTGCTGTACCTGATCTACTACCTATTTAACTCGGTCGGTATCGGTCGGTTGACGGAGAAATCGGTGTACATACATTAAAAAAAATACCGGCCGAGTTGAGAACCTCCTCCTTTTTGTTGAAGTCGGTTAAAAATACAAATTGTTTACCCAGTAGAATTGGAACCAGCAACCCTTGCACTAAAGCTAGGCACCTAAGGGGCCATCCATAAATTACGTCACACGAATTTCATGATATTTGGACCCCCCCACCCTAGTGTGACGTAACATATTTTGCAATTTTTACATAAATAAATTGATAAATCAAAACAGCTGTTCCGAAATTAGTTTTATTTTGGTTTAAATTGTTTTTAATTTCGTTTTTTTTATTAGTTCACAGTACCTAGTCTTATGTGACGTCACAAAATCTGGGAGCCCTCCCACCCCCTTGTCACACTTCGTCGGACGCCCCCCTACCCCTTAACGTGTGACGTAATTTATGGACGGCCCCTAAAGTATTCTTATTACGACCTCTGTAGCTCAATGGCTAGCGCGTTGACACTCAAGCCGGAGGTAGCGGGTTCAAATCCCGCCAGGGAACAAAAAAGTATTCTGTATTCCTAGGTCAAGGATGTGTATTAAATATATTTCCGTTGTCTGGTACCCGTAACGTAACGACCAGATTGACGTGGTGTAAAAGCGTCCATAGATATTATTATTATTAGTATTATATTAATCAGTGTTTCCATCCACCGTAAGCAGCTACGTAGAGTTAGTACGCCCCCCCAGGTACAACCAGGCCCGCTTATCGCCAATGTTTATGTACTAGCTATTTGTATATTTACGTATGAATTTAAACATCCGTTTGCAAATATTGTCTTAAATAAAATATATAGGTACTTGATTTTAACATTAATATATATAAATATAATAATCTATATAGATAAATAAAATTGAAGTGTCTGTTTGTAATAATAAAATAATCGTTTTTTTATTGAATGCATATGGATGTATACACGGTACATATACCAAAATAACATTTTTTACAATTTTTGTCTGTCTGTCTGTCTGTTTGTTCCGGCTAATCTCTGAAACGGCTGGGCCGATTTTGGGATAGTTCACCGAAGCGATGGCCCAATACGGGTGGTGAACTTTACATACCATCAAAGACTTATAATCTCATCAGGCATGCCAGGTTCCCTCACGATGTTTCCTTCACCGGTGAGCAAGCGATGGTCTCATGTTCAGGTGCACATAGAAATTTAGAAAAACCTATTTCTAGGCATCACAGATCAGGATCGAACCCGGAACTCTCCGGCTCTCACTCAAGAGGCCGAGCCCATACACATTAGGCCATCGTCGCTCATATACTTACACGCTAATATATTATTAATTTAAAGATAGGAGAGATTTAAAGATTAGCATATAATATGTATATAGATGATCGCATCAATAACATATTGTTTTGTAATTACGTGTACGCGAATTTCACTCATTATAATGAAATAATTTTTACGTATTTTATCGCGGTAGGTAGGTAGGTATATTATGATTTTTACAAGCCCGACGTTTCGGATACTGTACAGCAACCATGGTCACGGCAATATTTAAAACAATAAAATCCTCGGAAATTTTAGAACTGACTCGATAAAGCGTTTTATATTGATACAAATGCAAATAGGTATGTACAACTCGTCCGACCGGCCCGGATCATCGGTCAGGTTGTCACTACTTGTCACTCTCTTCATTACCAATATAGTTTGTCTTGTCAGTTGATAAGATTACAAATTGTCAGTATCACCCATGGACTAAACGCTTGGCAAGGCAACTCTCTTAAGAGAGTTTGGCCTTCGCCGGGGCCAGCATGTCGCTGAGGTAATCCCGTTGAATACAGATCCGGGACCCTCAAAGAGCGGCTGAAGGCGCTCGCACTGGTTTTAGGTGGTCAGGTTCTACCCGAGATCCTGGCTACATGCGTAAAAAGCATTTTCCCTGCGATAACAAACAAAAAAAAAGATTCAGGACTCTGTCCATACCAACACTGTCCTGTCAGACTTCCCATGCAATCCTGCTACAATCACGGCAGCAGAAAACTGAGTTATGAAGAGCCTATAAAAACGTCCGTCGAACCTATAAAACGGAAAGTCTATAATAACGCGCACTGACGGTTCCGTACAAGCTTGTATTGAAATGCATGTAAACTTTTATTTTAATATACATAATAAGAAATAAACAGTTTTTTCCCTTTACTTATGCTGTGACACCTAGCTTCTTTTGGTTTTGGTATGAAAGACAAACAGGCAATGGAGTGATCGTTTAGTCATTTTAAAGAAAGGACCCCTAAAAATGATCGCGAATAAAGCGAGGTTCCATTGGAAGATGTGTCTTTGAGTTTGTACTTTGTGTCATCGAGGTCGTGTGTGCTGGTCGGTGAGTCACAATAATGTGCGCTAACGGTCGCGCTGACTCATGCGCGCGCAGATGCGTGCAGGTACAGTTACCTTAGTGCATACTGCATACACACACATTAATACACACTTCATCCTAGTGCAAGTACTAGTTTTAGGATAGCATATTACCGATTCAAACTTTGTGCCATACTAGGAAGACGACGTTACACATAAAACACGACCAATACGAAACAGCAATATTATAAAAGTATTTACAATAATCTAAAGAAAACAAACTGAGAAGCAAAAAACCAACTTTATATTTAAAATATTTTTGGAAATGGCATGTGGAAATTTTAGATGTAGGTACACACACCGGCATATTTAGCGGAACATAAAATAAAGGTTTTATATCAGTATCATATAAGGTTGCTGGCTGGTTTATACGTCATTTAATTTAAAAAGAAATATTTTCAAATTAAGAAAACAACTGAACATCACATTTTATGCAATTGTTTTAATTTTATTCAAATACACCTTATCTGGAGCCAACTTCGAGTATTTCTTCCTTCTGAGTTTGATTTAAAATTTCATTGAAATACTGTTTTTTGTAAATTTTTTTTTTTTTAAATCGCGTATCTTTTTGGAGTTGAGGACTGAATTATGCCTCACTTAGCCCCAACGGAGATTGCCAGGGCACTCGAAATGCGAAGAAATGATCAAACCTACAGAGTGATATCCAGAGATCTTCGTCGACCAGTTTCAACGATCCATCGCAGTATCCAACGGTTCAGGGAGACCGGTACTTATGTGAGAAGAGCAGGACAAGGCAGAAAAAGACGCACTTCGAGTAGGGATGATCGTTTCATTCTGCTTCGTGTACGTAGGAAACCCCGTTTGACGGCCGTCCAAGCCCGACATGAGTTAGAAGCAGTGCGGCGTGTAACCGTAAGTGAGCGTACGGTACGAAGAAGGTTCGAAGAAGGTGGTTTGGGTTCATTTGTGCCCGCCAAGGCTCCAAGGCTCGAGGTAAATCATCGTAGAAACAGGTTAATTTTTGCTCAGGAACATCGACTTTGGAACGCGGACCAATGGAGTAAGGTATTGTTTAGTGATGACTGCAGAATTCTCTTAAATCAAATTGACGGCAGGCAAAGAAGAACGATACATTCAGACAAATTTTGAAACTACAGTTGCATACGGTGGTGGATCAATAATGGTTTGGGCGGGCATTTGTTTGGGAGCTAGCACAGACTTGGTAGTGATTGACAGAGGGAGTCCTCCAGAGCAGACTCCCTATATCAGAGAAGTTTTAGAAGAAAATGTCGTACCGTTTACCCCCTATATAGGTAACGATTTTGTTTTTATGCAGGATAATGCTCGGCCGCATACCGCTCGGGTAACTCAAGCTTATTTTAATGATATGAATATCACTGTTATGGAGTGGCCGGTGAGATCACAGGATATGAACCCAATAGAGCACGTTTGGGACTTGCTGAAAAGAAAAGTCCAGAATTCCAGCTCCTGCCAACGTGGGTGAACTGCGAATCGCCGTAGTTGAGGAATGGCGGAGACTATCCCAGGAGACCATCGATAACATCATTCTCAGTATGCCTAGACGGATAGAAACTTTAATAAGAGAACGTGGAGGAAATACGCGATATTAATCACCATTTTTCTAATTTAATTATTATTTTAATATTAATTTTCACTTTTCCCGGTTACATGAAAAGTTCAAAAATGTACTATTTTTCACAAATAGCCTTTACTCGCAAAATCTGTTCTTAATGTGATTTCATTTTAAGTAAAACAAATGAAACTTTAAATAACAAAAGAAGTGTTATATGTAGTAAGTAGATTTTAAAATAAAACCATATTATAATGAAACAATTTTTACGGATTTTATCGCGGTTTATTAAGATTTTTACAAGCCCGACGTTTCGGATACTTTACAGCAACCATGGTCACGGGAGGACTGGACATGGTTGCTGTAAAGTATCCGAAACATCGGGCTTGTAAAAATCTTAATAAACCGCGATAAAATCCGTAAAAAAAAATTGTTTCATTATAATGAGTGCAATTCGCGCAAACATTAGAAAACAATATAAAACCATATTTTTTTAATTATGGACTTTTTTGTGTTCCGCTAAATATGCCGGTGTGTTTATATTTTGTGTGTTTTGTATAATAAGTAGGTATATATACACGTCATTTCGAAATGTTACAAATGAATCATAAACTGTGACTAAACTGTTGGAGAAATTTGAATTAAATCCTGTAGACATACTCAAAAGTTTGCAAGACTGTTTTCCTTTTTCGGGCTGTATTTTATGATACACACTTTTTTGCAATATATAGAATACCCAGTAATTTACACAAATATTTTTAAACCCCTGCGTCGAGCTTTGACGAATTATGACATTTTAATTCTACAAAACGGGAATAAATTTAATAAACATAACAAATACATAATATATCACTCATGTCTCGTTACATATTCATCGTACAAGCATTGTTGTATAATGTATTAGAACCGGCTACCCTCTGGTGCGGCTCACAAACACTACGCTGTCGTCTTTCTACTATGTATTAAACACGCACTCTCATGAAATGGGCACAAACAGTTGACGTGATAAAAAAACAGTAATAATTGTCATTGAACGGACGAAGGCGTATTGTTAGTAGGAATGTTCGAGTTACACTTCATCATAATACCAACAAAAACCTCTTTATATTGAAACTAAACGTCATCAGCCCTGCAGCAGCAGGACGGTGTAATTACTGGCACCGAGATTATATCTTACGCAGTTTCGCCTTAGGATAAGCTACACGTGATCGAGTTTCCTGGGCTGGTCCCAGGTAACCTCGTTCACAATATTTCGTTCGTCATGTGACTCGTCAGCTAAATAGCCTATTTAACTAGCATATAACGTACGTGAACCATCCCACCTACTAGATGCAGTAAGTCGAACAGAACCCCGTTATCCTGAAGTAATATTCTCTTACTCATTAAACGTGGGCTGTGGCAGGCGGGTGTTATTCGAACCTACGAATCCTTGCACTCCGTTACTACCTAAACTATTGTAATCCGACACACATCATTATCAGTCTCTTATCGGTCGTAGGCCGCAGACGTCCTTTAAATATATATTTTATAGTTTATCAAATACTTTACCTGTTATTTGGTAGCAGAACTAGTCATATCATTTATTATGTGGCAGCAGTAAGTTATTATACAAATCGAATGCCTCTCAGTTACATTATCATCATCATGTACCCAACCAAGGCCTTGTCGTGGAGGTGGAGCTCAGTAGCCCAAGGTGAGCCCAGCACCTTGGGCGAAGCAAATTGAACCGAGGGAGCTGCTCTTTGTACCCCTTCTTACTTACTACTACGTTAAGAGGTAGTGCTATGCTGCTTATCAGCCGAATTGGGCCGGCACGACCGGGGTGGTACCTCTCGCTCACATAACACCGGCGTCAAGTGACAGCTATGATGTTGCGTTTCGTGCGGTTTGTGAGTTTCCGGTGGTCCATTGGGGGGATAGGGAAAAGGAGGGCAACACGTCTGCATAATCTCTGGTTGTACAGATGTTTATGGGCGTTGGTAGTCTAAACCTTCGACTGCTCATTTACCCCCCTATGCTATAAAAAATACACCCCGAATCTCTTCGTTATATTTTTATATTGCAAACGGTAAGTGCGTAATATTTTCAGTGATTGTTTTGTAAAAACTATAATTATTATAAAAACTTTTACTAGTAGGTACAAATCTATTTGTAGTGCAATTATTAAAATTTCGCTGTCCTGTATTGATATTTCTATAAGAGATTAGATTCGTAACTTTTTCCACAGAAAACTAAAAATAATCAACGTCAACCGAAGGAGGAGCGTTGAAGTAACGTCTGGGACAACAAGAGCTGGTAGCTGAGGGGCAACAGGGGACTGTAGTGAGGACCGTACCAAGTAGAAACGTGTTACTTTACAAAAAATCAGTAAAAGTTGTTTATAAGGGGTAAATTCGCGTAAAAATTAGAAAACAACAAGTAACGCGCTTATCGGGAGATCGGCCGTCTCGGCGTGCTTTGATAGGAGCCTATGTCCAGACTCCAGCGGTGGACGGGACGGGGTAGTGATGATGAACGTAAAAAACAACTCAACAACTCGCGACCACTCACATCCTGCTAACATTATAGCAATCGGGCAAGCAAAAAACCAATGAACGCATTATTAGGAAATATTGCACCATTACAGCTTATGTAGGTACTAGAACAGAACGATCATCATCACTCCGTATCCGTCGAGTACTGAACACTCATCAGAAGATTGCTGGACGAGATCGAAGAACAGCTAATTTATCAGGAATATAATGGATAGCACAAACATCTTCATCATTTTTAAGGTTACACTCAGTTGAAATACATCAGTCAGGCAGAGATAATTATTATTTATTATACTTAAAGTATAAGTTTTATCTATACAGATAAATAAAATTAGAGTCTGTTTTTAATATTAAAATAACCGCTTTCTACTAAATGCATATGGATGTATACACGGTACATATACTAAAATTGCATTTTTTTAAATTTTTGTCTGTCTGTTTGTTCCGGCTAATCTCTGAAACGGTTGGACCGATTTTGACGGGACTTTCACTGACCGATAGCTGATGTTATAAGGAGTAACTTAGGCTAAAAATAATCATCATCAATCCGTATACGGCTGTAAATCTAAGAAATTGCGGGCGAAGCTGCAGGGCAGCAGCTAGTATGAAATAAAGTAAAAGATTATAATAATGAATTGTGTATACAACACGCGCAAGTTACAGTACGTATTGACTATCGTTTTCATGAAGGTCGACATTTAGTAATGTACATTGAAAGCAAAATTAAATCTATTCATTTACTCTTCCTGCGTAACTTTGGTAAGCTAGGCAAGCCAGCAGACATGTTCCCAGCCATCATCATCATCAACCTCCATCCGTCCACTGCTGAACAGGCCTTCTTCAATGAACGCCAAGACGACCGATCCCTTGCTGCTCGCATCCAACACGGACCGTCTTCCCACTAAATTGTTATGTATCCAAGACAATGTACAGATCCACCATTACTGATGTTCCATCAATATAAGGACCTTGAGATAAATATTTTGTATGTTGGCTACAGTGCCAATAAATCTCTTTATTCAGCAGCTTTGTGCCAGCTTTGCGCCAGTCAGCTTTGTGCAGGGCACAAAGCTGACTGGCGAAATATATATAATACTAGCTGTTTCCCGCAGCTTCACCTGCGTTAACATAGATTTACAACCGTACGCGAATTGATGATGATTATTTTTATAGCCTAAGTTACCCCTTAAAACATCAGCTATCTGTCAGTGAAAGTCCCGTCAAAATCGGCGTTTCCAAGATTAGCCGGAACAAACAGACAGACAGACAAAAATTGTAAAAAATGTTATTTTAGTATATGTACTGTGTATACATCCATATGCATTTAGTAAAAAGTGGTTATTTTAATATTACAAACAGACACTCCAATTTTATTTATCTGTATAGATATAGATGTCCTACATTAATAACTTTCATCTATAGATTACGCATATGTAAATATGTGCTAGATGCTTATTTATTGAATTAAGTACAAGTCAACATTTTAATAAGTCTACATAATCTAGTTTAATTTTATCAACTTTATTTTAGGATGTTCGGGTCAGATGGACATCAAATTAATTCTTGAACTCTATCATATACATATCATTATATTATCGTGGTTTTTATATACCGATGGCTTGGTCTGTAGAAATATGTGTAAAACTTTGTGAAAAAGTGTTTTTTTTTATCAAATATTCAGAATTTTATAATTGCTAGTATTTTTTTGTATATATTGGGACCTAGCTTTAGTTCCAAGCAAAGCTACTAAACTACTATACTATTTTTAATTTTATACTTTATCAAAACATCCTTAAAATAACATACATAAGCCTCGATAGAATAGAAGGCAGTATTCAACAAAGATAGGTATTGTTAAAACATAATATGAACCGGATCAATAGACTCTAGGGACCAGATTGCACCACAACTTACATAGTCACAAGTTTAATGTTAAAAAAATAACTTTCCTCACTCAAAGGATTTTTATACGGACCTAGATGTTGCCCGCAGATTTGCCCACATTAACTTAGAATTATAGCCGTATACGGATTGATAATGATTATTTTTATAGCCTTAGTTACTCCTTAAAAAATAGTTTCAGAGATTATCTGGAATAAACGGACAAAAATTTTAACAAATGCTATTTTGGTATATGTACCATGTATACCTACATCCATTCAATAAAAAGTGGTTATTTTAATATTACAAATAGACTCTACAATTTTACTTATCTATACAGATGTATAGATAAAGAATGTGCAATTTATTTTAGGAGTATACATTTGATGATGATAATATGAATTGATACGGGCTGGCATCAAGGTAACTGGCATATCACATAATACTCCTTTGTGTTGCAGGGTAAAGGCCGAGATATTTTCAATTGAAAATTGGAGACATTTGTTTCCTAAATATAAATATTTATTTGTTGGATTTACAACCTATTTTGCAATTATTACAGTAATATGAAGGTCACACCCAACCATAACCCATAATATTAGCCCCACCTACCTAATGACGTCAATATGGTGTTACATTAGAACCCGCTTTATATTGTAATGATTTTGCATTATTTGAATTATTCCATACAATTTTACAACAAGTTGTGAATTTGACTATTTTATTTTGTTTGTATCCCCCTCTTCTATAAAAAGAAACTATAATGATTTATAAAATACAGTAGAACCTCGTTAAGTCGAACCTCGATAAGTCGAAAACCTCCATATCTCGAAAAAATGTTTGGTTCCCTTCCCTTCAAACACCAAAACCTCCATTATTCGAAATCTGAACCCTCTATTAGTCGAAATAATCAATGAGTCCCTCCAAGCCATTTTGGTACATATTTTCCCTCTATAACTCAAAAAATTAAATTTTACCTCTGTATCTCGAACAAAGCAATGTTTTATTTTACAACCTCTACAACTCGATTATTTGAGATTTATTACCTCTATAGTTCGAACAAAACTAAGTTACCGACTTTAAAAATTCGCCGACAGTGTAAGAACACGATTGTTTTTTAAGAAAGCAATTAAGGAGTACCTGAATACCCTAAATGAATAGAATTACCACGAATTTATGAATGATGTGTTTGCTTGCTTGGCGTCAGGTGTTCAATTTTATTATTTTTGATTTTATTTGAACTTTAGCGAAGCAAGTCATTTATTGTCGAGTGCAATATTGTCAGAAGTAGTTTAGTTCTACTGCAATACACATCAATTTGTAGAACAGTTTACAAATAAAATTGTTAAAACAGGAGTGCTGTGAAACGTAAACGTAATGAATCTTAACCAAATCAAAATCAAATCAAATTTTTTTTTATTCAAAATAGTACTAATACAGTATCTTTTTGAACGTCAATTGAATCTACCACCGGTTCCAAGGTAAGCCCACTGAGAAGAACCGGCGAAACACTCAGTGGAACTAATCTTTTCAAATAATATAATATATTAATAACAATTTTAACATCTTATCTTGAAATGCCCGGGAGGAACGCCTTATTCCCAGGGTGTGGTATCTTCCATGAAATCTTTTACTTTATAATATGCTTTACCACACAAACGTTCTTTAACAACTTTTTTGAATTTTTTTATGGAGAGCTTTTGAACGTTTTCTGGGATCATATTGTAAAAGCGTATACAGTTGCCTTTAAAAGAATTGCTTACTTTCGAAAGTCTAATCATTGGTGCATGTAACCTGTGTCTATTACGTGTATTCCTACTATGAATATCACTTTTCTTACAAAATTCATTTATGTTTTTACGGACATACAATAAATTTTCTAAGATGTATTGAGAGGTGACAGTCAGAATTCCTATTTCTTTAAATTTTTCTCTCAAAGATGAATAGGGAGGCAACTTGTAAATTGCACGAATAGCCCGCTTCTGCAGCACAAAAATGTTGTTTATGTCGGCTGCATTTCCCCATAAAAGTATGCCATAAGACATAATGCTATGAAAGTAGCTAAAATATACTATTCGCGCTGTATCTACATCAGTAAACTGTCTTATTTTTCTCACTGCATATGCTGCTGAACTGAGTCTATTCGCCAATTTAGCTATGTGGGGACCCCACTGCAGCTTAAGATCTAGAGTTATTCCTAGGAAAACTGTGGAGTCCACCAATTCCAAGTTTTCACTCTCTAAGAGTACATTTGTTTGCAGTTGCTTAACATTTGGCAAGGAAAATTTTATGCATTTAGTTTTTTTACTATTTAAATGCAAGTTATTAACGCTAAACCAATGTACCATTCTCGAAAGTGTGTTGTTTACCTCGTCATAATTAGTTTCTTGTCGTTTGATTTTAAAAATAAGTGAAGTATCATCAGCAAACAACACTACCTCTTGACTATCTTTAACTAGGTAAGGTAAATCGTTTACATAAATTAGAAAAAGAAATGGACCTAGAATGGACCCCTGTGGGACCCCCATCTCTATTTTAGTCCCGGATGATCTTTTACCATTTATCTCGACCTTTTGAGTCCTGTTTTTAAGATAGGAATTCAAAAGATCCAGTGCCGTACCGTCTATCCCATAGTGGCGTAATTTCCTGATCAAGGTCTCATGCTGTACACAATCAAACGCCTTGGATAAGTCGCAGAAAACTCCCAAAGCATCACGTGACTCCTCCCAGGCCTCATAAATGTGGTCAATTAAGTTAACGCCAGCGTCTGTTGTGGAGAGACCCTTTCTAAATCCGAATTGTTTTTTGTGCAGTAACATATTGGTTTCAAAGTAATATAGTAACTGATTTAACATAATTTTTTCAAAAATTTTACTAAATGAGGGGAGTATTGATATTGGTCGAAAATTTGTAACATCTGATGTACTGCCAGATTTAAAAAGAGGCAAGACTCGACTATGTTTCATTAAGTCAGGAAAAACGCCACTATCAATACATTTATTAAAAATTGTTGCTAGATGGGGTGCAATTACATCAACTATGAGCTTAGTGACTTTTACAGATATTCCCCATAAATCTGGGGTATTTTTATTGTTTAATAAGTTAAATGCATTTAAAATATCTTTGGGTCCTATCTCTTTAAACTTAAAGTTAGCTTCACATTGTTTGACATTGGTTTTAAGCAATGATTCGGCAATTGCAGGACATGAGATTAAATTTTTTGTAGTCGAAATCGGGATGTCAGAAAAGTATTTTTCAAATACTGTCGCAACTTCCTCGTCAGACTTAATTATTCTATTTTCAATATTTAAATTAAATTCAGAGCTACGACTACCCACTCTCCCAGTTTCATCCTTTATTATGTTCCAAGTAGTTTTTATTTTATTTTTTGCGTTTTTAATTTTTTCCTTAATATAAAGCGATTTGGCCGCGATACAAACTTGTTTGAATGTTTTTGAATATATTTTGACATACTGCTTAAATGATTGATTTTGATTGTATGTGCGTTCTTGGTAAAGGTCATATAATTTGCGTCTACTATTGTGGATTCCTGCTGTTGCCCAATCATTAAAGCCCTTTTTATTTGTGGAACTGACTGTTTTAGAAGTAAAAATGGCTTTAAAATGTGTATTAATTAATTTAAACAATTCACCAAAAGCGAAATCTGGACTTTTGTTATCTTTCAAATATGTAATATTGGCCATTATACTACTCCTAAATTTCTCAATACGTCTTACATTCACAGGAACAAACACATTATTTTTGTTACAATTTTTACTATTAGAACTTATAAGGAATTCAGCTAATTGACCACAGTGATCAGAATATTCAACTTGTTGATAATTTCTTTGTGGACAGGAGTTAAATTACTAAAAATATTATCAATACATGTAGCTGTAGAACTACAAATTCTTGTTGGTTCTGAAAATAGATTAGTCAGATTATATGATTTTAACAATGATGTGAATCTAACTGTGGTGGAATTATTTTCTAGTAAATTAATATTAAAGTCACCACAAATTAGTATGGGCTTGTTAGACCCACATATTTTAGTTAATAATTCTTCCATGATTTTCTCAAAAGAATCATATAATCCATTTGGAGGTCTGTATACACTTACAATAATAAGGCGCTCCATCTCTATACAGGCTGTTTCAATAGTACGCTCAGCAGAGAGGCCCACAATATTCGTACGTTCCTTAAATTTTATTTCATTTTTAATAATTATTAGTGAGCCACCTCTTATGGCTTTTTCTCTACTGAACGAACTTGCCACCTGGTGCTCACTGAAGCTGAACATAATTTCATTTTTTTTTAACCAATGTTCGGTAATACACAGTATGTCTATATTGTAGTTTTTTAAGAGCAATTCAATTTCCAAGTCTTTGCCTAACATTCCTTGTAAGTTTTGATGCACCAGGTTAAATGAGTACAATTTTTTATTTAATTTCTTTACATTGATTTGTTCAATATTTTTATTTAATATTTTATTATTATTATTACTAATTAATGGGCTAGAGATTTCCTCTATTGTCTTATACTCTAGTTTAAACTATTTGGAACGTATTCCAAATTTGTAAAATTGTATGTTTTATTATCACACTGTTCAAATAAAACAGTGGTCGGATTAGCCAAATACTTGGCTGGACTTAAAGATAAAAAATATAATAGCGAGGCTGCTATTTGTCGCTTATAAAATTTTGATAGGTAATACCTATCAGATGTCAGATTGTTACAATTATTATCATTTAAAATGTTGTTAATGTCAATAACCTCTTTAAGTCGAATAAAAATCCGCCTAAGTCGAAATCCTCTATAAGTCGAAAACTCTATAACTCGAATTTTTTAGTGTCTCCCTTGATATTAGACTTATAGAGGTTCTACTGTATATATAAAACAATAAATAAAAAGAAATAAACATTGATATGATTATTTTTTTAGGAATTGTTTGTAAAATCGAATTTATTTTGTAGTTACTTTTTATTTCTATACTCATTTTAAGATTAAGGAGGTTTCCATTGCATTGTGTTCCCACCATGGTTCAAGCCTTGTTGTGGTGGTGAGACTCAGTAGCCTTCGTTGAACCCAGAACCTTGGTTGAAGCTAATTGAACCGAGGGACCTGCTCTTTGTACCCCTCTTATAAGAGGGGACAAAAGAGCAGGGGGGACATGGGGCGAAGATGGGAACCTCTCAACAGATCCGTGGCACTCGCCAAGTTTTAGTGGGTAGAATGCCATCCTGCCACCTCACCTTTACCGGTGGGAGGGAAGCGCTGTGCCGCACTCCCGGCTGCATGGGTACCACCATCTTGCTTGTTTCTCCCGTGAAACAGCTTTGCTGTGTTTCGGAGAAAAGGGCAAGACAGGCAGTGTAATTACTGGCACTGAGACTTAACATCTTATGTCTCAGGATAGGCAACACATAAATTAATTGTTTGGGCTCGTTCCAGGTCTACTAGTTTATGTTCATGGGTGACGTCAACCACTTACCATCAGGTGGTACGTTTGCAAAACGGTCAAACTAAAATAAGTGATTTTAAGCTTTTTTTTTGTCTGGGCACTTAATTGGCCCAGCCCGTGATGATTATTTTAAAGTACCTACATAATTATAAAAAATACACTATAATGTATGTGTACATCATTTTGTTTTGGTTTGGTCCCTCTAAAAAAATCATAAGCAGGTTTTGCTGTATATTATAAATGCTGAAATCTTAAGGCAAGTAACAATCATTTACCTAACCTTATTGTGAAACAAAAAGTATAGTAATAAATAATAATACTTACATGTGTTGGTATAGGTAACATTCAGCTGGGCAGCAAACTGTACTAGGATGCAGGTCACATTGTTTTTATCAGTATACGACCATTTACCCTGCCCTGGGGGAGGAATGGGTTTAGGAGCAGGCGCAGGTGTTGGTTTCGGAGTAGGTGGATCGGTGGGCACCGGAGTGGGTGGATCTGTTGGCTTAGGGGGAGGTACAGTAGATGTAGTCGGCTCGTCAGGTTTTGGCGTTGGCGGTTCGGGTTTTGGGGGTTCGGGTTTCGTTGTTGTCGGTTCAGGTTTCTCAGTCTGAGGAGCCTCGGCCTTCGAACTTGGTAGCTGGGATGTCGTTACCGATTTCGCATTTTCCGGAATTGCCTGCAAGTTTTGCGCAGTTGCATCGCCTTGACCTAGCAATGAAATTATTTAATGTACAAATCGATTCAGGAAAGGTAGATTGAAAAAATATGCATCTTTTGTTCGTAACTAAAGTATAGTGTCGTAATGGAGTGTGATAAGTAACAAAGAACACGAGTTGCGTTTATTCATAAATATATACTCACCGAGAACTATAAAACTACAAAGCACTACAGTCATCAAACAAAAACGTAATGTGAACATTTTGTATTATTTCACTGCCTATCGCGTTTAAAATATTTATTATCTGGTAACGTATTAAATAAATTAGGTATGTATTGGGTAAACGCGATTTACGATTAATGTACAGAGTACAGAAACAAAATGACAAATGTCAAATGTCAACAGTCAATTTTTTTTATTTTTTTCATTTAAAGGCATTAGCTACTAGGCTATTAGCCATACAAAATACAATTATTCGGTCTGTAATACGGAGAAATGGCGGGAAACCCCAAGGAGCGCGGCTCCGCCCCTCTAGTTCCCATCAATCAACTATCATTCCCCATTCCATCCACACAAGGCAGTCCACCACAATATTCGCCAAACAATCATATTATATATTACACAGATTAAGTTTTTAAAACAAACACTATAGAAAATCACTCTGAATCTACAAAACACAAAATAACAATTAATTAACGGGAAACCAAAAAAAAAACACAACCGCGCGTCCCGATGCTTCCCGCCATTCCTCAAAACTCAACAAATTGTTGATTGTTCTCAGGGCCAGATGACAGCTGAGCTAATATTGCTATAGCAAAAATATGTTTCAAAATGAATTGGCCCACTGGTGGCCTATAACAGAACTAATAATTAGAGGTCCATTTATCGTAATATTTTATTATAATGACGTTAATATTTTTGTACAGCTTGGCAAAAAAGAGTATGACGCGGTGACAAGTGGAACTAAATATTTTTCTAAATGGAAACCTATGATGTTGACAATACTGGGCCGTCAAATACTAGATTTTGAATAAATTTTAGTGTTTCACAATTATTAATAACGATTTGATTAAATTCTGTTAATGATTTTCCATATTATCATAAGACCTAAGTGAAAGTGGCGCCCTAATTTTTTCCAGACTCTTTTTTGCCAAAGTTGTTGTATAATATTTATTAAAAAAATAAATATAGTTGTAATACTAAGATCAAGTATCAATAGATTTGACAAGCTAATAATAATACCGTACTGGAACGAGATAACAACATACGAAAAATTCCACGAGTGACAGAGACATAGACACTTTCTTTTGTCTTTGTCAGAATATCACTCTCTGTTTGTTGGGCACAACAATAATGTGCCCAACAAAAAATTATCGACTAAATTTGAATGCCATACAAACATTCTCACTCGAGAACAGTTTGTCAAATGTGCCGCCATTTTGTACTACTTTTTAATTTGGTCGGTTTATGTAGGTATGGTGATACCAGTTTTGTTATAGGCAGATTACCCAAGAATGTGGTATTATATAAAAAGGGTGACTGGAATTATCGAAATAAACACAATAAAAATAAATATGTTTATTGCTATCCTAAAAGGCTATGTACTATAGATCATACATATCAAGACTTATAATGCCTTATTTTTTATTATTTATGTTTTTAGCGGTTTGTTATTAGTCATTACATAATATTTTCGATAATCCGGAAAAATGCAGCTGTCTAAAGTTACAATAAATGTTTGGTTAGGGCTAATGCTTATAGTTATCTATCAACCTTTACCAGTTTTTTATTATTTTTAATTCACTTGTTTCAAGAAAATAAGTCGATTTGTTATTATGAATGCGGTATCCCTGTAAAATATACCTGTCCCTTTCGGGTATACGCGAATGTCAATTCCATATGATACTTGTTCCTAGTTCTAGTCCTAGTATCATAAGATAATACATTTCGCGGCAGCTACGCTACAAGATACTACGAAATATTGAAAGATTTCCTGTGAAACGTAATTTTATTACATTTATAATTATCTTGTTTTTCATATGTGTTGTGATACTATAGGGATGTTGATATTTTTCAGAAATGTTTTTAAATCATTTATAAATAACTAATGGAGGCCTAAATATTATTAACTTTTGCTTAAATACGTCTAATGCCTATAAAATCTTGCATTTTATAATGCATTTTAAATTTCGTTCCAAAACGCTAATTAACACTTGTCACGTGACGTCATATGTTGTTAAACATCGTAAAAGTGATAAAATGTTTCTAGTTGTCGTTAATAAAAAATGGCTTCTAAGTTTTCTAAGACGTATATGTGTGTGTACACTGTCAAAACGCCTGAAAATTTGTTTTTACTATATTATGTACTGCGTACGGAAAATGGTATATAAAAGTACCTCAATATTCTTCCGCTTCCGCTAAATAAGAACAAGTGACGTCATTTCCGTTTGTTATCACGTGACCTATTTTAAAGTGATTAATAAACCGTGGGGAATTTAGCTTTTTTGAACGAAAAGTGTTAGTTGAAGCTGTAGTACGAAAACACTGTGGCGGTAAGTGAATTATTTTTATTTTTTATAACCCCTTACTGCTTGCACGTACTTTTTTACAGTTCATTCTTATAAAATACATATCAGACTATGATATAGAAATAAATATAATTAATTATATAAAGCTAACATCAAAATATAGTCATACAAAAGTAGCTGACCACATACCTAAGTCAAATAACTGACTTTTTTCAAAATTCTTGAAATGACGAAACGATTATTTACAGCTCTAAACAGCGCCAAGAGGCTTGAAGAAACTATTGCTCAGCCTTTTTACTGGAAAGCGATGATAAGATTCTGACTTGGCTATGGTACCACCTGATCCAAGTGCGTTATCTGATGACGAGGAAGGTGCCGAAGAAGATATGGCAACTAGTTTCATATCCCAGTCCAATCAAGATGTACCGGGTATTATCAAAGTATTGAATGTGAATAGAGAAAATCACTATTTTGCCGACTATGCCGACAGTGATGATGAACCATCCAACCAACGAAAAGAAGACGAGTAATTACCAGCCCATCCACTCAGGATCTAAACCACAACCTGGCGGAAATATACCAATTCATACTCTTCAACTTTTCAGAGTCCTTCCAAAGTTCATGACAGAATGCGTACTGGTCATGATGAATTGTAAGGCTTCAATCCTGTACAAATATTCGATAATGATGTTGTTGACATGAATCATAATATAACAAACTATACCCAAATCAACACAATAGGCATGAGTTTTACCTGGATTCCTCTGATATGAAAATAGGCCCTGTGCAGGCACAGATTTCGGGATATAGAAAGAAACCTTCATCTTGTGGACAATGACTTATCAGCCACTTCGATCGAAAAAAATTCAAAATAAGACTATTTGGCCGACATACTTATGTTTTTTTTTTATAGTTATATCAAATAAGTAATGAGAATCATATTATAAATATGATATACTGATAAAATTAAAAATCAGCTGCGTTGCGTGCATCATTTGCCATTCAAGAGTCCGTTGGTAATGTAAGAAGTGTCTAAAGACACATTGTTTGGAAAAGGCATGTTTAGAAAAAAATCATACACAGGCGGTCAGTGTATTCAATTGAGTACACCCCTCTAATTTCATGAAAACTACGATTTTTCATTTTTTTCTTGTAAATTATATTTTTTTGTTCCTATTTCATTACAAAAATAAACATTAATAAAAAAAATATTGCTACTTTTCATTTGACCTTTAATGGGTTAATTGAACAGTGTTATAATGAAGCAAAATAAAAAGGTACCCCACGTAAATTGTGCGAGATTTGTAATTTACGCTAATAAATATCGCTGTACTCAATTGAGTACAGTGACTTCTAATGGGTTAAATTTTGTTACATTTTATTTATAAAATATTAATTTAATCAAATAAAAATAAGGGAAAATATTGTATTTTTTCAGAATTCTATCATATAAACTACCAATTATTAACATCAAAATTATATTTTTATATAAATACTGTCAACATCCCTATTCAATTGCACAAAGCGTCATAGTTTTTTTTTTCGCGGGACAAGTTCGGCTCCCTTTGACATTGAAGACTACGGAGCGGCGCGGTGTTTGGAGCCATGATGGCTCCAATGCGCTTCAAAACGGACTTGGTTTCTATAGTGTCTAAGCCGAATAATAGAAAGAGTACAATATGAATATAATTATTGTAATGACTAAATCATAAAAATCTATAAAATAATCGTAATCTATAAAAACATTTTTCGAATTTCAAATTTTTTTGCCTAAACTTCTTTACACAAGCAGTAGATCACGTACCCAAAGTTTCCGTAATTGACTTTACCAAATTATATATTGATATACACTGTGTCCAAGGACTAGTACGACAAACTTACGGGGGTGATAGCTTGGATCAGTACGTGTCAGAATATCCAAATTTGACCTTAGTAAAAACCTCACTATTTTCGACATATTTGAACTTTTTAAAAAATCCGTTAACTTTCTACCTTGTGTCGGATTATTAAATACTAGTTTTTCAAAATAACACATGCAAATGAATAAAATACACTAAATTATTTTTGATAGCCAATTTACATGATATTTGTCACCTTTTGAATAAGAAAGTTGGAAAAAAATATATTTAAATTTGGATTTTTAACTACAGAAAATTATCTAGCTGAATTTTGATCTACTTTGGTGAAAAAAAAAGTTCTGAACTGTGATGGCGAACTATTTTAAAAAGTGCAGATTTTAAAATGGTATAACATTAATTCATTTCATTTGCGGATAATAAGATATTTCTATTTTTCTTGCATAAGGGCCTAATTGTGATTACCTACGAAGGCACTTCCCTAACCGCCTCAGCCAGCATTGGGATACTTGGCGTCGATGTATCGAGAGATGTGCAGTTTCGTGGTCATTTGGAAGGAAAGGCTAAACTAGCCTCGAAGAAACTCGGCGTGCTCAATAGGGCGAAGCAGTATTTCATGCCTTCACACCGCCTTCAATTATACAAGGCGCAGATCCGGCCTCACATGGAATACTGCTCTCACTAGTGGTGGGCGTTGAATGAACGAACAGTTTTTTTCAACTGTTTATAAAGCGTAAACGAATAGACTAGTTTATAGTTCACTGATAAACAGGTTTACGTATGAACCATATTTCATTACGTCGAGCGTCGACGATAATACACGAATGCGACGACGAGCGTTAAATGAACGATTCGTTTTTTTCAACTGTTTCTATACCGTAAACGAATAGAGTTTAGACTAATATAATATAGTTCATTGTTAAACAGGTTTACGTATGAACCATATTTTGTGGACGTCGACGTTTTTAATTGTGTTTATTATAAATTATGTTGGATTAAAATTGTTTGTTTTCATTATTTTTCAATTATTACTTACAACCAATAAAGTAAAAGAGGAAATGTTCTGAAATTTAGATTAAGATGAAAATAGATTTAAAAACTACGTGTTAAAACATGATCATATTAAAATTGAAAAAAAGTATCTACATAAAATGAAATGAACTTTTAAATACGCCAGGTTTATTAAATTTAACTTAACTACTCTATTCTTATTACTATTAGTTGGCTGTAAAAAGTATAAAGGCAAGTTCATTTCAATATAATCGTTAATATTATTATTTAATTCTTCCTTGTTGTCGTTTACTGATCGACGATTAACTCACGTGAGCGTCTAAGCGTGTATGGCGTAAACTAGTCGAAAATTAGACTACTTTTTCAACTAGTCTATCGTTGACGATTAACGGTCTCGTTGCGTCGACAGTAAAATCGTCGACGACCCACCACTAGCTCTCACCTCTGGGCTGGAGCGCCCCAGTATCAGCTCCTTCCATTTGACCGAATTCAACGCCGGGCGGCTCGAATCGTCGACGACAATGTTATCTCCAATCGGCTTGATTCTTTGGCGCTGCGTAGAGATGTCGGATCGCTCTGCATCTTCTACCGCATCTACCACGGGGAGTGCTCTGAGGAATTGTTCGGACCAATACCTGCAGCAGAATTCCACCACCGGACATCGCGGAAAAACTCCAAATTTCACCCTCACCATCTCGATGTCCGGAAATCCACAACAACTCGATTTTTACGGCATTTCCTGCCTCGCACGACTAATATATGGAATCAGTTGCCTCCTACGGTGTTTCCGAACCGATACGACTTAGGGACCTTCAAGAAAAGAGCATACTCATACCTGAAAGTCCGGCAACGCACCTGCTAATCCACTGGTGTAGCGGGTGTCTGTGGATGTCACTCTTCAATTACCATCAGGTGAACCGACTATCCGTTTGCCCCCTCTTCTATAAAAAAAAAAAAAATGTTAAGTCTCGGTGCCAGTAATTACACTACCTGTCTTGCCCTTCTCTCCGAAACACAGCAAAGCTGTTTCACGGGAGAAACAAGCGTAAAAGCGCGGAAGGAGTTACTCGGACTCAGATGGATAAATCAATTAAATTTAAAAAAGAAGCTATAATAGCAAAAACTATGCGAGATCTTATTGATTATCCATTGTTTCCTGACATTCATTTTCATCAAATGGGGGAGTATCCCATTGGCAACCATGTCATTGATTTAAGCAAATGTGTAATCAAAAAGTACCTACATCAATATCCGATTACACTTTTTGATAAAAACTTCAATTGCAAAAACAAATAAGCGACAATTATTAAATAAATACATTCTATTTCAAGGACAATAAAAAGTCATCTTATTTGGTTAAATCAATGTCATGGTTGCCCATGGGCTACTTCCATTCCCAATAGTGAAAATCAAACTAACAAAACACCGTACACCGGTAACTAAACATTTTGTACTGTATAATATTTTTCTTTTTTAAATGTAATTGATATATCTGCCCCGATAGCCCTAACTAGGAATAGTCTTGCCTCTAAGCTGAAAGTCGTGCCTTCGATCCCCATCTTTGTAAATTTTATTTTTAAATATTTTTGTGTTGAGTCTCGTATGTATTAAACATAAACACGGAGAACGGATGGCCGATGGGCCAATAAGATTCAAGAGTGGTGGCCGCGTTTAGGAAGACGAAGTGTTAGTCGACCATTAACCAGGTGGGAAGACGTACTTAGAGCAGTGGCCGGTCCGTGTTGGATGAGAGTGGCAAGGAATCGGCCGTTTTGGCGTTCATTGAAGAAGGCTTATGTTCAGCAGTGGACGGATAAAGGCTGATGATGTATGTATTTACAAACAAATGTATTAGGAAGGAAGGAATATAATAATATACAGCCAGGTCAAAAGCCTCGGTCAGACGGTGCGATGATAAATGTCCAAATACAAATGTAGAATTATTGTAGATTCTTTTTTAGTGTATAAAAACAAATCTAGCAGCTTGACTTAACATACAAATATTGTTTATAATACTTATTCGTTATTTTATTGACAACAAACATTTTCACCACAGATACATTAATATAATACTTGTATATAAAATTAATCCTAAATAATAATTCCTTATAATTATAATTTTCATGACTACACTTACCTCTCAATCCCTGAGACGCGTAAGCTGCGTAGATTCCGTAATATAAGATTATATTACGGAATCTACGGATTCTATTATTATTTCTTCTACGGAAAATGAGTGCCGTGTGTCTAAGTGGTAATTACAATAAAATTTTGTGCAAAAAAAAATATCGACAATTTAGTGAATTCTACCACATCTCTACTGTATTGCCAATGTAAAACTTATTTATTTGATTGAATTATGGATAACGTATTAGTTCGTGGATAAATAATTATTTGGGACCAATATTTTCCAATGTTTTAATATTGCACAACTATTGTTTGAAATAACTCGTCATAAATGCGGTTAAATTTTAGTACTGATAAACAACTTTGCACGAAATAGTGCAAAATTTGTTACGTGTGACAACTCAAACGTAGTGATAGACTGTCACATATCAACATATTGATACAGTACGTGGTAGAAACTAATAGCACATTAATATAAGGTATATTTTTGAAATAACCTTTTTGCTTAGTGTTTCTAACCAATAACAACGACTTTTTTTGTAGTGAAAATACGAAGTATTTATTGAAATGTGTGCGACTGGCAACAGCGGTTTTCATACAATTGTGACTTATTCGCCCTTCTACCTCTTTTACTGTTCTGTGGTGGCGGACCAATCAGCGCCACAATCCTAAATCGCGCTATCAATGTTCGGCGCTATATATACGACAACTGAAATGATCAGCAAGTTGGCTTCGGCCTGACCAAGCATAACACCTTTTTTTCTTTTTTCTTTTACTTTTAGTGGGTCTCCCCAGGTGGGTATGTGGGAATCGCTGCGCCCGAAAGATGGTACATGGACGCAGCTCTACCCACTAAAACCCGGCGAGTGCCACCAGTGCCACCTTGGTGAGATACCCCGGATCTGTTAATCTAACAGGGCACCTCGACGGCCAGTCACTACCGCAAGGGACTGACGCCACCTCCACAGAGGGGTTGTCCCACACCACAGCACAACCCTTCTCACCGTCGGGACAGTACAATGGGGTGAGGTTCCCATCCTCACCCCTTGCCCCATGCACTTTTGTCCCCTCTTGACCAAGCATAACACCTCGCATATTATAATATAATACATATAATTTAAAACACTTTTGTTTTTTTACCAAACACTGACGATGTTTAAACTTTAAAATATTGCACTGGTCCATGTGATATAAAAACTAAAATTATGTGTACAGCCTAGACTTTTATTCTACGAGTACGTACTAACTACTACGGAAAAGTGTAATATTGTACGTTGTTATCTTCTCCAGTCCGCATTGTGGTCGGCATTGTGCGCCACTGAGTCGCGTTATGCTCTCTAATCGGAAAACTATTACCTAGTATAATATGCTAGGAGTAATTGTGTTCCCCACCACGGCTCAAGCCTTGTCGTGGCGGTGGGGCTCACTAGCCTAAGGTGAACCCAGCATCTTGGTCGAAGCCAAGTGAACCGACGGGGCTACTCTTTGTACCCCTCTTATAAGAAGAGGGGACAAAAGAGCAGGAGGGGACATGGGGCGAGGATGGGAACTTCATCCCATTGACAGTGCAAAAATTCCCGACGTTGGGAAGGGTTGTTCTGTGGTGCGGGAGCCCTCTGTGGAGCCCGTCTAGGTGCCCTGTTTGCTCAACAGATGCGAGGCACCTCACCAAAGGCGGCATTGGTGGCACTCGCCGGGTTTAAATGGGTAGAACAGCTGCGAAAAAAGAAGTCATGCCCATTCCAAAACTTTGGCCAACAGAGACTCGATTTCAGACACAAGTTTGTTCCGCCACTCATCGACTTGTTCCCGAGAAACATTAGAGCGGCCAGTGTATATGACTCTCCGGCGCTGTCGTCTGCATATCAATGAATGCCGCTAGTTTGCAGCATATCATTGATACGCAGAAGAAACAAGGCTGGAGATGCAATGGGATCTGGCCTGGGGTCAGCCCCCAGGTCAAATGCCGCAACAGTGTCCTAAACTAAAGCTTATCAATAAAAAGTTAATTTATAACAGCTGTTTGGTGGTCTCAGAATGGTGTTATTCCGATCTGGTCAAGCAATAACGGCAGATGTCTACTGTGCCGAACTCCGAACAATGATAGCAAAACTAGCAGTGAAACAGCCCCGACTCATGATAATCTTCACCATTATTGCTCCATGATAACGCGAGACCTCATATAGTACGAGAAACCGTTTTAACTCTACAGGAACTGCAATTAGAAACCATTCGTCACCCTCCGTATTCACTATTCGCCAGACCTTGCTCCACCGGACCATTTTTTTCGTGTTTCTACGTGATAAAAAGTTTTCTTCTCACGGGGCAGTACAAAATGCTTTCACACAGTTTGTCGAATCTAGATCACCAGAGTTATATCGCAAAGGCATAAATGATCTTCCTATTAGATGGCAGCAATGTATAGATAATAATGGTAATTGTTTTGATTAAATAAATATGTTAAATGAAAAGAAAAACCAATTTCAATTTTTCAGCACTAATCGGCAATTTCATACTTTAACCCTTAGTTAATGAAAATAAATACCTTTAATATGTTTTATGGCAGCCATGAGCCAACTCTTTCAAAATCCAGTGGCGCTTACAACGAAAAGCCGAGGACCTACGGCTTGTTTTGTTTCGATAAAATCAAAAACCATTTATTAATTATATTGTCTTTATTTATTCACAAACCTATCTTAATCTTAATTAAAATACTTAATGACATGCCATGGAATTTTGTATTTAGTCCTAATAATAAAATAATTACTTTATTATATTAATAAATATTTAATAATAAATAGCACAGACTCATAGGTAGTTAATTAAAATAATGATTAACAATAAGTAGTTTTGTGAAATTTGAAAGAAAACTACACGCTACTCTACTTCAGAAACATTTAGTAAATTGACTATGACAATGAGAACACACTCACGTAGGTACTTAATATGTAGTTGTAGTTCTAAATGTAGAAAATATATTTAACCTACTTATGTAATCTCAAGATATTTTAAAGATTATAAAATATACCAAAATTATACTTACATAAATTCAATAATGCGAACATACTTATACCTACAATAATTAATTTCTTTCCCAATTTGATGCTCTATTACAGCCAAGCAAAATTTAATCATTTACTTCAATGGTTTTGCATATTTTATACGAGGAACAATTGTTGTTTAATTGTTACTTGATAAATTGATATTATTTTAAATTTCACCATTAACTTAATTGTACACTAGCGTCAGCAACAACGGCGTGGATAAGCAGAATAAAAATTAAGGTTCTCTGACATTTTTAAAATGAGAAAGAAGTCGGTGAGATAATCGTGACCTCCTTCCTCTTCCTCTATCAACAGAACTGGGAATTTCTTTCGCAGGTAAGTTTTGTAATGACGTTAACCATTTAGTTCACTAAGTTTAGTTCTATAAAACCATGGAATGACAGTGAACCGATCGTATTTGTACGAATTCAGTTGTTGATGGGCTAAAAACTGGTGAAGATGGAATCTACAACTAGGAGACTGATCTCATTTGGCTAGATTTTGATACAGCGATAGCTGGGTGAATATTTGAACATATGCATATCACGCGGCCCTCCCTAAATAATTACTTACTTAGATATAAAGTTAAGTTTTTTTTTTCTTTTACGTATAACATAGTTACAGCACTATATTATACAGATGTACATAATATATTCCTATTGTTATAAACAACTAAGTTATGTTCATAAACGTTCCACAAATCTCATCACCATTCGTGTCCCAATTCCCAAATTTTTACAGTACATGCTCTAAAAGTTCCAAAAATTCTTTAAAGATTGTATTTTTATGAAGTAATTTAGTTAATACACAACATGTTTTACCAAATGGCTAAACTATACACATTAAAGAACACTTTTAGGTAATTTTTCATGACTTTTAAAATTGTCCCAACATTTTTTACTCACTACCATTTGTTCACACAGTCGCAGGGTAATTTTTTCAGCGTACTGTAAATTGCTATATGTAAAAGACCTCGGCAGTCGGGCTAAGTCCCGCGACTCGACTCGTGCGGGTCACACGTCCAAAAGTATTTTGGCGTCAACTCTAGCCTACCTTAATCACCCAGAAATTGTGTTTGGCAAACAAAAATCTCCTTACCGTTCGAGTTTCCCCTGGTAAGTCTAATATTTTTATTCATCATTTTTATTCATTCTAATAGTCGCCATAGGATACTCTTTGGTTTGATTAAGTTCCCAATTTTTTAAGTTCTACAAAGAACGTATAATGTTAAAAAGTGTCCAAATATCTAATTACCATTTATATACTTAATGAATGAAGAATGACGACCTCTGTGGCTCAGTGGTGAGCGCGCTGGCGCTTAAGCCGGAGGTTGCGGGTTCAAATCCCGCCAGGGAACAAAAATATTTTCTGTGTTCCTGGGTCATGTATGTGTATTAAATATGTGTATTATATAATAGAAATCTTAAATATATGTATGGTATAAAAGTATTAAATATATTTCCGTTGTCTGGTACCCGTAACACAAGTTCTTCGAGAACTTACCACAGGACCAGATTGACATGGTGTGAAAGCGTCCATAGATATTATTATTATTATACTTTTTTTGATTTTGATTTTCTCGGTTTTCACCGGCAAACTAGTATGTACGGGCCAAAGCCAAGTACATATACCAGGTAAGTCCTTTAAAATTTTAATGTTTTAATTGTGAGTATGTATGGAAGATGTGTTAGTAGAAGGATGTCGTATTGTATGATGAGGTTGTGATATGTGTGATGTATGCATATATGAATTTGATTGTGTTTGTCGTGTCTCTAGAGTTGTAAGTTCACCGTCTGTTTGCATAAACTTTCTCACTATACGACAAGTGTTTAAGATTACCGCCTTTTGCATTAAATAAATTAAGTTGTGGGGTAGTTGGAGAGTATCAAGGGATTTAAATAACTGAATTGGGATTACACCTGTAGTAGATAATACTATTGGTACTATTGTTACCTTTTGCAGGTTCCAGAGGCGGGCTATTTCGTCTTTAAGTTCAATATATTTTGTTAATTTCTCAGCTATTGTAGTTTGTAAATTGTGAGTATTGGGTATGGCTATGTCGATAAGATATGCAGTTTTGTTTATTTTATCTACTAGTGTAATATCTGGTCTGTTGTAGTGCGTCGTTCTGTCAGTTAGTATAGTTCGGTCGAAATAGAGTTTGGTAGCTGCGTTATCAAGTATATTTTGAGGTTTATATTTGTAATATGGTTCTAGGTCAGTAATAAAGTGTCGTTGTTTAGCTATTCTCTGATGGATTATGCTTGCAACTTGGTCATGTCGATGTTTGTAGTCGGTCTGTACAATTGCTCTACATGCTCCTGTAATGTGTTGAATGGTTTCCGGGCAACTATGGCATTTTCTGCAGCTGTCTGTCGTGAGTGTTTTAGTAATGTATCGCTGGTAGTTTCTAGTTTCTATTGTTTGGTCTTGTATTGCAATCATGAATCCTTCAGTCTCCGGGAAGAGATCCCCACGACTCAGCCACGCGTTCGACGCTTCCTTGTCGACATTAGTCTGGCATAAGTCGTGTAGATGTCTTCCATGGAGAGCTTTTTTATTATTATTATTATTATTATTATTATATAATTACCATTTTTCCCGTTTGTATTATGTCGAAAGGTAATGAGCAATTGAAAATGGTAATTAGAACTAATATAAGCTGGCCTCTTAATATATTGAAACTCCCTACTCCGCCAGGCCAGCCTAAGTTCGAATTGTTACTACCAACGCGTGGTAGATTTTGTTGTACGTTCGGTGGGAACTGGCGCTTTCGCTGAAAATAAACCTACAAACTGACTACCCGTCTACCACAAACTATTTTTTTTCAGAGTAAACATGCCTCGGAACAAACAGCAATCGAAAGAAGCAAACATTGGCTAAATCCAAAATCGCACGCCGGTATCGATACGTTAAAATCAAAGCTAACCCTATTTTATACGCTCCTGAAACTGAAAAAGAAAAAGAACAGCAATACAAAAAACGAAGAGAACAGAAAAAACTTTTGTCACTTGTAAAATTGATTTTATTTAGATAACAGTTATTTATTTTTGTTATTGTTTAATAATTTGTAATATAATAAATTTGGATAATTATTATTGTTTTTGTTTTCTGTTTATTTTGTTGTTATTTTCCTTAATTCTTTAAATTAAATCAAGGTCGATATTATCCAAAGTTTAGAAACAGCAAACTTTTTGTATTTTTCTGGTTACCATTGCCATGTTATGATATTGTAGATCTACTTAATACTGAATTATTTTACGATTTAGTACAGCCGCCGGCACAGACTACCCGAAACTGTAAAATTTTCTCAATCAACTTTGAACCTGTGCTGGAGTCTTTTCATGAGCAATTTCCGGTCATGAAAGTGAGACTCATAAATATTTTTTAAGGGTTTTGTATAAGATCACATCGAGCTTAAGAACTTATAGAGGTCTAAGTTCTATTTGCACTTGAGTTTTGAACAAGGGTTTTAGTTGATTTTATTTGAATTACTAGACAATTATTGTTATTGTTTTTAGGAAAACCGGTAGATTTTTTTATTCAAACACATCGCAAAGTTTGGTGTCATTTATTGTCACCTTAATTATGTATAAATATGTGATTCAAGTATATCATTAATTTTATTTCTAATTACCAATCACGAAACAAAATTATCATTTCTAAATGCTAATTACCGTGTGTTTCAAATCTCATCACCGTTGGACGAAAATTTTCAGTTTTAGATTCAGACCTATATAGCAGTTCAAACACTGTGCGTTTCATATTTTATTTCGTTTAATTACACTATAAACTTAAGGTTAAATCCATAAAAGTTAAAATAAGAAGCAATATTTGAACTTAATTTATGAATCCTGAATATGTCTATATTCAAATATTCACCCAGCTACACACCCCGGCCCTGGTTAGGACCAAATAATTGAGTAGTTCTTACATAAAATAAGTCTTTCAAAAAAGTTTTAGCTTGACTATAAATAGACACTTTCTTAGAATATAAACAACATTATTTTTTGTATACCTTAAACTCGGAACACCCCAATTAGATTTTGGTATATATATATATATATAGCGGGACAGTTTATTAGCATATAGCATACTATTATTATTATTATTTAAGGGTGGGGACACCAGCAAGGCCAGACGGGTGATCAGTCCTCATTAACGGGACCATTTCACCCAAATATAGCATACTAGCAGCGACCCCGGTTTCACCCGTGTACTTCCCATTTCCGTGGGAGAACAGTGATAAATTGTAGTCTATATGCTATTCTGATTTATAAGCTATATTACTGTAATGTTTCATGAAAATCAATTAAGTAGTTTTTGCGTGAAAGAGTAACAAACATACATCCATACATTCTTACCAACTCTCGCGTTTATAATATTAGTAGGATTATTGCGGTCCCATTTCTTCACTTGTGTCTTTTTTATTTTGTTAAAAGCCTATTTTGATATTTTGATTGTTAGTTAATTTTTCTTTCGTACACTGTGACGTATTTTAAGTGTCTCCAAAGATAAAATCCAATTAAAAGCTTAACAAATAATACAAAGGATTGTGCTATTGCTTTTCAGCAAACTACTTACGGCATTAAGGTGTACAAAAAATTAATTTGTATAGATAGACAAAGACATACATGTATATTCCAATATAATAAAATTTTACATTGCATAATTTACAGCACAACATTTATAAACATTTAATTTGTAATAATTAACCAGAATATAATATTTCAGTATAATAAGGATGTAACTAATTATTTTATTTATTTATCAGTACCTAACATTATTATATTGTGACGGTCGGATATCTGTTTCATTTTTATTTACAAATCAAAAAATATGCATGGTATTGCAGAATATATATTTTCTGAATCATGAAAATTCTTGGTCACAAATAAAAAAACATATCGTTATCATTCATTCATTCAACAACCTAAACAAGTCCACGGCTGGGCGTGGGCCTCCCCCAAGGACCTCCCCAACGCCCGGTCCTGCGCCGCCCGCATCCAGCCGATACCTGCGACCTTTACCTACCAGATCGTCGGTTTACGACGATCATTTATAGTAATCAAATACATAAATTACACTCATAAATATAATTACGATCTACACATAAACAGTAAAAATACAAATAGAGCGGAGAAGCGTAAGCGACCGTAGACTTACTTCATCTGTAAGAATAAATCGTACAAAAATCAGATGCCAATTCTGAAACAATCACTGAAATTCAATCAAAGTTACCCAAAACCATAAACATATAATATACAGTATATTCTAAGTCTATGCACTACCTTTTCTAATTCGTTGCCAAGACAGTTTTTTTTTTAAATTATTACATTTTAGTAGAATTTAGAAAATTGACGTTTTAGCTACAACCACTTCGCTAAGCCGTAGTCATTCAACAAAATATTATACCTAATGCTATTTTAGGATAATTATTTAAGTTGGCATCACTCATAGGGACGCTCCACGGTTGTCAGCAGTGTGAGCGACAAAAACAAACACAAGTGAAAAGAACAATGGGACAATTCCACACCAAACAAGTTTGCAGCAACAATAGCCATTTCCACCTCAATTTCTCGAGATGGTCTCGCAATCCTAAGCAATTGGAATGAATAAATATTGTACACTCACACACACAGCACCTACAAATGCAACATTCAAGCGTAGCATCAACTGTCGTGCTTATTCTACGTAAAGCTCGAAGCGCGCGCGTCCCACTCGGCTAGACTTGTCGTAGATGATGTCCCTGGTCCAGATGCGGCATTCCACGTTGATCACCACACCACCTGGAGATATTGGAGAATATCATAATCTGACCCCACACATCCAGCTGTTTAACACAGGTCTCTAAAGCAGGACGTAGAAGTTATACCACCAGCGCGTTATCCATTGCGGATAGAGATCTTTACACGCGTCACATGTTTTTATTTTCGTATTAATAAGTACTCTGGTTCTACGTTAAATCGTGATACTAATATAAATTGACAATTGAAAACATCAGCATTCAGCGTGTCAGTCTTAAGGTTACACAAGTCGCTAATCTTTCCATACAAACGCAGAACAGTAATTACTACAATGTTTGACGTTGACCATGAAAAACTAAGTATAATATAAATTGATCTCGTCGTTATCTATGTGTGTATGTACCCAAAATCGTAAAAAATATACATTTAAAAAATACAAGCTTCTAAACTTTCGTATTTCAACACTGATTTTAGCCCAACTTTGGGCATAAATAAATAGTATGCCGAGCACGAAAGCTCAAAAATAAAGCCCGTACAGATATAGTTTAGTTATTCAAAAGATGAAATAAATTTATTTTGAAAAGATACACTTATTAGCTTTACTATAATAGCTGTTTTACTGAAAGGACATTTTCGGAATGAATCATTGTGCATTTCATTCTAGCACGCATGTTCGCGCACCATGTCAGGTGAGATAGAAATCATTTTTTTAAAGTTCGCGCCATCGACTAGTTCAACCTTAAGAATCAGATCCGATGAAAGGCAGTAGAGGGGAGACAGATAGAAGCGTGGAACTACTGCCTACACTCGAGACTCGGGGTCGCCCAACTTGTCACTGACGAGCTGTTATCATTTCTTGACCTAAGACCTAAGGGTGATCTCAGATCAAGATGATAACTAACTACTACAAATATAACCAAACTAAATCTTACGGTGGGGATTCTCGAAGAAGACTGCAATAAGAGGTCCAGGAGTGAGGTCGGGGAGGTTGCGTGTATTCCGGGGGATCCTGTCGGCGGTGTGCAGCCTGTTGGTGGGGAAGCCGGGGGGAACGTTCGCGGGGATATATTGGATGGGCCCCACGTTCTCCTCGTCAGAACTGAACTCGCCGTTGCAAGACACCCAGATGTAGTCTCCGTAACGATGCGCTGGGTGTTGTTGCTAAAAGAGAAAAGTTAAATAATCAATTTCCCAAAAATAACAATTCTGAATAAACTTGAAAAGTGCTGATTACTAAATGATAGTGTTGCCTTCTTTGAGGCATAAGAGGGTAGCAAAACCTATCGACCAAAATACTGGTGAAGTAGACCTCAGAACAAATGTTGTTTAGGCCCGAGTAGCAGCACTCAATATATTTCTACCCAATCCTAGTTATACATTACCATCGCAATCTTGATGTTGTTCGGCATGTCTGGGGGTATGGCCATGGAGACGGACGAGTTGTATGGCTCTGGGACCCAGTAGTGGATCTACAAAAAGAAAAAAAAGATTTAAAATTACAATAAACAACTGATCGAAAGGAAAAACAATATCCCTTTCGGATGTCTCTGTCAGTTAAAAGTTTGTACTTACGACTTATACAAGTGCGTATTAAAGATATATAGAGCTAGAGGCTTTATAAATGGCAGAAATCGTATAAGAGACGTTTCTGAGCATCAGCCCGGAAGAGAAAACTGTGGAACATCATAGAATCATTATCATTAGGTACTAAAATCGATATAGCATTTTTCAGTACTGGATGACCTATTGAATTTTTTTGCTAACTCTAAATCAGTCTTAAACACATTGACCTATCTGTAGCAAACCTTTTGCCATACTTACATTATTAAGTCTCAGAAAAACACAGGGTTTTCCTACTCCGTATCCATAGAAGTTGTCAGCGTTGCAGGGGGCCCACATGTTCAGGGCCCGCTCGCAGTTCGGGGCAGGCATGCGCTGGTCGTGCCGGTGGGTGGAGCAAGGTGCTCTCGGGGGATCTTCCGGCACTGTTGTCTCGTACTCTGGAACAATTTTACAAATGAAAATGTGTTCCACAATTTTGTTTTCACTTCTCATTCATCTTTAATATTTTTTAAGAAATGAGAATGGTTAATGAACCAAGTCGCTTTTATAAGTTTGGTTGTGGAAGTCCGGAATCAGTGATTTTATCATCAGGGATCAGTTTACCCTCCCCATCATGGTTCATGCCTTGACGTGGCGGTGGGACTCCGTAGCCTAGGGTGAGCCCAGCACCTTGGGCAAAGATAATTGAGCCGAGGGGGCTCTTTGTACCCCTCTTATAAGAAGAGGGGACAGAAGAGCAGGGAGCGGGGGGCGAGGACGGGAACCTCGTCCCATTGTACTGTCCCGACGTTGGGAGGGGTTGTTCTGTGGTGCGGGACAAGCCCTCTGTGGAGGTGGCGTCGGTCCCTTGGGGTACTGACTAGCCGTCGAGGTGCCCTGTTTGCTCATTAGATCCGGGGCACCTCACCAAAGTCGGCATTGGTGGCACTCGCCGGGTTTTGGTGGGTAGAGCTGCGTACACTGCCACACACACACACACACACACACACACACCAGCTTTCGGGCGCAATGAGTCCCACATATCCACGTGCGGAGACCCACTCCTCAGTGGGGTGCCTCAGAGCATTTCCCGGCGTTAAAGAAAACAAAAAGGGATCAGTTTACCCTAATCCGTAGTCTGGGCTCTCCCAGTCTAGAATTTTATTTGCATAATATACATACATAATATACAGAACAATGCAGAATTTAGATTGGTTTGTGTGGTCAGTGAAACAGGTAAACAATGGTATAACCAGATGATTACCATATAGGAAGTCGCTGATGCGTTTGTACCAGATGTGCCAGCTGCCAGGGTCGCTGGCTTTGAAGTGGATCAGCGGCTCCTCGTAGTTGTACTCGCCGGAGCGAGGCCAAACTTCCAGCTCTGGAACAGAACATGGACTTTAAGTACTGACGTAGGCCCACCTCCTCAAGGCTGTATCTATTCTTAGTAATCAAACGATACTAATATAAAGTTGCAATTGTCATCATCATCACATAAATGTATTAGTTTTGTACTTACATGGATCCTTATGCCACTCTGAATTTACTTTGATGTAGATTTTTCGATTCAGTTGTCTAAGCTAACAAAGTCATGAGCTACAGGCAGTAATGCATTTATTATAAACTTTCTTAAATTCAAAATCAGTAGAATGGAAAATTAAAGAAAAAGTTCTTACCAACATATCTGTAGGGCAGGAGAAGACCAAGCAGCAGACCAACAATACCGCCTGGAAAAGAAAAATACAAATGTTTAATTATGATTTAAGATAAATAAACCATATAACCTTTTAATGGTTTATTTAAGATAAATAAACCATTAAAAGGGCGGCAAATACTTCATGCCTATAATTAGACAGAATAATAAAAAACCAACACGGGATTTTTTTTAAAAAAGGAATGAAGGAAAAAAGGGAAAAGGGGTCTTAAGGTTGAACAAGTCGACGGCACAAACTCCAACAAAAGTAATACCATCTCACCTGACATAGTGCGCGAATATGTGTGCTAGAATGAAATGCACAATGATTCATTCCGAAAATGTCCTTTTAGCAAAAAATTATTAAATGTATCTTTTTAAAATAAATTTATTTCAACATTTGAATAACTAAACTATGTCTGTACGGGCTTTATTTTTAAGCTTTCGTGCTCCGTATACTATTCATTTTCTCCCAAAGTTGGGCTAATATCAGTGTTAAAATATGAAAGTTTAGAAGCTTGTATTTTTTAAATGTATATTTTTTTACGATTTTGGGTACATACAGACATAGATAATGGCGTATATATATTATCCTAAATATATAATAAATATATAATATAGGATAATTTATATTATCCTTAGTTTTTGATGGTCAACGTCAAACATTATAGTAATTACTGTTCTGCGTTTGTATGGAAAGATGAGCCACTTGTGTAACCTTAACTTTTTATTGAGGTACGTAATACCTTAACATTTTTTTTACATCATTTCAGATAATACGTACGTGTATTTTTTGTGTCAAATAAAGCTTAAAAATCTTTCTTTCTTTCTTTAATAGTGATAATGGCGCCCAGTCTGTTAAATCTACGTCCATCCATTTTTTTAAGAGGAGGCAAACGGACTGTCGTTTCACCTGGGTAAGTGATAAGCGACATCCACACCCGCTACATCATTAGCAGGTACGTTGCCGGCCTTTCAATTATGAGTATGATTTTTTCTTAAAGGTCGTATCGGTTCGGAAATACCGTAGGCAGCTGGTTCCATATATTTGTAGGGCAGGAAATGCCATAATAATGCAGCTGTTGTGGATTTCCGGACATTCTGCTGTACATTAGTCTGAACAATTCCTCAGAACACTCCCCGTGGTAGATGCGGTAGAAGATGCAGAGTGACCCGACATCTCTACGCAGCGCCAAGGAATCAAGTCGATCGGAAAGACCCTTTTCAACGACGATTCAAGCTACCCGGCGTTGAAAATGGAAGGAGCTGATATTGGGGCGCTCCAGCCCAGAGGTGGGAGCAGTATTCCATGTGAGGCCGGATCTGCGCCTTATATAACTAACTGTAGGCGGTGGAAAGCCATGAAATACTGCTTCGCCCTACTGAGCATATCGAGTTTCTTAGAGGCAAGGCTCAAATTTGTAGTGCCTTCAAATTGTAGAGGAACGACGAAGGGTGATTTTTTGCGGTAAACGCGCAAACTTGTGCCTTGTTGGGGTTAAGTTGTTTTTTTTATGTCATCAGTGGGTAAACGAGCCCAAACACATCCGCACAACCAAGGCCACGCAGATGCTCCGCCCTCCTTTTACCTATACCCCCCAATGGGCCGCCGGAAACTCACGAACACCACGAAACGAGACAGCATAGCTGTCACCTGACACCGGTGTTATGTGAGCGAGAGGTACCAATCACCCCGGTCGTGCTGGCCCAGTTCGGCTGCAATGCAGCATGGCACTACCTCTTACAAAAAATCGTACTAGGTTAAGTCGCCCCCGAGACTCTGGCTAACAGATACTCGATTTCAGACACAAGTTTGTTCAATCCATGGAGATAATATTACACTATAATATTATGTGTAACTCAAAAAATACAGGAAGATCTGCGGTTCATGCATTTTATCATAAGTATAACGAAACCATTAACTAGCGGTCGCGCAGGTCGAGACGTCAATAACATACAGCTAGACGGAAGTACTTGATACTGACGTCCTTTATCCTCGTCAGTTGTCCAACAATCCTATTAACACAATCCTAATTTCTGAAAGCATGATTGTACTTATTGAAGCCTGACAAACGCTGTAATGAGCTTACTGTACTCCTGTCAGGAAGGGAAAAACAAAGAATTGCGATATCCTTCTCCATGCGTACATATAATAAAGAATGGTTGGCACTATATTTTCGTCAGGCTCTTATAAGAAGAGGAGACAAAAGAACAGGGGGACAAGGGGCGAGGATGTGAATCTCACTAGTTTAATTCTGTGGTGCGAGACAACCTCTCTGTGGAGGTGGCATCGGTCCCTTGAGGTACTAACTAGCCGTCGAGATGCATTGTTTGCTTAACAGATCCGGGGCACCTCATTAAAGGCGGAATTGGTCGCACTCGCCGGGTTTTAGGGGGTAAAGCTGGATGCAGCTTTACCTTACCATCTTTCGTGTGCAGCAAATCCCACATACCCGCCTGGGGGGACCCACTCCCCGCGGGTTGCCTTAGAGCATTTCCCGGCGTTAAAGAAAAAAAAAAGGATCAATCTAAGTCCGGACGAGGATACAAAAAAAATATTCCTACATTTACTTATAACCCATAAACTTTTTATAAAGTTGATATTGTACTTATAACATATGGCTTATTACTTAAAAGTCGATTGTAAAAAAAAAGTAAATGAAGTATTATACCTAGGTAACACTGAAAATGTTTAGAAAATGAAAAAACGGCTTAATGTAGAAAGTTGCCAATACTTTTATTGTTTTTCGAAGTAATCTCCGTTTCTTTCTACACATCATCGCATTCGATGGAACCACTGAGAAAAGCAGTGGGCCCATTCTTCCTTAGGAGTCTCTCCTATGGCATTTTCGTACGCTTTCACCGCATCTTCAGGGCTCGTAAAGCGAATACCTCCAATTTTATCTTTAGTTCTTGGGAATAAATGAAAGTCGCAGGGCGCCAGGTCAGGACTGTAAGGCGGATGACTCATTATCTCGACACCTGCCATAGTCAAATATTCAACAGTCCGTTTTGCGGAGTGCGCTGAAGCATTGTCGTGGTGAAGGAGGATCCTGCTTCGAGGGCGCTGCTGTCGAATTTTTTCCAAGACAACAGACAAACAGCGATTGACATACCAGTCTGCAGTAACTGTCCTTCCATCTTCTAGCACAACTGTCACGAACTGACCTTTCCGACCAAAGAATGAGGCAATCATCTTTTTTCCTTGACTTCTTCCTTTCTTTACCTTAGTTGGCCGATCCTCGAAAAGAAACACCCACTGAGCTGATTGTCTTTTGGTTTCGGGTTCGTAGCAATTTATCCAGCTTTCATCACCTGTGATGATGTCAAATACAGCATTTGAGTTACCGCCGTTGAACTTATCTAACATTTGGCGACACCAGTCCATGCGGAGGCGTTTCTGGTCGTCGGTTAAAGTATGGGGAATCCATCTGTTACAAAGCTTCCTGACGCCTAAATGTTCGTGTAATATTTTTTTAACTTGACTCATACCAATGCCTAGGCTTGCCCGTATCTGCTGATAGGTCACTCTCTTATCTTCCTGTATCATGCGTCGCACAGCACTGATGTTATCTTCAGTAGTCGCTGTTAAAGGACGTCCCTCACGCGGATCATCACTGAGATTGCTACGTCCACGCTTAAACTCGTTAAACCAATTGTAAATAGTGGCACGAGATGGGGCTTCATTAAAAAATGCTAATCGCAGCCGATCATAGCTTTGTTGTTGAGTAAGCCCACAATGAAAGTCATAATAAATCATTGACCGAAAATTTTCTCGCGTTATGTTCATTTTCACGTGTAACAAGAGTTTTAGATTTGCCAATTCACAAAAACAAATGACAAATGAATGCAATATACTACATTAGGATACCAAAGAGTTCTAAAATTGAAATTCAAAAAAAGTTTTCATTTTCAATGTTTCTAACTGGCCAGTTCTAAACATTTTCAGTGTTACCCACGTATAAATAAAGTAAGTATTAAGAATGAAACTGTATTTGTTAAAAAAAATCTAATTCTAATCTTAGTAGTCCAGTTAAGTCTAGTATAAATAGATCACCAAGTGTTCATACCAGTTCATTCAATACCAGTGTTCATAAAATAATAATATAGTGAAAAAATTGAAAAAAACCACATGAGCTTAAATTTTTTAGTTCTTCATTTATCTAATTTGAGAGAACTTATCAAAACACATTACATTTCTCACAGATATTAAACAACTTAACTGCATAAAAATCGTCGGTATCTTTGAACAATCCATTGCCTCAGTTGTAAATTCTTCAATTAATTACTCTGTTAAAAAGCACATGCGACTTAGTTCTAGCCGGCAACATTAGAACTTAAAACTACAACATTTAAAGTGCTTTAAAATATTAAAAAAATATATGTACATACAATGAACGAAAAAACTTATGTATTGAACAAAATATAACTTTCTAATTTGAAATACAGATATTATGAAGGAAATATGTAGAGCAAATGAGGTCTGCATTAAAGTTTAATTGAAAAAAGTATGTTTACACAAAAAAAATGGTGGATAAAGCAATAGATTACTTGCAAAATATACAAGTCTGTTTATCTAATAAGCAATTTAGTTTTTTTTATGTTAGTTGGATAGGCAAACGAGCAGACGTGCCACCTGATTGTAAGTGGTTAAAGTCGCCCATGAATATAAACTAGTTTAGCTGGAACTCGCACACGCAACTTATTATGTGTTTTCTTGAGACATAAGATGCCAGCAATTACACTGCCTGTCCTTTCCTTCTCTCCGAAACACAGCAAAGCTGTTTCACGGGAGAAACAAGCAAGATGGTGGTACCCATGCAGCCGGGAGCGCGGCACAGCGCTTCCCTCCCATCGGTAAAATTGTGTTTTTTAAATGTTTATTTTTATTCATAAAAAATAGTTGAGTAAAAAATATATATAAAAACATATAGTTACAGATAAATAACAAGCCAAATCATAACATTAATAAAATGACCACGTAACTTACCGATCACGAGCAGGACGACTAGAACGATCACAATAATTTTCACGGTCCTCTTTTCCAGGCCCATCTTGTATGGTGATGGAAAGGAGTACTAGCGGACTATTGGACTTGTGGGCTACTAGACTGACGTACTAGAGGACTGGTGGACTGGGGGACCGGGAGTGCGTGTGGGTCCAGAGTCAGACACCGAATGGTCTGGGGTGCGGGAAGTGAAGCTCACGACGCTGTACATTGAAGGTTTCGTTGAACTTGGATATATTCCCAATTTTACATATTTGTATTATAATCATGATTTTTCATCTAAATCTGAGTAAATTAATTTGATTAGTTTCGTTAAATTAGACCAACGTTCTTATGAAACTTTTTTGGCTATAAACCCCTTAGCCATAAGCAACTTATTTTTATATATTAAATTCGTTAAAAAATTGTAATTTGATTTTGTCATCAAATCCGATTTGATTATCAATCATGCCCATATGGGCACTTTTAAAACGTCGAAAAGTTGCAGGTTGGTCAGTCGGGGTGGTCGTGTCCATGGAGAAGGACCGGTAAGAAACTCCATGGTTAATCTTTTCAAATTATTGTTATTACAATATTATGTTACAGCGTTAGTACTTAGTATTATGGGGGGAGTAGCCCAACAATAGGTCGTTACTTACCTACTATACAAAAAATGTAAAACAAGATAAATATAAAAAAGTGCGTGCGAACAAAGTACACGATATTATGTCAGAAGTGAAACTTATTTGGCAAACTATTTTTTAAATCTCGTTTATATTTATACTAATCTAAAGCTTTAAATGTCCGATACTTGTGATGCGACGTTCGCTCTATCTCACTCTATATGATATTAAATTATAATAATTAGCAATTATCTCGCGATGATTCTATTAACTATCTATCTCACTCTGTCTCTCGATGTTTCTCACTCCCCTTGCTCCCTACTCTCACTCCATGGCTATGTGCTTCGTGCTACGTTCGCCCTTTCTCACTCTCTCTCAATCGGTCTCAATCACTCTCTCCCTCTTCACTGCCCTCTTCTTGGACAAAAACGTTGCACTTTTTCGTGAAGTTTCATCCGTAAGGGTGAAAAATCCGAAAAAATTTTACCCTTTATTTACCCTTTACTTTCGTTAATATTTAATCCTCCAGCAGTGGATCGGACAATGGTCATGATACATAAACCGTCGATGTATATCGAGCAGGGATGAGGGACAGAGCTACGACCAGCTACGACAGACGCACGGCGCCGCGACGCGCTGGCGCCGCCCGGGTACGTTCACACCAACCCACCGACGATATCAACAAAGAGAAATTAAGAGATACAACAAAAATATTTGAAGTTTTTTTTTCGTATTGATAGAATTTTTTTGGATGATAATATGACAAAAATGAGGTAAACATGAATAAACGCTAATGCCAGTTCTTCTACAATAATCAATGTCATGTGTAGGGGGAAGGAGTCAGCGGTTTTCATCGATTTTCACACAAACTTTCATGGCAGAAAAATAAATAAAATATTAGTGTTTTAATTGAATTAGGATTTTTCTACTAAATAATATAGTTTAATGTATCTTCGAGTCTGACACTCAATGACTGATCGCTGGTCTTTTTTTGGAATCAATGATTACAAAGTGTAAGAACTTGCGAAGTCGCTCTGTTGTGTAACAAATATCATAACCGACCATTAAAGAAGCTTCCAAAGAAGTATTTCCAGTTAGATGATAGGTCTCATTTCTTTTATCGGGCAAATCGTTTTCGAAGTTGGTATCACGTTTGTGTTTTTAATCAATGTTCAAACTAGTTTGAACAAGCTCAGGAGTTATTTTTTTAAATTAAAACATAAATCTTAATCGAAACCACCCTCTAACCCACCCCCCCCTCCCCCTCCCTACCGTACCAGCGATAAAAACAAGCGCCTTGAATAAAACGACGTATTCAAGAAAACGTGTCTTCTTTAGTCTGATTGTCGCCTGCGTCTTTGTGATTTTATAATATGCTAGCTATTGCCCGCTGCTTCACCCGCGTTAGATTTACAGATGAATAACATTGTCAGTTAGTGATAACGTAGCTGAAAGATTTATTTTTACACCTTCAACATCCAAACTGACAAACATTGCTGTTTTATTATATTAGATAATAATTAATCAATCGTTTTCTATTCTATCAACTAAATATTTCACGACTCCCAAAGAAAGGGTTTTTTCAGCTATATCTGGTGATTGGCCCACTTCATGTCATATTTCATACCATGTGAACAAAATAAAGACCAAACCGAAGCTTTTCCGGATCTTCATATATATTTTTTTATCTATGGACGCTTTTATACCACGTCAATCTGGTCCCGTGGTAAGTTCTCGCAGAACTTGTGTGTATATTTAAGATTTTTATTTTTTAATATCTAATACACATATTTAATACACATCCATGACCCAGGAACACAGAAAACTTTTTTGTTCCCTGGCGGGATTCGAACCCGCAACCTTCGGCTTGAGCGGCAACGCGCTAACCACTGAGCCACAGAGGTCGTCATAATTATCTAATTAGACTGTTTATAATTTTCCTTCAACTTTAGCCTTCAGTGTTCTATAGCGATTTTCTTTTCAGACGCATGTTTATATGTTTACGGTGACAGGAATAGGGAGAGAATGTTCATATTTGAATAAAAGGGTTGTCGATAAACTAATATTATGAAGGGTTAGTTATTGTAGAACATTTGTGCAAAGCCACTTGCAGTGATCCCAATTTAGTAAAAGATAGCTTGTACCGCCGTCTTCTGTTACAATTTACAATTACAATTAAATACTGTAATTGTAAAGAACCAGCCTCGTGGTAAGTGGTCAACGTAGCTATAAAACTAGGTAACTAGCCTGATATTAGCCTTTAATTGGCCAAGCCCAGGCCACGTACACTCCTAGCCTGATGACGTAACAACATAGGTCATGTTGCAATTACGGGAAAAGGGGAATGATGCGCTGTGTATCGCGCGCCCCTCATTATAAAATATCAAATCAACTCAAATCATTTTTTTTATTCAAAATAGAAACAATAGTATATTTTGAACGTCAATTGTACCACCAGTTCCAAGACGAGCCAACTGAAAAGAACCGGCGAAACAAACTCAGTGGAATTTTAAATATGTATGTTCTTATCCTGAAATGCCCGGGAGAAACGTCTTATTCCCAAGATGCGGTCTGTTCCATAATAGCCATGCAAGTTATGTGAAACATAGTTTTCTCAGACAACTTTGTTATGTTTCACAAGTCCCGTACACGTTCCGTGTAGTCTACGCTCGAACCGGTTGCTTGGGCCAGCTCCGTGACCGGTGACAACTCGTATGTTCATGGGTGCCGTTGATCAATTATCGTGAGATGATTCGTGTAGAAGTTTATCTCTCCAACTGTCAACAAACAAGATGTCTGGCGGACTATAACTGGAAACGTTAGAGTTTCTGTCCTACCAGTAAATTTAATCAAAGTTCAGATGAGGCAGGTATTGGCATTTATGTTCGGGGGTGAATATGGGGCAGGGGTCTGCACGGCGACGGCGTGGCGCCACCGGGAGGGGTGAGGGATTGGCAAATGTTTTCGCAACAATCTGCGAGTCTGCGCTCTGGAGGGTGAAGCACTGGGTTAGGTTGGCGCGTTTCGACGACTCGTTACGGCGTAGTTTCAACATGATAATATTTATTGAACAAAACTTAACCCCAGAACTTATTTTCATAATCCGAGACAAGCGCGTAAGACACTACACATCATACAAATGCTATAGTTAGAAACTTAAGAAATTATTTTTCTTCTGCTGTTGTGAAAATGTCAACTGATATTTCGGTCAGGGTTAGGCACAGAAAAACAATTATTTGGTGTTCTGTGGGGCTAGGGTTACCGACTTTTCAGTCGAACAATAAGATCCTGAATATCAAGTATACGCTCCAGCTATAGACAAATATAAATTAGGCCACTCGCTACAGCGATGAAATATATAAAATGTCGCTGTCGCTGGCCAACGGTGGCTGTGGTCGGAGGGTGACGGTCGGTGGCCCGTTTGTGCCGAGCCTTGGTTTATTTTTTTAAATTTATAAAAAAAATATGTTATTATAAAAAAAAAGCGTGGGATGCTTTGTACTACATTTTATACTAACTTCACTCTTAGAAATGGCTACCGATGAAATAATTATAACAATAAAATATATCGAACACCTCATCATGATCATCAGCCTCCGTCCGTCCACTGCTGCACATAGGCCTCCTTCGCTCACCAAGGCGCCCGATCCCTCGCCACTCGCAACCGTCCGAGCACCTCAAGCTTTATTATTATTATATACATAATTTTACAATATTAAATTTTTTTGTTGATCTTTTATTAAAAAACCTTTTCTAATTTTTAGTTCGGTTTGCTATTAAAGCGTGTTTGTTAGTTTAATAAACTATAATTAATTTTTATAGCCTTTCTCACTCAATGATGATGTAGTATTTTACTAGTTACATATTTTTTATAGGATCAGAAGTTTCGAAGTTTACTTACCTAAGCTTACAAACATCTCATCACGTATTAATAATTATATTAGTATATTATATCACTTGTTATCATTTAAAGATTACAAAGAAACTAAAACTAAAAAACCTTAAAAAATATAATATAATAACTTAATTATATTAATAAAAAGGAGTCCCTTTAGGCCCCGAAGATACTGGCAGCGTTCCCCTGTGATGATAATATATATTAGTATATTAGAAAATCAAAAGTGAGCCGAATGGGCTCACACTAATCCGATGAAGCATTAGGGCCTTCGGGCCATTAGCATAGATCCCTCCGAAAAAAAAAAAAGTATATTAGATGTGATAATAAGTAATATGATAGTTTCTATCGTGCTCTGCCTGTGAGCAGGAGTTGATAATAATTGACAAGGTTATATATTATATTATCTCGAGGAAGGACATAATTAATATAGGTATATCTGATGGTAATAATTAAACTTTAGTGTTTCGAAAACAAGGGCAAAATGGACAGTGCAATTGTTAGTACCGCGATATCTCACGTCTCTGGAGAGACAGCATATGAATGAGTTGCCTTTTTTTTCTTTAACGCCGGGAAATGTTTTGAGGCATCCCGCGGGGGAGTGGATCTCCCCACGCAGGTATGTGGGACTCGCTGCGCCCGAAAGGTGGTAAGTGGATGCACTAAAACCCAGCGAGTACCACCAATGCCACCTTTGGTGAGGTGCCCCGGATCTGTTGCACAAACAGGGCATCGACGGCTCGTCAGTCCCCCAAGGGACCAACGCCACCTCCACAGAGGGGTTGTCCCGCACTACAGAACAACCCATCCCAACATCGGTACAGTACAATGGGGTGAGGTTCCCGTCCTCGTCACTTGCCCCCTACTCTTTAGTCCCCTCTTCTTATAAGAGGGGAACAAAGAGCCCCGTCGGCTAAATTAGCTTCGCTTAAGGTGCTAGGCTCACCCTAGACTACTGAGCCCCACCGCCACGTCGAGGCCTGAACCATGGTGGGGTGAGTGAGTCGCCTGGGCTAATCCTTGAACTAAAGTGAACTTGTTTATGTTCATGGGCGACGCTGACCACATATCGCGAGGTGGCTCGTCTGCTGTCCAAATCAAATGTAATAACCTTGTTGGTTTTAGACCTAATCTCGTGGTAATGGTTTAATATATCGTATAGACCTCATGGTTCATCACAGGCTACTTGGACGATCGACGACGGTCATAATGTTTTGAGGTATTACGAAAATGTCCCAAAATGCCTAACGTATGGTATTGACGTGACCCCCGAGCCCCGACATATTATACCCGTCACCTATGAGATAATATGGAATCCTTTATATTGTGTATTAGCGACATCTAGGGGGAGTCCTGGAATCTACATTACGACTGGAGTGACATCTGGTTGGTTTGGGCAACGTCATCATAATATGAATTATGAAGTACAGCTCTACTAGTTTCTATAGATACATATTATATTATATATTTTACCTTTTATCTGTGATCCATGCTTTTATAACTTTTTGATTGACAAAAATAGTTGTTTATTTAGTCACGACTGAGAAATTGTAATAGGTAGTAGTGGTGACAGGTAGTAGTAATATGGATTGAGCAGTTAGCCGGTAGGTGGCTCTGTCGCTAACAATCAAAAAATTCATTACTATTAGTGTTTACGACATAGATTTTCTCGATTTTTTTTTTAAATTTTTGTTATTTTTTAACCGACTTCAAAAAAAAAAGGAGGTTCTCAATTCGTCTGTATGTTTTTTTTTTTTTTTTTTTTTTTTTTTTTTTGTATGTATGTGACACGATATCTCCGCCGTTTGTGAATGGATTTCGATGGTTATTTTTTTGTTTGAAAGCTGGTGTTTCCAATTTGGTCCCATATTAATTTTATTAAGATCTGACAAGCCGTTTTTTAGTTATTCCCAATAATGCCTATTTGGTTGGTTTTGTTTACCTTGATGATATGATTTTTTTATTACGTGTCGATGTAACAATTGTATAGGATGCTTTGGTAGCACACCATAGTATGTCGCGGTCATCGTAATCATCATCATCATCACCATCACCATCATCATCATCATCATCATCCTTTATCCATCCACTGCTGAACATGCCTCCTTCAATGAACGCCAAGACGATGAATTTCGGAATCACTAAAAATTAAGAAATAAAAGCATTTTACAAAAAATTAAAACCGACTTCAAAAATACTAAACTAAAAAGTAATAAAATAACAGTTTCTTTAATGTTTGTGCTTACAACATATAATCAATTTAATCTTCTACTAATGTACAAACTTTGCGTTTACCACGTCATTATAGTTACTTTTGGAGTCGGTGTCGTATTTGTTGCTGTACATTACCTACCTACCTACCTTGGCTGACACCGACTCCAAAAGTAACTATAATGACGTGGTAAACGCAAAGTTTGTACATTAGTAGAAGATTAAATTGATTATATGTTGTAAGCACAAACATTAAAGAAACTGTTATTTTATTACTTTTTAGTTTAGTATTTTTGAAGTCGGTTTTAATTTTTTGTAAAATGCTTTTATTTTCATAGTAATATTTCCCAATAAAACTAACCGTCCAAAGTGTGTATCGTCTTTCGCATCTCAATCTGGATGAGCGAATATGCCACGAATATTTATAATATTCTCAATGTCAGCTAATAGCATCTCAAAGGTATCTTACTGAGAGAATATCAGAATTCCGACTTATCCATAGAGTTAGACTAGCTACACTCAAGCTGGGGTGGAGGATTAACCAGGGTGTTTAATTACTGCAACAGCAGTGAAGACACTGCAAATCACACCCTCGCGAAGTGCCCAGCTGTGAGCTAAGGCGAGGGCAACCCTCATCGCTGAGTTTGGCGCAGAACTGTCCTTGCGGTCATTTGAGCGATGACTATCAGTGAGAGCACGTGGCAGGTGGTCCTCTCCTTCTGCGAGGACGTGATGTCGCAGAAGGAGGGGGTGGAGCGGTAGAGGAGAGGCACTGCTGCCCCTGTCCACAGGAGAGCACAGCGGTGCCAGGTATTCGCACCGCCGTGAGAGACCTGAGCTCGAGCTATAAGGCACCTTCATGAGATCAGAGTGCCTTAAACGGAGAAGGTAGAGAGAACTCCATCCGCCCTACCTCCAGGGGAGAGTTCCGGATAGCACACCGTCGAGGCCCCGCGGACGTCCACAGATCCGGCCGCGCTGGGCCAGCCAGACGACGAGGAGAACACCGCTGGGGTTTAGTGGGTAGAGTCTGCGCCCACTTTACCAGAAGTGAAGGTTGATTACGGCTAAGCCTTGTTGAGAGTATAATTTATTTTACTTTTTTTAAAGTTCCGCATCCGAAGGACACCTTTTGTGATGTGAAATTAAAATTTCATCCAGTTTACTTTATATTTTACTTATGTGGACGGATTATCCTTAAAGCCAACTAGGGCTAGGCCCAGACCGAAAAATTATATGAATAGATACTTTATGGGTTTTTGTTGACGCAGGGAATTTCCCTTTATGCATGTAGTCAGGACCAGGGTGGGTGCCTAACCCTATGTAGGGCTCTCACTTGGGCTGCGGATACCCAAACTAAAACCACTACGACAGGCTGGCCCCGGTGAAAGGCCAGACTACTCTTCCTGCCATACCGGGCCCAAGTTCCCATGCTGAAGCCCGATACGAGCACAGGGGTGTTACTGGGGACGCATTAAGTAGCGCCTCCCTGTTCGTCGCCCGCGGGGGAAGGCGTCGGCGGCGGCCTCCTCTCTCACCCGATCGTCGGCCTCTTTCTGGAATATTATTGCCTCGCAGAAGAAGGCCATCGCCTTCCAGGACTCGAAATCATCAAGCATCGCAGTAACAATGCTCGGCAGAGACAAGTCCCCTCCGATGACCGAAGTCAGATCGTAACGCAGCGCCGCCCATCTCGGGCACACCTCTAACTTTCGGCCTTATTTGCCTCCATGATTCGAGCGCCAGTACTGTGGCATGTGACGTGGGTAGTGGTAGTAGGTAGGACGTGTAAATAAAACTCAAATGCATTAAATTGGAACCAACTATTGCGCATTTATTGACTCACCGTCTAGAAAACATTGATAATAAACATTATAGTTTAAAATTTTAAATCTTAAGCGTGTAAACGAAAACAACTCAGTGGCGCCCCCTGGCTATTCTAAAACGAATATAAATTAATCGCCTATGTGGCTATTGCTAATTGGCAGCCTCGGCCTTCGTCCCGGCTGGTCGGTAGGACGACTCGGCGGCTGGCGAGCGACCCCGATGGCAGTGTTGGTAGCGACTGGTGGTGCGTCACCTTGGACTAGCTACGAAATGAAATGCGTTGTATCGGTGAGACGGCAGTCGCCGAGTGGCCCCGGTCGGGGGCCTAGGAGCGGTCCACCATCAGCTCGAAGTGGACGGAGCCGCGCCGCTCGTACCGGTCGTAGAAGATGTTCTTCGCCCAGGCTTTACACTCGATGTTTATGAGGACGCCCGCTGCGAATACCACATCCATTTATTAGAAATCGACCAATTTTCCAAGATAAATTGCAAATTTGTCGTCTACAATCTACATCAGTGTAATTGCCGTTAACTTTTTAAATGTTGGATTTCAGGACCTTTTATAACAAAGATCTAAGACATCGGTCTTAGATTCTTTGATAGATTAATGGTGCTTTCTTAACTTTCTGAAAACTATTAGATAGCATTGCTAATCCTCTTTCGGCTCACTCAATAATAAAATCTTGCTTTTACGTTATTTTACCCACAAATTTATCATATATATGACGAATGATATATACAACGGAGTATCAGACATTTGAGGCAGTTACATAGAGTCAATATGAAACCAGATTTGAACATAGTCACTAATGATTTTAATTACCTACACTAAAAATTGCTTGTCACAGACCATGTTCGAATGAATAAGCTAAAAAAACGGGATCATCTTACATCTGGGTTTCTCAAAGAGCACAGCCACAAGGGGGCTGAGGTAGCCCTTTTTGTTGGTGAAGGGGTAGTAGTAGGCGGGGAATCCCCGGGCCGGGATGTACTGGATGGGCCCGATGTTCTCCACGTCGGCCGGGTTCTCCCCCTCGCACGTCACCCACACTGTGTTGGCTTTGGCCTGTCCGGTCTGTGGGTAAGTATTTGTTAGAGCGTATCCTCTAATAAATGGTGGATAGTATTTAATAATAATAATAATAATAATATGTTGGGACAACTCACACACGGCCATCTGATCCCAAACTAGGCAGAGCCTGTTCGTATGGCAACCAGACAACTGATAAATAATAATAATATCTATGGACGCAAACATTTGTCTTGGGTGGGAATCGAACCCACGTGCTTCTGGTTTAGTAGTCAGGGTCACTAACCATTAGACCATCAGGCCAGTCTAATGTGAAATGAATGATTACAGTTTTCCCAGCAATTAAAGATAGAGATTTTATAACTATATATTATGTAAATGATCGTAAATTTAACATTTTCCCGATACACTTACAGAAACTTACAAAGGGAAGGGTTTCGCAGATCTTAATGTAACATAGTTACACCAGTAATGCAGTAATAGAAATTTAATCACCAATTACATAAAACTGTGCTTTAAATTGTTATTTCATCTTTGATAAATACGCTGGTAAAATGAAAAGATTTCCGGGAAATTCAGAAAAATGTGCACACCAAGACGATTCATCATTTTAGGCGTCGCTGCAAATGGATCAAATTTATCATCAAAATATTATCATAATGTTGTGTCGTGTAATTTTAACGTCCTATTCGCCCAATGGTGATGAACTTGAGAATATCTTACCAGGTCTTTAATATGTTGCTTCAGATCTTCAGGCATGTTGGTGGGCAAGTCCTCCGTGTTGTTGTACGGCGCGGGTGTCCAGTTGAAGATCTGAAATAGACACATTAGTTTGTTAAAGTTTGAGGTAATTTAGAACACAAAATGAATGTTCTTCGGGTATTTTATAAGCATTTTAACATTAACGACGTTGAACAATAAAACAACAGACATCCATTTTGCTAATTTTCATACTCATAATAGATACGATATTCTGTTCACCTTGTTCAGCTTGAGGAATACACAGGGCCCGCCCTCCTCGTAGTTGTATTGCTTTTCGGCGATGCAGGGCTTGTAGGTGTCGACGGGCACGTCGCAGACCTGGTTCTCACCAAGACTCGTGGTGGAATAGTCGCAAGAGACTCTGTTCTCGGCCCCTGAGTGCTCACCGGTTCCACTGCCCTTCTTGCGGTAAGCTAGAAGTGAGATAATCCGCTGGTTAATCTTCTTTCTCTTATGTTATTTAGGTAGTCTGTAGTCCGCCGTAACTGACGGGTCAACGTCACTTGTTGAACCAGTGGCATGGCCTACCTCTAATCTGTATTATAATCTGCCGATATTTTTTTTCATTGTCTATTGGCACCCTCTTTTTAACCGACTTCAAAAAAGAGGAGGTTCTCAAATCATCTGTATGTTTTTTATATATGTGACACGATTACTCCGCCTATTGTGAATGGATTTCGATGATTCTTTTTTTTTGAGACACAATTAAACTACCTAGAACTAAAGATATATTTATTATAGTACTTAGTTGTGAGCGCGGCGCAAGCGCAGCACTATATGAAGCAGTTGAGGATAATGTTCCGTATTCATCTAAATATGCTGAAGATCCATCTATTGACAATTTGCCTTATATATGATGATGTTAATTTTTCTTATCAATTATCATTGTGGTATTTAGTCAAGAAAAGATTTGAAAGGTCAGTGACACTGAAAGCCGGTGTAGCTGGTGTCACGGGTGTCGCCGAACACTTACCCCAGGTGTGGACGGCCCGTTTACTCCAATTCTATACAAAATTCACTTACAGTCAAGGAACTCGTCGATGACCTTGGCCCATCGCAGCACCGAGCCCTTGTCGTTGGCCCTGTAGTAGATGAGGGTGCTCTCCACGTTCGCGGAGTCTGGCATGGGTCTGAAGCCGAGACCTGTAAGTCCAAATGATGGGTTAGGCAATCGAATGGTCGTAACCGAATATACCATAAAATGTATATTACCTGGGTTGCTGCCGATCAGGGAGGCATCCATCTGCCATTTGGGCATTTTGGAGTCAAGAGTCTGGTAGAAGATCGCCAGCATGGCGGCGAAGAAGCCCACCAGAATGGCATAGAAGATCAGGTAGAATAGGAGTATTTTAGCTGTGAACAAAAGATTTTGGAATGTAAAATACTTTCTTGAAAGCAATTGAGGGGGACCTGGTTTAGCAGAGGGCTTGGAAAGATTGGTAACGATAATGTTGTGTTGTTTGTTACCTACGAAATACACATAATTTGAGTTAGATGCTTATCGATCCAGACGCTGTATGAAGTCGATGTCCATGTTAGTATAAGGAGAGTAACTAATTATTAATGGCACGTCTTAATTGGAAGAAGCGGCGTCGGCCGCTTCTTAGTTAGTTCCTAGTTTCCTAGGTAGCCTGTAATATAGGGCATTGACGTCGCGATTGTCATCGACCCAAACCGATCATTACCTCAGTGACTAATTGACATTATTGATCCTTAAATACCTTCCTTCAACAGTAAATGCAGTTTTCCCTAAAACCTCCGCTATCATATTTTCTAGGTGCATGTTTATTGTATGTTTCTATAATTCTTTTTAACCGACTTAAAAAAGGAGGTTCTCAATTCGTCTGTCAGCCGAGGTAAGTAGGCACACACATATTCCCGGGGACGACCCATCCCCTGGTGAATGCGCAAAGCATTTCCACTGCGTCAACAAAAAAGGTAGATGGGTACAGCAACAAAGACGACACCGACTTCAAAACTTCTGTAATGACGTGGTAAACGCAAAGATTGTACATTAGTAGAAGAACAAGTTGTAGGCACAAAAATTAAAAAAACGCAATAAATTACTTTTTTTTGAAGTCAGTTCTTTTTTAAATAAGAATAGGAATCATAATGTTTTTATAACAGAGTTCAATATAGTGATTGGAGTCTCAAAGTTGTGCACAAGGCTGTCAACATAATAATTAGGCGGCCTACATTCGACGCTAATTAACAAGCAGGCGTCGAAGTTAACGAGGCGACGTGAGATGAGCATGAAAGGGAATTTCATCATCATTTTTGGTAATGAGTCTATTTCAGGACCTTCCAAAATAACTGTAATTGGTTTAATGGATAACATAAACATTAATGGAAGCTGCTAACGTCAGTTGTTCAGTATGATGCTTGCTGATCCCAGAATTATTCAAAAAGTAATATAGCGTGGTGGCTATTTTTAAATCTAATAGTGTAAACCTTGCACCTATTTTTTATGTTAATTGGATAGGAAAACTGGCACGTCCCATCTGATGGTAAGTGGTCGACGTCGCCCATGAACATGAACTACTTTACCTGGAACTAGCCCAGGCTAGGCTAGGCAGGCACAAATTATTTATGTGTTGCCTACGTTGAGACATAAGATTATAAGTCTCGATGCCAGTAATGTCTCTCCTGCCCTTCCCTCCGAAACCCAGCAATGCTGTTTCACGGGAGAAACAAGCAAGATGGTGGTACCTATGCAGCCGGGAGCGCGGCACAGCGCTTCCCTCCCATCAGATCCTACTTATATTTTTTACGTTACGAATATACGGTTGTGCCTAACTAATGTGCCATTTAAACGTCGTTATACTAACGAAGTAACTCCAAGACATTAATAAAAAGTCAGTCCTCCCGTGACCATGGTTGCTGTAAAGTATCCGAAACGTAGGGTACAAATCTTAATAAACCGCGTTAAAATCCGTAAAAGTTTCATTATAACATTAAAAGGGGTCAAAAAATAACTTTCAAGAACGAAGGTGGTACGTCAAAGCTTTTGATATGTGTCAGTGCGGGCTGCACTTGCCTGATCGATATTCGATGCATGCCCTGCACAAGTGACTCCGGGTCAGGGCGGATGCGCGCCGCCCCACGCATGCGTGCGGGGGTTCCAACTTCCAGGCGTCAGGTAATGATTGGGGTTTTCAGGACTGATTTAAAATGCAATAGCCCCATTGTAGACAGGTAGGCGTTTTCAAATAGACCTGTACGAATGTTGCTTGGGGAAACCTTAGGCGTCCTACTTCTGGCCACTGGTCTAATCGAAATTGGGCGAGGAAGGTATTAGGCACATACATATATTGAACTTGCCAAGAGGTAGTACCATGCTGTTTTACAGCCGAATTGGGCCGGCACCACTGGGATGGTACATCTCTCTCACATAACATCGGCGTCAAGTTCGTCGACAGCTATGCTGTCGCGTTTCGTGTGGTTTGTGAGTTTCCGGTGGCCCATTGGGGGATAGGGATACGCATTTGCATAACTTTTGGTTGTGTAGATGTCTATGGGCGTCGGTAGTCACCACAGGGCTCCGACTGCTTGGTTGTCTTCTTGTGACATAAAAAACGCATTTAGTGTGCGATGCGATTTGCGGATTCAAAAACTTTTATAAAATATCATCACGCATGCAGGTTACCTCGCAATGTTTTCCATCATTGGTGAGCAAATTTTGACTATGTTTGATGCAAGGAATTTGAAAACTTCGGGACAGAAAAGCTTGGGGAATTGGAGAAACCACAGTAGATATTACGTTCGAACTCAGATCTCTCTCAAGCTAATACGATATAGCTACTTATATCAAATAGACCATCATCGCTAAGGTGGTTGAATTTAATCACTTAAAAGGCACTAGAAATAGTGTAGATTATAATCTGTATTATCCTCTCTCTAGACGTAAGTTTCTGTGAAACGTCATCGTCACCGGCGATCAATCAGCCGATCGGGAATCAATGTAGCTCGCCCAACGGAAGCTCGGTTTTGCATTTCACGCTTACAATGCTTTTAGAACCAAAGCCGATCTAGGCGCGTTTGACTAACTTCGATACTACTTGAAACTGGAATGAAATAGGTGCTTTGTGTTTGGGCGGGAGTATGATATTTTTCAACTCTCTTGTCCTATTCTTTATTTTCATCTTTCTCTTCCTTAATATCATACAATAAAATGGGTTGGTTACGAGTTTTCAACTTTTTAAGTTGCACAATGTGCGTCAGTATTCACTTACCATCCTTAGACCCATGTTCGTTGGTTTTCTAATTTATTAATAAATACCGTATAATGTGAGAAACAGTTTGTTTTGATTCAAAATATCGTATTCAAAACTCGTACCCATAATATTCAACCGTCCCTTAATGTTAAGGAGAAACCCCTTTCATCCTATCCGTTACGACCCAGTGGATGCTTTTAGGTAGAGCAATCTTCACCTTTAAATATTTAAGTATCGGGATACTTCATCATCATCATCATCATCATCAGCAGCAGCAGCAGCCTCTATCCATCCACTGCTGAACAAAATTAAAAAACAAATAGATTGTATGAAAAATTTTCAGCAGCTGATAATTACTCAAAGCCACGACAGTGATTATCAAAAATGCATAATAGCTTCATTGTTAATATTGATAAAAAAACAAAGAGCTAGTGAGAGCAGCAGCTATCAGCTGATTACAATCCAGAACGTCATAAGAAAAAAAATCTGATGAAATTGGCTCCGAGTTGGATAATTTTTAAAGAAATATTTAAATCATAGTTCATAGTCTCTATACAGACAAAGACTGATACTTTCAAAAGCGCAGAAATTGCTAGATGTAACCTTTTGGGTCTGTACTTATTTATTCAATAGTTAGAATCTTGCTAATAGGGACTCTCAAGATAACGAAGTAAAACAGAATGTTTATATGAAGGTTTATCAAAAAAAGACTAAGATAACACTTATATTCTTACTCCACTTTTGTTTACTTTTGTTTCTAAGAGTCAAAGCAGACAAACCCGCAATATCAAGCTTTACAATCCCAATTTTTTCACTAAAACGACTATTAGTTCAACAAAAAACAGAGTACACAAATTAGAATCAATATCAGTACATTAACAGATCGTATTGTGTCCTCGCGAGTCGCGCCGGTACGATCGGCGCCCGACAGTCTGTCAAAATGGACGGAAGGATTTTACAGAGTTGATACTCATTTGAAAAGAAACAAGAAATAAAAAATCCGGTATAATAAAACGGACAAAAGATATATATCGTAGCGGTATAAGTTAGTTGAAGAACATTTGGGGAAAATGAAAAAAGTGAAGCTTCTCACTGATCCCTTGTATTGAAAGTTTTCCAAAAATATCAGGATCCGTCCAAATGACGGGATTTTCCCGTTTCCGTTTATATCCCAGTTTACGAGTGCCCACTTCCGCTCAAGAATTAACGACCTATAAAGCCTAAGTGAAATTTTAGTATGTAATAATTTGGTAAAATCATTTAGCTGCTAAATAAAAGTATAAATATTAAGTCATGAACTAAACTAGCAGGTTATTTTTATTTCACTTATGGTGACTACCGAATCCCATACATACAACCAAAAGCTATGCAGATGCGGTGCCTTCCTTTTCCCAATGATGTGTCACTGGAAACTTACCTACCGCAATTCATAGGTTAATTAATGCATAAATTTTTGTATATTTTTATTAAAGTAAACGGCATTACCAGCATGGTCCTTAGCATCCATAATCTGGGGCGGTTTTATAAAGATTTCAGTTTTGAAGACACATCACTTGGAAGCTCTTACTGTTTTTGTCGAAACAATGATACAGCACGTGCAAAATGAATCTGGGATAAAAATGCATATGTTGTGTAGAGCCAAGCTCTTGATCATCTAAATTTGAAACAAGAAAAATCTTCTCTAACCAATTGTCATAATATAATAGGAGATGGTGAATGATAATCATAATTAAGAAAATACTTGAAGCTTTGGAGTTCTTACAGTTACATTCGAGTTCTTACAGTTCCTGTTTTAACCACTTTGTAATGAAGCACCTGGTCCCCAAGCTAGGCGGTAATGTTTTCGCCGCTGGCAGCACCTTCGTCCTTGGGTCGATCAGCCGAAGGACGCGGCGCGCGCAACCATCTCGCGCCTGCTCTACATTTGCTCAAGCTACTATTCTCAACCCAAACTATATTTAAATAAGATATACAATCAAATAAACACCTGATTATCCTTCGAGAGTGGTTATCCATTTTGGATTCTATGCTCACGATTTTAAGATTTTAAATACAATAATAATGGTTGTTCTAATTAATATACACGGCTATTATGAAGCTTAACAAGGGATTTCCTATGGAATATAATGGCGGTTTTAAAATGCAAACGCTCGCAATATGCTTGAAGTATATCAACGGTGTTATCTGGATCTCTAACTGACAAGGGAGATAAGGTGTTCAGACAAGTGAGAGTAGAATGATCCGTCTAGGGTTCTCTATCATATTCATAGAGACCGACAATTTTCTACCGATTTAGAGATACTATACCGATAATTTCAGACTCCTCGATACATCTTTGCAGTGTCAATATTTCAAAAATATTTAGAATATTAATGCGTTAAAAATTAAATAGAAAAATGTTATATGAAATATGCGGACACTTCTACAGCTTCTGTGTGTTGAAATAAATAGAAATGGCGCCAAGAAACGGCACGTGTTGCTTATGTTTCTATGGTTTCTTTGGTGTGGACAAAGAAAGAGATTTCAAATACTTACCAACCTGAAGACAGCCCCGGATATTACATTTCCTAACACTAAGAAATATACATTTCTTTATGTTTTGCTACTACTGTAATAGTAACGTGTAAACTTTATGAAATACATTATTATATATTCTTTTGTAAATATGAATGAACTAACAAAATACCACCGAAGATCAAGAATAAACTCTTGGTCTTGTTGCAGTTTCATCTTATCTTCCGAAACTAAACTCGAGGTACAGGTGGTAGCCGTGGTCTTCAAGGACTTGGCAATTCTATTAGTAGAAGGCAGGCAAATAAGAACCGATGAGGTGGATAATGTATTAATTCCAAGAAGAGGCCTAATCCCATTTCTAAGAATCTGGGGGACGAGAACGTCTCAAACATGATGGGGCTGAGATGGCCTGGTTCTTATTGAAACAAATGATTCAAATGGTCAATAACTTTTGTAGATTGTGATTTGTGACCTGTATGGGTATTTAAAAGTTCATCAAACTAAAGTCAATCAGTCAGTTACATCATACTAAAGAAGTAGATATATAGAGCCTGACCATTGTAAATATGCAGCTTAACTTTAATAATATGACAAAGAAATAAAGTACCTAGAACCCGGACTATTCAAGAGCCAAATATTTATAATAGTCAATAAAATTGATGAACCTCTTACATCTCTTTCTTTAATGAAACTCAAAATAAGCCGCCCTTTATACTTCAGCAGACAAAGGTAAGACATCGGTGGGTTCCGGTACGGCGTTATACTTAATTATAAATGAGAAGAATCGACAGTAAAAAGACGAAGATTGATAACGGAATAAGCACGTTTTTTTGCCTTAGATTTGTAATTCTCCTGCTAACAGCGCTTTTGTCTCTAGCGTACGGATTGTGTTATGTCATCACAAATATTGAATACAGCTACACCACCCTAAAGTGCCTAGGGTCTTAGAACCTAATCTAGGTCCCCAGAATTCAAATAACACCCAAAAACCCAGAATAGAGATTAATATTTTTTAAGATAATATTAAGTCTCCTGGCCCTATTTGAAGCCACGGCCTCTCTAAATCTTGCCGCCCACCGACTAGAGATACAGGAAAATTCAGCTTATAGGTAAAAAAGCCCGCCTTATCTATATATACCTACTAAGGTACCGCCTACTTTTCTGATCCTACTTGTCACTCATTATAAACAGGGCTGTTGCCAAGTCTTGATATGTTGACCTGCACATACTGCTATTAGTCAGGACAATCTATTTTCACCAGCTGATGCGCGCAGCTTCACAAACGTGAAGTATACATTCATAATTGTCTATTAATCCATCTGTTTTGTCTAGGTCGCTATTTAGTCTTTGGTGTATAGACCCTTCTTTTCGCGATGAGTTATCTGACGTACCATACAGTAATTGGGTTTAAGACATTAAATGTTCGTGCAATGCATGCGTTACAGGACAAAGGCTGTTACAAAGGAATAACGATCAATAAAAGTAAGCCTACATCCAAAATGACTTCGCCAACGATTCAACAGACTTACCTCAGCGGTGGGCAAACTCATAAATCGCTTATGGTATCGCCTAAAATACCTTCAGAATGTTACATAAGTCTTAAACCTACCTTTGAAATTGCTGACCATATGCTGACACCACATTCCTGATGACTTGGTAGTTATTACCAACAAATCCCAGCCCTGGCAATGGATTTTCCCTCCAAAAGAATAACAAAGACTCACCCCAACTGGATCCCGTGCGGCCAAGGAACTGCCCCGTCTCCGAATTCCACAGGAACATCCTGAAGGACTCCCATTTTCCTAGATCGGGCGGTGGGGAGTAGTACTGTTCGGTAACTTTAGTCTTGTCAGCCATGGTCGAACGCCTAGCCGGACTGCGGTGCGGAATCGATTGTCGCCGCTTTCGCCCCTGTGCGCCCCTTGCCCCTCCGCCTCGTCGCACCAACCCCCATTCGCCCCTTACGTAACGATTACGTAACGCTGCGCGCGCACCGAGTGCCCAATATGAGAAGACCTAACCCCTTATAAACCCCGATATGCTCGTACCCAGAAATGCGAGGGAGCTCAACCGACACTGGTCCAAATCTAGGTCTACAAATCTAATTGGTTCCTATGAAGTATCTTTATTGCTATACAAATAGAGTATACTTCTACGATATTATCAGGCTGGTATTTGTCGGCTAATCGTTGCGCTAAGTTGTTTATTTGCAAGCTGAAATGCTAGATCGAAATATAGACTGGTAGAGTTTTTATATTGCTTCCAAATATTGTAATAAGAATACATATTTCTTAAAAATAATCGCGGAAAACATTAATTATTTCTTTAGGATTTATTCAAACTTTTAACAAAAAAAATAGCATCGTTATGGCATCGTACACCAAATAAGTATTAATTTGATAAAAGTTATTCAGGATATATACAGCACTTTTAGAAATTCAAGGCTGATTTTCTATAAAATCTACAAGATGGCTGATCAAATCTTAAAGGAATACGTTATCATGTAAATGTGATCATCGAAGTCAGTTCATAAGGAGAGCGCTTGACGACCTAAGACAGTCTGGGCCCGCTTTGGTCATTTTCTTTTAATATTGATAATGTTTAGATACTTTTATCTGAAAGTAGATAAGCTAAAATAATCATTTTCAGCTAGCTGGTTGCTCTTCCAATGAACGTCAAAACTAGACGGCCTGAGGTAAAACAAAAATATTATATAAAAAAACACTTTTTGTTTGATTTTTTTTTAATGATACTAATAACCACAATATTATATACCGTAGTCGTTCGATAATCTCGGCTATGCTGAGCTAAGAGGCTACTCTGTCGGTCACTATTGTCTATTTCTCGTTACCGTACCACAGTTACATTGCCATAATTCATTATGTATAATAAATACGAATTTTTCAATTGTTCATATTATTATAGATAAACAAATACAAAGGCTTTTCTTTGTGTGTAAATTATTATTGTAAGTAAATTTAACGCCATCTAGTTTCTTATAAGGAACTAATGAATAAAAGAACGCCACCTATAATCACATTCAGAAACTTTTTTTGATTTTCATGTTGTATAATTTCCTTACCTATCGGATTTTTTTCACAGATGGCTATTTTAAGGTTCCTTGGTCAGAAACCTATTCAATATTATCATGGTTCATGATCATTGGTCTGTTTGTATGGTTTACGATTACTAAAACCAGTGTCCAGCATTATGATTTTTTAACAGAGACCTAACTGTCTTAAATGTTTATGGCATTAGACAAAGTTTGGACGTGTGAAGTTGTTGATGATATTAAATCCAAGAGCTAGGAGTTTATATTTGGTGATGGTAATACGGTAAATAAAGACAATAATATATTTTTTTTTTAATTATTTTAATAAGTTATTTCTTATTTAGTATTAATGTTATTGAAGGATCTGTACTTTTATTGATAGACAATGCTTGCATATCAAAGGTTTATGATTTATATAATAATATATAAATAAATTAATTTAACACACAAATATCTAGATTTAAAAATAAAATTTGTCTAGTTTTAAATAAATTATCTAATTATTAGAGTTTTGACTGGTCTCCTTTTTCTCTGAAGCTGGAGGATCGTTCAGTACTCCTGGTGGTGGCTTCCAGGGCTGGCAGACACACGTCTGTCCTTGGCCACCACTGACCTGCTGGCCTGATGAGAACCCCTGGTTGCCATATTGACCTGACTGACCTCCTTGAAAGTTTTGACTGAACTGTCCACTTTGGAATTGGTTGCTTCCAAAATTACCCTGGCTGGCCTGGCCTGACTGGCCTTGATATTGGCCACCCTGGAATTGGGAGCCCTGGCTAGATCCTTGTCCCTGCACCAGGTTACCTTGGTACTGTGACCCTTGGTTGCCTTGCTGAAATTGGTTGTTTTGAAATTGGCCCTGGTAATTACCCTGTTGGTACTGGTTATTCCCCAGGTTCTGGTTATTAATACTACCTTGGTATTGCCCTACGTTCTGTCCCTGGCTGAAACCCTGGTTGAAGCCTTGAGAGCCAGTATTGTAATTCCCAAGAGTCGCCTGGTTGTACCCGTGCTGGAAGCCACTCGCATATTGCCCCTGCCCCTGGCCCTGGAACTGCGATTGGATCGGCATTTGATTCTGGTTGGTCTGGCCATTCCATTGGTACTGGGGGTACTGCTGGTAGTTCTGCTGGAAGTTCTGGTAATTGGGACCCCCCAGCACTGGCTTGTTCTTGTGGCTCTGTACAATCTCAATGACCCCACCGATGATCTTCTCCGGGATGTGCAGGGCGCCCGTCCGCGCTTCTTTGGTGAAAGCGGCTGTGTGAGTCAATGTCACAGCCTGCAACAAAAGAAATCTGTTATTCTTCTTTCAGAATGTAGCTTCTATAATGAAGAGAGAAAGAGATAATAGGTGGTTCGTCTGTGGGTGTGTACAAGGTGATTTAAAGCCAAATTCGTCACATTTATGACGAGCCAATGGAACGTGGTCAACGTAGCACAAACATCAACAATTACTTGTAGTTGTAATAGGTGTGAAAGGACAAAAATTACAGTACTGAAACTGCCTTTTGACCCAAAACATAGCAAAGCTGTTTAGATAAAATAAGATGGTGGTACCATTCTGCTTGGTCTTTAGGTCGTCCCTTCCGCTGGTATTAAAGCTAGTAAGAAGGTGAACTCACGAGAACGCAGATCCTAAACGCGTCCATATTGCCAGGTCCAGCAACACGATTGCCGAAATTTGTGCAAGGACACACTTTTATAGTGCACGGGTGGTCACTGGGCAAGCGCAGCTGCCAGGTAGGGCTGACACGCTGCACTTTCTTCGAGAAACGAAACTTAACATGTCACATTAATTAAACTTACAATAATGAAACATTTCTTTTAAGTAATTGATTACGAGCTGTCACTCCTCCCGCGACCAAGGTTGCTGTAAAGTATCCGAAACGTCAGGCTTATAAAAATCTCAATAAACCTAAAGATCCCTAAAACCGCAAAATCTCTAAAAGGTTTTTTTTTCTTTATAGTTTATATAAACAAAATTATAACAATTATGTTCATATAAACTACTTCAATTGATGTTGACAAACCTTATGTTATACCTGTATACCTATATATCTATGATATATCTAAATCATAAAGAGGAAAAAGTTTGAGTAACTATTGGTCAAGTTAAATGGAATGACAATGAGTATGTAATATGAATCAACTAACGAGTCTAATGTGATTTAGATAATTGTTTTAGTTGGTTTTTTTTTTATCAACAGGATATCAAAAACATAATATGATATTTTCGGATATAGTTTTGATAATAAGAGATGACAAGCCATAAATAACCCTTTGAACTAGATTCATTTTTTTATTTCGAATTATTCTCAAAATCAAATAAATCGAAATTACATAGAGAAACCTCTATCTACATGCGAATCCTATACAAACAATATAATTGTAATTATTATTTGAATAGCAGTGATAGCCCTAACGGGCGCTTGTCGTTTCTTCTTCACAATGATTGAAGAGCTGTGTCGCGGCGTGTTCTCTCCGCAGCCCTCGCACTTGACGGAATACCGCTATAAGCGATCGCCGCTAGGGATGGCACGCACCGTATCGATACAACATTTTATTTGAAATTCATCGATTATTTTGTATTGACACATTTATTCTTTTAAATGCCAAGTTGAAAGTAATCATCAACATAATCAATTGCCATTCGAATCTAACTGAGAACGGCCACTGTGCGTGTTTTTCCGTGTTCATCATGTACAAGTAAATGTAATGATATTGACGTGACAACGTCTTATAATTCGATGGAGCCGGCTGCACGCACGAAAAACCATGACGCATGCGGCGTTACCTCACTGTGAGGCGTTCCATTTTCTTATGACGTTGTCACGTTCAACTATCGTCAGTAAACCGACTTTGCAGACAACCGATTTTTGATTTGATTTGCGGAGTTCAATGTAATTGAGGGTAACCTACCGTCTGTCTTCCCAGACGTAGCTTCCAAGTCTCCAAAACGATATAAGCCACTATTAAGTCTCCAAATTTAATTTAAACTCTCGTCCAAAATCCTGTTTACCTAATCTATCCTAATTTGGAAATTGGATTTGTCTTTCTATTTGCTGCGTGGTATTATTAACACTTAATAAATTGTGTAATATACGTAGTTACACCTTACTAGAGGTATAATAATTATTTTATTCGTTATTCGATGTATTAGCAAAAAGAAGTACAAAATAAAATCTATCTTATACCACTCACCTATCTACGTGGTTATCACCACTTTGATTATTTTGTCCCGTCCCGTCGGTAATGTTGATTTGCCATCACGTGGCTCATCTGCCAGTTTGCCTATTCAACTAAAATAAAAACAATCTTTTATTCTATGGTCTAAAAAAATACCTATCTATCAAATAACTAAATTGAAAGATTAATCGATATCGATATAAATATTTCTACGTCACTAGTCTCATTGATTGACGGCTGCATCGGCGCGAAAGGGCCTCTCCGTATTATTTTTCACTTTAACAATAATTATCGCGAATCATTGGCCACGTGAGATTTATCATCATAACCTTATTTCGTTACGAGGAAGTCTTTAATCATGATCAGTTCATTAACGTTTCACAGGTCGGTAACGAACGCCCGCGCCACTACATACTTATAGTCGGTCGTTTAGTAGTGACGTTCATGAGAGGTGCTCATGACAGGCAGAGGTGAAGGGTTGGCGATCGTAGAACCAAATAGGTGACGAGGTTAGTACGCGCTGAACTACCGAGCGATATAATATTATGTTTTGTATAAATATACCGGTGCTTGTTTGGCAAGACAGGCAGTGTAATTACTGGCACTGAGGCATCTTATGTCTCAGGATAGGCAACACATAGATGAGTTGCCTGGGCTCGCTCCAGGTATACTGGTTTATGTTTATGGGCGACGTCGACCACTTACCACCAGGTGCCAGTTTGCCTATCCAACTAACATAAAAAAACTCACGAGACAGTCTAGTTACCGAGATAAATACAACATTATTCAATTTGTGTATTTGGTGTGCACATTGTGTCCGACCGTAGGCTTGGGTCACTTTCAACCAAACCCTCGGAAAGAAGGAAACCAGGATCCGATGATGGCATCTCAGATAAATTGAAGGGAACTTTCGAAAATCGTAGGGGCCGTAGTGAGTTTGTTATTTTTTTTAATTAAGTATTTTAAAGCACTACAATTTAATGAAGGTCTGGAGATCTGATTATGGAGCCGAAAGACAGTCGAGGGAACTCCTCAACGATTTACATCAGTTACCTTATGCTTGGGCTTGATTCATTTATATTAATGACATTTTTACATCTAGATGAGCTGTGACTGTTATTAGGTGTCAGATAATGAAGACGAAGGGAAGGGGATTCCTTAGCGGTTTACAGTAAAGTAACTACTTTGTGTATGGACTTAGTTTATTTATATTGATGAGAGCTTTGCACTCATATTGGTACGCTATAAGTGTCATTACAGGTCTGATGAAGGAGACCATAGACATAACCCACCAAACCTTTCTGGGGCTGACGACTTCACATCACGACGGTGACGGCACGGTAGTCCGGGTGTGTCAATGTTGCAGCTACGACGTCATTTCAGTCCTTCGTTTGTGCCAACTGTGCGCGAACATCCGTAGATGGCTGAAGTTGTTATCCGCGTCAGTCCGGTAGGCCCAGTTTACTACGAGATTCCATCCAACATCGCGTTACGGTCTTCCTTGTACAGGTCACATTCCTACAGAATGTGGTCACGGGTCTCGTTATCGTGGCCGCAATAGCAGAATGGCAGAATGGCAGAATGGCAGAATGGCAGAATGGCAGAATGGCAGAATGGCAGAATGGCAGAATGGCAGAATGGCATGTCACACAACGTCATTCTGTGCAGGCGACCTCTGAATCATCCATGGCCGGTGAGAATTTGTGAAAGAACGCAGTCCGATTCCACCCAGCGATATAGACCATAGACCAGACCTTAGACAGTTCGTGGAATTCCTCAACGATTTACATCAGTTACATGTTGTTGGACTTATTTCTTACATTTCACCATGCCAAAATATTCAGTTCGCTAAAAATTGAGAAATAAAAATAAAACTTTTTTTTTAATTAAAACTTGTTTTGTAATAAAAATAGTGAAGTAAATTATTATTAAAATAAATAGATATACTGGACGGTCTGGACGACTTCGAAGTATTTATATAAAAGTACATCTTTAGGGTATCAATATCCCCAGTACAGGGAAAAGGAGGGCAACGCATCTGCATAACCTTTGGTTGTGCGGATGTCTGTGGGCGTCGTTAGTCACCATAAGGCTGCGACGGCTCATTTCTTCCTTATATCATAAATAAAATCCAGTAGCGTCACCAGTACCAGTTACCGTCGGTTTAGTCAGTTCTGTCCGTTACCGTCCGGTCCCCGCACGCTATAGTCAGTTACATTACTATCTTTAGGTTTTCTAATGTTATCATTTCAACTGGATTCTCTAGGTATTCCAAGAGCAAATCATTTCATCGCCAGCTGACGGGCGCACTGCACAAATCTGCACAAACCTCGTTAAGTCATTGACATAAGAGCAATAGGTACGTAACTCGGGGGACATGGGACGGTGTCATACACTAGTGAACCATTCTCTCTAATCATCTAGATAATGAATGTATGCTACTACGGTTTATTATTAATATCAATATTAACCGGAATATAAAAAATATAATAAAATTTCGTCGTCACGTCATTCAAATCTATGACCCGTTCCAATGCGAGGTTACTAATATGAACCAGAGAAACAAGCTCAGTGGAACTCATCTTTTCAATATTTCACGCGTTTTCTACTGCTCTGAAATTAAAGAACAACTTTTTTTTTTGTTCCCGCTGGGGAATGCTCTTATGCATACCACCAGGCCCGGGGGAGCCCGGGGGTTATTTGGGACTCTCTGCGCCCGAAAAGATGGTTAAGTGGGCGCAGACTCTAACCACTAAACCCCAGCAGTGTTCTCCTAGTCGTACTGGCCCGGTGCGGGAACTATTGTATGGTCCGCACCGGCGACGGTGTGCCTAGAGGCACTCTTCTCTGAAGGCAGGGGCTGGCGTCCCCTCCTCCTACTCCGCTTAAGGCACCCCGAACACTTAAGGATGCATTATAGCACGGACATTACGCGCGCGCGGCAGATCCCCCGATCTGCCACGCACAGGTCCCTCACGGCGGTGCGACCGCCTGTCACCGTCGCGCTCTCCTGCGAGAAGGGGCACCAGTGCGCCCTCACCCGCTCCGCCTCCTCCTTCTGCGGCATCACGACTTCGCAGAAGGAGAGAACCGCCTCCCATGCACTCTCACTGCCGGTCATCGCGCGGATGACCGCAGGAAGTGAAAGGTCGGCGCCGACCTCAGCCACGAGGTCCGCCCTTTCTAGCGCCCACGCAGGGCACTCCAACAACTTTTCTTTAAAATAACCTTCTTCAATTAAATTCAATCAAATCCAAAAAACATATTTGACTCTAGCTCGCAGCTCTAGACTCCATTATAAAGAAACAATTTTTACGGATTTAGTCGCGGTTTATTAATATTTTACAAGCCCGACGTTTCGGATACTTTACAGCAACCATGGTCTATGTGTATGACTTAATAAAGCGCGATAAAATCCGTAAAAAATGTTTCATTATAATGAGTGAAATTCGCGTAAACATTAGAAAACAACAATGTGTTCAGATTTATTATATTAGTTTTATGAGTAACCGTGTAAAACTACACATTAGCAGTATCTAAAAAGGATGCAAAGTTAAATGATAGAGATTGCGTGTGTGTTGAGAGCCGACCGTCGTCCTGGCTCGTGTACAGTGCGGTACATGCGCGGACGCAGATAGCGCGCTCTGGACACGACACACTATTTCGGTAAGTTTTTTTTTAGTTTTATATTAAATATTGTCATTTTAGGAAACGATATTTAGATTTGATTAAATGTAGAATATAAAATAAAATGAAAGACCTAGGTTTTCTTCTCTATCGTGGCCTACATCAGAAAAACCGAATCTACATTTGATATCACACACCGACTTGTCGTTAATCTCGTGTGCTGGTGATAGATTCCAAGGCGGCTGATGTCATGTTTCTCTCATCCAGCTGAATTTGCTGCTGGTAGCCGTCTTCCGTGATCCGTCTACTAGTCGGCAAAGAAGATATAATAAGTTTTCAATTAGTATCACTAAAATAAGTCTATTGCTCCTGAGGAAATCCCAACGCTAAAAGGATCTAAATAAGTCTGTGCTTAATTGGTGCTAATTTATATTTGTTTTGGTTGGTCTTAGAGGTGCCGGCAACATCATACTTTATATCCAATTTGATTTAGGATTTTTTATGATATTTTGATTCTCTGTTTCCCACAAGTAACCTATACGAATTCACCTGAGACTAATGTGCCAGGCCAAGGCCAAACGTTGCACATGTTCAATTCTGAGACACAAAGTCTTAGTGCCAGTAATTGCACCATCTATCCCGTTCTTCTTTCCGCCACAGCAAAGCTATTTCGCCGAAGAAATAATAATGATAGTCGTCCTATACAGGCCTGACGTAAACATTACTGTGTTAGTGCAAAATGCTCATCTGCTCATCTGAGACTCTCAGCTACAACAAGTCCGAATAAATCCGCAGTAGGCCAGTCTTTTCAATACCCTTTTGTGACCAAATTACATATTGACCGGAATTTCCGCATTTGTTAGTCTTTTACGATTTCAATTACAAAGCTATATTCTTTCTATTTAGAGCCAAAGAGGTCGTAGGAGACTTATTCCAAATATTATGTAATATTAATTAAACCTTTATTATGTTAGTTGGATAGGCAAACTGGCAGACGTGCCACCTGATGGTAAGTGCTCGACGTCACCCATGAACATAAACTATTTATCTGGACCTAGCCCAGGCAGCTCATTTATATGTAGCCTATCCTGAGATATAATATTTAAGTCTCGGTGCCAGTAATTACACCGCCTGTCTTGCCCTTCTCTCCGAAACATACCAAAGCTGTTTGACGGAAGAAACAACCAAGATGGTGGTACCTACGCGGGAGCGCGCATCCCTCCCACTGGTAAAAAATAAAAAAAGGCGTATGCAATATTTTGCCACAACGAAAATTAGTTACTAGAAAATGATCGAATATTTTACACCGAAACACAGAAAACCTCTACAAATTTTTCCCTCGCCTCTTCCTTTCCAAACATTGGCTAGACGAGCTAAGATTTGTTAACCGACTCTTTTCTTTAGAATATTCATGAATTACTAGGCAAAATCAGTCGCGCCACCCGAATGATATTGCTTATGGATATGGAGAAGTTAACAGGCTAGTTAGTTCTATGTCACTTGTTATCTAGAGATAAAGAATCCTCAACTTCATAGTCAAATCTTGGTACAATTGTATCACCTGTGGGAGGAAAGTTCTTGTGCCGTCCGTCAGCGTTGGTATCACCATTCTGCAGAAAGAAACAGTATGAGTGATATAATTACTGGTACGGAGACTTACCATCTCGGACCACTTTTGTTTTTTTTTATGCCATCAGGGGGCAAACGAGCAGTCGGAGCCTCACGGTGCCGACACCCATACACATTCGCACAACCAAGGCCACGCAGATGCGCCGCCCTCCTCTTCCCCATCCCCCCAATGGGCCGCCATCACAAACCGCACGAAACGCGACAGCACAGCTGTCACTTGACGCCGGTGTTGTGTGAGCGAGAGGTACCCCAGTCGTGCCGGCCCGATTCGGCTGCAATGCAGCATGGCACTACCTCTTACTAAAGTTGCAGGTGAACCTGTTAATGTTGGCAACGGTGACCACTCTAAAACGGCTCTTTATGTAAATGGGTGTTGAACTTGGCGACTTTTGATTTATTGAACTCTCATAATCTGATAAAAAAAATTGTAGGTTAAACATAATCCACCACGATGACGGTGAAGAAGAGACCCTCGGACCTGACGAGCCTGGAGCGGTTCAACATGTACTACCGGGTGAAGGAGCCGCCGCTCACCAAGAGCGAGCGTATCAAGATGTACATATGGAACCCCAAGACGAGGCAGTTCTGTGGGAGAACTGCGTCTAGTTGGTGTGAGTAATGTATTTTATAATATAAAGATATAAAAAGCCGAAGTTACCAGAGAGAGCTCGTTTCTCTTCATGAACAACACTGATCACTTATGTCTTCGTTATAAATTCTAATTTCGAGTTATAATAATGATGAAAACTGTCTTTGATGTATAAGTTTACTATGTATACTTATCTTACTATCAAAATAAATACCCAAATATCGATTTTTGAAGTCCTTAAGAGATTATGACCTGAGAAAGTTGAACAGTATTGTAAACACACACAAGTTGCTAACCGAACAAATCTAGAGTCAGGCAGTTTAAGAGACAACTTCAAGTACTACCTTTGTACCTCCCAAAGAGTCTTTGTGTTTATTTTTATACATCGGAATGAAGAAATGTAAATTTAACTCTTTTTAAAGGTCAGTAATTTCTATATTGACGCTTAATTTCAATTTAGTAATGTTCTATATTTCATATCAACCTTAGACTATGTAGTTAGTAACTAACCAAGGCTTTTCTACTTTATAGTTGTTAAATTCAATTAAAGACGGATATTATCGTTTACTGTCATAATCAGTATCAACTGCCCTTCTTCGACCTAAACACCGGTTACTGAAGGCTCAGTCGACCGAGCACTGCTAACTCTCCTGACCCTCCTATTTCATTGAGGCGGTTGCAAGGTTGGCCTTCTATTAGATAATACGTTGGTATAATCTAGTGGAAGGCCAATCAACAGTCTCACTCATCTTTCTTTCTTCTTCTTCCTTACAAGTTTATCTTCTGTCCTTTTTTATGTTAGTTGGATAGGCAAACTGACAAACGTACCACCTGATGGTAAGTGGTCGACGTCGCCCATGAACATAAACTAGTATACCTGGAACGAGCCCAGGCATCTCATCTATGTGTTGCCTATCCTGAGACATAAGATGTTAAGTCTCGGTGCCAGTAATTACACTGCCTGTCTTGCCCTTCTCTCCGAAACACAGCAAAGCTGTTTCACGAGAGAAACAAGCAAGATGGTGGTACCCATGCAGCCGGGAGCGCGGCACAGCGCTTCCCTCCCACCGGTTGTCCTGCGCCGTATTATTTGCCTGCTAGTTCTGCTCTCTCCATGTGAAGACTTACAGTACTATGTAGATAATATTAGGAACTCCTAAAGCTGCTGTCTTCACACGCGTTAAGACCTAAGGTCCTCGTACTAGGGACCTTGGAACGCTAGACCTCTTGACTATGATGCATATCCCCAGACGTCCTAAGCGTTTCCGGATTGAAGCTGTTTAACGTCGGGCTAGGTGAGCAAGACGCTCCCGGATACACAAATTGAGGCAATGAGCCCATCCTGCGGGACCGCCCGCCCGTCCCTCGCGCCCCGCTGCCCGCTCCGTTGTCGTTCAAGGCAGCCACTCATTATACTGTTACTAGTGGAATTTCGAGGGAAGACGAAATTCTAGATTTAGATATGGAATAAGGTTTAACGAATTATAAACAACAGTGAAAATCTTAAGTCTAATATTTAATTTCAATTCGATTTTAGTAACGCTAGTCTTAGCTTATTCGATGGTTTATCTGTTGCAAGTTAATAACGTTGAATTATTACTGAATCAACTATACGGTCAATTATAGTACTCCGATGAGCTCAGCAGGACAAACCTTCGTAGCAGGATCGAACCTGGTTGGGAATTAATTAATAATTAGGTTTTTTTTCGGAAGGGCTAGACTTTTCAGCCTTAAGGCCTTTAAGCTCGGTATAATTAGGTTCTAACGCAATAACAGTACAAGTAAAGAAACGATTGTCAAATAAATACAAACTTCTAATATGTTAGTTCTTTGCTTTTCCACTGAGGGAAATGTATACCAACCTGAAATTTAAGCATAAAATATACATAAAGATCTAGAAACACACGAGAAAGATCTAGAAAGTGCATTACCTTCATGTGCTGGTTGCCTGGAAGAAATCGCTCTAAAGCGATAAGGCTGCCAATTGTACCTCTTTATGATATTTTGTTTAATGTGTTATTATTATTATTAACTAATATTAAGCTAGTATATTATTATTATAAAGACACATTTTTGTTGCTCCTATATCTAATTATAAAGAGGAAGGCCGTAAATATTACCAGCATGGGATCAATATAAAAGAGAAATAATAATAACATTCATTTTGATTATAATATGTGTCTAATTTACAGACAAAATATCTCTGTTCTACCTAATCTTCTACGCTGCGTTGGCGATTCTGGTCGCGATCTGCATGTGGACCTTCCTGCAGACCCTGGACGCCAGGCAGCCCAGGTGGCAGATGGAGAGCTCCATCATCGGCACCAACCCCGGCCTGGGCTTCCGACCGATGCCCCCAGAAGTCGCCAGCAGTGTCATTTGGTACAGGGGCAATGACCCAGGAAGCTATCAATTCTGGGTGCGAGAACTATCAAAGTTTTTGAAAAGTAAGTCACTTACACTTTATAATAAAATAACGTATAACTTGTAGCATATAACGGCACATTATATATTTCTAATGCTGATAGTACCTGATACTGACGAATGACCTTAAGCTACTTAATAAGATTCGATATGAGTAAATACTAATAACTGATATACCTATATCATCATCATCATCATCATCATCATCATCACCATCATCATCATCATCATCACCATCACCATCACCATCATCATCACCATCACCATCGTCACCATCATCATCATCACCAGCCCACTTCTGTCCGCTGCTGTACATACACATGTTTCAATGAACTTCAAGAGTGATGTCTAATGATGATGAACGACTTTCTCTGGCCAGCTTGATGCCACTTAAACGTTATTATTTGATGGCTTCATTATAAATCCGTTACGCCAAAAATAGTCTGAATGGTTATCCCCATCCCCATTTCTTCCGCGAAAGTGCTCTTTTAGGAAAAAAGACAGGACATTCTGTGTATATGTATACTGGCACCGAGACTTATCATCTTACTTCTAAGCATTCGTGAATGTGAATGAGATGGCTGGACTAAACACTTCAATGACCAAATGTTTCCAGCGTACAAACGCGACGCCAACAAATCCATCGCCGGCCAGAACATCCACAACTGCGACTTCAAGCTGCCCCCTCCAGCTGGGAAGGTGTGCGACGTCGACGTGAGCGCCTGGGGCCCCTGCACCGAGGAGAACGGCTTCGCTTACCACATGTCAACTCCCTGCATCTTCCTCAAGCTCAACAAGATCTACGGCTGGAAGCCCAAGTTTTACAACAGCTCGGACAGCCTGCCCTCAGCCATGCCCGATGATCTGAAGGAGCACATCAGGAATATGACCGCGTATGATAAGAATTACGTAAGTAACTTCCAAGAGTCACCGAAGTTTTTAGATAGTGCTATCTCCCCAACAAACTGTGGGATGAATCTAACTCTCTGATCGCTGGGCTAGTCCATGGTTTAGTTTTCCAAAATAGTTTTATAGAATAAAACATTGGTGCTTTGATAGGGGACAGAATTTTCGATGGGAACGATAAAAAAGAAGAGGAAGAAGATAGAGAAGCTACGGAAATAATTGAATTGACATAGCTTACTTCAAACGTTCATTTAAATGAAAACTTATTTAAAAAATAAGTTCTTGTCCTACAGGAAGATGACCTAATCCTCTTAAACCCTTACCATGGCACGCCATTGGTTTTACTTAAACAAATTCTTAAAAACTTGACGTTTCAGCTGAATATGGTTTGGGTTTCGTGCCAAGGGGAGAACCCGGCAGATCGCGAGAACATCGGGCCCATCCAGTACCTTCCGTACCGGGGCTTCCCGGGGTACTACTTCCCGTACAGCAACCAGGAGGGCTACCTCAGTCCTCTCGTGGCGGTGCACCTGCAGAGACCTAAAAGTAAGTCCTCGTCTAATGAACTTAAAAATATTTGTCTCACAACAACTCCAGACAGGAATTATACCATGATAATGATGTTTACCATGTAGTTCAAATTTTATTTCGTCAAAACATTTTTTTTTTTCGGAGGGATCTATGCTAATGGCCCGAAGGCCCTAATGCTTCATCAGATTAGTGTGAGCCCATTCGGCTCACTTTTGATTTAAAAAGTGGGGGGTTGCCCCCCGCCTACCGTGCGTTCAGCGACCACACGGCCTCCTGGCATCGGTTGTGGTCAAAACATTACAATGTACCTCATGTACCAGCCTTAAATATTATATTCCCCACCATGGTTCAGGACTTGACGTGGCGGTGGGACTCAGTAGCCTAGGGTGAGCCCAACACCTTGGGCGTAGCTAATTGAGCCGAGGGGGCTCTTTGTACTCCTCTTATAAGAAGAGGGGACAAAAGAGCAGGGGGCAAGGGGTGAGGATGGGAATCTCACCCCATTGTACTGTCCCGACGTTGGGAGGGGTTGTTCTGTGGTGCGGGACAACCCTTCTGTAGAGGTGGCATCGGTCCCTTGCGGGACTGACTAGCCGTCGAGGTGCCCTGTTAGCTTAAGAGATCCGGGGCACCTCACCAAGGCGGCATTGGTGGCACTTGCCGGGTTTTTGTGTGTAGAGCTGCGTCCATTTACCACCTTTCGGGCGCAGCGAGTCCCACATACCCACCTGGGGAGACCCGCTCCCCAGGCGGGATGCCTCAGAGCATTTCCCGGCGTAAAACAAAGGATAAAAAAACAAAAAATAAAAAAAGCCTTAAATATATTGTATAATGTATTGAAAGGCTAATACAGTTCGGACTATACTGAAAAGTATCGATGCCGCAATTTTAAAGATCATCTTGGCCTTATTTTATAAATAAATAATAATATTATGTATATTATACTATAATATTATGGCAACCAGAGAACTGGTATATACATACGTATTATAGATAAATCACACCCAAACAGTACAAATGATCATGCTCATCACACAACATTTGTCCTGGGTGGGGATCGAGCCCACGACCTTCTGGTTTAGCAATCAGGGTCACTAACCACTAGACCAACATGCCAGTCAATAAATAAATAGGATTATGGCATACAGAAGTCTTCAAATTTTCAACGTTTCGGACACTACAGTGACCATGGTTACGGGAGGACAGTCCACCAAAAGTTAAGTAAGTTTTTCATCATTGGTTTGGTCTCACCTCATCCTAACTTCTTCACAGCTGGAATGCTCATCAACATCGAGTGCCGCGCCTGGTCCCACAACATCAAGTACGACCGGGGGGAGGGCATGGGCTCCGTGCACATCGAGATCATGGTGGAGTGATGCTGTAGTCGTATCAGTGTAGAAGTCAGACTAGCTGTGTTGTTTGAATCGAATTGTGAATGAAATAAAGTATTATATTTATTAAAAGATTCTTATATGTTTATATTTAGATGATGATATGTGTTCCAGTTGGAGTCTCTTCGAATGATTTCGAGGAGATATCGATTATAGTTGTAGCCTAGAGATACGTGGTGTGATTTTCTTATCTTCGATAATAACTGGTAAATTAAGTTACAGGGTAAAGAAAAAAAATATTTTATTTAAATATCGTATATTCTAGTAACACCGACACACACATGTACAATTCAACGCGGACACCAGCGAGATCACTCTTGACATACTCGTCATCATCAGCATCAGCCTGTATGTCACCTGGACAAAGGCCTGTCTCGATGAGGTAATCCTCCGTCTTAGACATTCCGGCATCGCAAGCATCGACTACTGCATAAGTGAGTTTCTATATTATACATATTTATTATTTAGATGTTATCATTCAGCAGTTCCAACCACTTACCGTCTACTACAGTGGCACCTCAATGTCGACTACTTATAACTGTGCAAATAAGCAAAATACCACCATCTATGTTCCTAAACTACTCTACGTTGTGCCGGTGACACGGGCAGTATAAAAGTGTAATAAATACGGATTGGATTCGGTTCCAAATCCAAGTAAAAGTGAGTAAAAGTAGTTTCGTATATACCAAGTACCTCGCTACCGAGTCCGACGCAAAAAGTCGGGTATAAGACCCGACAAGCTTGACCGTTCAGTATAAGACCCGACAAGCTTGACCGTTCAGTATAAGACCCGACAAGCTTGACCGTTCAGTATAAGACCCGACAAGCTTGACCGTTCAGTATAAGACCCGACAAGCTTGACCGTTCAGTATTTTAAGTAGGCAGTTATCTGTCTCTACTCTCTAGAACGGCAGTTCTCAAACGGGAACCTATTTGGACGTGGTTTTTTTTATTTGAAAGCAGATTTTCTAGCGGTGGTTCTTAGACAGTTTTTATCAAAATCGGGTCAGCCGCTTTAATGTAATCAGATCTTATTGCCTTGAGGTTTTTTTAAGTATAAGTTTTTAATCGTATGTAATGACAGGATTAACAAAAGCTATAGTTAAACTGAGTAGCGAGTATGAATCAGGCCCGTTTACGAAATTACTTTTACACCTTCTTCTATCGGTGGGTGTTCAGTCGATCATGATCTCCAGGTGAGTGGACCCCAGGCGCTCCTTGAGACTCTCCGTGTACTTAATGTTCTTCGCCCACGCACGGCAACGGATGTTGATGATTTGGTGCACTGGAAATTGATGATCAATTAAACCTAAAGGCTACAATACCGTAGGACGGTCGAAGGCCATTTTAAACAGGCCAGTTTACACAAACTTTAAAAATAATACGGAGACGGTCCAGTTGGGACAGGCTGTGCCTCGAGGTCTGGGCGCGCCTGACCGGTGCAAGTATCTAAAATATATTTAAAAGCTACTTCACTTTGTCTACATTACAAGACTTGCTCACACGTGAAGGATAACATTCATAAACCTAGCTCGTAAAAAGAATGAAAATCTTTCGGCGGTATCACATAGGGTATGTTTCAGGATACAGAACGCCTGAGCCAGTTCCAGGTTAACATGTTCGTGGGCGACGTTGATCACTGAACACCCAGTGACCAGTCAGTCTGCCCATCCAAGTGACGTATACTCACACTTGGGCCCCCGCAGCTGCACCGCCACCAGCGGGCTGAGGTAGCCCGGCGTGTTGTCGTAGGGGTAGTAGACCTCCGCCATGCCGGGCTGTGGGTAGTACTCCAGCGGGCCCAGCGCCTCCTTGTCCGCCGGCCGCTCGCCGTGGCACGACACCCACACCTTGCGACGCTATTGTCTCTATTAGTGTTACATTTATATACGAAGTGTAGTCCCCTAATAAGATGATGGAAAGATTTGATTGTTTGATTGTTTGCATTGAATAAGAAAATTAATTTTAATTTTAATTAAAATTAATTTGTCGATTTGAAACATTCTGTCATTATTAAAATATTATCCCGGATGATCATAGAATAACAACTTCGATATCCGTCATGCTTGTCTTTGTAGACCAAACTAACGCACTCGCAAGCGTGTGGATGGCGACGTTTGGATCAATTGGATGCCTAAATCAAGCCAAACGTTTGTCGAGGTTTGGAATTTTGGAGTTTGAGGCAAGCGTGCGAATGCAGTAAGGACGTCTGACTTCTCACTCCTCACGTGACCATGGTTACTGTTTTTTTTTTTTTTTTTTTGTTATGTTAGTTGGATAGGCAAACTGGCAAACGTACCACCTGATGTTAAGTGGTCGACGTCGCCCATGAACATAAACTAGTATACCTGGAACAAGCCCAGGCAACTCATTTATGTGTTGCCTATCCTGAGACATAAGATGTTAAGTCTCGGTGCCAGTAATTACACTGCCTGTCTTGCCCTTCTCTCCGAAACACAGCATAGCTGTTTCACGGGAGAAATAAGCAAGATGGTGGTACCCATGCAGCCGGGAGCGCGGCACAGCGCTTCCCTCCCACCGGTATCCGAAACTGCTAAGTATCCGGTTCGGATATCGGTTTCGGATACTGTAAAGTATCCGAAACGTCTGACTTGTAAAAACTTAATAAACTGCGATAAAATCCGTAAAATTGTTTCATTACAATGAGTGAAATTCGCGCTAACATAAGAAAAATATCCATTTAAATAATAATTTCTAAACTTTCTTTATAACATACTCTTTTTATGACCCCGGCACAAAAATAAGGGTTTATGTGTATGTGTACGTGTAAAAGATATAAATTTAGTTGTTTTGTTAAATACCCTTATGAATCCGGGGTGGACCGTTATATATCCCCCACCATGGTTCAGGCCTTGACTAGTAGTAGTAGCCTAAGGTGAGCCGTTGCACGTTGGGCGAAGCTAATTGAGCCGAGGGGGAGATTTTTGTACCCTTTTTATAAGAAGAGGGGACAAAAGAGCAGGGGGCGAGGACGGGAACCTCACCCCATTGTCCCGACATTGGGAGGGGTTGTTCTGTGGTGCGAGACAACCCCTCGGTGGAGGTGGCGTCGGTTCCCTGAGGCACTGACTAGCCGTCGAGGTGCCCTGTTTGTTTATTAGATGCGGGGCACCTCACCAAAGGCGGCATTGGTGGCACTCGCCGGGTTTTAGTGGGTAGAGCTGCGTCCACTTACCAGCTTTCGAGCGCAGCGAGCGCTATATATCTATATTATAATAATATTATAAATAAAAAAGAATTAATATTTTGTTTGTTTGGAATAAGTAGGATCCGAAACTACTGGTCCAATTTAAAAAAATCTTTCAACTGGTGGTCTCCAGTCACCTGACTAATCGACCAGCCGTCATATATTATATTATGACGTAAGTTACATACTACATAACTAGTTATCTCATTCGTTTTGTAGCAGTAAAGATAAAGTTGCGACATGCATCCGACTGCCTTACAATCATAAATAGTTGAACAACACGACTTGTGTTATGTGTACAGGACACTAATAGTGATTTAAATAAGTATTTCGGTTGTCGGATGGACTGACAATTGAATCTAAAGGCCTCATATTTCCTGTGTTGCTCATGCACAAGAGACAATACAATGATTATATTATTCTGCAAAATGTCGATCTTGCTATTTAATCTACTTAGGCGTTTTGGCTTACGACTACGAGTTTAATTTTATCTAAAAGTAGCTGTTGCCCGCAGCCCGCGATAACTTAGTTTTACAACCGTATACAGATTGATGATTATTATTTTTATAGCCTAAGTTACTCCTTATAACATCAGCTATCTACCAGTGAAAATCCCGTCAAAATCGGCCCAGCCGCTTCAGTGATTAGCCGAAACAAACAGACCGACAAAAATGGTAAAAAAAGGCTATTTTGGTATATGTACCGTGAATACATCCATATGCATTTAGTAAAAAGGGGTTATTTTAATATTAAAAACAGACACTCCAATTTTATTTATCTGTATAGATATATGATAACTTTAAATCAAATGTTATACCACAAAAATGAAACAATTTTTACGGATTTTATCGCGGTTTATTAAGATTTTAATAAAACATAAATAATCGATAAAATCCGTAAAAATTTTTTCATTATAATGAGTGAAATTAGCGTAAACATTAGAAAACAATATGTTATACGTTTCTAGTTAAAGAAAATATAGAAAAGTAAAAAATACACATTATACATAAAAGAACAATTAGGTACCTCTTCTGCCATGGTTGTGGAGTTGATGTAGTTTTTGATGTCAAGGGGCATGTCGGGGGGCAGGTCCCCGGGGTCGTCGTAGAAGTCCGGGTGCCAGTCAAATATCTGCAGGTAAACATTTTCGAATCATCAATCATCACAATGTAACAACATATTTATGAGATTTAATATCAATTAAACATGGCTCGATTGAAAAATACATTGGAACTCGTGCCTTTGAATGAAAAAATGAGTACCTTGTTGATTTTGATGATGATGCAAGGCTTCCCCTCGCTATATCCGTAATTGTTCTGCCTGGTGCAGGGCCCCAGCTGCGTCACGTTGAACGAGCAGACCTGGTCCCGGGGCGGCTTCACATTCCCGCACTCCTGCTGGTTCACCCCCTTGTTGATGAGGAGGGATTTGTTCTCATATGCTGGAAAATACGCCAATAACATATTTTTTACAGGAAAATTTTGTACTGCACATCTGCACGGTACGTTATTTCTTTGGGAAAGCAGTTTTGGTGTGTTCCGGAGAGAATACCCCCAAACCCATCTCAGGAGAGTTACGCATGGATTATTCGTCTAGACTCTCTACCTACTATAGACCTACATCAATAAGAAGTCTAGTAATAAGGACCAGGTCCTGGTTTATGCTCATCGTCGACCTTCACCACTCACTATATTTAGGTGTCACAGAAACACGCTCAAAACATCACACAATAAAATCGGTCATGTGCCTGCCATGGAATCAGAGTCTAAGTAATTACCCCACCATGGTTCAAGCCTTGTCGTGGCGGTGGGGCTCAGAAGCCTAAGGTGGACCCAGCACCTTGGGCCAAGCAAATTGAGCCGAGGGGGCTCTTTGTACCCCTCTTATAAGAAGAGGGGACAAAAGAGCAGGGGTCAAGGGGCGGGGATGGGAACCTTACCATTGTACTGTCCAGACGTTGGGAAGGGTTGTTCTGTGGTGCGGGACAACCCCTCCGTGGAGGTGGCGTCAGAACCTTGAGGCACTAACTAGTCGTTGAGGTGCCCTGTTTGTGCAACAGATCCGGGGCACCTCACCAAAGGCGGCATTGGTGGCATACGCCGTTCTTTAGTTGGAAGAGCTGCATCCACCTTACCACCTTTCGGGCGCAGCGAGTCCCACATACCCGTCTGGGGAGACCCACTCCTCCGCGGGATGCCTCAGAGCATTTCCCGGCGTAAAAGAAAAAAAGGGGTCTAAGTAATTTAGTAACCTGACTACATTGTTCGCTCTCAGAGGTGGTGGGTGCAACTCCGTTATAGATTTCTCCGGTTCCTACTGAACGACCTGTCAGTCACCACCAGTCTGAAGTTAAAAATTCTTTTGGCATCGAAAGCCCAATTTCTTGTAAGTTGATAGAGAAAAGTTTTGGAAGGAACAGCTAAAGTTATTGAGAGTTGACTCACGGGCGAGGAATTCGTTGATGTTGTCCACGTACTTGGTGATCTGCGTGTCGTTGGTGCGGGTGTACCAGATCAACGCTCCCTCCTCGAACACCGGCCGGTGGCCCATCCCGGGATTGTCACCTGGAACATATAGTAGAATTATAGCCACGGTAAAGATTTTGCAGAAGTTTGGCCCAAAATACCAACATCGGTTGGGCTGGTCAAATATAGTGTTCGTAGTGGTCTAAATTTTTCTTCTCAGCGAAGTATTCAAAGGCATAATAATAAATTAACAATAAATTATAAATCAGATTCTCCAATCGAGAGGGACAGTAAATACCTTAAGTGACTCTACATTTCAAAGTTTACAACTTTTAAGTCTTTTTTAGCCCAGCTAAGAAATATTAGAGTTGTCATCAATCATACACAGGTAGTGTCTTATTACTCTATTGATCGACAGAACTCGGACCATTAATATTAGAGTTGTAATCATACAGATGTAGTGTCTTATTACTCTATTGATCGACAGAACTCGGACCATTAATATTAGAGTTGTAATCATACAGATGTAGTGTCTTATTACTCTATTGATCGACAGAACTCGGACCATTAATATTAGAGTTGTAATCATACAGATGTAGTGTCTTATTACTCTATTGATCGACAGAACTCGGACCATTAATATTAGAGTTGTAATCATACAGATGTAGTGTCTTATTACTCTATTGATCGACAGAACTCGGACCATTAATATTAGAGTTGTAATCATACAGATGTAGTGTCTTATTACTCTATTGATCGACAGAACTCGGACCATTAATATTAGAGTTGTAATCATACAGATGTAGTGTCTTATTACTCTATTGATCGACAGAACTCGGACCATTAATATTAGAGTTGTAATCATACAGATGTAGTGTCTTATTACTCTATTGATCGACAGAACTCGGACCATTAATATTAGAGTTGTAATCATACAGATGTAGTGTCTTATTACTCTATTGATCGACAGAACTCGGACCATTAATATTAGAGTTGTAATCATACACATGTAGTGTCTTATTACTCTATTGATCGACAGAACTCGGACCATTAATATTAGAGTTGTAATCATACAGATGTAGTGTCTTATTACTCTATTGATCGACAGAACTCGGACCATTAATATTAGAGTTGTAATCATACAGATGTAGTGTCTTATTACTCTATTGATCGACAGAACTCGGACCATTAATATTAGAGTTGTAATCATACAGATGTAGTGTCTTATTACTCTATTGATCGACAGAACTCGGACCATTAATATTAGAGTTGTAATCATACACATGTAGTGTCTTATTACTCTATTGATCGACAGAACTCGGACCATTAATATTAGAGTTGTAATCATACAGATGTAGTGTCTTATTACTCTATTGATCGACAGAACTCGGACCATTAATATTAGAGTTGTAATCATACAGATGTAGTGTCTTATTACTCTATTGATCGACAGAACTCGGACCATTAATATTAGAGTTGTAATCATACACATGTAGTGTCTTATTACTCTATTGATCGACAGAACTCGGACCATTAATATTAGAGTTGTAATCATACAGATGTAGTGTCTTATTACTCTATTGATCGACAGAACTCGGACCATTAATATTAGAGTTGTAATCATACAGATGTAGTGTCTTATTACTCTATTGATCGACAGAACTCGGACCATTAATATCCACAGCTGAAGGTAAGGCCTCCTTGCGTGTGAAAGTCTTGGACCAAGACTTCCACACGCAAGGCGGAGGAGGTTTAGGTTTGTTTGGTCCAAGACTTCGGTCGGTTAATCGCCTTCTTGGGCCATTTGATCGGCAGTAGTAGTACAAGACAATATTTTTAACCGACTTCAACAAAAAGGAGGTTCTCAACCCGGTCGGTATTTTTTTTAATGTATGTACACCGATTTCTCCGTCAATTGTGGACCGATTTTCAAAATTCTTTTTTTGTTTGAAAGGGTATACTTGCCAAATGGTCCCATGATAAGGAAACTAGGATCTGATGATGGCATTCCAGAGAAATCGAGGGAAACTTTCGAAATTCGTAGTAACGACTAGTGCGCTGAATATTTTTTTAAATAAGCATTTTAAAGCACTACAATTTAATGAAGGTCTAGAGTCGATCTGATGCTGGAGCTGGAAGACAGTCGAGGGAACTACTCGACGATTTACTTCAGTAAACTTGTGTTTGGTCTTGATTAATTTGTATTGATGAGAACTTTACACCTAGATGGGTTGTGACTGTGATTGGGGGTCTGATGATGAAGACAAAGCTCAGTTAAGGGAACTCCTAAATAGTTTAAAGTAGCTATCTTGTGATTGGACTTGGCTTGATTAATTTATACTGATGAGAACTTTGCACCCTTATGGGTGATACGTGCCATTACAAGTCTGATGATGGAGACCATAGACAGTCGAGGGAACTCCTCGACGATTTACAGCTTTTGTTGGGCTAACTTCATACGGTAAAATATGCCAAAATCTCTGTATGTCTTTCTTTAATGAATTACTTAAAATTAAGAAATAAAAAATTTTAAACAAAAATTATAACCGACTTCAAAACATAAAATTACTAAAAAGTAATAAAATAATCGCGTTTCTTTAATGTTTTTGTTTACAACTAATAATCATCTTGTACCAACAGCAGCAAATACGACACCGGTGACGGACGATGGTGACGTAGATATTCTTTGCTGTACCTGGTCTACTACCTATTTAACTTAGCTGACACCAACTCCAAAAGTAACAATAATGACGTGGTAAACACAAAAATTGTACATTAGTAGAAGTACAATATGATTATTAGTTGTAGACACAAACATTAAAGAAACGCGATTATTTTATAACTTTTTAGTAATTTAATTTTTTGAATTCGGTTATAATTTTTGTTTAAAAATTTTTACCCCATTGTATTTCCCAAACTTATGTTCAACTAGGACTCACCAATAATAGATTCAGCCAATGTAAAGTACGGGATCTTCTCGTCCATAGCCGAGAGCAGGCCACACATGCAGATGGAGAAGAAAATGATGATGCAGATGTACATCACCAGGTATATCAGCCCTATCACACCTGCAACAGTTTGTGATAAATGAAGCAATCAGGATAAAGACTTGGAACAGATAAGCGTCTGACCATCACCATCACAATATCATCCACTTTTTTGGCCTGTCTGACAGATTGTCTCGTGTAAAGGCTTTATGTTTACCTCCGTTGGCGATTCAACTACACGAGTGCACAGCAGTGGAGCTGGTCTTGATCCCCTCCGGATCGTCCTTCTTGGCGTCCATTGAAGAGGGCTCATGTGCCACATTGGACGGACAAAGGATGGTGATTATGATAACAGTTACAGATGACGTGGGGTCGTTTGACCAAATAAATGGGGTGTCAAGCTCCGTGCCTGGCCGGCCCTCGTTTGATGTGAGTAGCAACATGATTATAAGAGGCCCATTACCCGCAGTGGACAGATAGGGCTGACAATGCTGATGACAATCTACTTCCTATAACCTTCTGTCGCCCACAAATTCTTCTCAGCACTTTACACTCATTTTTTACATTTCAGTGATTTAAAAATATATGCAATTTTTTTTCTTGTGCTAAATAGCAATCATACTGTATGATGAGTTGTCTTGATATGAAGACAAGGCTCTAATGTGTCATCATTAACGAGTTATCGACATCATCACGACGGGGACACGCTAAGTGGGGAACAACGACTTTTTTGTTACATCCATAGTGAAATAAATTTTAGACAGAGCCATATTTGTTTTAATAATTTACTTCATTCGCAGATCAATGATATAAAACCAATAATGGGCATGTTTGCTTTTTAAATTGAATGGAAAACAAACCAACTCGAGACTTTCTTTGAAGATTTCGGAACAAACAGTTTATACAAACTGTCATTGTTACCTAGGTAACACTGAAAATGTTTAGAAAATGAAAAACGGCTTAATGTAGAAAGTTGCCAATACTTTTATTGTTTTTCGAAGTAATCTCTGTTTCTTTCTACACATCGTCGCATTCGATGGAACCACTGAGAAAAGCAGTGGGCCCATTCTGCCTTAGGAGTCTCTTCTATGGCATTTTCGTACGCTTTCACCGCATCTTCAGGGCTCCTAAAGCGAATACCTCGAATTTTATCTTTAGTTCTTGGGAATAAATGAAAGTCGCAGGGCGCCAGGTCAGGACTGTAAGGCGGATGACTCATTATCTCGACACCTGCGATAGTCAAATATTCAACAGTCCGTTTTGCGGAGTGCGCTGAAGCATTGTCGTGGTGAAGGTGGATCCTGCTTCGAGGGCGCTGCTGTCGAATTTTTTCCAAGACAACAGACAAACAGCGATTGACATACCAGTCTGCAGTAACTGTCCTTCCATCTTCTAGCACAACTGTCGCGGAATGACCTTTCCGACCAAAGAATGAGGCAATCATCTTTTTTCCTTGACTTCTTCCTTTCTTTACCTTAGTTGGCCGATCCTCGAAAGGAAACACCCACTGAGCTGATTGTCTTTTGATTTCGGGTTCGTAGCAATATATCCAGCTTTCATCACCTGTGATGATGTCAAATACAGCATTTGAGTTACCGCCGTTGAACTTATCTAACATTTGGCGACACCAGTCGATGCAGAGGCGTTTCTGGTCGTCGGTTAAAGTATGGGGAATCCATCTGGTACAAAGCTACCTGACGCCTAAATGTTCGTGTAATATTTTTTGAACTTGACTCATACCAATGCCTAGGCTTGCCCGTATCTGTTGATAGGTCACTCTCTTATCTTCCTCTATCATGCGTCGCACAGCACTGATGTTATCTTCAGTAGTCGCTGTTAAAGGACGTCCCTCACGCGGATCATCATGAGATTGCTACGTCCACGCTTAAACTCGTTAAGCCAATTGTAAATAGTGGCACGAGATGGGGCTTCATTAAAAAATGCTAATCGCAGCGTATCATAGCTTTGTTGTTGAGTAAGCCCACAACGAAAGTCATAATAAATCATTGACCGAAAATTTTCTCGCGTTATGTTCATTTTCACGTGTAACAAGAGTTTTAGATTTGCCGCCAATTCACAAAAACAAATGACAAATGAATGCAATATACTACATTAGGTTACCAAAGAGTTCTAAAATTGAAATTCAAAAAAAGTTTTCATTTTCAATGTTTCTAACTGGCCAGTTCTAAACATTTTCAGTGTTACCCACGTATTAAAATCCCATTGTTAGGCAGATTACCAAAATCTATGTTATACTAGCAGCGCCAAACGGTTACTTCCCATATTGCCATTCCTGTAGGAGCACAGCGATAAATTATAGCCTATATGTTATATTGATGTATGAGCTATGTTATTGTAAAGTAATATTAAAATCCATTCACAAACTTTCGCCTTTATCATATTAGTAGTAGGCATATCCTAATGCCTACGTTAATCTATTTGAAGCAGAACCAACGTATCGACTGAAACTACATGAGGAGATTCCTTTGATGTGTCTATTTGATGTAACACACATATTTCAAAGTATTTCACTCAATACCTTGAGCACTTGAGTTCATCGATGTAATAACATTTCGTTGGTTACTCGTTTATCTATGTATAACTCATTTATATTTAACTTTCTTCTCTACGTTCATTTTATTAGGGTTCAGCACTTCCCCACCGTGGTTCAGGCCTTGACGTGGCGGTGGGGCTCAGTAGCCTAGGGTGAGCCGCTGCACCTTGGGCGAGGCTCTTTGTACCCCTCTTATAAGAAGAGGGGACAAAAGAGCAGGGGGCAAGGGGCGAGGATGGGAACCCATTGTACTGTCCCGACGTTGGGAGGGGTTGTTCTTTGGTGCGGGACAACTCCTCTGTGGAGGTGGAGTGGAGCCGTCGAGGTGCCCTGTTTGCTCATTAGATCCGGGGCACCTCACCAAAGGCGGAATTGGTCGCACTCGCCGGTCTTTAGTTGGTAGAGCTGCCTCAACTTACCAATTACCAGCTTTCGAGCGCAGCGAGTCCCACATACCCGCCTGGGGAGACCCACTCCCCCGCAGGATGCCTCAGAGCATTTCCCGGTGTAAAAAGAACTTTACTTAAAGGGTAAAACGAGACCCCTATTACTAAGACTTTGCTGTTCGCCCGCTTGTCTGTCACCAGGTATCTCATGAACCTATTTAGACAATTTAAATTTTCACAGATGATGCCGCTGATTAAATCAAATGAATTGTAACCGAGCTAACAATTAATACTAGTTTAATCATTAAGTCACTAGATGGAGCTTTTTAAAGAACTTTACTTTAACAAAGCCAACTTTTTCTTTTGTTAAGGTTGAACTAGTCGATGGCGCGAACTCTAACAAAATGCTTGCTATCTCACCTGACATAGTGCGCGAACATGTGTGCTAGAATGAAATGCACAATGATTCATTCCGAAAATGTCCTTTTAGCAAAACAGTTATTATAGAAAAACTAATAAGTGTATAAGTGTAAAAATAAATTTATTTTATCCTTTGATTAACTAAACTATATCTGTACGGGCTTTATTTTTGAGCTTTCGTGCTCGGTATACTATTTATTTACGCCCAAAGTTGGGCTAAAGTCAGTGTTGAAATACGAAAGTTTAGAAGCTTGTATTTTTTAAATTACCTTGTGTAACCTTAAAGTGTCTAATGTTGTATAATGGCGACTTCTGTGGCTCAGAGGTTAGCGCGTTGGCGCTCAAGCCAGAGGTTTCGGGTTCGAATCCCGCCAGGGAACAAAAAAGTTTTCTGTGTTCCTGGGTTTATGTGTATTATATAATAAAAATCTTAAATATATATAGAGCATAAAAGTATTAAATATATTTCCGTTGTCTGGTAGCCGTAACACAAGTTCTTCGATAACTTACCACGGAACCAGATTGACGTCGTGTAAAAGCGTCCATAGATATTATTATTAATAATGGCACGGAACACTTCGTGCGCGAGTTTAAGTTGAATATACAAATAAAAAAGCCTGATTGTTTATCATGTTGAGCCTCGCATGAGGAGCCCTGGACACTAATTCATGTGCTGACTGTCAGAACCAGTAGCTCTACCTATCCTGTCCGAACAGATATAAATTAGAAGATCCTAATTTCGATCCTTTATTCATGTTACTTGAGATAGGCAATTGGTTCTTCTTGCCAGAACTCAGTTAAGCTGTTCATCTCGTGGTATTCATGTAACCGTTTATTATATGAAGGTATGTATCGCTGCTAAACATAGGCCTCCCTCAATGAACGCCAAGACAGCCGATCCCTTGCCACTCGCATCCAACCTGTTCAGCAGTGGACGAATAGAGGTTGATGATGATGATGATGATGATTATTATTATGATGATGATTATTATTATGATATATCGCTAATAATTATCAAGGTGTCACCAAATGTGTCGCTACTTAGAGCATAAGTAGACTGAGGTAGATTATCTATGGAAGGATCTCTATTACTTTAAGATTAATTAATAATGCCGTGGCTAGATATGGACATGAAAACGGATGTGTTACGTACGTAGTACGTACGTCCTTACGTCTTGTACGTACATATATAACGTATGTACGTGTACATTGGGTAAACAGTCCGTGACCGGTTTTCGCGAACGCTATTTCAGGGAAGTCCATTTCCATGGCAGTTTGCAACGGGTATTACGTTTATGATCATACAGGAATGAAAATGAGCGCGATAGCTGAATTGTGCGGTCTTTTGGATTGGTACGGAATGGACAATCTAGTGACAGCTGGTCGAGGGAGGTGACGACATTACAGCGGTCGCGGGTTCAAATTCCGCCAAGTGCATATATTTTGTATGACGAATATAGATTATTGCACTGAGTCATTCATGTATATACATGTATTTATTACCCCAGAAGTATTTCTGCTTCTAGTTCCTGTTACACAAGTTCTTGCGAGCATATCACGTGGGTAAGGTTAACGTTCAGATTGTAAAATAAAACATATAACTGTATGTCTGTTTGATTGTGTTTGATGAACAAGTTGTGCGTTAAGATATATATGTACTTATAGGAATCATCTTATCCAAAGAACAATCCGCAGATAAAATAGAAAGAAACTTGCGTGTTTTTAATTCAACTTCAAGTTTCGATGAAAAACCTTTACGGATTTCGCTACCAAGTTAGTTACTAACTTGTAAAGGTTTATAAAGATATTATTAGATATACAAGACGGTACTTAAGTACGTTATTGATGATTATGTACACACACGAACTTCACCCTTCGTAAATGATATAAAAACATTGGGGACCTCTCACTTGTTACACCTGAAGGGTATTTCTAAATATAGTAACTCAAATGACGTAGAAAGGGCTATACAGCTATTGATACAATAGAGCAACCTTTTTTTTTCTTTAACGCCGGGAATAGCTCTGAGTCCCGCGGGGAGTGGGTCTCCCCACGCGGGTATGTGGGACTCGCTGCGCCGCGCGGAAGGTAAGTGGACGCAGCTCTACCCACTAAAACCCGGCGAGTGCCACCAATGCCGCCTTTGGTGAGGTGCTCTGGATCTAATGAGCAAACAGGGCACCTCGACGGCTAGTCAGTCCCCCAAGGGACCGATGCCACCTCCACAGAGGGGTCGTCCCGCACCACAGAACAACCAGGTGAGGTTCAAATCCGCGCCCCTTGCCCCCTGCTCTTTTGTCCCCTCTTCTTATAAGAGGGGTACAAAGAGCCCCCTCGGGTCAATTCGCTTCTCCCAAGGTGCTGGGCTCACCCTAGGCTACTGAGCCCCACCGCCAAGACAAAGCTTGAACCATGGTGAGGAGAGCAACCTTGCCTTATAATATAGGAAAGGTTTTTATGGAGACTCTTACCATGTACCTACTTCATTTTTATTTTGCAGATACTTGGGCATTTACGAATGTCTTGTTTTTTTATAGAAGAGGGGGCAAACGGACAGTCGTTTTACCTGATGGTAAGTGATAGCGACATCCACTGACACCCGCTACACCAGAGGGTTAGCAGGTGCGTTGCCGGCACCAAAAAGTGCCGACAAAAAAAAAACTTGTTAAAGGGCGTTTGTGTGGTAAAGGATATTATAAAGTAAAAGATTTTATAGAAGATACCACACCTTGGGAATAGGGCGTTCCTCCCAGGCATTTCAGGATAACAACATGTGAAATTTGTTATAAATTATTTGAAAAGATTAGTTCCACTGAGTTTGTTTCGCGGGTCTTCTCAGTGGGCTTGCCTTGGAACCGGTGGTAGACTCAATTGACGTTCAAAAAGATACTTTGTTGGTACTATTTAGAATAAAAATTTTGATTTTGATTTTGATTTTTGATTTTCAAATAGGAGTATGCTCTTTTCTTGAAGGTCCCTAAGTCGTAACGGTTCTGAAACACCGTAAGTGGTAGCTGATTCCGTATATTCGTTGTGCGAGGCAGGAAATGCCGTAATCTAAATATATAATATAACTCAAAGGTGACTGACTGACTGACATAGTGATCTATCAACGCACAGCCCAAACCACTGGACGGATTTGGCTGAAATTTGGCATGCAGGTAGATGTTATGACGTAGGCATCTGCTAAGAAAGGATTTTGATTAATTGTACCCCGAAGAGGATAAAATAGGGGATGAAAGATTGTATGAAACTTTGTCAATTTTAAACCGATCGGGCTAAGACTTTGCATGCATAAAGCTACTATGACGTAGACATCCCCTAAGAAAGGATTTTCAGATGCAGCCTATCCACGGCTGTAAATCTAAGTTAACGCGGGCGAAGCTGCGGGCAACAGCTAGTCGATTAATAAAATAATAATAATAATAATAAATCGAGTTCACGAGAACTAGGAAAAACATGGGAACTATCCTGTTTTAGAGCAAAAATAACCATGTTAATTAAAAATGGCTAATGAGTCAACCCGTTGACCACAATTGGGTATTCAACTAACAAAAGGAAACAAAGTATGTATGTGACCACAGAATTGTATGTAATGTTATATTAATATAGAATTGTATGCAATGTTATATTAATACAGAATTGTATGTAATGTTATATTAATACAGAATTGTATGTAATGTTATATTAATATAACTAGATCGTTTGTGGTTTTATCAAGACTATAAGAAGCCTTTGTGGTGTAATTATAATAATAGTGTAAGGTGAATCTATTTCAGACCACTTAACCAGTGTAGATGATCAGGTCAGGGAGACGATAAGCGGTCCGTCGTAAAGCTAGAGTAAACCTTTCAGTTTTACTTGTGATTTGATTCGGCAATACTAAAAGTAGCCTCGAGAGTCGTTGGAGAAGCGCACAGCCTCACCAACAAAGATTATGGCTCATCATGTCTAACGAGTGTTTTGTATTGTGTAGTGTAACTGTATTCCTCCTTTTAAATTCGTTGCGGGTCCCGAGTTGTAAGGTATCTCTCGGGCTCCCTGAGATCGTATAAAAAGGCCATTTGGTTATCGCTGTTGATCCTGGTTATACAGGAGTGGGAACGAGGCGGTAGGCCTAATACATAAGAAGACAGGTAGACTCGGCAAAGGATCTCTGCCTTGAACTATTGTAAATATTAAAATTTGGAAAATCCCTTTAATTTTAAATTACATTATACCCTCAATAGATACCCTAGATCAGAGAATACTAACTGAACAAATTGATTTATCCACAGCTGTCAATCTTATGGCTTAATCTTGATCCCCACTGAGATCCATCTGTATGATCATAAATTAGAATATCTTTTAAATGGTATTTAGTTCACAAACAAAAATCAATCCAGCTCATACTTAACATAAACTGAATTTTATTCAAAATGTTTTATCTCAATCCATTTTATATATATTTTTATATAATCGTGAAGACTCACCGACGCACATACAACACCAACGGACGACGTCATATACGTATTATAATTTTTCAATAACAGTTACGTAAACTTAAGTAAATTAATTAGAAAAGGCGAAAAAAACTTACAATTCAATAATGCCAATAGTTGAAAAATCCTAATTTTTACCACCCCAATATTCCAGATATAATTTACGTTTAATTACGGATATAATAACGATTTCATGTTGCAAAATCGTGAGACAGCGGCCTACCGGGCGTAGAGCACTCCAAAATTTGTCCAACAACAAGTATAAAGCAACACGACATTAACTTAATTGGTAAATGGTTACACTAAAAGTTTAATCTCGTAGTGTGAAAGGAGAGACGAGACATGAATCAAGCTAATTGATTGGCAGTACAGCCCCGCCCTGGTGAGGTGGTGAGGTGGTGGGAGCGGTCGATACCACCCATCTCGTTGCCAACTGACGCAATAAGAATGCGCCCAGTTTTCAAACGTCATGGATGTGATGTACCGGCGGGTCGCTGACTTATAGGGCTCCAGGGAATGTAATTGACGTGTGTTTTAAATATGTGGGCATTATCATTTTCTACTAAACATCTTCGCTCCCATCTAGCTGTCGCCAGCAACTTCACCTGCATCACCTATTCCTGGTGATTTATTGATCAGTTTAGGAGTTTTGAATATAACCTCATACATCCAAACACATAAAAGTTGTCTCTTTATAATATGAATGTTGAAAAAATATTCAAAGTTCAATAATTAGGCGATTTCCTTCAATAAAATATAGACTATGATAACACGACGATCAAACCGTTATAAGCCGCAATCCTCGTCACCAATGTCTTGGGCACCATGCAGTCATCATCACCACCACTTCCAGTCTTTCCCCGTCCAATAGACGTAGATCTCTTTTCATGAACGCCGAGACCGCTAATTCCCGGCCACTCACATCCGACATCTAGTACTTAGATACAAATACTTTGTTCTTATGTTACTCTTTGAAACGGGTTATATTTTCTAAAGATCATATTATAGACTAAATAAGAATTGACTAGCTAATAATCAGCGCGCTTCTGTAAGAGAGCCGGGCTACCGCCGATGAAACATAACCTCTTAGCAACCAAACGGCCGTGGAAATATTTTTATTGCGAGTACGTTTGGTTGCGTTACGTTAAAGCATTCACGTAGTTTATAAAAATGTATTTATATTGGCCGCATAAGAAGGTTGCGGACACATAAATAATATATACTCTGTAATAATGTACGTTCCGAAATAACGGGGTTAACACGACATGAAGAATTTGCAATGTTTGGATACAATCTTATTTATAATCAATACAAAATTTACCGGTGGGAAGAAGCGCTGTGCCGCGCTCCCGGCTGCATGGGTACCACCATCTTGTTTGTTTCTCCCGTGAAACAGCTTCGCTGTGTTTCGGAGAGAAGGGCAAGACAGGCAGTGTAATTACTGGCACCGAGACTTAACATCTTATGTCTCAGGATAGGCAACACATAGATTAGTTAGGCGGTATACCCATACTCCTGATCAGGAAACTGGTCGGAAGAGGCCTCAGCAGCCTTGAGATCTAAATAATCTCAAAAAGGTCTGGTGCAGAAGGCAACGGGAAACCACTGCACTAAATTCCCTAGTAGTTAGCTTCATAGATTAGTTGCCTGGGCTCGTTCCAGATAAACTAGTTTATGTTCATGGGCGACGTCGACCACTTACCATCGGGTGGCTCAGCTGAACATTTGTTTCCCAACTATTAAATTAATTTCAATAATAGCCTCACAGATCATCCTTAACTTGTCTTATCCTAATCTTCTGTCATTTTAGTTACTTAGTTTTTGTATTCGTTAATTTTGTTTTCTAATGTTTGCGCGAATTTCACTCATTATAATGAAACGTGGCCCTCCCGTGACCATGGCTGCTGTAAAGTATCCGAAACGTCGGGCTTGTAAAAATCTTAATAAACCGCGATAAAATACGTAAAAATTGTTTCATTATAATTCGTTTTTTTTTTTTTTCATAAATCAAACAATAAGTATAAATAGCTATACAAGTATAAGTGGAACTAATTACATATATAAGCGAAAGTGTAAAATCCGGATAAGATCAACCATGTGACTGATACATGGTTGATCTTATCCGGATTTTACCTAACTACCTTTGTCCTAACGACATACGTGGCAGAAGTTATTAGGGTTGTCACCAAAAGTTACACAACAGCTTACATTTGAACACATTTCACACGCTTTTATTGGTTTTACTAATGTGTATTATTAAATAAATGCTCAAAGATAAGTGTAAGAGGTTAAACAACATTTATTTTTATCCTGGCAAAAATAATACCAGTTTAAATTTGGAAAATGTTTATTTATAGGTTTTTTCGGTTTCTCGCCATTACAAATTTATTTTTGTTGAGATACATTACAGTCTAAACTCTAAAGATTGCTCTTACGTCCATTATGTTTGGCTTTGATTGAATACTTAATAAACAATATGAATTTGGTAAGAGGTAGTGTCACGCTCCTTTGCAGCCGAATTGGGCCGGCACGACCACCCCGGTCTCGCTCACATAATACCGACGTAAAGTGATAGCTATGCTGTCGCGTTCCGTGCAGTTTGTGAGTTTCCGGTGGCCGATTGGGGGGATAGGGAAAAGGAGAGCAACGCTTCTGCATGTGGTTGTGCGGATGTGTATGGGCGTCAATAGTCGCCAAAAGGCTTCGACTGCTCGTTTGCCCCCCAATGCTAAAAAAACATAAATAGGGAGAGGTAAGAAATTGTTTAAATTCTATTATTAACCTATATATTATTACTAGCTGTTGTCGTCTGCTGGATACGGGTCTTCTCTTCGAATTTAGGCGAGGAGAATAAAAACCTAGTTCAGCTACAAGCCGGCACTAACGCGTAATGGATGTAACGGAGAAGTGTATTCAAGCCCAGAAATCTCACTACAAGTCGAGTTTTTACGACTAGATCATCTTTGTTCTCGTGTACTATATCATACATCCTTGGTAGTTTAGGCACAGATTTCCTGAAATTCCATAACGTGTGTTAGTAACACTGAAATAGATTTACGTGATTCAGCCATGTACGTGGCTGCCGATCGTAAAATATGAATGGTAACGTAGGTTTTGGGTTAGGTCTAAATATAGCATGTCTGGACGGGTCCCATGAGTTTGGGAAGTATGAGGAAAATATAGAAAAACACTGAAATTGGACTGCAAAATCTGAATTAGAAATCTCTTACGTGGTGAGCATACGAATCGGTTTTCATCATTCGTTTTATCCCACTGTATTTGACCTATTAACGCGTCATCATCATCATCAGCCTCTATCCGTCCACTGCAGAATATAAGCCTTCCTCAATTAACGACAAGATGGCCGATGCCTTGCCACTCGCAACACGGACCGGCCACTGCACAGAGATCGTCTCATAATATTACTATAAGCTTATAATAATTTATCCTACTGAGTTACGATGTTCCTTTATCGAGGTATATTCAGCTGTTAGGCAACGGTTTGGAGCCCTTACGCACTAGGATAATGGAGCCTCAACGACGCTTTATTTAAAAGACTGATAGGTATTATAGGGCACCATCGACCATGGGCGTGCCCAAAGTACCTGATACAAGCCCGTAGTACATGATTGACAAATAGTAACTATCTGAAGTAAACACGGACAAAGGCGCGAACAATAAAAGTAAGCAATTATTAATTTCGTGATCTTTTTTTATTGTAAACACAAAATATAATACCGCAGAGATAAGTGTTATTAGAATCGACTAGGGTCGTGATGACTATAATTTACGTATCTAACTTTTATTGTCGCTTGAACGTTCAAAAGAAAATTGAATATCTTTTAGAGCGTTTTACATTATGCGATCCGATATCGGTATCGAACATAGCCGACATCCGATAGCCGACAACATGTGCTGTTTTCACATATTTCCGACAAAGTCGTTCCGATACGGCCATTTGCTCGATAGCTTAGTGCGGGAACATCATCATGGCAGACCATAACAGAAACCTTTATTTGTAGTATCTATTATAATATTTGAGAAGCAAAAAAAGATCTTTCCACGGACAGTTTTGGATACATCCCTTTGTACTAGTTAGATATTCAGATCAGTGAGAGCGCATGGCAGGCGATCCTCTCCTTCTGCGAGGTAGTGCTGTCGCAGAAAGTGGAGGCAGAGCAAAAGAGGGAGCGCACTGGCGTTATAACTAGAGTGCTGGATAGCACGCCGTTGAGGCCCCGGGGCCGTCCACAGTTCGCACGCCAGACCGGCCAGACGACAAGGAGAACACCGCTGGGGTAAACACCATTAAAGTGGGTAGAGTCTGCGTCCGCCTTACCATCTTTTCGGGCGCAGAGAGTCCCACATAACCCCCGAGGCCCCGGGCCTGGTGGTATGCATATGAGCATTCCCAACATAGTTCCGACAAAGATGATGACTTCTTTTATATTCCCTGGATGATGACAACCACTACACTAAACACTAAACAAGCTCAAAATAACCGCCATGCATACTCTCCCTGCGCACACAGAGGCAATTTAAATATACGTATAGCAAACGTACAAACATTATCCCTTCCGCTAACATATCCGATATCGGGCCTGACTGTATGATAATAAATAAATAAATAATAAATAAAAATATTTTTATTCAATGTTGTACATCAAAGTATATTATTGAACGTCAAATGTCTCTACTACCGGTACAAACTCAATGAAACTAATCTTTTCAATATGTTACAATATAGGTACATAATATAATATAATTATACATAGAAGCCTCGTAGTAAACGCCTTATTCCCAAGATGTGGTATGTTCAATACATATACTATTATAAATCATACGTTTTACTTGGCCCGATATCGTGTCGGTGTCTAAAACCGATATCGGATAGGATAATGTCAAAAAGGCTCTTAGTGTATTCGTGTTGTTCTTTAATTACGTCTTCATGTACTCTAGTAAAACTAATTTATTTGATGGTAAAGATGTGGTTCGGTACATTGGGGTCTACGAATTCAGATGTATAATATTTAAGGAATTTACATATATAAATTCATTTTTATTTCATTGGTATCTGTAAGATGTTTTTACGAGCTTACCTGAGCTTAGTTTTTATAGAGCTTACATTTGGTTGACATAGTATGTAAAATTAACGTTATATAAATCACGATGCTAGGTAGTAAACATCTTAATTTTTTTTTCTTTTACGCCGGGAAATTCTCTGAGGCATCTCGCGGGGGAGTGGGCTTTCCCAGGCGGGTATGTGGGACTCGCTGCGCCCGAAAGGTGGTTAAAGGGGGACGCAGGTCTACCCACTAAAACCCGGCGAGTGCCACCAATGCCAGTCAGTCCCTCAAGGGACCGATGCCACCTCCACAGAGGGGTTTTCCCGCACCATAGAACAACCCCCCCCACCGACGGGACAGTGCAAGGGGGTGGTATGTGGGACTCGCTGCGCCCGAAAGGTGGTAGACCTGCGTCCACCTTTAACCATCTTTCGGGCGCAGCGAGTCCCACATACCTGCCTAGATATAGACATACCCTACTAGATGCCTAAGAGCATTTCCTGACGTAAAAGAAAAAAAAGGCAACTCATTCACTGCCTATCCAGAGACGTAAAATGGTAGATCTCGGAGTCTCTCCGAAACAAAAGCTGCTTACGCAGCTGTTTTACGAAAAAAATCAGCAGGTGATGGTGTCCATGTAGAACTGGTCGCTAACACGCATGACAGACGCAATATTCGGACGTTATATCATTTATTTTCATCGTTATTTTCCATTTAAATAAGATTGTTTTCTCGGTGTTCTTCTGAATACTATTTACTTTTAAAATAAAATAATTTTTATTTAGCTATAAGAGTTTATTAAAAGATTATAAAGAGTTAAAGTTTTGTAATTTGTATGCAGTATGTAATCTTAAAAACTTCTCATCCGATTCAAGCGTTTATTTCACCAATATAAGGCTACATTATCGCTGCATAATATAATCATTTACATTGGCTGTGAAACAATCATCACCTGATCTAACGTTACAGAGCAAAGCTGGAGGCAACAGTTGGTTAATAATATAAATTTAATAAAATAATTAAAGTACTATTAATTATTATCAGGTACATGAAGTTATGTTGCAGTTTCCTCATAACTTATTTATCACTAAACTTTTATCGAGTGTATTGCCCTATACATTAGTTTTAATGATCATAATTCTCCGCTCCTCGACCATTACTGGACGTTGATATTTTGTGAAGCTCGAGACAACCACAGAGTATTATCGTCAACATCAACCCGTTGCCGTTTACTGGACAATCATCATCATCATCATCACCAGCCTCTATTCTGCTGTTGAACATAGGCCTCCCACAAAGAACGCCAAGACGAACGATCCCTCGCCACTCCATCACCAACCAACACGGGCCGGCCACTGGACAATAACATATTGTAATAAACTCCAAGATCGAATTTATCATTTTCATCACACATTACAAAAGAAATACTATTTTTAAACATCATCATTTTTTTTTCTTTAACGCCGGGAAATGCTCTGAGGCATCCCGCGGGGGAGCGGGTCTCTCCACGCGGGTATGTGGGACTCGCTGCACCCGAAAGCTGGTAAGTGGACACAGCTCTACAAACTAAAACCCGGCGAATGCCACCAATGCCGCCTTTGGTGTCTTATTTGTTGCTGTACCTTACCTACCTACCTTGGCTGACACCGACTCCAAAAGTAACTATAATGACGTGGTAAACGCAAAGTTTGTACATTAGTAGAAGATTAAGTTGATTATATGTTGTAAGCACAAAAATTAAAGAAACTGTTATTTTATTACTTTTTAGTTTAGTATTTTTGAAGTCGGTTTTAATTTTTTGTAAAATGATTTTATTTCTATTACTTATAATATGTAAAAAAATCTCCTTACCCCACCGATGGGCAGTACGGCCCAGAAACGTCCTCTCCTCGGGGTTCCATATCGCGTACCGTATCTTCTGGAAGAAGGGCCTCTGGGGCGGGCGGCGGCAGTAGTTCACCACCCCGTTGGACTTGTCCGCGCCCATCCTCACTCGTACCACGACTGAGTACTGTCCAGCGCACAGTCAACAGCGAGGGACGTCATCGCGTGTGAACTTTTGTACCTATACTTTATCGCCTCTCGGAGTTTTCAATCGTTTTATTTAAGTTGGAAGAATCGATTACTACAAAATATTGCTCATATTCGAATATTGTAAACTATTAATACTTACATGTTCAAGAGATTACAACATGTAAATTGTGACGAACTCATCTCTCAATGATTAACAATTACAGCAAAAAACAGATTGAAAGATTGTAGCGGTGATTTGCCTTATCAAATCATATTTTTTTAGTTCTCTTGTATTTAAACTATACTATACAATTTACTAACACTACTTTATCATCTCATGTCTACTACACCAAGATGAGGATCTAGGTATGAGTCGAGTCAACGTTCTTTAAAGTGTTGACCGGCGTATTAAATTTAGTATCTCACGTCGCATCTACAGAATCCCGATCCATGCCGCCCGCCTCAGATCCGCCCAAATCTGCCCACAACCAGCCCTACCCTCGATAATTAGCTCACCTTGTCCTCGTGTCGACGGCAACTTATGTTTATACCACTAATTCAATTTCTATGATTACGTTTGTGATGATGGGCGCGAGTCGTACGAACACTAGTTTGAATGCTCGGAGTAGTTCTCGATAGGTAGGTATGTCTGAAGATAAATATCAATAAAACCACGTCAACCTAAACTCTTAGTAAGTCAATTCGGTACAGACATATTTATACGACACACAAAGTGATTGGTTTGATTTGATTGATTTGGCGGGATTTGAACCCGCGATCTCCATTAAAACATAGTTCTGAATACCTTATTGTTACCAAACTGTTACAATTGTTCGTTTAATTATCTTACATATTACTAGATCAAAGGGTCGGGTCCTTGAGGTCCACCTTCGACTTTGTGCATTGCTAAATTTCTTAATAGCATTTTATTTCTTTTTTATTATATAGTATGAACCAAATGAGATAATAAATGGTCAACGTCGCCCTTGATTTTCTTGATATTCTCCTGGGCCACTCCAAATACAGTGAAACCTGGTTTAATGGAACCTGGATAAGTGAGAAACCTCTATTATTGAAACTACAATGAGGTCCCGGCACTTTTTCATCGAATTACCTCTGTTAATGGGACTTTTGAAACCTGGTTAAATGAGATTTGATTTCTAGGATTTTTTCGATGTTTACCTCTATAATTGGGACTGTGGAGCTCAATTCCCTTTATAAGTGAGACAATTTATCAGGTTGGGACAGGTTTCGATCCGATTGCTTACAAACATTTGAATGGAATAACGGTACATTTTGACCTCTGTAGGCGGGGGCCTCAGTAAATGAGACAACTAAATTTTAAACCTGTCTAATTGAAAAACTGGATAAATAAAAAACCTCTTTAAATGGTACAAAATCCTTGGTCCCTTGAGATCCCAATTAACCAGGTTTCACTGTATCTTGCGCCGTTGCAACATCTATGCGTTGTCTGTCGTAATCCTAAGACGCAAGGTTTTATTGCTACTAAATACACTTTCCTTAGAATAGTTGAAATACCTTTATTAGACGGGATAGCTTTATTGTGATATAACTTTTACATGAGATAGACTGTTCTTTCCACCCCACCAAGGTTCAAGCCTTGTCGTGGCCGTGGGGCTCAGCAGCTTAAGGTGAACCCAGCACCTTGGGCGAAGCTAATTGGACCGAGGGAGCTGCTCTTTGTAACCCTCTTATAAGAAGAGGGGACAAAAGAGCAGAGGGGCAAGGGGCGAGGATGGGAACCTCGACACCCCATTGCACTGTCCCGACGTTGGGAGGGGTTGTTCTGTGGTACGGGACGACCCCTCTGTGGAGGTGGCGTCGGTCCCTTGAGAGACTGACTAGCCGTCGAGGTGCCCTGTTAGCTCAACAGATCCGGGGCACCTCACCAAAGGCGGCATTGGTGGCACTCACCGGGTTTTAGTGGGTAGAGCTGCGTCCATGCACCTTACCATATGTCGGGGCTAGTGAGTCCCACATACCCGCCTGCAGGAGAGTCCCCCCCTCCCCAACGTGATGCTTCAGAGCATTTCCCGACGAAAAGAAAAAAAAACGGCTGTTCTTTCCACAAATTTGTCAAGAACCACTTTAAGTTCTGTCCTTACCTACTTGTAACGTCCACACGAGTACCAACCCATGAACACGGGTGCGCCAAACAAAATAGCTTCCACCGCTAACAATCAAGATAGTGTGGTACTAACTTACTCTACTATGGTCTTTCCTAACATCACATCAGTTTAACTTAAAAAGTAAGTAGACGGACTTAGAAAAGGTTGTAGGTTTTATTGGCTGTAATTACACGACCTGTCCCTGCTGAGAAATAAATAACAGGCAAAAATAATTTGGTAATTCCATCTCACTGTGACTATGAGGCGGAAAATATTGTACAAAAATATAATAATACCGTTATGTATTGAATTTTTTATGAAATTCTGTGTACCTAAATAAAGCACTTGATAAAACGTTCAATATTGTCCACTATAATGATGATCATTATTTGTGTAGCTGACCCATGCCACTCCCGGATGCCGCACCATGCTATGCATATGCTGCAGAATGCTCTGCATATGCTGGTTAATAACTTTTTAAATCGGATGAGTAGTTAGGTACCTCCTCCTTACAGATTACCTCCATACAAAGCGCAAATTATATTACTTCTTCTCTATATTAGCACAGAGGTTCTAAATTGGGACGCATGTGCCTCGATTTAGGATTAAACCATTTGTAGCTTAATAACTTCTTTTTTTTCTTTAACCTTTTGAACGGCATTGTCGACTATATGTGACAAAACGAAATCTGGCCCAGACCGCCAATGACACAAATATGTGACAAAATACACGTCGCATCATATCATGAAATAAACTATCTAACCATTACTTTTGAGTGTTTATATTTATATATTTTATAAGTATATAATTTAATAAAAATATACCATTAATATTGAGAAATTCAATGTTTTAAAAGTAGATGTTAAATGCTTATAAAAGGAGTACCCCACACGCCATAGTCTGCTATATGTGACAGCTAGTGTTGCGACATATTATGATTATAATATCGATAAAAACTTAAGATGTTTATGAAATTTTGGTCCAGACTCCAGAGTTATATTATTTATTCGACCGACTTACAAAAAAGAGGAGGTTCCTCAATTCTTTCTTTTTTTTGTTCTATCCGTTGGAATCAATTATCAGGACAGATAAAATGTTTTTTAAACAACGCAGTCTTATACAATAATGCCTGTAGCTACACAATCAAAAAAAAATTTGAAAATGAAACACACACAAAAAAAAACAAAAACAAAATATGTCTAATATCGACACTGGCTAATCGCATTATAATTGTCGTATATAGCAGTAGAATAATAACCACTTTTTAAAATATTTTCTTATTAATTACACCAATCCGAATTCAATATTCATAACTAAGACAGGACTACGTTTGTTGGGTCAGCTAGATATATAGTAATAAAATCTAAAATATAATATGTATAATATTAAAGTATTAAATATATTTCCGTTGTCTGGTACCCGTAACACAACTTCTTCGAACTTACCACATGACCAGATTGACGTGGTGGGAAAGCGTCCATAGATTATTATTATTATATTTATATATTTCTAAATACATACATATTATAGATAAATTACACCCAGAACAAACGATCATGCTCATCACACAAACATTTGTACTGGGTGGGAGTCGAACCCACAGCCTTCTGGTTTAGCAGTCAGGGTCACCAAACACTAAACGAACAGGTCAGTCAATATCAGGTTAATACCACATCTTATTACTTTAAATATATAATTTGTGATTTTAGATATCAATATGTGATTTATCTAATGTAGTACTTAGCGTAATATAAGGTTTTTTTCAAAGATCTGTGATAGTGTAAGATTGATTCATAATTCTAATATTTTATTTTATGTAACCATCGAGCATATAACCGTATCGTACACACAACTACAGTAATGTGAACAATACATTTCCGAAACTGGTCAGTGATTTGTCACTGACTTTATAGAAATTCCACCAAATAGTGATGTGTATGTACATCCTATTTGCCGATCATCAATCAATGGCCATCTGTTGAACAATCAGAGCACAAAAAAACGTTGACCAAACAATACAAATAACATTGCCGCTCTATTCCGGTTATATATTCGAAGTATGTAACTGTTAATATTTTTATTATTCTTAAGAAAAACAATAATTATTAAAATACTGATTTCCATTTAATCTTTTCATTATAATATTTTAAAAAAATCACGCATTTTTAAATATGGTTATTATATTAGTAAGAATACTTCTGTAGTAAAAGGTAGTGCCTCCTTATTAAAAAAAAAACTTAATATAATCGTTTAACAACGTGTACACTACTACATTCCTTATTCAGATGCGAGAATGTAAAAAAAAGACTGGCTGGCCACGCCATTGTCACTATACCCAGACAAAATATGTTGAATAATGTTGTAACCATATCGTAATTTGTTATTATTTTAATTTTCTTAGATAAATACTCTGTTAAATGCAGTGTAAAGATTACTATATTATTACTATATTGGGATGTAGTTGCTGGGTAAATAAAATATCCTGTTGTGAGTACGGTTTATTAGAAAATGGAAGACGAAAATTAAAACTCAGTTGTATATCGATTAAGTTTCCAACATCCCTATAATCTATGAAGGTAATTTTACAGAAATAGTGGCATGGCGTCTGGGGTCCGGCGAGACGTTTATACGCCGGCGTTCAAAAGGTTAACGCCGGGAAATGCTTCTGAGGCATCCCGCGGGGGGGGGGGGTCTCCGTAGGCGGGTATGTGGGACTCGCTGCGCCCGAAAGGTGGTAAGGTGGACGCAGCTCTACCCACTAAAACCCGGCGAGTGCCACCAATGCCGCCTTTGGTGTGGTCACATCGACGGCTAGTCCCCAGAACAACCCCTCCCAACTTCGGGACAGTATGACAATGGGGCGAGGTTTCCGGCCCCGCTCCTTGTCCTCCTCGAGAAAGAGCAGCTCCCTCGGGTCAATTCGCCCAAGGTTCTGGGTCCACCTAAGGCTACTGAGCCCAATCGCCACGACAAGGCTTGAATCATGGTGAGGGGATGTTTTCCTGCTCTGTAAATATGTGACTATTATTATTAGCTCTCTAGCTTCTTCTAATGTTTTGTTTCAGAATAAAATAAAACGAAACGGATTTCAATTATATATTTTCAGTTTATTGGAGCAAATAAAAATTAACAATATTCAAAATAGTGATGATTATTTTTATATAATAACTATTTACACCAGATCATATTATAGTCATTATATTTAAAGAGCTATTACTTATAAGACTAAATAAAAACTTTTGTCTGTGCTTATGGAGTCTTACAGTCGTGTTCTGCGGAACAACCTTGACCTAAAATGTTCAAACATCTGTTTTCCCCCTTAATGACTACATCCTTAATCAAACCAAATCCTGGTAGGTACTGGTCTAGGTGCTACCTGCGACTGATCGCAGGTAGCACCTAGACCATACCATAGATTCTGAAATCTCACAAATAAATACTCCTTGCTATCTTATTATATGTGACAAAAGAAAGAGTAGATCATCTGCTGGATATACATTCAAGTATTGTATAAAAGCGACATTAAAAAAATAGCACATAATAGATCAAATATGTTCAGTATAATTTAGTCTCATTGGCAAAAATATTTTTATCCGGCTACCCAAGAAAGAGAGTTTAATATGTTGGTGTAGAGTATGTATGTATGTATGTATGTAGATATAACGTATATTCCATTGGCACAACTTGTAGCCTGAATGGCTTGATGATAACCTTGAGGTGTCATGAGGTTCGTCTGCAGCACTGGTAGTATAGCTATTAGCTAGCCGATAGATATGTGAGAGCACATTTATTTTATACCAACTTGTTGCACTGCCACATTTATTAGATTTAACTAAATAATTAAAACATATTACAATCAATTTATTCTATATCCATTTTTTTATGAAAAAGTGATTTAAAGCTTAGATGTACATTTTGATTCCTAATAAATTACTAATTCTTAATCCTAAAGGCTTGAGTACTATTCACAGAAGAAATAATAAAATGCCAATATATCAATAATTCATTTGGATTATAGCAAATATTTATTATATAAATATCATTTTTTTTATTGCTTACATACATTGATAATTTAAATAACAAGCAAATAAACTATGTATATAGCCTGACCAGAAATATGTAAAAATTGAGTGGTGTCGCCACTGTATCTTTTTTACGTCACCACATAGTATCGTCCATAGAGAAATTAGTTCCGAAATTTTCCGCAATATGGCAAGGGTTTTTATTTTTCTGGTCAGTGTATAATCTTAAATCTAAATGATTATTTGCATCTCAAGTTAAATGTCAAAGTCAAAAAGAAAACAAACTGAATCTGACAAATTTGTACTTACAAGAAAATTACCGTAGGAGCCGGTTCCCATGACAATTAACGCTCGTTCTGATAAAGCGCGTTTACAACTACATGTATTTTATTCAAGGTGTGCATATTATGCTAACGCGTTGTAAACGCGTGTTTTGTCATGAGAACCAGGTCTATTACTAATATTTCTATCCATGATTAAAAATATTTGCCAGTGTCAAATTTAGTTGAATGTAGTTTTATAATCTGTTCGAAGACGCGGATTAAATTCATCTAAGCTGGTTAACGTCCATGGCATAACTCTCGAAGTCGTGCAAGCGTGTGTCTATCTTGGACGTACTTTGCAGCTGGTTCGACATTACTTCGAGAGGGAAGCCGATATGAGGATTCAATTGGGATGGGCAGCTCATTCAGGAAGCTAAGCAGAGTTCGACGTCTGAAAACAATGCATTCTGCCCGTGATGACCTACGGGGCCGAAACGTGGCCTCTAAATGTACGACTGCAATGGAGCGTGCTGTGCTGGGTGTTTTTTTGCAAGATAGGATCCGAAACGAAGACATCCGCCAGAGGACTAACGTGAGGACATTATGGAAGAATTATTGCTTAACTCTACATTAAATACATTTTTCTACAATCCATGACAAATAAATACACATACATGAGACAAACTTAAAGAAAAGGCCATTTATAATAGTATTATTGTAGTAAATAAAAAATAATATAACTATAAAGGCAGATCCAGCCTACTTAAGTTACTATTCTATTATTACCAATTACTTTTTCTTTATTTTATGTTTTTATTTAATTGTATTCTTATAATTATAATATTGTTGTACAAGATATTTGGTGTACAGATAAAGTATTTTTATTGTTGTTGTTACACTAGTAATAGAAAAAAGATCTAAAATTGGTAGGGTAGCCCAAGAGGCGATCAAGAATGGTAAAAAAAGTTGATCATTAGAAATTCCCGAGCACGTCAGATTAAGGTAGGGTAAGTTAATTACATCCTAAAAGGTATATATTCCAATAATCTGACGATTTTAGTGTGACGTAAAGAAATAGGGGAGATACAAGTTTGTAAAAAAAGTAATCTCGACATTCTTGAGCGTGGCTCTTTTTTTTTTTAAAGAGAATGTTATTTTAAAAGAAGAAAAAATTGTGACAATTTCCACAAGTCGAAGCCACAACAAAAATCGACGATAAAGTTTAACGAAAAATGCTGATGATTGGAAATGACCTGGTTTGGTGATCAATTGCCTAAAGTCTATGAGGATGTGGTTATAGCACCTGACGTTACACAGGATCCTCCAGAATCAGTTACATCTGACCTGTACTGACATTTTTTTAAAGAGAATTTTTATTTTATCATTATTATTTTATTCCTTCCGTACAGCCACCGCCCAAAGTGCAAACCATCAGATTAAGCAATCTCCAATACGTTGGACATACATAATATCAATGACTGACGCGCTAGGATATTCTCATGTAACGGGTTTTTTTACATTTTTTAAATTCGCTAGACGCTCCTCCCACCGACGAACGGATATACATTAAATATAACTTTTTTTTTATCATCTAATCTTCGAAATCGAATAGGTGTCCACGACGCTCGAGTTAGTCGCCATTTAGCATCGTGGGCTCCCCTACCATATGCAATAACAATTAACAGTATGAATTGTTAAGATGCAGATTAGAACCACAAAGCATTATGGTGCTACCAAAAACTAGATGTCATGACTTATTTTGTGTTGCCATTATTAACATTAATAAAAATCATTTTAAAATGTAATTTTGAGTGTTGCTATTTCATAAATACCCTATAATCTATATTATAGACCATTAATTGTTCCTTTCATAAATCAACTTCACAGTCAACAAATTACAAATAAATTAATTGATACACAAAATGCTAAGGTTAAGAATGAACAGGTACGTTTTACATATAATTAATGTTAAATTAATCTAAGTTAGGAATGATAAGGACAGTGAGATTCTAGTGACCGATGGACAAGTGACAAATAAATTAATATGGAGATTGCCGTATTCATGACAAGAATGTTGATCAGTATGGATTTTATATGTAGTTCGATCACACAAATATATTGGAGAGTGACAGAAACGAGAGGGAAGAGGAAAATGAAACTGAGATTATGACTGATGAACGGTGGTCGCGATGATGAATTAAAAAATAACATCTCTGTGTGTGTGTTGTGATGGTATTACGATAAACTTTTTAATTAGGAATTCATTATGTATAATATTTATTTAAGGTTCATTATCGTAACTACATATCTATTTGTGAAAAAATATTTTTTGACAAAGATTTTTGAAATATTGTTACGGCTTGAATTACTTTTCAGTACATTAAAACTACCTATAACAATGTACAAAATTTAGTTTTTACATTTCCTTTACATCAAAAGTAAGTTTATTGTATACATATATCATTTATTGTATATATGTATGTATCACATAAATATCCATGTCTTACCAAAATAAAATTGTTATTAATTAAATTAGCATCCATGTCGTATATATAATTTTTAAATATTTCCAGGATTGTGGAAAACAGTTAAAACACTAATTTGCTAATTTTGCTACGTTTCGGCTTTATTTATTAAGGTTGAGCAAGTTGCTCATCTTTCCATACAAACGCAGAACAGTAATTACTACAATGTTTGACATTGACCATCAAAAACTAAGGATAATATAAATTGATCTCGTCGTTATCTATGTGCGTATGTACCCAAAATTGTAAAAAAAATACATTTAAAAAATACAAGCTTCTAAACTTTCATATTTCAACACTGATTTTAGCCCAACTTTGGGCAAAAATAAATAGTATACGCAACACGAAAGCTCAAAAATAAAGCCCGTACAGACATAGTTTAGTTACTCAAAAGTTGAAATAAATTTATTTTAAAAAGATACACTTATATATAGTTATATAATAATAATTCTTCTATAATTACTGTTTTGCTAAAAGGACATTTTCGGAATGAATCATTGTGCATTTCATTCTAGCACACATGTTCGCGCACTATGTCAGGTGAGATAGCATTCATTTAGTTGGAGTTCGCGCCGTCGACTTGTTCAACCTTAAACCTTCATCAGGCATCTAAAACATACACACAACTGATTACCATCAATACAAAAACAAAATACAGTACAAAATATTATTTTCTTTTCATATTCTTAACTGCCTGTTGCCCGCAGCTTCGCCCGCGTTAACTTAAATTTACAACCGTATACGGATTGATGATGATTATTTTTATAGCCTAAGTTACTCCATAAAACATTAGCTATCTGTAAGTAAAAGTCCCGACAAAATCGGCTCAGTCGTTTTCGAGATTAATCGGAACAAACAGACAGACTGACAGACAGACAAAAATAGTAAAAAATGCTATTTTGGCATAATATTATGTACCGTGCATACACCCAAATGCATTTAGTAAAAAGCGGTTATTTTAATATTACAAACAGACACTCTAATTTTATTTATTTGTATAGATAACTAACATAACAAATTAGTGTTTCCATAATCCTGAAAATATTTAAATATATAAAATATTTATGTATTAAAGAACAATATAAGTTCTAAAATAACTTTTTATAGACTTTAATGGTGGTGAAGGGATAACAGGTATATCGATAATATATATCGATAGAGCTTGAACAGAAATTAAATCAAGACGATCAAAGATTAACATTGTTTTTTAATTATTTTTAATTTGGAGTCCAGTTAGGGGATATTTCTATCGAGATTATTAGAGATGAATGGAAATATTTTAGCTGCATAAAGGTACACCATACAAAAAATTGATTTGTAAGTTTTTCCAAATATTTTATATATAAATATACAATTTACTATGGCATTTTTACTTCAATGTATTTTAAAGACTTCTTAATGTATACTAAGTACGAGCAATTTCACTTGTCCGGACTGAAGTTAGCTAAACATTCCACAAAGTCAATCTCTATACAAAATCATTAAATTAAAAAACTCTCAACGCAATGAAACTTCTGAACCGATTTTGATAAAACATATCTAGTAACCACCGGTAGAATGCTTGCTTTTAAACAAAAAAAAACCGCATCTAAATTGGTTCAGACGCTTAAGAACTACGGTGCTACAGACAGACGTCCATAGCGGTCACTTTTTTGTATCGGGGGGTAAAAAATGCTCGCATCCACAAATCTGTGAAACTGACTTCACTCCGGTCAAGCGCAAATCGCGTTAGTTTACCTAAGGTAAGCTCGAGTTATTTGTTAGTCTCCGTGGAGTTCCCATCCGAGTCGACCCTGAGCAGGATGCGCGTGTACCCGGACGGCTCCTTCAGGCTCTTGTTGTACTCTATGTTCTTGGCCCACGCCCGGCAACGAACCACCACCACGGTGTTACCTGGAAATATGAGGACACACTTATGATTACCTTCATAGGTACTTTTATGTCAGTTGGACAGGGAATTAATCGCTATTCAGGCGATTCTTAGTCCAATTCGACAAACCTAGGAGCAACATAAACCAGGTACTACTTACTCGATGGGGTGAGTCGGATGGCGACGAATGGACTGGTGTAGCCACGCTGGTTGAGGTAGGGGTAGAAGTGGCCCGGCAGCCCACGTCCCCAGGGGTACTCGATGCTCGTGGAGTTGCTGTGCTCCTCCCAACATGACACCCATATCTGCTTATTCTGGAATAAACGACTGAAGTTTTTTAAACTTGGTCTATCCTTCCGAGACCATATTATATCTAAAACTTTTGGGAATGTACAAATTCAAATATAGCCTTGAAGTAAAACAAATGCAATAACAATATATTTTAAACATTAAAACAGTTAAAACAATAACTTTATATTAAATAAATAAAAATAAATAATTTAATTCTTGTATCTAGAACTTACAATCAATTTATTTTTCTAGTAATGTAGAATCTATGCGACTACGGCCAGTATTGTTTAGCATCACCAGCAATCAAGACAGATTTGTTGCCTTTTAATAAATTAGCAGCTATTTTGTTAGTTGTGGTAGGAATCTCAGACACATAATCGTAAATATATGTGACCTAAAATTTGAACCAAATTTGGTATGAAGGCTAGTATTTACAACAAAATTACAAAAAATAAGAAACTTGTAACCTTCACCCCTCTAATTTCCCAAGAGGGAAGTGCAGATCAGTGTATTCAACTAGGGAGCTTTCCGCAATCCTAAATTAAGGTGAAATTTGCAGGCAATGTGCAGGCTAGGATTTACACACAAACGACAAAAGTTTAAAAATTTTAAAATGAAAATTAAGTTTAAATAAAAAAAACCCTCAACGCAAAAAAGCAAACATTTAAAAAACAAACATATCCTTATCACTACGTTTAAAGCAATAACTAAATAGCTAAAAATGGGGAGAGTGCAAACTCAAAGCGCCCCCAGACTTAACAATTATCCTAACACTCAAAGCAGATTATTATATTTGCAACAAAAATTTGGATCATATCGGAGCAATAAAGCCCGATCGGAAATGCTAGTAAATTACTAGATAGTCAATCATCAGCAAACCTTATAGTCCAGGAGCCAGTGACAGATTTTCATGACCAAATCCCCTTCGAAAATTCATAAAATGCATTAGGGATTTATAATATAAATATTGGCGACAGTCAGCTGCGGCATCGTAGGCGGGGCGAAGGGCGAAGAAATAATTGACCGAATTAAAAAGTTATTAAAGAGCGTTTGTGTGGTAAAGGATATTATAAAGTAAAATATTTTATGGAAGATACCACACCTTGGGAATAGGGCATTCCTCCCAGGCATTTCAGGATAACAACATGTGAAATCTGTTATAAAATATTTGAAAAGATTAGTTTCGCCGGTTCTTCTCAGTGGGCTTGCCTTGGAACCGGTGGTAGATTCAATTGCCGTTTAAAAGGATACTCTATAAAAAGATGTTTCTACTATTTTGAATTTAAAAAAAATGGTTTGATTTGATACTATTTAAATGTTCGCTTGTTTGTATGTTTTTTTTTCAAACCGATACAGTCCATACACAAGTACCTATATAATATTAATGGACAGTATTAGTTGTATGTTGTATATCACTACACAGTAGCAGCACGACGGATGTATTACAGCACAAGCAATTACACCGAACCGGCCCGAACTCATTTACTTATTTTGTTACTGCTAATTGAAACGTACACTTTTATTTAATTCATATATTTAAAAAAAGAAGATAAAAACTTTTTTTTTAATTCTGTTTTAAAAAGGGGGCTTTAATCGAAATATATAAAGTCTAGTGTGAAAATGTATATAAATGTATTTTTGAATAAAATATTGGGTGTCGTCCTGGTGAACAGTTCAAATCCGTTTGTACAGTGGTTCCTGCGAGTCCTGGCTCTGTCACAGGCCATCTCGCCTGTCAACTGGCCTGTCAACTACGAGTTACAAGGTAAGTTTTATAAACTTACATAGATTAACTACATTAGATGATATTCTATAATCTGTATATCAAGTAGTTTTCCTAAATAATTATTGAATTTGTGTATGCTATCAAATCTTTACTAATATTATGCGAAAATAACTTTGTCTGTCTGTCTGTCCGTCTGTTGCATTTCACGAATATTAACCGCTATTTGGATTTTGATTGTTGCAACAAGAATGTTTATATTCTCAGAAAATATATGATATCTTAGTAAATTATGTACAATTTATTTTCATCATTAAATCATCATTATATTATTATGAGTGCAAAGAATATTAAAAAGAAATTAATTAATTATAAGGAAAAGAGAGAGGAAGGCCTTTACCCAGCAGTGGGACAATATAGGCTAGGAAAATAATAATAATTATATAATTAGAAACAAGATTATTAAAAAGTATTTATCAAATAGTTCAAGATTTTAAGACATTCTGGAATTGAACTTTTGCGTAGGTACATAAACGGCATGATCGTTTTTGATGTAATTTTCCGGCAAACTTTAGATTTGCCTAGGACTGTGTGCTGTTTAGAGGCAACTAATTGGTTTGTTGCTTTTTTGATAACTTAGCGTCATATTCTTCATACATTAGTCACCCGCAGTCGGGCGATCGCTAATAACTTAGCGTCATATTCTTCATACATCAGTCACCCGTAGCCGGGCGATCGCTAATAACTTAGCGTCATATTCTTCATACATTAGTCACCCGCAGTCGGGCGATCGCTAATAACTTAGCGTCATATTCTTCATACATTAGTCACCCGCAGTCGGGCGATCGCTAATAACTTAGCGTCATATTCTTCATACATTAGTCACCCGCAGTCGGGCGATCGCTAATAACTTAGCGTCATATTCTTCATACATTAGTCACCCGCAGTCGGGCGATCGCTAATAACTTAGCGTCATATTCTTCATACATTAGTCACCCGCAGTCGGGCGATCGCTAATAACTTAGCGTCATATTCTTCATACATTAGTCACCCGCAGTCGGGCGATCGCTAATAACTTAGCGTCATATTCTTCATACATTAGTCACCCGCAGTCGGGCGATCGCTAATAACTTAGCGTCATATTCTTCATACATTAGTCACCCGCAGTCGGGCGATCGCTAATAACTTAGCGTCATATTCTTCATACATTAGTCACCCGCAGTCGGGCGATCGCTAATAACTTAGCGTCATATTCTTCATACATCAGTCACCCGTAGCCGGGCGATCGCTAATAACTTAGCGTCATATTCTTCATACATTAGTCACCCGCAGTCGGGCGATCGCTAATAACTTAGCGTCATATTCTTCATACATTAGTCACCCGCAGTCGGGCGATCGCTAATAACTTAGCGTCATATTCTTCATACATTAGTCACCGGCAGTCGGGCGATCGCTTATAACTTAGCGTCATATTCTTCATACATCAGTCACCCATAGCCGGGCGATCGCTAATAACTTAGCGTCATATTCTTCATACATCAGTCACCCGTAGCCGGGCGATCGCTAATAACTTAGCGTCATATTCTTCATACATTAGTCACCCGTAGCCGGGGGATCCTTAATAAAAAAATCCACAAGTGCTAGTCTGACTGGCGTGATGAGGGTTCTGTAACTGATAATTTACCCTTAAGTAGTCTAAATACCATAACTTTTTGTTTGACGAGCAGATACAACAGAATGATCCCCACCACGGTTAAAGCCTTTTCGTGGCGGTGGGGCCCAATAGCCTAAGGTGAACCCAGCACCTTGGGCGAAGTCGAGTGAACAGAGGGGACTACTCTTTATACCTCTCTTATAAGAAGAAAGCACAAAAGAGTAGGAGGGGATAAAGGGCGAGGACGACAACCTCACTCCATTGCACTGTCCCGACTTTGGCATGGGTTGTTCTGTAGTGCGGGACAAACCCTCTGTGAAGGTGGTGTTGGTCCCTTGGAGGACTGACTAGCCGTCGAGGTTCCCTGTTGCTCAACAGATCCGGGGAACCTTACCAAAGGCAGCATTGATGTCACTCGTCGGGTTTAGTGAGTAGAGCTGCGTCCACCTTACCATCTTTCGTGCGCAGCGGATGCCTAATAGCATTTCCCGGCGGAAAAGAAAAAAAATACGGATCCTATAAGGATTCCGTTTTGTCATTTTGGGGAACGGATACTAAAAAAAACTCTCAACTTCAACTAGCTTTCATAACATGTCTTTTACATGCAGATGATGAACTGTTAACAGATGGCGAGAAGTTCGACTTCATAGTGGTGGGCGCGGGGTCTGCCGGGGCGATCGTGGCGGCCCGGCTGAGCGAGCTGCCCCTCAAGGTGCTGCTGCTGGAGGCGGGCGGGGACCCTCCGCCGGCGAGCGTGGTACACTCATAGTCTTATTAGTAGTGGCTCATATTTAAGAGTTGAAGGGTGATCCTTGTTTAGATTGAATTTTCATTACAGATATATACGTAGTCTTGCCCTAAATATTGTTACAAAGAAAAAAACATTTTTTCTATTGCACGTAACATTTATTACTATTACAGTGTGTTAGTTTAATACATTAATATTAAATCATTAAAAATATCTACATAAAGCTTATTCGAGGTGGTCTCAATTGGCTGCAATACAGTACTTTTAAGTTTAAATGTTGAGGCAAGTTATCAATTGAAGCACGCACTCTTTCCATGGGAAAATTCTTCATTGCCGATCGTATGGATTGTTTTAGGAACTCCAAATTATCATGGCATTTAGAGGAAGCCATACTCTCTAAAACTGACCATAAATCATAATCCAGCGGATTAAGATCGGAACTATATGACAGCCAGTCTTCAGCTCATATGAAGTCCGGAACGCTGGTTTATAACCAAGATTGGGTGGATAGAGCTTTATGACCCGGCGCCGAGTCTTGCTGCAAAGATTCTTGGTTATTGAACATGATGTTACTAAGGGGCTTAACTACCTAATATGGCTCAGTCACTCCTTCATTGCTAATACCCCACCAAACCATCATTGAAGTCGGTTAATGACCATGTTGTACACTGTTGACTAATTGGGAAGAGCTATGAGCATAAATTTCGTTTGTTAAAATATTGCTCAATTGTAAAAAAAAATCTCATCCGTAAACAATTTTTTTTGCGTACCGCTTAAGTTTTTATTTTTTATTTTATCACCGTTTTCTTTTTTAAATTATCAGTTAAGAAATGACTAGTGCGTCTCTTATAGGCTGCAAGTCCTAAGTCTCTTTTCAAATACCTATGACATGGTTCTAGATGATACCTTCATCTCCCGATATAAAATCTTTTCCTTTCGGACAGGATTTCTTCTATTTTTTTTCCTTACTGCATAGATTCTTAGTTGATTGCCTTTTTCGTACGAACAACCAGATCTTTTACTGTCACAAACAAAGAAGGTTTCATGGTACCTATCAATACAAACCTTTGACTAATACCTACCAAGCTCATGGAGAGTTTTAAAAATTGTATTTGGATTTATACTTATTAGCGATTGGTTCTCTTTATCACCTCACTCCATTTTAATATCTCAAAATATTTTACAATGTATTGGCGCAAAAATGAAAATACTCAATCAAATAAAAATGACAGATTCCAAGTTTATTTTCAATTGTAATTATAGTATTTATGGCCAGACTATTTTTCTTTTATTTTTATTATTATTATTTCTAATTTCTATGTAGTTTTGGATAAACTAAGTTTATCCAGAAGAAATGTCTTTGCGATCTTGAAATTTATGCAATCATTGATTAATATTATTGTTTTGTCTCATACAAAAACAAGTTGGAAACTCTACGCGGACGACTTTATCAGGCAAAAACTAGTTATACTTACCTATATATTCAACACTATCAAGGATGACACGTAAAATCGTGAAGCGTTCCACATTTTTTTTTGTGGCCTGGTGAGGACGTCCACAGCTCCCTCGCCGGGTCACCCAGACGACGTGGAGAACACCGCTGGGGTTTAGTGGGTAGAGTCTGCGCCCACTTTACCATCTTTTCGGGCGCAGAGAGTCCCACATAACCCCCGGGCTCCCCCGGGCCCGGTGGTATGTATAAGAGCATTCCCCAGCGGAAACAAAAAAAAAAAAGTGTCTATCTTGTATAGATAATGCCGGTTTATTTCAAGTTTCGATATTTTTTGCCAAAGATTTTCGTTTTTGTTCACCAACCATACATTGATTTAAAAAAAATTGGCGCGTAAAATATGTGACCGATCGCCATGACAGTTATGTAGAGCGCCATACCATTTACAGAATATGTGGCTCCTCACATCTGTACATAGATCCGACCACATCTGGTATAGTTCTATAAATAATCTGTTTTACATTAACCTAAGGAGTACTGACTGACATAGATATGGGAATATAATATAGCAATCTACTTAAATCGTTTTTATAGCAATGATTTTCAAGATGAATATAATATATAGGAATTGTTTTTGGTAGAGTATATTTAAATACACAGCATCATCACCAGACAGACAGCCGTTACGACTAGAAATACCAGGCTGACATAAAAAAAACACTGCTCAGGTCTGATTTTTTTTTTTTGGCCACTGGGTAAAACATTCGTTGAAAGAAGCCGAGTTCCAGGCAGTGGTTGATAAGGGTTCTCGTTTTTTTCGGATGGACCTATGTATGCTTCTGGCCTATTGACCTTTAATCTTCATGAATTGGTCATTTTCAAGGACTGGAACGAGAGATCTGAATTCAATCCTCCAGTGACCTCAAAAAAGTGCACTTCGCTTCGTCAATCTCATTTCATCTGCTGTAAATGCCCCTCATTGAGCCAACCATTATAGCCGTCCTCGCGTGATTTCGAGGAGACCCATGCCTGTCCGATAGGACAGGACCGTGTTTCGCGTGATAGTGATGACGTAACCAGTAAACAGGTTCGAATCCGCTTACACGAAATAGTTTCGATACTGGTCGCGGTCTAATAGTATCGGATGTGACCAATACATAATGATCATTACGATTTGATACATTAATTAATGATTCAATGGCGACAGAATCGTAAATGATGAAAATATACTAAACAATCAAATATTCACATGTTAGCTTGCACTCTGGGCTAACCATTTGTCGTGGTAAGTTCTTAGGAAATTTAAAGTATTAGGTAATTACCTAATAATCAATTTGAGATGAATACACTAGTGGTCGCGACCTACGTGTTCCTGTACAAAGCATTTTGTAGTGAACCAAATTATGAATCTTTGGAAAAAAAGATTGGATTTGCTTCCCGTGAAACGGCTTTGCTGCATTTTGGAGAAGGGCAGGACTGTCACTGAGACTATGTTACGTCTCCGGTTAACTTGTTAGCATGGACGACGCTGACCACTTACCATCACGTGGCTCGTCTGCCCGCTTGCGTATTGAACTAACATTGAAAATTAAAAAACCTTACCCAAAAAAGCGAACATTTAAAAAGTAAAAAATAACAATAACTAACCTTGAGCCATCAAAATCCATTGAGTGCACAATTAATTATAAAGTGAAAATCCCCTATTAATTAATTATAAAGTAAAGGGGAAATCCCCTATTTTAGTTCAATTATTAATTATTATTTTAATAAATTTCATTTAGTTCTTATTTCATTTGCTTGTGTGTAAATCCTAACCTGCGTAGGTGCTAAATTTTACCTTTTTATCACTGCGGAAAGCTCCCTAGTTGACACACTGATCTCTAGGAGAGTTACAAGTATCTTTTTTTGTTTGTTTTTTTTCTGTAAAGCTTCATACCAAATTCGTTTAATATTTTAGGTCACATGTATGTTTGCAGGCAAAGTAAATACTTTTATGCGTCTGAGATTCCTATAGCAGCTAAAAATAAAGCTAAAGAAGAACCATTGCTGGAAAACCTGCTTTCAAATAAAAAACCGCATCCATATCAGTTCAACGATCGACTCATCCGTTTCAGAGCTACGGGCCATGGACAGATACACAGACACACACACACACAGAACGGTCAAACTTATGGCATCCCTCTTTTTGTGTCAGGGGTTACAGGGGTTAATAAAAAGTCAGTCCGCGACGTCCAACGCACGTCCATACCAATAACTATTTCAGAATCATTTTTTTTTCAGACACCCAGCCTCTTTCCCCTTCTTACGCATACAGAATATGACTGGGACTATAAATCTTACTTCGATCAGGGAACCGGCCAAACTCATTCTGGAGGTGTATTACCAATGACGAGAGGCAAGATGCTGGGAGGCTGCTCCTCCAACAACTACGAGGTGTACAGCAGAGGCGTGCCGGAAGACTATGAGGAGTGGAACATGATAGCGCCAGGCTGGGGATGGGAGACAGTCCTGTACTATTTTAAGAAATTCGAATGTATGACCGATCCTGAAGTCTTGGAATCCAAAAGTGGTCAACTCCATTCGACCAGCGGACCCGTAAAAATATCCAGACCGATACCAAATAAATATTTTCAAAAACTGCACGACATATTCTTAGAGTCACTCGAAGAACTCGGCATAAAAAGAATACACGAAATAAATGGCTATGACACGTTGGGAGCCACAACGCCACATTTCACGTTTGCAAATGGTCGAAGATCGAGCACAGCAGAAGCGTACTTGAGACAAAACACACACAATTTACACATAGCCAAATTTGCGAGGGTAATAAAAATTCTAATAAATCCAAATACATCAGAAGCGTACGGTGTTGAAGTAGTACTTACAACGGGAGAAATCATCAACGTTTATACCGATAGAGAGGTGATCGTATCAGCCGGGGCCATAGAAACACCGAAGCTACTCATGCTTTCTGGAATCGGTCCTAGGAACGATCTACTAAAACTACACATAGATGTCATAGCGGATCTCCCGGTTGGCAAAAATCTGCACGACCACCAAGCGATGCCCTTATTTATAAGTGGAGAAAAAGGGCTCGCATCTGCCATTCAGAACTTACTGATTCCCACTGAACTAGATGCGTACCCTACACCGATGCAGGTCGCCTTATTCAAGTTAAACAATTCCCACGACAGTCATTATCTTCAGTCTCGCAGACCTATTTACCAAATTTTCAACAATTACATAGGGACAGGGGCCAGCCCTGTACTCTACTTTGCTTGCAGATCCATAGTTAATTTGGACCCTTCGTTTTGCCTTCCGGTAAGCAAAGCTAATCTAGCCGGCGAGCTGGATTCTCTTTTGCTCATATTACTGCACCCAGAATCCAGAAGACGGGTGACGTTAAAAAGTGCAAACTACGCCGACGACCCAATAATTGAATTAGGGTACTACAGAAGCAAACGAGACGTGGACATAGCGGCGGATGGGCTGCAATTTATAAGTAGATTAGTAGATACTTCCTACTACAGACGAGTGGGCGGAGATATAATCAAAGTGAACGTGAAAGGATGTGAGGATATCGTGTGGGGCAGCTACGAGTACTGGAGGTGTTACGCGGTCAACACGGCCAGTAGCATGTCCCATCCTGTGGGAACATGCGCCATGGGCCGGCAGGGAGTGGTAGACGAGCGGCTGAGAGTCCACGGGGTGGGCGGCCTGAGGGTCGCAGACGCTTCGATAATGCCCACCATCCCCAGTGGCAACACCAACGCTCCCACCATGATGATCGGGGAAAAGGCAGCTGACATGATCAAGGAAGATTACGGATACATTCATCAACAACGAAGTTCTAAATAGCTTTTTATAAGCGCCTGGTAGTGGGGTACTGTAGGTATATATATCAATCATTGAACATCATCTCCGTAGATATTATCAAACGATATATTATGCTTACATGTACAGGAATTGAAATTCTAAATATCATTATTTCGTGGGCAACAAATTTATGAAACTGAAAACGGGTCAAAAATAAAGTAAAGAAAATTTGTTTCTAATAAGAAAGCTCTCGTTTTGAATGCAGACTCACCTTACGATAAACGAGATGCTTATAGGTTGCATTTGTGTTAAAGTGCTGCGATTGTGCCCAAAAGCCAGACCACTCAACCTGGTTGTCGTCACATGTTACTGTCCATGATCGCTCATTCGCTCAGTATAAACTACTTCGTAGTGGCTGAAGTCTACGTCAATATTATATCGTCATGGGATATAATATGTATAATATGTCAATTCCTAATTTTTCTGTATCAGAATAACCACTCCCGAACAATATATTATTTTGTATTTGAATTTTATTTTATTGTACCTCTTTATCTGGAACATTTTTTATGTAGTCAGCCAGATCCTGTGACATGTCTGCCGGTAGATCTGCATCCGTGCTGTAGAAATCTGGATTCCAGCCGTAAATCTAAAATAATTAAACTATTTAAGAAGAAAGTTATTATTATTTTTGCCTGAGGCGATAGAGAAAATTGTGTTTGAGATGAATAAATAATGAAAAGTAATAAAAGATTAGTAATAAAAGATGACAATTGAGAAATAAGAGATACTTTTATCTTCCTTTCACAATCTTAAAATCTCTTATCGGTAAAAAGTATTAAACATAATCAAGTTAATAAGAAGTCAACCATCGTAACTGTAATATACAATATGTATAAATTAGGCAAAGTTTGTTGATATTTCTTTGGTTGTGTGTAATGTTTATCATTAAAATAATTTACAGAACTTGACAGAGAAATAAAGCGTGTAATGAAGAACCATGTTTTAATTTTAATGCGTACTATGTGCACTAAAATATTATTTATCTATATAAAGAAAAGGCGCCTGCAGAAATATCTTTAGTGAATTGCATGTTAAATTTTTCAGGCGCTATGGCTTTTATGAATATTATGACCTGGCTTGGATTATATTATTGAATAGATGATTATTCTATTCCATTCTAGAAGGATTTTTAAAAAGAAGTGTCAATCCTAATTGTAAATTGTAAAAAAATATTACTATAAACATCGTAAGCACCAAAAATAATTTACATCAAACCTTGATTAAAATCTATGTAACAGATAAATAAAATTGGTGTCTGTTTGTAATATTAAAATAACCGCTTTTTATTGAATGCATGGATGTATACACGGTACATATACCAAAATAGCATTTTTTACAATTTTGTCTATCTATCCGTCTGTCTGTCTGTCTGTCTGTTTGTTCCGGCTAATCTCTGAAACGGCTGGGCCGATTTTGACGGGACTTTCACTGACAGATAGCTAATGTTATAAGGAGTAACTGAGGCTATAAAAATAATCATCATCAATCCGTATACGGCTGTAAATCTAAGTTAAACAGCTAGTTATTCATATTATTATGAATTTACAAAATTCATGAACTTAGAAATGTTCCCCGAAACCAGATTCAACGTGATTTTCTTTCATTGATGTAAATTGTCAACAGAGACCAACAAACTCAAGGTACCACATTCATTTATAATCATCATTAAGTTGTTTCCGTCCACTGCTGGACATAGGCCTCTCTCAATGAACACCGAGACAGGCGATCCTCTGCCACTCGCATCCGACTGGGGCCCTCTACACGGACATCATCGCCCCATTTACTTGCCTTCCCTATTTTTTCTTTAAAACTATCACCTTGTTGAGCTTGATGAAGAAGCAGGGCGAGTCGGGGTAGCCGAAGTTGTCCTGCTCCGTGCACTCCTTCTTCGCCGTGTACCAGGACTCGTTCACGTACGCTGGAATTACAACATCATGTAAGTATGTCTGTTTGTCGCCATACAAAGAACGTGTTGTTGGTTCACCACGCTCAATCTCAATAATTTCAATAAAAGGTATTTTTATATGCATATAGACAACCTGATGGTAAAGCTGGTAAATGGTTGTAAGAGGAAGTGTGATGCTGCTTTACAACCGAATTGGGCCGGCACGACTGGGGTGGTACCTCTCACTCACATAACACTGGCGTCAAGTGACGGTTATGCTGTCACGTTTCGTGCGGTTTGTGATTTTCCGGTGGCTCATTGGGGAATAGAAAAAAGAAAGGCAACGCATCTGCATAACTTTTGGTTGTGCGGACGTCAATGGGCGTCGGTAGTCACCATAAGACTCCGACTGCTCGGTTGCCTTCTTATGACATAAAAAAGTGATCTAGATCTCCTAAATAAACGATCCCTCGAGACAATCCCAGGCAACTCATTCATTCGTAAATAAAAGTAAATATTCAACGATGGTAGAATAAACCCTTCGTGTACGAGAGCGACTCGCGCTGGGCTGTCTTTACTCTAGAATATCGTGTCATAAAAATGGTCAGGCACTTTTATGACACGGTATTGACTATTCATACAATTACGTATTCACGTTGTTTACATAAAAAATAATTAACTTTACTAGTGAGCTATGCCTAGCTACTGCAACCTTATGAATAAGTTATATTATAAGTACATACACATATCGACAAACACGATACTAAATTATTTAATTTTAATATTATTTATTCAGTACTTTATATTCTTGATATGTCATTCGCTTATCCTTAGAACAACGCCGGCCGAAAAATAATAAATAATCGTTTCGAAAACCTATTAAGATTTTGAAATTCCCGACGTTTCGGAAACTTTACAGCAACCATGGTCGGGGACTACTGGCTGAAGGACAGTCGCTGTAAAGTATCCGAAGGATCGGGAATTTAAAAAACTAGATAAGCCGCGGTCCGTAAAAAAATGTTATTATAATAATGAGAGAGTCGCCTTACATCTACAAATCCAATTGTTTAAGGTTCCAGACTCCAGTTACATATATAGTCTAGACTTATTAGATATAAATGATACGTTACGTTGAACGAACTCTCGCATCTCCTGCACGTAAGTGTCGTAGGCGGTGGAGTTGTTCGTGTTGTACAGCACAGTCACCTCGTCCCGCGGCCGCGGCCGGAACGACACGCCGGGGTTTGCCCCTGCAAATATAACATACAGAACATCAGCTATATTACATATTGTGTCATCCTCCAGGGATGTGACGAGTGGTGAAAAATGATCCTCTGCGTCTATAGCATAGCGAGGCTTCATTCATCTGCCAAGCAGTTTTCATAATAATCATCAGCTTTTATCCGTCCACTCCTGAATATAGGCCTCGTTCAATGAACGCCAGGACGACCGATCCCTTGCCACTCGCATCCAACACGGACAGGTTACTGCGCGGAGATGGTCAATGGTCGACCAACACTTCGTCTACCTAAACGTGGCCTCCACTCTGAACCTTATTGGCCCATCGGCCATCCAATCTCCTGAGTGAGTGACCAGCCCACAGCCACTTCAACATACAAGCAAGCAGTTTTGTTAGGTTCCAAAATATGAGTTTCAAAATATGAGCAGGAAAGGCTGTGTAATTTGCCAGTTGGTCTCAGAACAGATGATGCTTGGATTTGTTAATAACAATCAAAGAGCATTACATAACTCGTTTATGTTTATGGAGAGATTATCCACCTACCAGCAGGTGGGTTGTCTAGTTGCCTAACAGCCCCACCAGACATCAAGAGTATGCATAGTACCTACTAATATTTCAATGACTATGTTTACGTTCGTTGCGGGGCCCAAGGCAAGATAGGCAAGGATAATTTGGTTAGAGCTGGCGATCCTACTACGCAGGAGTTGCAGGCGGGAACGAGTAGTGGGTGCTAGTGGGTGTCTTGAATGGTGAGTGATAGGATCTAGTGATGACCTTGTTAGCAGTTACCATGGTTCAGTGTGATGAGTGATGACGTGTAACCCGACACCTGGCGCATGCACGCAATTAACTTGTAATTGCGGATTTCCTCCAATTATGACGACGGGTCATGTTTGACGTCGAAGACTATCTTTTAACGCGATCGCATGGAGCATAGATGTAAGGAGTACACTCTCCGTCCATGCAAACTGTATGTCGAAAAGCAACAAGGACTAGTGGCGCCACCAACCAGGGTGTCGGGTTTGAAAGGTGTCGCACAATAATTATATTACATACATTCAGTTTATTGTCCAAACATGAACCTACTACTTCAAATCGAACACGTTATCTACACGAGCGTCCAGCAACATTATTGGCGGGTAATTTACATGTACAAATGGACCCTTTTCCAATTTTTCTCCCTTAATACACGGTAATGGAATTTGGGTAAAACTAAAACCAAGTAGAAAACTCTTTTTAAATCAATATAAAGGCTTAGAATTTGAATGGGTAATTGTGTGCTATTATTTTTATTACATAATTTAAACGGTTTCATTGATCATGGCTGAGTGGCTGTTTTGCCCTCTGAGTATTAGAAACGGTGTAAGCGACGATGGCCTAGTGGGTCCGGGCTCGGCCTCTTGAGTGACAGCCGAGAGGTCCGGGTTCGATCCTGACCCCAACCCTCTGCTGATGCCTAGAAATAGGATTTTCGAAATTTCTACCTGCACCTGACCATCGCTTGCTCACCAGTGAAGGAAACATCGTGAGGAAACCCGTATGCTTGATGAGATTAAAAGTCTTTGAATGTGTGTGAAGTTCACCAACCCGCATTGGGCCAGCGCATCGGTGAACTATGGCCCAAAAAACCTCCTCGCCTGATTTCGAGGAGGAGATCCGTGCCCAGCAGTGGGACATTAAGGGTTGATATTATTATTTAATTTAAACGGTATCGTCTAATTTAATTTTAAAGTGGGAAATTTAATAATTATGTTTTTAGATAGTGCTGAGATAAATAAACGTAAAACATGGTGAATACCCTTTTATATTTATTACAAGTAATTAATTTTAAGCATTTTAATAATTATTAATAATATGTTTATTTTACGAGTTTAATGGCTTGACCAATAGTTTTGTGGTTCTTGTAGTCAATATAATACTATATTCTTTCTTAAATAAACGGTCAAGATCTGATGATGGGAATTGGGATCCACGACAAGATTAGTTCTTCATATTTAAGAGTGCGCCCAGCGCGAAAATTTAGAAAAACGATCTACATTTAAACCCATAAGTAGTTTGATAAGAAAGAACCTGATAAATCATATTTCAAAAATACTGTAGATAGTATTTATAATATACTTACAACTTTTTTTTTTATAATATTGTAGAATGCGATATGACAAAAAAAATCCATATTTAGGATTTATACCAGACAGATGCTCTCGGCGCAGATCACGGGGCACTTCACGAAATACCAGTTTGAACCACATAATATTGTCATGCGATAGGTATATATAGCCTACCCATATCTGATTGTTTAAAAAAGTTATAGATTTTCATCACTACCAACTGAGCCTTCACAAATTTCCCTAAAGATTACTCTGATCAACCTAAATTATTTAGGTAGGTAGATTAAAAGTACCTTCTTTAAGTATTTTTTAGTTTCCGCGTCACCTTACTGGATGGACCACAGATATTAAGATATATTTCTGTGGGATGGACTTCCATCCACTAATTCTTTTTCATTATTCATCCTAACAATTACGAAAGAATATAATACTAATAGTTGTCATGAAAGAACATCATGTATCTGTTAAAACAAAGTTTTTTATCGGGTATCTGTACGGCACATTACAAAATATTCCCTGTGCATTTCCCGTTTATCCAAAATAATCGGCGGCCACAATGGACTCCTTGATGTAATGAAAGTCTGGCTATGGTATCATTGCTCTGTGGTATCAACTATCAGCAATTGCATTTGGACCCTCAACGAATTTAATAAAAACATTGAAAAATAGAATGTAACGTCAATTTTCCTTCAACGCGAGGCACTATACAGTGACGAAGTTGGTTTAAAAACTGGAGTCTCGTGAAAGAAACAATCGTTGATAATATCGAGCTCCGCGAATAAAAAAACGTTTTAAAGTAGGTACATATTAGACTTTGAGGAAACTTCCTACAGAGAATACTTACCAATAAGAGACTTCTCCAGCGTGTAGGCCGGCTGGAGGTCATCCAGGTACATGAACAGCCCGCCCATGCAGATCGCGAACATGAGCGCCAGCACCGCGTAGAACACCAGGTAGAATATTATCATTATACCTGAAAATAAACATGAAAATTACAAAAACTAATCACTTATTCAATGGCAAGAGGCAAGCATAACAGGCATGGTATTATTTTTAATCGACTTCAAAAAGAAGGAGGTTCTCAATTCGTCGGAACCTTTTTTTCTAATGTTTACTCTTATTTTACCTACTCACGATAATGAAACAAATTTCAATGATTTTATCGCGATTGATTAAGTTTTATGTTCTTTAAGATATTAAATTAATTATATTAATTAGCAATTATCCCGCGAAAAACGCGGGATCGTTTTTCGCGGGATAATTGCTAATTAATATAATTAATTTAATATCTTATATAATGGATTTCCGCAAGGTAACGCCTGATTCTATTAACTATTTTATGTTCTTTGTTTTATTTTTATAACAACCACGTCCCGTAGAGTCAGTAAAGTATTCGAAACGTCGGCCATGTAAAAAACCGCGATAAACCCCTAGTAAGTACTTCGTATTCACATAGCTTCATGAAGTTTAGCAAGAAGTAGCTAAGGTCGAGTAATAAATCTGAAAAACATTAATCTTTACACAAGAAATATTTTTTACGGAACCCTCACCACGGAATTTTGAGTTCAGACCCGCACATATTTGCTGTTTCCATTTTATTTATTTTTCAAATAGACAGACGGACACGGACCTGTATACACATCACGACCCGGTGCAGACCTATGAGACATATCACCATACGAGGACAAGATGTGACCCCGCGACCCTTGTGCCCACCAGTCGTGACTGCGCCCCAACGTACATAGGTGCATAATTAATTCATGTGTTAATTCATTGATCTGATCTGACTACTTATCTGGTCATGTTTGGCGAGGAACAAGTGTATATTTGACTCAAAGTGTAGTGAACGAATGAAATCGTTTGACTCACGAAATACACACATAGTTCATCTCCCACTCATCATAGTTTACTTTGCAAATGGTCTAGGACTAATACTCCAGCCAAACTCCATGAAGGATATTTGTAAACAAACCACAACAGCTGACTTTAGGGTTATTACTTTAGAATCTTTAATTAATTCCTTAAAAAAAATTACACTTTTAATAGTTTTATGCTAAAAATCAATCGGACTATTCATGATATGAATTGTAAAGTCAAGTAAAAGTAAAAACTTGATAACCGAATTTTATACCGACCGATAAATATATAAACCGAATAAATTGATTGAATAACCGTTTCAAATAAGAAAGAAAGAAAGAAGGATTTATTTGATACAAAAAAAATAGGTACACGTACATATCTCGAAAGAAGTAAAAAAAAAGGTAATGGTCAATCAGTTCAGCATGTGCGACAATCGCATGTATGTACTTAGTAAGTAACCATTTGTTACATTTTTATTTAAGAAGCTTTGTCATTGTTTACCGTGGTCACGTTAGGACTTGTTTTTTACTTACATAATTTTTCCTTCTTTCCGTTCCTTATGGTGCCCATAACAATAGTTCTAACAAACTTCTTCCTCTTACCGCGGTACTAGGTTCACGTGTTGTAATTGTTAGTTAATATAAAAACAAAAGAGAAACTTAGAATAATAGAGCTTTGGTTTAATATACGTTTTGCCAAGCTCTATTGTATGTTTAGCTCCAGTGTGTCCGCGGCCTTAATATCTTCCAGTTTCACATATTGTTTTCTAATGTTTACGCGAATTTCACTCATTATAATAATCTTTTTTATTATAATCTTCCAGTTTCATTAACCTTCAATCTAAATATATTTCTACACCGTGTACGGCCCTCAGTAAACAAACCATCTGAACCATCACACATTCCTCCCATGAGCCCTTGTTTATATTACGTACAGACACACATAAACAAACACACACACACACAGGAGACCATGGCACGTATCACATAAACCGTTAGTTTTCAAATTACAGTGGTACCCCGTTTATGATGGTGGGATTCGAATTTAGGTCAGTCATTTGCTCACCTACTGTTCCGATAAAGTCTAAAGGCCAATAGGGCGAAAAGCATAGCCTTTAAAAAACGACTTCTGGTTTTTTTTCGCACTGTATTTATTCCGCCGGACTTACTATAATGCAGTTTCCTGTGTGATAGGCTGCTGGTGAAATGAGTTAAGGATGAAGGCGACGATACTGTTTGTTCTACACTAGTTACACGACGGTCAACTAGTGGTCTGTGCAGACGTCGTCTTACCACCGATGACAGCGCTGCCTGTCGTATTTAAACCACTTATCTCCAGATGAGTGAGATCACCAACATGGACAATGCAAAATTTCATTAAAATCTGTTCAGTGGTTCACGAGGTTATCGCGGACAAACGCGATGTATAATATATTTTGAACACCCAAGTAGCTGAAAGTATAAAACTAACTATATTTCAAACCATATATTTTAATTTGCTTCAGTCATCTCCCGGTGCGGCACCTTGCGGCACATGTATTCACTGGACTTTTCGCAATTCGGATTATCCGTCGATTTGTTCGTACAAAACTTTACCTTCGAGTAATCGAATCGAATAGTCAGTAAAGTTTTATTTTCGTGTGAGATTTAATTGTACCTACGCTTTCAGGCAGCTTTTCCGAAAGCTGCCACCATCAAATCCATTTTAAAAAATCAAATACACCGTCTATTAAAGTCTTTAATATTTGAGGTCCAGGCCCTACCCCAACAGCAGCAGACACCAGGCCAGTTTTCGCAGCAGTCCTCGCTGTACGACGTGGGCTCCGCGCGTCTATTTCCGTCGCGACCGATTTAGACTGTTTGACGTCAAATGCTTTATTGTTTCGTAATGCTAACGGTAACGACTATTGGCTCTCATTACGAACTTGCTGTAGCACGCGGCTTCATCTGTGTACCTAATCTTGTCAGCGTGGTTTTGTATAAATAGTAGATATTTTAAATACAACATGAAAGGGGCCTGTGTCCAAAATACAGATAATGATAATAAAATAATCCTACAAACATTGTTATTGAGGTACGAAGTATCTACAGAGTGTCCTAATCCGCTTGTTGCTACCAAGAAGCTTTGCCGTTTCGAAGTTCTAACCGAAGGCGAGCAGAGATATAGTCACCTTCGCGAGTACTACCATGCCCATTTCCCTTTCTCCTTATTTTAGCCCTTTGTTATGTTTCTGAAAGAGCAGTGTAATTTCTGGAAACAATACGTACTTTCTTCTGAGAATAAGCAGTTAGTCCTAGGTTAGTTTACGTTAGGTAGTTACTAAGATAAGTTGGCCATTTATATCAGGTGGCTGTCAGTTACCGATGCCATGCTCTATCCATGTGCATCTGTTCAAACCATCTACGTGAAGTAACGGACAAACATTTACGATGTCAGCCGGATCAGTGAGCAGTCCATACATTGTATGATAAAACCTACGATGTTGAGTCTTGAGTCTTGCAGCACCTGCATCAGTGCGGTGGCGAGTCACTATGAGCATAATCTTTCATGAAGCATCTAGACTGGAAGCGATGACTGGTCCTTCCTGGCATTCATCCAGGAAGTTATGATTCACACTGCATCTTTTTTTATAATTATTGCTCTTACCTGCGACATCTAATATGTATAGGGAAAAGCTTGTGATGAAATTAAATTAAATTTTTAGGTATTACTGCCTAAAATTATACATAAAGTCGGACCTAGCTTTGGTAATTACCCAACATTTATTCTTAGATACTTTTAGTCTGTAATAAGTAAATGGATGTTGCTCATCTCAACGTGTACGTTAACTTACTCCCTATAGTCATTAGGTTAGACTCCGTTAGACGAGAAAAGGTAAAATACAGACACACAGAAAGGCATTATTAATATCAGTAAAGAGTACGTGGTAATACTATGTTAGGTTATGGTTGCCATCACTAGAGTATTACCGTTTGTAAACAACTCGGTTATCCGTTTCGTAAATATTTACGCGCAAGCTTCACGCTGTGGACTTTGGAGCAGCCGAGAGTACCGTCATCCGTCATCAACGAATTCTCTCATCTCTCCTATGAATGACTGTTCTTTTCATTCCATTTTCTTTAGGATCTTTAGGATAAAATTTCCATGTAATGGTTTTCCTCATGATTCGAGATTGTACTCCAGTAAAGTATATATGTCAATAAACAAAAATCGCCTGAGAAAAGAAGCAATTTAAATAATGTTCAATCAATTTTTGCGGTTTCATAAAACAAGCGGAATCGAACCCAGACCTCGACCGGTATAAGCCCCCTTCTTCACCATTGCAATATAATAAAACATCTAAGATAACCCGTTTTCAAAGAAAACACACAAAACCCTTTTGTTGTCGTCCCCGTGGCGTTTGAAAGGCCTATTCAGAGCCTGGCGGGCCTTGAGCGGAGGCCAGGGCGTTTCCCAGGCCATTATTGGCAGTCACAAATACGAGGCCTTCACAAACGGATAAAAGCCCGGTATTATTGTGGAGTATCAATAGACGTCAGACACGGGGACGCTGTCAGGGCGCTTGTAGTATTACATATTGAACTCGTTTTATAATACGATTTTTTGGGGTTCCATGGCCAAACGGCAAAAAACGGAACCCTTATGGATTTGTCATGACTGCCTGTCTGTCTGTCTGTCCGTCCGTATGTCACAGCCACATTTTTCCGAAACTATAAGAACTATACTGTTGAAACTTGGTAAGTAGGTTAAGTAGTTTACCGGTGGGAGGGAAGCGCTGTGCGCTTCCGGCTGCATGGGTACCACCATCTTGCTTGTTTCTCCCGTGAAACAGCTTTGCTGTGTTTCGGAGAGAAGGGCAAGACAGGCAGTGTAATTACTGGCACCGAGACTTAACATCTTATGTCTCAGGATAGGCAACACATAGATGAGTTGCCTGGGCTCGTTCCAGGTAAACTAGTTTATGTTCATGGGCGACGTCGACCACTTACCATCAGTTGGCACGTTTGCCAGTTTGCCTATCCAACTAACATAAAAAAGTAGATGTATTCTGTGTCCCGCATTAAGATTTTTTTACAAAAAAAATAGAAAAAAAACAATACATTTTGGGGGTTTGCCATACTTAGATCTGAAACTCAGATTTTTTTTCTTAAAACCCATACGTGTGGGATATCTATGGATAGGTCTTCGAAAATGATATTGAGGTTTCCAAGATCATATTTTTCTAAACTTATGCGCGAGAGACAATTCTAAAGTGGTATAATGTGTGTGCCCCCTGTAACTAGTAAAATAAGAGAATGATAAAACTTACTGCACTCGCACTTGGCCGCTTTTTATATTTTTTAATAGAACAGGGTGCAAAGTCGGCCAGTCGCATCATCCAGTTACCAGTAAGTGATGAGCGTCATTCAGACATCGGCTGTTCCAGAGGAGAGGAGGAGGAGGAGGAGGAGGAGGAGAGGTGCGTTCAAGTTAGAGAGTTACATAAAAAAACATTAGAGTAAAAAAGTTTGAGACAAATAATCTCTAAGCCATCTATTTCTGCGGAACGCCAAAAATCCGGCTTGTTTTATCTTCTGTTAACATCAATCCAATCTGGAATAGATTTTTTGTTCTCTTGTGTATAATCCTTAGCGGTATCCTTTATCCTTTCCATAAGGGCGCATTGACAACACATACACAAGGCGTTGAGAATCGGGGCACAGCTAGGGGGTTCTCCTCCTCACGGGGGTCCCAAAGCTTATATTTAGCATTACACATTTTGATTTACCAAAATGAGATCGTTATAGAATAATGTGTTTTTATACTCCGAGTTCAAGTTCTTTAGGGTCGTATGGCGTATGTCGGTCGGTATATATATATATATGATCGATGGTCGAGGATAATGGTTGTCTTTATATTTACAAAAGGTGTAAATTGACGGCGATTCCATTGATTTCAATTATAACCACCTGGTTTCCATAACAGTTTTCCAGTTGACATTATAAATCAAATCTAAGATATCTTTATTTCATAGAATTATCACATGTATAGGTCACAGTGTATAGGTACTCGCATTTGAAATTAATAAAAGGCGGTCAATGTCTAAACACCAGTTTCCAGTCGAAGGCTCGACCTCGAAGTCAGAGCCCTGGGTTCCGACCTGATCAGGGCACCTTAAAATGGCTTTATCTATAGTCTTTCTGCATCTGACCTTATGATCATCGCTTGCTCATCGGTTAAGGAAAGCATCGTAAGGAAAAATGATAAGAGATTTAAATTTAAAATTTTCATAAACGACGGACTCAGACTGTAGTAGAAGTGTGACAGGACACACGCAGAAAATGATGGTGGCTGTCATTGGAGTTAGTGAAGAACATGATTTTATGAACGGCACTCATTCATGCAACAGACTGTCACACAACACTTAGCGCGACAGGGTTCTGACAAAGGAACAATAGGTACGTTGAATACAACTAATTCAAATAAAAACATTTTACAAAAAATTAAAACCGACTTCAAAACACTAAAAAGTAATAAAATAACAGTTTCTTTAATTTTTGTGCTTACAACATATAATCAACTTAATCTTCTACTAATGTACAAACTTTGCGTTTCCCACGTCATTATAGTTACTTTTGGAGTCGGTTTCAGCCAAGGTAGGTAGGAAGGTAATGTACAGCAACAAATACGACACCGACTCCAAAAGTAACTATAATGACGTGGGAAACGCAAAGTTTGTACATTAGTAGAAGATTAAGTTGATTATATGTTGTAAGCACAAAAATTAAAGAAACTGTTATTTTATTACTTTTTAGTATTTTGAAGTCGGTTTTAATTTTTTGTAAAATGTTTTTATTTCTTAATTTTTAGTGATTCCGAAATTCGTCATCTTGGCGTTCATTGAAGGAGGCATGTTCAGCAGTGGATGGATAAAGGATGATGATGATGATGATGATGATGATGATGATGGTGATGATGACGATGATTACGATGACCGCGACATACTATGGTGTGCTACCAAAGTATCCTATACAATTGTTACATTGACACGTAATAAAATTATCATATCATCAAGGTAAACAAAACCAACCAAATAGGCATTATTGGGAATAACTAAAAAACGGCTTGTCAGATCTTAATAAAATTAATATGGGACCAAATTGGAAACACCAGCTTTCAAACAAAAAAATAACCATCGAAATCCATTCACAAACGGCGGAGATATCGTGTCACATACATACAAAAAAAAAAAAAAAAAAAAAAAAACACAGACGAATTGAGAACATCCTTTTTTTTTTGAAGTCGGTTAATTAAATGATGGTGGCTGTCATTGCAGTTAGTGAAGAACATGATTTTATGAACGGCACTCATTCATGCAACAGACTGTCACACAACACTTAGCGCGACAGGGTTCTGACAAAGGAACAATAGGTACGTTGAATACAACTAATTCAAATTAAATGACGGTGGCTGTCATTGGAGTTAGTGAAGAACATGATTTTATGAACGGCACTCATTCATGCAACAGACTGTCACACAACACTTAGCGCGACAGGGTTCTGACAAAGGAACAATAGGTACGTTGAATACAACTAATTCAAATTAAATGACACAAAACAGCCTGTAATAGATTTTTACCAGTATCATCATCATCACCCTTTTTAGGGTTCCTAGTCCTATTAAGACTTCGCTGTCTGTCTGTCCTTCTGTCTATCACCAGGCTGTATTTCAAGAACCGCGATAGCTAGACAGTTTCATAATGATATATTTTTGTTGCCGCTACAACAACAAATAAATACTAAAAACAAAACAAAATAACCAAAACAACAAACGAGATATTTTTGCCCTTTTTTGCTTGAATCAATAACGGCAACAGGTAGGCACTAGAAATATTCACAAAATACTTAGTTGTATATTTACTTTAATAATAAATAATGGATTAAAATAAATAAATGTCCGATGTTGTATTAACTATTTTTTATAGTACGTAACCTTGCGTGCGCAAGTCCGACTCGCTCTTGGCCTGATTTTACAATACAGTTTTATACAAAGCTTATCAAACAATAACTACTACATTCATAGAAAATGTTTGCCGTTAACAAGATATGAACCCGCAAACCTCTGAATGTACTTAAGTCTTCAGTCACCAGATGTCTATAAATATAATATCACCCTTCACAACTGAACATGGTTTGTTTTATTTTAGTTTGGACACTTGACTACGCGCCATGTTTCTGATGGCTACATAGTCTCAGTTCCAAAAGTAGCTTCATAAGCATATCGACGCATAAGGAGCAGAAGGACGTGTGGAAGAGGAAGTGCTAAGTTAGTAAATATTATGTACGTGGGCGTTAAAGAAAAAACGTCGGGAATGAGATGCGTGTTATGGACATCGGGAACTAGATGCGTGTTATGGACATCGGGAACTAGATGCGTGTTATGGACATCGGGAACTAGATGCGTGTTATGGACATCGGGAACTAGATGCGTGTTATGGACATCGGGAACTAGATGCGTATTATGGATATCGGGAATGAGATGCGTAATATGGACATCGATACGGGTAAAGCCACGGGCCCTAATATAGTACATGTATGTATATAATGTATTTGAGAGTCCACACTCCACAGAATGGCAGCCGCGTCTGTTGAAAATAATTTGAAATCAATATACATTGATTAACCAATTCTCCACAGCCCACGCTTTAGTCTAGAATCTAGATTATGCGTAAAACCGGCTGAGAGCGAAAACTCATAAAACAGTTTCATACTTTCATGGAGCCTCCGGTCTTCTGGACTGCAGGGGCCCCGTTTACAAGTGCCCCGTCTACGAGGGCCCGGTCTACGGGGGCCCGGTCTACAGTAAACAAATGTGAACTTGGATGATAATACCAACCATATAATGGTGCTGGTCGACTACACCGGCTAGTGTTGAGATCTAAATAGGTGCTGAATGCTGTTGACAGTTTTTCAATTTATTTAAAAGAACTTAAAAGGTTCTTAAGGCGCTAGATAAAATTCAAGTTTTGGGAAAAATTTGAATAAAAGAAACATAGGACTTGAGCTTAAAAAAAATAGCACGTTCTCTGTAGTATTGAAAAATAAATATTTCCATATATAAACATGATGTGCAAATTTACATATTATTTTATCAGTAAATTATTTGTTTTAGTTTTTATTTTAGCCTGTTTTCAAGATTTTTGATGTTCTAGTAAAGTACTTCTTACCGTGTAACCAATTAGCACATCCTTTTGCAAATATCTTTAGGTATCTTTGATATTTTTTGTAAGACCGTTATTTAATAGGAAGTATCTCAAAATTTTGATTCGGGAAACCATTTTTCCCGTTTCGCCTGCGGTGACTCGCCTTATGTAAATTTAAAAAGACTTGAAAATAGACGTTGCTCTGTTTAGACTTTAGATTGTATTTGTCCACCGACCAACGATGGTCACTGGTCATCCTGCTGCTCCACGGAGACGGGAGATCGTCGCCCCATCTTATTGAAATTCTACCAACCCTTCTGCAACTTAATCTAAATTTTTCCAATGCAGAGCCCGTCCAATACCCACAAAACATATGATAGTTTGTCATACGTTGAAAACCCTGGAGCGAACGCCGTAGGTATTCCCAATTGACAGGTTACGTCATTTCACATTTTATCACATCGCAGTATGAAATTAAAACAAAATGTTTACTAACACCACCGCCGATAACACCACGTTCAACGACCATTTACTCTTTCGACATTATTATTAAAGTTATTAAATTATTTAATCGACTATTAATAAGTATATAATAACATAACAAAGACGTAATGTGATTTTGATGTAGGAGGTACTCTACGAATCCGATCCGACTGGTAAATCGTTACGTTATCATTGAGTGACAAAACTGTATGTAACCTCTATATTAAGAAAAATATGCAGAGCTGACTGCCAAGCTTCATTAGTTGGAGAGGCACCCCAAGAAGAAGAAGTAAACTAATATCTGAAAACACCGAAGGGATTTTCGTGCGATTTACAAAGATAGGTTAAGCTCAGGACGGAGAAAAATTAACGCTTCTATGAAATCAAATGACAGTGAAAAAATATCACCACTATGTTTTCTAACCATAGTTACGTAGACAAAGCTGCGGGCTACAACTAGTTTACACAAAATACTGTATGTCCGTTGTCCTGTAAAACATTTCAATAACTTTTAATAATTATGTGCAGTGTTATTGGTAACACGTCAGTTGTCAATAAATATTATTGGAATCGCCTCGGTCTCATCGACGGTCGTTACTGGTTCCTAGCTGCGGCACGCGGCTCCGTCCGGTGAAAACATCACTCCTGCGATTACAATATAACAAACTTCTAAGAACACTCCATATAGTTAGAGTAAATGATTATTTTAAAGTAGTTTTAGATAACCTTCTTAAATTGATAAAAAAACAAACATAGATAAGCCCAGTAGGTAAAGACGTTTCCAGTTATGCTGGATTCGAACCCGCGATCTTTTAGTGTGAAGTTCTCACACCCAATATCAGAATCCTCGCCTAATTTCGAGCAATAGTCCTGTCGCATTTAGGGTCGCTAATCCTATTCGTTAATTTTCCCAAGGCTATTTAAGGTTTCTGCCACTATAATTAACTTATGGACAATACCATGAAAAACCAAATATAAAAGTTCTCAAATTTCTTATATGACATATGGCGGATATGTCATATGCAGTAGAAATTTGAGCACTTTTATTATTGGTTTTTGGCATTGTATACTTGTGTGTGTTTGTTATTACAGCGACTCACGTTTCGTTCCCAGAATGAATATTCATGTCCATATATATATAAAATATAAATATGTAGTAAGATCCAGAAACAATTGTTGAAAACAATACATTACATTTTCGTCTAGTCATGTGCAAAAAATAGTGAATTAGAGTCCCGACTGTCGACCCAGACAAGTGTGTCCTCAATTTTTTTTTGTTTACGGGACTAAGTTAACGTGGTGTGTGATCCATGAGTGTGTATGGTTCTTCCAGTAGTCTCACGTTCACTTGTTTCATAAAATATTTAACAGGTGTGTTCCACTGAGTTTGTTTCGCCGTTTTTTTTACGAGCCAGCTCCGGAACCTAACCTTCCTGGCATATTACATTTGACGTTCATATTGCTTATAAAATATATAATGTTGTGGAAATCTAGCAAGACCACAGATATTTTCTTAATATTTCTATGAGCAAGACCAATGAGTGTCGTAGTTCCATACATTTCCACTTACAAAGTGCACACAAAATAGCGTTATCCGACTATTCCAGATGAATAAGGCTGTGTTTGTGACATTCTAATAATCCACTAATAATCCCATTAAATTGAAACATTGTTGTATCCATTCATTAATTTCTTCATTTTTAGGGTTCCGTAGCGAAATGGAAAAAAAACGGAACCCTTATAGATTCGTCATGTCTGTCTGTCCGTCCGTATATCACAGCCACTTTTTTCCGAAATACTATAAGAACTATACTGTTGAAACTTGGTAAGTAGATGAAGAAATGAAGAAAAAAACAATAAATTTTGGGGGTCCCCATACTTAGCACTGAAACTCAAAAAAAAAATTCATCAAATCACACGTATGGGGTGTGGGGTATCTATGGATAGGTCTTCAAAAATGATATTGAGGTTTTTAATACCATTTATTTTTAAACTGAATAGTTTGCGCGAGAGACACTTCCAAAGTGGAAAAATGTGTCCCCCCTGTAACTTCTAAAATAAGAGAATGATAAAACTAAAAAAATATATGATGTACATTACCATGAAAACTTCCACCGAAAATTGGTTTGAACGAGATCTAGTGAGTAGTTTTTTTAATACTTCATAAATCGTAAACCGCAATTTACGTTTCATTAAATCAACTCAAACATATAAAAAAACATTTAATTTCATAAACATAAACCATATTTCGTGTTAAAGTGTCTAATGTTGTATAATATGTAATGGGACGGAATCTTTGTAATTGCTCTGTGGACGGAACCCTTCGTGGGCGAGTCCGACTAGCACTTGGCCGGTTTTTTTCATTCATTCATTTCTTTGTTCTTATATTAATTATTACTAGCCTACTCTGTAGTCTGTAGTGTAATAAATATATGAATGAATGAATTTAGTGTATTAATTGTTCGATCACATAGAAACTACTGAGATAAAACCGATATTGATGAAACTTTACTTCATGGTATTTATAAAACCTCTTGAAATCTTTATTGGACATTGTTCATTTAGTTTTAATTTTTATATGGCCCTGTTAATTTTAACAACACAGGGAAACATAAAACGGGACACAGACGAAGACGTCGACGAAACTAGTATTATCACATAGTATTATCAAGTCATAAATAGGTATATATTCTTTAGGAGGAAAAATGTAGATATTTATACAAATATTATGCTATAATTATGTACAGTACTATACTAGTATATTTCATCATCATCATCACCCTTAAACTGTCTGCTGCTGGACATTGACTTCCAAACAGGATACACCTGCCACCAGGTCATATCTACATATACTATTAGTATTAGTGGTATAACAATATTGTGGATGGAGGAGTAAATAATGAAATATTGTAATTAATTTACAAGGTTAAAATACAAACTAAACTAATAAATACAAACAGTTACTATTCCGGTCGTTAGCCGAGCCCATAAACTAAGCCATTGTACTGCCAAGTGCCAGGCCCTTAGTACTATGAGATGTATTTCACGATGACGATTGAGGATTTACGCAGGGTTCCGCGCTAACATTGTTTTGTTTAAAGTTTCGGCCTTTTATGAGTTTTGACATTGGTTTGTTGTGGTCATAAAGCAAATATGGGCCTCCGTCCGGCGCCGGAGGTTGTGGTACTTGCTTTTTTAACTTCAGAGTTCAACTGTAATTTAAATAAAATATCCTTTGAGAATTTCTCTTGACTTCCGATCAGCACCTTCGTACTTTTTGAATGCGACCTACGACAATAAAGATAAAGACGTAAGTTGGTTTGCACGAGCTACTCCCTGAAACTGCCGATATTTACTATAAAAATTATAATAACTAATATTACTATTAGTGTTGTTGTTTTCTTATGTTCTATACTTTGTTTGTTTCAGATCTGAGATGTTACGACGAGACGGACGGACGGATTGTGTGTAATTATTATTAATAAAGTTAATTACACACATTAAACTATGCAATAAAGTATAAGGAAAATAGCGTACCTATACTAGGAATAAAATTATATACCTATCCTACTGTCTATAACTGGTACCCTACCAGTTCTCACCGGCTATCCTTGAGGTTATTTTTTTTACAAGAAGTACCTATGTATCAATATATACATTCATAATGATTTTATATTTATTTACTAATGTCCTTGGTTGTTGGTGATGAGATTCGAACCCGCGTCCCGCGTGAACTACACAGTCGCGAAATATAACATTTTAACAAATATGTAAGGTGAAGTACTCATCATTATGAGGAATTTTAGATGGACATCTTACGAAAGTTCTTCTTAAGGTATTTCCTACATGACAAGACGTCGCGTCCAAGCTGTGTATCGTACATGACACCTGCGACTTGCGAGTAGGTACATCCTTGTTACATTCCTATTTCCATTCCTAGTTAAGATCGGTTCAGTTGTGCTAATGACGGAGAAATAGATCGGGAAGTGAAGCGTTAGACTACGGGAACGACTCGTCCGGGAATGTTTGGAATATGCAAAACTATCAATTAGGACGAACCTGTCCTGATTATCTGATCTTATTTATTATATCTTACTATTCTATCAATAGCCAACAGATCCGATGAGATCTGTAGACCGTTTAAGGAAAGGTCAAAGGACGAAAGGTATATGCAACAGAAATTAGAATGAAAAGTGGATGTTTGTGACGAAACAACAAAACAAAACAATAAATTTATAATTCAAGATGGAAAAACAGCCAGCCAAAATTTTCGCCTTATAAGCTACCAGCTTATTAGGGGAAAAGTTGGTTGTGGACTGTGGTTATGGATATGTGTGTTATGCCATGAAGAGGAAGAAATATATGTTACAAGTCGAAGGTCACGAGAATAAAATTAGACCGCAGAGAACTTTTTGATGGCGAGTGTGAAAATAATGAATGAGAATGACGTAACGAAAGAAATGACAAGAACAAGGCATACGACCACAGCGCGACGATCTTCTAAAAACACTGTGAAGACCTATGTATATAAAATACATTAAAATGACAAGAACAAGGCATACGACCACAGCGCGACGATCTTCTAAAAACACTGTGAAGACCTATGTATATAAAATACATTAAAATGACAAGAACAAGGCATACGACCACAGCGCGACGATCTTCTAAAAACACTGTGAAGACCTATGTATATAAAATACATTAAAATGACAAGAACAAGGCATACGACCACAGCGCGACGATCTTCTAAAAACACTGTGAAGACCTATGTATATAAAATACATTAAAATGACAAGAAAAAGGCATACGACCACAGCGCGACGATCGTCTAAAAACACTGTGAAGACCTATGTATATAAAATACATTAAAATGACAAGAACAAGGCATACGACCACAGCGCGACGATCTTCTAAAAACACTGTGAAGACCTATGTATATAAAATACATTAAAATGACAAGAACAAGGCATACGACCACAGCGCGACGATCTTCTAAAAACACTGTGAAGACCTATGTATATAAAATACATTAAAATGACAAGAACAAGGCATACGACCACAGCGCGACGATCTTCTAAAAACACTGTGAAGACCTATGTATATAAAATACATTAAAATGTATGTCAGTTGTTTATTTAATAAGTAGACGGTAACAATAAAACCTAGTTTGTAAGAACATAACAATTTCAGGTGCGAATATTTTCTTACTTTTAGAGTGTTCTTAGTAGTCCGGTTTTAATTTTTGTATTTTAATTTTATTTATAAATCAAACTAGAGGTACAATTTATAATTTTAATTTTATTTATAAATCAAACTAGAGGTACAATTTATAATTTTAATTTTATTTATAAATCAAACTAGAGGTACAATTTATAATTTTAATTTTATTTATAAATCAAACTAGAGGTACAATTTATAATTTTAATTTTATTTATAAATCAAACTAGAGGTACAATTTATAATTTTAATTTTATTTATAAATCAAACTAGAGGTACAATTTATAATTTTAATTTTATTTATAAATCAAACTAGAGGTACAATTTATAATTTTAATTTTATTTATAAATCAAACTATAGGTACAATTTATAATTTTAATTTTATTTATAAATCAAACTAGAGGTACAATTTATAATTTTATGTTATATTTTAGATTTTTTTTAAACTTCTTTTAGGAATGTTAACAGCATCACAAACAATACCCAACAGTTTATAGATAGGTACCTAATAGTAACCATCCATGGTTCTTAACCATCTATATAATTCCATAGTATCGAGGATGGTGTGCTACCAGTCCCACCACCAACTGGGACCTAATCTCACCTATGTACATGCGTACATTAGATACATAATCATATCATATTATAAACCATGTTTCGTTCAATTATTTATTTAATTATAATATCTTAATAATTTTTTTATCTTTATTGCAGATGTAGATTTGCGATCACTTAAGTTGATTATAAGCTTCAAATCAATTATAATAATACTTAGTACTTACCTATGCCTAGGAACAGACGTCAGAATATTTACATTTAATATTTTATCTATACTAATATTATAAAGCTGAAGAGTTTGTTTGTTTGTTTGAACGCGCTAATCTCAGGAATTACTGGTCCGATTTGAAAAATTCTTTCAGTGTTATATAGCCCATTTATCGAGGAAGGCTATATAGGCTATATAACATCTATCTTTGACTAACAGGAGTGAAGTTAAGCAAGTTAACGCGGGTGAAGCTGCGGGCAACAGCTAGTGTATTTATAAAACGATTAGCTTATAATAAACCTATTGTCTATGACGCTGAATACCTGAGGTTTTGTCCTTCAATTGAAAGCATCAACGCAATCACTAAACAAATAGCGGGTCTATAATTAATAAAATATGAAAAACATACCCCATCTTTTTGGCGTTCGCCCCAAAAATGTGTTGTCGTCTGGATCGTATATAGCTTTTAGTATCCTCTCGCCGAGCGGCAGTTTCTTCGGCGGTGCCCTAGCCCACTCCGCCGCGTCCACGCCGTTTGATTTACCAGCCATGAAATTTTTATTCGATTTATAACGTTTATGGGTATTCCTATTAGCGTTAAGCACGACCGGCGCGCGCAGTGCTGTGCTCGCGAGTCGCGACTGGCGTCTGGCCCGAGTCTGCGCGTGCGCAACTATCCGGAGCACATGCGGCGGCTGGCATGTGCAAACAATCCGCAAATCAATGCACTCCGCAGTCCGCACAGATGTGTGCATAATGCATATTTATTTAGCTCTGGTTTCTTGTGATATACGGACGTAATTGATCTGTCTGTAGGTAGGTACTCAGTTCCAACGTTAGAACGTAAGCTTTATCACACGATGACAGATTTTTTAAATCAGTGCTTAATTAAAATACATGACGCGCATAAAATATAGAATTAACATGTTTATTGTCTCGTTTCTTTATACTTGATTAGATGTTCATTGAAGCAGGCCCTTGTCAAGCTACAAACTTGATGATGATGAAATCATATAAAAATATTACTAACAAGTTTGTTTTCTTTGCAATAGACCTTTGATCTAAGTATTTGATTATTTTCAACTTCAATCAAGTCTACTCGTTCCTAAAAATGGTAACAAACGGAACCTTTTTTCTTTAACGCCGGGAAATGCTCTGAGGCATCCCACGGGGGAGTGGGTCTCCCTCCGGGGACCGACACCACCTCCACAGAGGGGCTGTCCCGCACCGCGGAACAACCCCTCCAAACGTCGGGACAGTACAATGGGGTGAGGTTCCCGTCCTCGCCCCTTGCTCTTTTGTCCCCTCTTCTTATAAGAGCCCCCTCGGATCAATTCACTTCGCCCAAGTTGCTGGGCTCATCCTAGGCTACCGAGCCCCACCGCTACGACAAGGCCGGAACCATTGTGGGGGACGGACACACACCGGATTGATCAAATAAGATTTTACTTTTGGAGGACGGGAACCCTAATGACAATCTAATGAATAATTCATTAGATACCTATTCACCAAGTATTGATCAAACCGATTCCAAATTCATATCAAACATTTTTTTATTTGCAGTCTTGTTTCGTTTTCTTCTGAATGTTATACATATTTAATATTAACATCATCAAACCAATAATACTAATATAACTTTTAAATAAAATGCTGTCCTAAAAACACAAGTATTTTGTATTTGAATAACCTGTGACAACTGCCCTTGGAAGCCCTATGCATGCCACTTCACTCCCCACGCCATATTTTTACCCTACGGCTTATTTAAATTTTGTTTGTTATGGAAAGTACGCCGCTTATTTGACCCCCAAATATATTGGGGTCTTTAGATACTTATAATATTTTAGGATACTCGTATAATATGTAAAATCCATGCAAGCAAAAATATGAAAAAATAAACAAGACAAATATTTTTAGGCGTTTATTATAAATATTAGGCACACATTTGTTACATCTAAACAATGGACGGACGGTTGTACTGAGATACCTACTGTCTCGTTGTTGGTATAACCACAATAACACCACCTGCACTCACAGATGAGCCACGAGCCAATCAATACTTATCTTTTTTCTAATAACCAGTTTTTACGTCAACTTAATTAACATAACTTGCTTGTAAGGTGTTATTGGAATATACTGGCTATATATTATGGCATATAATTCGTTTACAGAGATTCAAATACAGTATTCTTTCATGAGGGTTGATTTTACTGAAAGTCAATAAATTTTAGTCTAATGATACTGTCAAAAATTACTCTCAAGCGAGGACATTGTTATTTAGCAATATAAGTGTGTACACTTACCCTTATAAAATTTACACAAGCAACGAATGAAACTTTTATAACAATGCACCATTATAATATAATATCATATCGCACATCAATATGTACAGTAATCTGTCATCATCATCATCATCATCATCTGTCTGTACTTCTAATAAATAGGAAACATTTAAATTGCTAGATAAATACATTCCTGTCGGCGTAGGCTGTAGCATAATTTTATTTATGAGCGATATGAAGTAGCAAACATGATATGGTTTAATAGATTTTTTTTTCCCCAAATACCTTATGGATACGGAAGTTAATAAAGTTTACATAGACTTATAATTTTCCAAATTTATTTATAAAAAATATATATCACTAATAACTTTGCTGATTCTTTCTCTGTATATATATATATATATATATATATATATATATACATATATTGTATTTTTGTTACTTGCGCGCATTGGCCTTATAATTTGTAAATGTTGTGTATAGATGCAATTGGGCGTCAGATTTTGTTTACTGTATTTTGTTTAATATTATTTTATGTAATTCTCAATCTGTATGTAGCCTGTTTCTGTACCTTTTAAATAAAAATAAAAAATAAAAAAATACCTAATTATTTTATTGGAAGTGAAAAAACATAAGTAATTATGCATACATACTTATAAAGTAGTAGATATGAGGAATAATTAAAAAAGTAGTTAAAAAACATCTTGACTATACCAAAATAAATGCGATTTCAAAAATACTGTAAATAAAAAAATGAGAATCAATTACTATAGATATAAAAATGTTGAAAAAATGTATAATATGCTATATACTCATTTTAAGCTACTTCGAAACGCGAAATACTTAGCTGGTAAGTGACGTCATTTGTTCCCACACACCTTCGTTATATAACGTTAACGACAACGTTCCCATAGTCTAAACACTTTGAAATATCGAATAACGTATGGCTAATTCCACAATAGAATATAATATATTTAAACTAATGCCAGTTCTATAATATGCCATAAATCTAACTCAGAAGTTCGAAAAGATTAAATCTCGTAAAAACACAGCTTTTTGTAAAATTGTTCTTTCACAGAGAAATTTGACGTTAACACTGAGGCGAAAATAACTATTGGTAATAAGTGACATGCTTAGAAGGTTTACTCCAGTGTCGGCAGTCAGGCTCATGTATATACAAGATTCTTATTAAAATGTTACCACCTAATTCAATCAGCGACTTTTATTAAATGTGAAAATTTCGGAACCGGAATACATTGATCATAACGTTTTGAAAGTAACAACTAATATCTCTGTTCTGTACTGTAAATTATGATATTTAAAAACAGGAACGAAAAATAATTATTTCTTCTGTGGAATATGTTTATAAAATAGACACAAATAACAGAGACTCAGAAAGCATTGCAAATTTTCATTTTAAGAAAATAAAAATGACAAAATTATATGGCAAAAAATGTTATAACCATCGCTTAAGGGAAATCAGGCTAATAGCGGCCCATGGCGTCACAGCAAATTCGAGCCTGCCGCGCTCTTCCTCTTCCGTATTAAAATAAGTATTGTCATTTTTTCAGTAATAAGTTATAATTATAAAAAACCTATTATTGTAGGAAAGAAAGAAATTGATGCACAAACACGAAACCCTGTTGTAGACTGTAGAAAATCAGTAGTGTGAGATTCAGTTCATATTCCAGTCCGAGTCAAATTCATATACTTAAAACAAGCACAGATTTATGACCAAATTAGATACACATACATACAATTAGACAAATAAAAATATTTTCTTATATATTTGTATATAAGTGTTTAGTGGACTGTGTCAAGTAAAGTAATATTGGCTTTTATTAAAAGACGGCGACACTCTATTACATAAATCGCACTCTTTAACAATTATTGTTTTAAATACCAGTATGTATTGAGATTCTTCAGAGTATTTTATATAGGTAAGTATAAAGTTTTTTGAGATTCCCCTTATAGATCAAATAGTTTTACAAACTTAGGTATATATTAATAAGCTACTTACACTACGGTGGGCTTCAATATAAGTCAAGTTATTATTTTAGTAAGAACAAGGCATGTCAAACAGTGGTGAGTTAGAAGTTATTATATTATATTATTATTATAAATTCAAAAATGTCATGTTTGCTCTGCCCTTCTCTTTTTCTATAACATCAAGAAATATGATGAATATTTGTAAACACCTTAGTATATTTTAATATTAATCAGAATTATACATACAAATATAAAATGTCCTAGCAGATACAAAAATTCTTAAAAACTACACTTACAATATATCAGGCACGAGTTACATCTGGACGGATATCAAGTAAATGCCTCATTTACGACTAAGTAGTACCCACGTCGGTTTGTAGAAAGAGATGGACAATCCGACTTGCGTTTAGTAATAAATTTGTATAATGTTGTCTCTTTCGTTTTACGATACGCTATACAACATCGCAGCAAACGAATAGCGCATTTCTTTTATTTCCCGTTTGGTAGCTGTAAAGTACCTACCTACTTTTAATTGCTATACACAACATTAATTTTTGTATACATACCATAAAGCCGAAACACTCAAATTAGATTTTGTTATAAAATACCAGATAAAAATATGATATAATAATGAAAAGTTCCGTCTTTTCAAATTCAATTTCAAAATCAAAAAAAAATATTCTCAACAAACTATTTTCCGTCTTTCTAGTATACTAAATATAATATTGCATATAATATTACAAATACCATTACTTATATCTAATCAGAGATATACATACATTACTTAGAATTTACTTTGTCAATTTAATTATTAAAAAAAATCGATACATAAAATGTTAAAAACAGTAGAGATTCTTTCAGATAATTTTAACTTAAGGCTAAGTATTACTGACTGTATGAGAATAAAAACATTTTCCTACATCCAGTCTACTGTCTTTTCAGTAGACCATAGTCTACCTTTAGCATAATAAAATGACATGAAACATCTGAAATATTGGTATCTTAAATATGGGTGTCTTCAACGGTCTACACGAAGACCAAATGTACCGAGGTCTACTCAATCATAATTTCAAAATGAACGACACCGATCTTTTCTTTTCGATCGTACTTGATGTTCTTGGCCCAGGCGCGACACTCTATGTTTATAACTATGCCAGCTGAAAGGAAATTAAAAGTTTATAGAAAAAATAATATAAACGCAAATACCTGGCAACCCCATAGTTGTGCAGTGATGAAAGCAGGCAAAATTTCAATTCTCCTAAGTACATATTATATTCTTTTAACTAGTTTACGATTTTCTTTAAATAACCAATGAGGGAAGTAGATTAAACAAATTTATTTAAAAATGTAATGATTTAATATTATCTGGGCGCGATTTAATTAGGCAACCTCATAATAACGGATGAATGTACATATTTCTTATACCATATCTTAGACCAAAAGGTATTATTTAGATATTGTGACCTGAAAAACATTTAGTTTTTATTCCTTGCGTTCGTTATGACCGAATAAATCTATTTTGCAGTAATTCTTTATTATGTTACCCATAACACATTTTTTATTAGTATAATAGATAGTATTTTATATTATGTGAATGTATAAGTATGTATGTATTTATTTTCGGAATGCCGCCAAAATGACGAGTAACTACTAAAAATAGTGTGCTTATAGTTGAATCAGGTCGTGCAGAGATATCACTACTTCATATTCGTAATCAGCATCCCCGAAAACTATGGAAATAATACCATTATTCATTTTATTTAAAAATTAGCGTCCGCCATATTGTATCTCGAAATATTCGTAATCGGCACCCCTAATGACCATGAAAACGATACCCATGAAATTCGCGTCCGCCATCTTGAACCTTGAAATACATTGTCATGTTCGTAATCGGCAACCCCGAAAACCATTCTAAGAAAGGACAAAAATCTAGTAAACAATAATATATGCATAATTTACACTAGTATCGCTGGGTTAACATTTTCGATTACATTAAAAAATCATACAAAGAATAAAATACTCTTTGATCTAAAGGATCTGGAAAAAATATAAGTAACGATACACTTAAACAATCAAAATAAAAAGAGACAGCCCTGGCTGACAGCTCCCGAACTCATCCCGCAAACCCCGCACGATTGCTCTGTCTAGACGCGTCCATTGGCCTACCGTATGACTTTGCTTATACTGTGAATTTACTTACATGCTCAAATCTCTAATATCAATGATACAACAGAAAACACTCACTCTTAGGTCTCTTCAAATGTACAGCCACCAAAGGACTGAGGTATCCCTCGGCGTTATTATATGGATAGAAGTATCCCGGGAAGCCAGGATACGGGATGTAATTGATCGGGCCAATGTTCTCTTTGTCCGCTGGAGTCTCGCCATAACAGGACACCCATATCATGTTTGCCTGAAGAAGTAAAATATTGTCATAAGTGAACATGATTCTCAACAAGCTTTATTGATATCCTGTGGGTGACAAAGCTTTTTTTCATTCGCAGCTCGGGACTCCCCAGGTGGGTATATGGGAATCGCTGCGCACGAAAGATGGTAAGAAGGTAAGTGCCCCAAGGGACCGACGCCATCTCCACAGAGGGGATGTACGCACCAAAGAACTTTTTGTACCCCTCTTTTTATGAGAGGGGTACAAAAAGTTCGGCCAAGGAGCTGGGTTCAACTTAGACTACTGAGCCTCACTGCCACGACAAAGCTTGTACCATGGTGGGGTGTGAGTGACAAAACTGACTGTCGACATTTTCGATATTTCGACATTATCTACGAATGTCTTCTTCTCGTGAACAAGACATTCGTAGATAATGTCGAAATATCGAGCTCCGCGAAATAAAAATGAAAAACATGGTAAATATCCCGTTTTTAATAATTTTAGTAATGAAAATAACCATGTTAACTTAAAATCATATATAAAACTGACTTTATCATAATATCTAATTCATCTAACAAAGATAAAGAGGTTGTTCATGAAAATTCTGAAATAATTGCATTTTTAAATATCAACAAGACGATTAAAGCATATAAATTGCAGAGACAGGCACCTGAGTTCCTTGTTTGTTTTAAAGAGGGTGCTATAAAGGTTGATAAAAGCGAGAGGCATTAAATTAAACCACATATACTACACATGAAACTATTTACATAAAAAATTGTTTATGAGAAAAATAAAAAATAACTTTTTCAAAGAATTTAAATACGTAAATAGTCAAAGTAAAATGTAAACATCCTTTGTAAAATGTCCACTGACCTTCGAATCTAAAAGACAACGTCGAACAGCACGTTGCGTCGACGCGGCACAGGGTGCGTCTCACCGGGTCGAACAAAGTGGAGCGGGTTTAACTTTAAAAATATCCTGCGACTATTAATTCTATTGGTCTAAGTTTTAGTGTGTAGACTGAAAATGGTATATAGTATATGTGGTTTAATTTAATGCCTGTCGGTTTTATCAACCTTGTATAATATAACCACAGAAATAAGGCGGAGATAGTTATTACTTATTACTTACATAATCTCTATTGTATCCAGTGATGTTTTTAATCTGTGTCTGCAGGTCCCAGGGCATGTCTGGTGGCAAGTCGTTTGGTTCATTGTAAAACTCCGGTCTCCAGCCATAAATTCTGAAACGGATAAAATCCATATCTTACTTAAGTTAATACTTAATCACAATTGGTTTTTCTACAGTATCTTAATTTCTATACGAGTGCTTGGAAGTTTTATATCCTAAAACGCACAAATATAATACAAATACAATTTATTATTTTACTAATATGGTATTTATTAATACCTCACCTGTTCAACTTGAGGAAGATGCACGGGGAGGACTTGTGGAAGTCGAAGTGGTTCTCCTCGGTGCAGGGGTCCCAATCGCGGATGTCCACATCGCACACCTTGCCCGGGGGCGGCAGGTTCTTGAAGCCGCAGTTGAATATGTTCTGACCTGCGCCCGCCGTTTGACCCTTCTTCTTGTACACTGAAATAAATGTATTAGACATACCAAAGTGCACAATATTTGTATACATACTAAAAACAACATCACAAAAACCTTGATGATGCTAGTTTTATCGTCTATTCTGAACATAGGCCATCAATGAACGGAAAAACTAAGACGGGCCACTGCACGAAAGCGGAAAGAAGTTAGCCCTATCTAGTTGGACGTCACAGACCATCCGTCTTACCGAACGTGGCCTCATTATAAACTTTAATATATCTTATTAAATATATTATATAACTGATATAACGTTCAAACGTTGAGTAGCACAAGCGAACTTAAAATCGAACGAGGACACTATAGAGAGGAGTTCGTCTAGGATCTGACCCCGGGGCTGGCGAACTACACACTTTTATGCATTAAAAATGTTTTGACGTGTTTCACATGAATCTAATATTATACCTGTGAAATAAAAATATTTTTGAAATATTTTTTGAACTAAGATATATGCAGGACTTTTCGCGATCCAGGGTGATATCACTGTGGCAGCAGTGAAGGCACTGCAGACCACACCCAGGCGGAGTGCCCAGCTTGGGCAGAGGAAAGGGCGCCACTTATCGCTGAAGTGGGCGCGGACCTGTCGCTCCCTGCGGTCATCCGAGCGATGACTGACAGTGAGAGCGCATGGCAGGCGGTCCTCTCGTTCTGCGAGGTAGTGATGTCGCAGAAGGAGGAGGCGGAGCGGGAGAGAGAGCACCTCTTCCCGCAGGAGAGCACGGCGGCGACAGGCGGTGGCACCGCCGTGAGGGACCTGTGCGCGGCCGATCGGGGGATCCGTCGCGCGCGCTAAAGGTCCGGGCTATAAGGCACCCTTGTGTGTTCAGGGTGCCTTAAGCAGAGTAGGAGGAGGGGATGTCGACCCCCCGCCTCCAGAGGAGAGTGCCAGATGGCACACCGTTGTGGCCCGGTGCGGACGTCAATAGCTCTCGCGCCGGGTCAGCCAGACGACGAGGAGAACACCGCTGGGGTTTAGTGGGTAGAGCATGCGTCCACCTTACCACTTTCCCGGGCGCAGTGAGTCCCACATAACCTCCGGCCCCCCCGGACCCGGTGGTATGCCTAAACGCATTCCCCAGCGAAATAAAAAAAAAAGGTATATTCGCAATGTTTTCCAAAATACATTTCTAAGATATGCAACATTCGGGCTCTATTTTTTTTTTAACGCCGGGAAATGCTCTGGGGCATCCCGCGGGGGAGTGGGTCTTCCCAGGCGGGTATGTGGGACTCGCTGCGCCCGAAAGGTGGTAAGATGAACGCAGCTCTACCCACTAAAACCCGGCGAGTGCCGCCAATGCCGCCTTTGGTGAGGTTTCCCGCATCTAATGAGCAAACACGAGGGCTAGTCAGTCCCTCAAGGGGCCGACGCCACCTCGTCGGGACAGTGCAATGGGGTGAGGTTCCCATCCTCGCCCCTTGTCCCCCTGCTCTTGTTCTTTCTTTTTATAAGAGGGGTACAAAGATATGATTCCAGACATTAGACAGGCGTTCAAACAAACAAATTCTTTAGCTTTATATTATAAACTAGTGGCCCCGACAGACGTTGTCCTGTACAAAATATATTTTTTTGTAAATCTAAACCATTCTCGAATCCACTTGAAAACACACAAAAAAATTCATCAAGATCGGTCCAGCCGCTTAGAAGGAGTTCAGTGACATACACACGCACAGAAGAATTATATATATATAAAGAAAATAACGACTCTCATTTATATGAGACGTAATCATCTTTATGTTTGAATTTGCCGCGTTTCGCACAGAGTGATAGACTCGGGTTATCGATGGTAAAACATGAATACTCGATGGTCTTTTGTTTTTGTGTAATTTTATCTTGTAAACAGAAAATAAATAAATGAATCTGTTTTTATTGCAGAAACCCAACTGAGTTTTTATTTCGAGAAGGAGTGGTATATAATAACCTTATTACAAAACAACATTATTGTGAATACTTCGTGAAAAATGGAGAAACTAAGGTTCGACTTTAAAATGCGAGGAGCGTCAGATGGGAAAACTACAATACTGTGCCTAACCTCAATCGGCACGCCGGATGGTCGTTCTTTTACAGTACCGGATGAATACCAGCCAACAAGTTTACACAAAGAATTGATAACGTCACAAGTGTATGGCAGAGTGAAAAACACGTTGGGAAAAAGAAATCAATTCAGGAAAGTTTGGATAACTTTAACTGAAAATATGAAAAAAGCTTACTTAGATGAGGAAGGTAACTTATTATTTGAAAATTTTTATTTAGAGGAGATTCCAGACAAGGTAGCTGAAATATCTACCACAAGCACGTCAGAGGACACAATAAAGAAGTTGCTAGAAAAAGTTCTAGAATCCAAAGAACAAACTTCTGAAGTTAAAAAATTAAACAAAATTGCTAAAGATTTCATGATTGAAAAATTTGATGAAAAAACGTCCAATGCCAGCCAATGGATTGAACAATTTGAAAAAGAATGTGTTCGCTGTGTAGTGGCAGAAGATAGGAAAAAAATTGAGATTTTGAAGTTTTTCCTTGAAAAAGGTAGTGCTGACTGGTACACTTGCATGATTTTAAAATACTCTATAGAATCAGAATGGAACAACTGGAAAAAAAAATTTATTGAAACTTTTGGGAACAAAGGTTGGTCTCCTATTAGATATGCTTTTAACTTCAAATATCAATCAGGTTCCTTGCTTGAATATGGCCTGAAAAAAGAGAAGTTACTACTTCAAATCAGAAAATCCATGGATACTGAAACATTGATTGATCTTATTGCTATCGGTTTACCAAATTATGTATCCAACAAGATTGACAGAGAAACACTTCAAGAAACTCAAGATCTTTATAATGAAATATCTAAATTAGAACACCTTGTGAAGAAAAATATACATGAAAAAAAAGGAAAACCTTTCTGGGATAACAAACAAAAGAAAAGCGAAGACAAAAATCCATGTGAAATATGTGAAAAGGCAAACAAAGGGAAGCGTTTTCATTCTGAATCAATTTGCTGGTTTAGAGAAAAAGAAGATAAAAACAAAAAAATAGGATCATTTAAATCAGTTAACAATTCAGAACTGGAGGTGGAATTAAATACAGAAGATCCAAAAAACTAAAAGTACCACCGTTAATAAAAATCAAGCTATTACTAAATGATACATTACAAATTTCTGGTATTTACGACTCAGGTTCAAACGTATCATTGATAAATGCAAAATTATTAAAAATTAAAGAAGAAAATATGGAAAATTCAAGAAAAATAAGCTTGAAAACTATTAACGGTGCAGGAAAAACAAAAGGTATGATAACCCTAAAAGTGAAAATTTACAATATTGAAAAAATGATAAATGTGTTTATTGTGGACAGTGAGAATTTCAGTTATGATTTTTTGGTTGGTTTAGACAGTATTGAAAATTTTAAATTAATCCAGACTGAAGATCTAAGGATTATTCAGAAAAAAGACTCTCAAAAACAAGAAAATGAAATTTACTTAAATAAAGAAGCTGAGAATCACACAAATGTCAATATTCCGGCTTTGACAGGTGACATAAAAGAAAAAACATACAATCCAACAAAATATGAAATAAACTTCAACAATCATCTAAATACTGATGAATTTGAGATAATTGTGAATCATTTGGATATGTATGAACAGTCAGAAATCGACAAGTTGTTAAATAAATATAAATCTGTATTCGCCAAAGATAAATATGACATTGGTAGTGTTAAGGACTATGAGGCTCATATTGACCTAATGGAAGAAAAATACTGTTTTAAACGACCTTACAGGTGCACATTCGAAGATAGGAAAGAGATAGAAAGTCAAGTAGCTAAGTTATTGGAAAAAGGCCTTATTGAGGAGTCATACAGCCCTTTTGCTGCTCCAGTTACTCTAGCATTTAAGAAAGAAGAAAATAAAAAATCAAGAATGTGTATAGACTTCAGAGATTTAAATAAAATTATAACTCCTCAAGCACACCCATTTCCACTGATTGAAGATTTGATAGTAAAAAGTGTGAACTGCGAATATTTTACAACCTTGGATATAAATTCTGCATTTTGGTCAATTCCCCTAAGGATTCAAGACAAACCTAAAACCGCATTTGTAACACAGGAAGGACACTATCAGTGGACCTGCCTTCCTTTTGGATTGAAAACAGCACCTGCAATTTTTCAAAGGATATTAAATAATATAATAAGAAAATACAAACTTACAGATTTTGCAGTGTCTTTCATCGACGATATATTAATCTTCTCACAAAATTTTACACAGCATATACAGCATCTTTCAAGACTATTGGAAGCAATTCACAAAGAGGGATTTAGATTAAAATTTTCAAAATGCTCATTTGCGAAGAATCATGCAAAATACTTAGGTCATATTATTGAAAAGAACTCAGTAAAACCACAGGAAGATTACTTAATTGCAGTGAGAAACTTCCCAGTCCCAGAAACAAGAACAAATGTAAGACAATTCCTTGGGAAAATAAATTACCACCATAAATTCATCCCACGCATGGCACAAATCTCAGACCCATTACATAATCTTCTGAGGAAAAATGTAAGATTTGTTTGGTCGAAGGAATGTCAAGATTCATTTGAGAAAATTAAAACATTGCTTTGTTCGGAACCGGTTCTAAAAATTTTTGATCCAAATTCACCAATTAAAATTTATACTGATGCAAGTATCAAAGGAGTTGGAGCTGTGTTGAAGCAAGCATATTTTTCAAAAAAATTGAATGAGGCACAAAAGAAAAAGAAAGCGATATACCTAGAATGTATAGCCATAAAAGAAGCAGTGAAATATTGGCAACACTGGCTGCTTGGGAAACAATTCACGGTATACACGGATCACAAACCTCTAGAAAACTTGAACATAAAATCTAGGACAGATGAAGAGTTAGGAGACTTAACATATTACTTATCTCAATATGATTTTACGATAAAATACAATCCTGGAAAATCAAATCAAGAAGCAGACTGCCTAAGCAGGAATCCTGTTTTAGAACCAAATGATAACACAGACGACATCCTGGAAGTCGTAAATCTAATAAGTCTCGAAGACATAAAAAAGGACCAAAATGAGAACATGTCCTTTAAAGAAAAGAAGAAAGACATTGTATTAAAAAATGGCATTTATTACAAAATGTTAAAAGGAAAAGACAAAATACTATTGTCTGAAAACCTCAGTAAAATATTGATAAAAGAAATACACGACACTTACTGTCATTTAGGAAGATCACAAATGATCAATAAGATAACTCCATTTTATTCAGCAACCAACATGATAATGAATATTAAAAAAAATTGCGATAATTGTTCTATATGTCAAAAAAACAAATCAAGAAAAAAATCAAAATATGGGTTCCTATCACATTTAGGCCCAGCTACCTACCCATTCGAAATTATGTCCATCGATACCATTGGTGGATTTGGGGGTTCGCGATCAACAAAAAAATATTTACACCTTTTGGTTGATCACTTTACTAGATACGCTTATATTTTAACGTCGAAAAACCAAAACGCATATATTATAATATTATAATAAATAGAAATAAAGATATAGAAGTATTGATAACTCATAGTTAATATACACATCTAGGTATATTAATCTTACTATTTAGATATTTGTAGACATAGTAATTTCTCCCTGGTGCGTTGCAGCTTGGTTTCCCCTTGAGTGTTGTCTTTTCCTGACTTTTGTTAGTCATTGCAATCTTTTACTGTTGTACGCTTTAATTAAAAAAAAGAAAAAAAATTAAAGAGGGAAACTGGAAATAATTCATACTCCTCCAGAATTCTTCAGATTAAATTCGTTGTGGGTCCCTCGGACTCCCTGAGATCATATCAACTATCAAAGGGTCATTTGGGTGTTACCGCTGTCGATCCTAGCTGTACAGGAGTGGCAGCGGACGCTCGTATATAACAGGCTTAGCTCCTTATTTTAGATGCTATTTAACGGCTTCTGATTGCTAAATCAGTCACTAGGGTTCGCCGTTTGTCCTTACCTGACAGAAAATCGATGAGTTGATCCTCCCAATACTTATAGCTGTCGTAGCCCGTGCCCTTGATTGAGATGAGCGTGCTCCGGACGTCCTCGGGCAGGGGGCGGAACCCCAGGCCGGGGCTGGTGCCGATGACGCCGTAGTCCTGCTGCAGCCGCGGCACGCGAGGGTTGATGAAGTGCTGCAGGAACGTCGCCATGCATATCGCGAACAAGGAAACCAGCGCCGCGTAGAAGATCACGTAAAAGATGACGATTTTGCCTGAAAACAAAATGGATATATGCGTGTTATTTATACGCGAGGAATTAAAAAAAATTAAAGCAACATATCTATTTTTATATTATTTTCTTTAACGCCGGGAAATGCTCTGAGGCATCCCGCGGGGGAGTGGGGTCTCCCCAAGCGGGTATGTGGGACTCGCTGCGCCCGAAAGCCGGTAAGGGGACGCAGCTCTACACACTAAAACCCGGCGAGTGCCACCAATGCCGCCTTTGGTGAGGTGCCCCGGATCTAATAAACAAACAGGGCACCTCGACGGCTAGTCAGTCCCGCATGGGACCGACGCCACCTCCACAGAATGGTTGGCCCGCACCACAGAAGAACCCCTCCCAACGTCGGGACAGTACAATGGGGTGAGGTTCCCTTGCACCCCTCCCCTCTTCCTATAAGAGGGGTACAAAGAGCCGCCTCGGCACAATTAGCTTCGCCCAAGGTGCTGGGCTTACCCTAGGCTACTGAGCCCCACCGCCACGTCAAGGCCTGAACCATGGTGGGGACACCAACATATCCAACCTTAACCATCTCAGTACTTTTTTTACACAGGATAATGCTTTCGTATAATCCAGGTTTACCTCGAGTAAGGCTCCTGGACCTATGTGGAGACTCAGAAATTGGGCTATCACCACCAGCAGAAAATAAATAGTTCGTTAATAGGGATGTTGACATTTTTCAGAAATGTTTTTAAATCATTTACAAATCTAACGGAGGCCTAAATACCTAGGTAACACTGAAAATGTTTAGAAAATGAAAAACGGCTTAATGTAGAAAGTTGCCAATACTTTTATTGATTTTCGAAGTAATCTCCGTTTCTTTCTACACATCGTCGCATTCGATGGAACCACTGAGAAAAGCAGTGGGCCCATTCTTCCTTAGGAGTCTCTTCTATGGCATTTTCGTACGCTTTCACCGCATCTTCGGGGCTCGTAAAGCGAATACCTCGAATTTTATCTTTAGTTCTTGGGAATAAATGAAAGTCGCAGGGCGCCAGGTCAGGACTGTAAGGCGGATGACTCATTATCTCGACACCTGCCATAGTCAAATATTCAACAGTCCGTTTTGCGGAGTGCGCCGAAGCATTGTCGTGGTGAAGGAGGATCCTGCTTCGAGGGCGCTGCTGTCGAATTTTTTCCAAGACAACAGACAAACAGCGATTGACATACCAGTCTGCAGTAACTGTCAATCATCTTTTTTCCTTGACTTCTTCCTTTCTTTACCTTAGTTGGCCGATCCTCGAAAGGAAACACCCACTCAGTGACCTCACTCACAACCAAAAGACAATCAGCTCGATTGTCTTTTGGTTTCGGGTTCGTAGCAATATATCCAGCTTTCATCACCTGTGATGATGTCAAATACAGCATTTGAGTTACCGCCGTTGAACTTATCTAACATTTGGCGACACCAGTCCATGCGGAGGCGTTTCTGGTCGTCGGTTAAAGTATGGGGAATCCATCTGATACAAAGCTTCCTGACGCCTAAATGTTCGTGTAATATTTTTTGAACTTGACTCATACCAATGCCTAAGCTTGCCCGTATCTGCTGATAGGTCACTCTCTTATCTTCCTCTATCATGCGTCGCACAGCACTGATGTTATCTTCAGTACTCGCTGTTAAAGGACGTCCCTCACGCGGATCATCACTGAGATTGCTACGTCCACGCTTAAACTCGTTAAACCAATTGTAAATAGTGGCACGAGATGGGGCTTCATTAAAAAATGCTTATCGCAGCCTATCATAGTTTTGTTGTTGAGTAAGCCCACAACGAAAGTCATAATAAATCATTGACAGAAAATTTTCTCGCGTTATGTTCATTTTCACGTGTAACAAGAGTTTTAGATTTGCCGCCAATTCACAAAAACAAATGACAAATGAATGCAATACACTACATTAGGTTACCAAAGAGTTCTAAAATTGAAATTAAAAAAAAGTTTTCATTTTCAATGTTTCTAACTGGCCAGTTCTAAATTATTATTTTCATTTAAAGGCATTAGCTACTAGGCTATTAGCCATACAAAATACAATTATTCGGTCTGTAATACGGAGAAATGGCGGGAAACCCCGAGGAGCGCGGCTTCGCCCCTCTAGCCCCCATCAATCAACTATCATTCCCCATTCCATCCACACAAGGCAGTCCACCACAATATTCGCCAAACAATCACATTATATATTACACAGATTAAGTTTTTAAAACAAACACTATAGAAAACCGCCAGAACAGCCCTACTACGAAAACCACTCCAGAACGATACTCCATAAGATTCGCCAACCAATCACAATATATAAAGATCAAGTTTTTAAAACAAACACTATAGAAAACCACTCTGAATGGACAAAACACAAAATAACAATTAATTAACGGGAAACCAAAAAAACACAACCGCGCGTCCCGATGCTTCCCGCCATTCCCGGCCAGTTCTTAACATTTTCAGTGTTACCCACGTATTATCAACTTTTGCTTAAATACGTCTAATACATATAAAATCTTGCATTTTATAATGCATTTTAAATTTCGTTCCGAAACGCTAACACTTGTCACGTGACAGTGTTGTACGGTGCCTATGGGTGCTGTCAAAACGCCTGAAAATAGTTTTTACCATAGACTTAGAATATACTAAATAGACCACCTGACAGCCAGAAAATGCGTGACGATTTTTGAAAAGTCAATGTGTGCAGAGCACACGCACACATTGACACACAGTGATGTATCTTTTACTATCGATACTCAATAGTACAGCCCGTGAATTTTCCAATGGTCAGATATGTTATGGTTTTTATAAGGGTACTTAATATACACATTACAAAGTCACATAATTATTCCTCAGTAAGGAAGTTAAACTACATATTCCTAAAGAAAAGTTATGTGACGATTGCAAAAACAGCCCTTAAATTATTTGAGATAAAAGGTAAATAAATATTGAAATAAAACAACGCATAGTATCTTATATCTTTAAATGAGCAATTCTTGTGTATATATATATATATATATATATATATACACAGGGTCTGTCGTAAATAATGGATAATCCGATAAGTGGAGGTAACCCCGATGTCAGGCTACAATAAAATCTAGTTTTTACGTCAGTTTTACCAACAGTGTAAAAATGATGCATACTTTTAGTTTTTTTTCTAAATTTTTGCTCCTTTGATCATTCAATCGGTTGCCATTTCTTTAAAATTAGGTATTTTTGTGTATTTTTTTTTGGCATCGTACTCCGAAAGACTTGTTTTATTAAATTTAATTACATTTATAGCCGTTGTTGTCGTAAAATATTATTAAAACTAACATTTTAAGTAATTTTTTTCCGTTTTTTTGTAATTACTTGTAGTTTTGACCCTTGATTGTGAAAAAAAAGTATGGTGCTATAGCTGCCCATTATCTTAAAAACATGGCTAGTATGTGTAGATTCTAAAAAGGTATGATAGTGGGTACCTTAGCAAATAATATTAGCTCCAGGAGCAAAAGAACTAAGCTAGGTCGGGATTTCAATTTCTCAAGTAATGTCATAATTTTCGTGATTTAAGCTATAACACACCAAGACATGATTTTATTCCATTAAGAATGCAATTTTAATCTAAATAGTATCTAATCATCTGTTAATTTGCATTCGTAAAAAATACATGCGACTATGTGTAACCAGTTACTACAAGTTTATTCCAAATTCAAAGGGATCTTCAGGTAAAAAAAACAACAAAGACGGTTATACAAAGGCCTCCTTGCGTGTGAGAAGGACATTGATATTTATTGTTAGTAAGAGAAGCATTACAATAAAAAACAAGGTTATTTCTGGTCAAAACATTTATTGCTTCGATTACACTAAATGTTCAAAATGTCCTCCGCGTGCAGCAATGCACGCTCTACATCTCCTAATGAAGGATCTTTTAATCCGGCGTCCATGGTCAGCTTCTTCAATTTTACGAGCCGCTTCTTGAATACGCGCTCGCAACTCTTCTATTGTATTTATTTCTCGGCTGTATACTTTTTCTTTCATACAACCCCAGTAAAAGAAGTCCAATGGGTTTAGGTCTGGCGATCGTGGTGGCCATAAAATTGGACCCAAACGCCCTATCCACCGACCGGGGTACTCATTGTTTAAATGGTTCCGCACAGAAACAGCGTAATGCGCAGGACATCCATCATTCTGTAACCACATCATGTTTCGAGTCTCGAGTGGCACATCTTGCAGTAACCCGGGTAACGTACTTTCTAGAAAATTTAAGTAGATTTCCGCGTTTATTGTCGCTGGCAACTCATAAGGACCTATGATTTGCCCACCAATAATACCAGTCCATAAATTAATTTTAAATTGATACTGCGATCTGTCGGCGCGTATCAGTCTGGGGTTTCGTAGCTGCCAGCTGTGTAAGTTGTGGAGATTCAAAAGTCCATCTTTTCAGCACGTTGACTCGTCACTCCATAAAATTTTGTTAAAGAAATTTGGATTTTCTCTAATTTTTCGTAGCATTGAACGACAAAATGTAACTCTTAATTCCGAGTCCCTTGGCAATAATGTTTGAACCTTTTGGTAATGATAAGGGTAGAGTTCGTGTCTTTTTAAAATTCGGTGCACTGATTTTTTAGGTATACCAGTACGACGCGAAATGGCACTTATGGACGTACCAGGGTCTTCCTCCACTAATTCCAACACTTCAGCTGGATTGTGTCGTTGAGGTCGTCCTTCTCTGGCTCCGCCAATACCGCTGCCAGGAAATCTTCCTTCTGAGAATGCATTGTGCACCCTAATGAACACTCTGTAGTCGGGATGCCGAGCATTTGGGTATCTTTCACGATAAACTGCAGCTGCTCTAGTAGCGTTGCCGTTGCATTCACCGTAAATGAAATGCATGATTGCATATTCGGCCGGAGTGTATTGTTGAGGCATTACTCCCACAAATAAACAAAAGCAAACTCAAAGTCCGTTAATAGAGCACATTTGTCAGGGTCACACGTTAACAAGTTCAAAACAGAAGGCAAATCAAAGTCCAGTAAGAAAGCAAAAACGGTTAAATGTAAATACACAAAAAACAAACGTACGCATGCGATAGTCAAAATCACACGGAGGTCTGGGAGAGATTCGCGCCTTAAGGATAAAAAGTTAAGCTGATGCGCTGTCCTTCTCACACGCAAGGAGGCCTTTGTATAACCGTCTTTGTTGTTTTTTTTACCTGAAGATCCCTTTGAATTTGGAATAAACTTGTAGTAACTGGTTACACATAGTCGCATGTATTTTTTACGAATGCAAATTAACAGATGATTAGATACTATTTAGATTAAAATTGCATTCTTAATGGAATAAAATCATGTCTTGGTGTGTTATAGCTTAAATCACGAAAATTATGACATTACTTGAGAAATTGAAATCCCGACCTAGCTTAGTTCTTTTGCTCCTGGAGCTAATATTATTTGCTAACGTACCCACTATCATACCTTTTTAGAATCTACACATACTAGCCGTGTTTTTAAGATAATGGGCAGCTATACTTTTTTTTTTTCACAATCAAGGGTCAAAACTACAAGTAATTACAAAAAAACGGAAAAAAATACTTAAAATGTTAGTTTTAATAATATTTTACGATAACAACGGCTATAAATGTAATTAAATTTAATAAAACAAGTCTTTAGGAGTACGATGCCAAAAAAAATACACAAAAATACCTAATTTTAAAGAAATGGCAACCGATTGAATGATCAAAGGAGCAAAAATTTAGAAAAAAAACTAAAAGTATGCATCATTTTTACACTGTTGGTAAAACTGACGTAAAAACTAGATTTTATTGTAGCCTGACATCGGGGTTACCTCCACTTATCGGATTATCCATTATTTACGACAGACCCTGTATATATAATTGGAATCTCGGAATCGGCTCCAACGATTTTCATGAAATTTAGTATACAGGGGGTTTCGGGGGCGATAAATCGATCTAGCTAGGAATCATTTTTAGAAAATGTCATTTTATTAAAAAAAAACCTATTAATAATATTATTATATATATATATATATATAAACTTAATATACTATTATTTATTCTCAAATGAAATATCATAATACTCTTACACACTCATACTTACTATTTATATAAAATAATGACTTTTATTATGTAGTTAGGTACCTACTTTATATATTATTTGTTTCAAATGATTTTAACAAAAGGAAAATAATAAAATTAGGGAACGAATCGAACAATATTCAATGGACGCTTGATCCATGATTTACTTCACAAGATTTACACAACCTAAGTTTATGAGCAGTTATTACTTTAACGGTTACTTTAAAATTATACTGTTGTAAATATAAAACAAATCATTTAATAAAAATTTAAAAATAAAAATGGGTAGATGTTATTGTCCTTTAAACAAACTAATCTTAGTCAGGTAAAGTAAAGTAAAGTATGAATTAAGTATTCGTATTTGAGCCGAATATCGAACAGATGTCTATAATACTTCATTATTAAGTATCTGTGCCCACTTAAAACTTATTGGTCCATAATATTGTGGCTCGTCAAGCACAAAAACAAGTCGGAATTATCTTCCAATATTAGAAGCGTCGCTTTGCAAATTGTATTGTTGGGATTCCAACCAACACGCCCAGTTAATATCAGCCATTTTCCTCTAATTATATGATCTTGAGGGAATCTGTAAAACAAAATGATTATGATTCATCGCTAACAAGCAAACAGTTCCAGCTTCGCGTGGATCCAATCAGCAATGTATAATACATAATAATATGTCGGAGAGGACATTAGTACGGGAGCAGATTTGACAGCGAGTGCTGGAGATCCTTGGCGCTGCAGTGTCAATTCAAAAACTTGTTTTAGCATTGGCAAGAATATGGTCTGGACGGCCGAGGCGTAGGGATGTTTGTATTACGTCATAGACACACCCGACTACTGCCTTTAAAAAGCGAGGTCTTGTTCGTAGACGGGTGATTTATATCTGCGACCTCAAGGAGGACGGAAGTCTGTTGTATTTATGATGTGTGAGGTTCGTGTATGTGTATGCATGTGCAGTATGGGTAAGGATGGAGGTGCTTTATGCATGCACATGCACACATACCTACACATTACTTTTGGACCTAAGATTGTTATTGTTTTATCAGAATGTAATAAAATTATTGTTATTATTATTTAAAACGAATTTCACTTATGATATTCCCGTTACATATAAACCTTGCTCTTGAGTCACTATATAATATATCAAAAGCTGTTTTATTTTTTGTTGTTTGTAGATGAGTTTCAAATTAATGATATTATAAACCAATAAGCATGTCGATAAATTTGAATCAAGCACTAGCGTATATGTATAAAATATTGATTAAAATTAATCTTCAAATATTGTGTAATTTAAGAACAATTGTATCTTTAATTACGCAATATATGAAAGTAAATAAGAGGCTTGACATTATTTTATTTGAAATATAGAAGTAAAGATAGAATATAGCAAAAAATAAATACATCTTAGCAATTAGGACATGAAGATGAATTACCTGCGAAAGGTTTAATTTTCACGATTGTTTCTATGATTCACATTATACCGCACCGCACAGAATCTTCATCTTTTTACATGCAATCGTATTTATTGTAAATATATCTGGAACAACGAATTAAATTGGAAATACTGAGAGGCTTTTTCAACGCTTGGTGACTTTGGCTGACCTGTCAAATAAAAGTGGTTACACTTGACATTAGATTGCTCTCTCTTTTCATCTTGTTATAATTCCATAAAGGACTGTCTTCTCGTTCCAACTCTTTATTGGTCTATTGTATTATATGTTTATGGTTTTTACAATATGTACTGCGTACGGAAAGTGGTGTATAAAAGTACGTCAACATTCTTCCGCTTCCGCTAAATAGGAACTGGTGACGTCATTTCCGTTTATTATCACGTGACCAATTTTAAATTTTGTTACATTTTATTTATAAAATATTAATTTAATCATATAAAAATATGGGAAAATATTGTGAAGTAAGTGTAAATTAACATCAAAATTATATTTTTATATGAACACTGTCAACATCCCTATAGTAGGTATAATTACGATGTTTGTCGCTGGATATCCTCCGCAGGCTGAAATGGTCCCGTTAATGAGGACTGATCACCCGTCTGGCCTTGCTGGTGTCCCCACCCTTAAATAATAATAAATAATCCTCCGCAGGCTACAGATTGATTAACATTACATAATCCCCGTTGAGTAGAATTTAAATGTGCTGTATTTATTTTTAATTACGAGTATTTGTATATATTTTTCAAACCCATAAACGAAATTAATTAATAATTTTCATTTTAAATGTAAGTTCTGTTATTGTTAGTAATATATTATGTATTATAGTATATAACTGTATACCCATGGATGATGGAACAAGTACTTACAAGCTTACCACATGGCTAGGCTAACTTTGTGCTATTGTTTAAACACACCTATTATATATTAATATCTACCTCATATTTAAAGAATCATACATCTTGCTTATTTGCATAATATATACCGAAGTCGATATTAACTTATTCAGTCGATATTAAGCATTTCGTACAGATACGGCCGCGTGTCAAAGTTAGTTTACATAAGACCTTACAAAGCGGATTATTACGACACGTATAAAATGATAGGGATTAGGATTTGTGGACACGCCATCACAATGTACGGCTTCTGAGATTACCGGGCAAGCGTGAATTCAATATTTGGAGGGTAAGTACCGATATGTTAAAAGGGTTCAATATTCGAACGCCTCAACAATTCATATTTTGTTTACTGAGGAGGATATATAAAACTCTGCCAATCATCATAATTATCATTATTGAACCTTGATCCCCGCGCACATCCAATCCGGACCCACCACAGCATGGAGTCTGTTGTGTCATCGCGCCTAGCTGGGGTCAACTATCTGCTAAGACCTAAGCAATATTTAGCATACAGTATAATGACACCATTAATTACTTAGCCATCCTAGGGCTTCAGATATGTTACAAAGTAGCTTTTTATCAAATCAATACTCCAAGGAATGTATGTATGAATACATGTAGTATCAATTTAAATATGTAACTAGCTCAGTGGTGTACCTGGTCATAGAGGGGCCCTGTATCAACATATCGGGCTAAACTTTTGTATGGGATTTTGGACAGTTTTAAGAATTGTACTGACACTGAAATATAGGAGGATTCTTTTTTGTCTTTTGCAGAGGGAAATGCTCTGAGGCATCCCGCGGGTGAGGGGGGACTCCCCAGGCGGGTATGTGAGTCTCACTGTGCCCAAAGTTGGTAAGGTGGACACAGCTCTCCTTACTAAACCCAGCGTGTGCCACCAATGCCGCCTTTAGTAACAAACAGGGCACCTCGTCGGCTAGTCAGTCCTTCAAGGGACTGACACCACCTCTGTAGAGGGAACCAGCACCACAGAACAACCACTCTCAAAGTCGGGACAGTGCAATGGGATGAGGTTCCCATCCTCGCCCTTTGTCCCCTCTGCTCTTTTGTTCCCTCTTCTTATAAGAGAAGTTCAAAAAGCCTTGGTTCAATAATTTGCTTCACCCAGGGTGCTGGGTTTACCTTAAACTAGCTTACTTAACTAGGCTTAACCTTGGTGGGGATAAAATAACACTCTACAAAATCTTATCCTTATCCTTACTAATGTTATAAACACGCAAGTTTGTAAGAATGTATGGATATATGTTTGTCACTCTTTCAGTTGATTCTCTTTTAATATATCTTCAAGATTTTAATGAAACTTTACAATAGCATTGACATTGGAATAACATATAGACCATAATTATTTATCCCTGTACTCCCACGGGAATGGAAATTACGGGGGTGAAACCGCAGGACAGTCTGAAAAAATAAGCCATCTGAGAGTTTTATAAAAACCCTTTTTTTAAGTTTAACAAAATAATGTATTGAGGAATTATCCATATTAATGCTTTAAAAAAAATTCCAATTATAAAGTGGTAAACTAAAAGCTATTTAGACAAATACAGTATTATTTTTTATAGCCCAGGAGGGCAAACAAGCGGTAAGCCTTTTGCCAACTATCACCACCCATACACATTTGCACAACTAGAGATTATGCAGATGTGTTGTCCTCCTTTTCCCTATCTCCTCCAATGGGACACCGGAAACTCACACACATGCGATAGCTATTACGCTGGTAACATGTGAGGGAGAGGTACCACCCCACTCCACGGCTTAATTCGACTGCAAATCAGCATGGCAATACCTCTTACAATCCGTATCATCACTGCATAATATAAAACAAAGTCCTCCGCCAGTCATCTCTGTCTATATGCAATAAATTCAAAAACTACTAGATGGATTTTCATACTGTTTACATGACATACAGTAATTCTTGAGGCAGTTTATAACTTATAGTAATATAATTTACCAAGATTTTGTGTAAATTGGTAAATAATATAAGGGCAATTATTGTATGAGTCAGAAAAAATTAAAGCCGGTTGGGATAATAAATCCCTTAGAGATATAACAACAAAATAAAGTAAAATAATAATTATTATTTATCATCAGTCCAGATATGTCCGTAATTATAAGTTAATGAGAGCGGAGCTGCAGGTAACAGCTAGTATTGAATAACCATAAGTTTTCTTCCTTCTATACTGCAACTTTAATAAGGACTGATGGTAACGGTAATACTTAATCAAATAAAACAAATCAATCCTACTAATATATTAAATGCAAAAGTTTTTATGTACTGATGTTGTTACTTTTTCACACAAAAACTACATAGTGGATTTTGATAAAACTTTACAATAATTACTTGCTTATGTATCAGAATAACACATAGGCTATAATTTATTTTATATTGTGTGAATTGTCCAAAATGTAATGCTGAAGGACGAAGTCGCGGGCAGTAGCTAGTATATTAAAATTGTAAATGTTTAAAAAATAGTCTTAAACAACACTTAAATAAATCTCAAGAATTATTTTTAGCACACTCATAATCCAAGTGTAAAATAACTTAAAACACATATATTTTTTTTCACTCAACTCAAAATTAGTTTGTAAGCAGAGCGTACAAGTTTAATAAAACAGATTCTTTGAAAGGAAAGAAACCGTATAGCCACGCCCAAACAAGCCATTAAAAATCAAAAGTTTTGAAAGACTTTATACAAATTTTATATGATGGGTTATATCTATTATTGTATAAGCTTTAACACAAACCCCAGCTATCCGGCGTTCTTCCCATAATTTCTCCGCTTTCATCATTATAAAAGAATGTAGAAATTTTTTGCCGTGCACTTCTTTTGTAAGGTTTGATATCTATTTCAAATTCTTCAAAGTTAGGATTTTGCATTATTAAATGTAGTTATCCAGATAAAACTATCTAATTTATTTAGAATGTTTCAAACTAAACTTTGGTATTAACTTTTAATGAAAAGTTCGCGATTGGTTCGCGATCAACACTAGTCTGCACTCTGCCGTTAACACTCTTTGCGCTAAGTGCCAAAGAGTATATAAACACTAGGTACGTTTTTAAAAGTGCTAACGTTTTCAGTTTTCACACTACACCAGTCAATGTCAAAATGCAAATTATTATTATTATTATTTTCATTTAAAGGCATTAGCTACTACGCTATTAGCCATACAAAATACAATATTCGGTCTGTAATACGGAGAAATGGCGGGAAACCCCAAGGAGCGCGGCTTCGCCCCTCTAGTCCCCATCAATCAACTATCATTCTCTATTCCATCCACCCAAGGCAGTCCACCACAATATTCGCCAACCAATCACAATATATAAAGATCAAGTTTTTAAAACAAATACTATAGAAAACCACTCTGAATTGACAAAACACAAAATAACAATTAATTAACGGGAAACCAAAAAAACACAACCGCGCGTCCCGATGTTTCCCGCCATTCGTCAAAATGCAAATGTCATCATTTATTATTATTTTCATTTAAAGGCATTAGCAACTACGCTATTAGCCATACAAAATACAATATTCGGTCTGTAATACGGAGAAATGGCGGGAAACCCCAAGGAGCGCAGCTTCGCCCCTCTAGCCCCCATCAATCAACTATCATTCCCCATTCCATCCAAACAAGGCAGTCCACCACAATATTTGCCAAACAATCACAATTTTTTTTTTTTTTTTTTATTAATATTTTATGGCCTGGTTACGAAACAATCACAATAAATATTACAGAGATTAAGTTTTTAAAACAAACACTATAGAAAACCGCCAGAACAGCCCTACTAAGAAAACCACTCCAGAACGGTACTCCATAAGATTCGCCAACCAATCACAATATATAAAGATCAAGTTTTTTAAAACAAACACTATAGAAAACCACTCTGAATGGACAAAACACAAAATAACAATTAATTAACGGGAAACCAAAAAAACACAACCGCGCGTCCCGATGTTTCCCGCCATTCTCCCCAAATGTCATCACCCTTATATTTTAGTGATTTATTTTCATTTAAAGGCATTAGCTGCTAGGCTATTAGTCATACAAAATACAATTATTCGGTCTGTAATACGGAGAAATGGCGGGAAACCCCAAGGAGCGCGGCTTCGCCCCTCTAGCCCCCATCAATCAACTATCATTCCCCATTCCATCCACACAAGGCAGTCCACCACAATATTCGCCAAACAATAACATTATATATTACACAGATTAAGTTTTTAAAACAAACACTATAGAAAACCGCCAGAACAGCCCTACTAAGAAAATCACTCCAGAACGGTACTCCATAAGATTCGCCAACCAATCACAATATATAAAGATCAAGTTTTTAAAACAAACACTATAGAAAACCACTCCGAATCGACAAAACACAAAATAACAATTAATTAACGGGAAACCAAAAAAACACAACCGCGCGTCCCGATGCTTCCCGCCATTCCTCACATTTTTTTTAAATATTTATCCCCAATGAGGAAAGGCGAAGGACAAGAGTTAATGAGTATTGACAAGTGACATTATGATTAGTATCAAATGGAATCATGAAGTTAGGAAATAAGAGGCGATGCGCCTTTCGTTATACTAACAGCTATAAGTGAATGTCTGATTCGCCATCTTGAGTGCCCTTTTCCAGTTTTGTTATTGGCAGATTACCCAAGAATATGGTATTATATAAAAAGGGTGACTGGAATCTTTAAAATAAACCATTACAAATATGTTTATTTATCATAAAAGGCAAAAACATATAAAGATCATACATATTAAGAAGACGTTGGCTTTCTTTTTGTCATTTATGTTTTTAGCGGTTTATTTGTCATTAGGTACATATTTTGGATAATCATGAACAATGCAGCTGTCTTAAATTACAATAAATATTTAGGTACATAAGGCTTATGCCTACAGTTCATCAATCATCAATCTATCAATCTTTTCCAGTATTTTTATTTTGAATACACTGGTTTCAAGAAAATAAGTGGACTTATTATCATGAATGTGGTGTGGTATCCCTGCAAAAATATGCCTGTCCCTTTCGGGTATACGCGAATGTCAATTCCATTCATAGACATAATATAGAAGGACTGGGCATACCTACGAAAAAAAGGTGTAACCTGCAACTCAAATCGGCACTTAACATGGCTAACATTGCTAGCAATTTTGACAGCGAAACCACAAACTATATAGAGAATACTACTATGAAAAGGGCACTCAAGATGGCGGATCAGGCACTCACAGCTGTAAGCTTAAAGAATGGGGCATCTCCTCTTATTTCCTAACTTCATGGGACTAGAGGGGCGAAGACGCGCTTCTTGCGGTTTCCCGCCTTTTTTTCGTCCACAGACTATTTATTGTATTTCGAATAAGGATCACATAATACCGGCGTCAAGTGATAGCTATGCTATCGCGTTTCGTGCTGTTTGTGAGTTTCCGGTGGCCCTTTTTCAAATTCAATTCAATTCAAAAAACGAGCCTGTGTGAAATAGCGTTAAACAGGAGTTCGTCCTTTTCTATTGAAGTGACAACACGATTTCATATTGTGAGACTTTTTGCGGACTGGCTTAAATTCTTTGCTCTAGTTTTTAAAATGATATTATGAGTACTTATGCTGGATTTTTAAATGATCTATAATATGCGGGCGATATCTTAGGCGTATTGATTTCACTCAAAAATAAAAGTCAAAATTAAAATTTAATATATTTAATTTAAATTATTAAAAAGTAACACATTGCTAAGGAAAATTACCCTACGTGGCTTTTGATGCATTGAGGCCTTAGGGCCTAAGATCAAGTATTAATAGATTTGACAAGCTAATAATAATACCGTATTGGAACGAGATAACAACATACGAAAAATCCAAGAGTGACAGAGACATAGACACTTTCTTTTGTCTTTGTCAGAATATCACCCTTTGTTTGTTGGGCACAACAAGGATGTGCCCAACAAAAAATTATCGACTAAATTTGAATGCCATACAAACATTCTCACTCGCGAACAGTTTGTCAAATATGCCGCCATTTTGTACTACTTTTTAATTTGGTCGGTTTATGTAGGTATGGTGATACCAGTTTTGTTATAGGCAGATTACCCAACAATGTGGTATTATATAAAAAGGGTGACTGGAATTATCGAAATAAACACAATAAAAACAAATATGTTTATTGCTATCCTAAAAGGCTATGTACTATAGATCATACATATCAAGACTTATATAGCCTTATATTTTATTATTTATGTTTTTAGCGGTTTGTTATTAGTCATTACATAATATTTTCGATAATCCGGAAAAATGCAGCTGTCTAAAATTACAATAAATGTTTGGTTAGGGCTAATGCTTATAGTTATCTATCAACCTTTACCAGTTTTTTATTATTTTTAATTCACTTGTTTCAAGAAAATAAGTAGACTTGTTATTATGAATGTGGTATCCCTGTAAAATATGCCTGTCCCTTTCGGGTATACGCGAATGTCAATTCCATATTATACTTGTTCCTAGCTTAGGGCCGATAATAATGTTTTTTTTTTTTTGAAATGATCTAAGCTAGTAGACTGAGGTCTATTCTAACTTCATCTGTCTATAGGTGAGGCAACGAGGCTCAAACCTTTCTAAGTTTTAGTATGTTTGGAGGCCCTTATGGGGCCCCCGTCCCGTTGAGTGCGAGTAATCAAAATCAAAATCAAATTTTTTTTATTCAAAATAGTACTAATACAGTATCTTTTTGAACGTCAATTGAATCTACCACCGGTTCCAAGGTAAGCCCACTGAGAAGAACCGGCGAAACAAACTCAGTGGAACTAATCTTTTCAAATAATATATATTAATAACAATTTTAACATCTTATCTTGAAATGCCCGGGAGGAACGCCTTATTCCCAGGGTGTGGTATCTTCCATGAAATCTTTTACTTTATAATATGCTTTACCACACAAACGTTCTTTAACAACTTTTTTGAATTTTTTTATGGAGAGCTTTTGAACGTTTTCTGGGATCCTATTGTAAAAGCGTATACAGTTGCCTTTAAAAGAATTGCTTACTTTCGAAAGTCTAATCATTGGTGCATGTAACCTGTGTCTATTACGTGTATTCCTACTATGAATATCACTTTTCTTACAAAATTCATTTATGTTTTTACGGACATACAGTAAATTTTCTAAGATGTATTGAGAGGTGACAGTCAGAAATGAGTGTACTGTTGGGTGTGTACTGTGTATTAAGGCGGGATGCCCTAGGTTGGAGAGAAAAAGGATTATTGGCAACCGTGATAAGATCCGGAGGATCTAGGAGGACGTTTCTCGGTCTCCTACGCAGACGATGTGAGTCTGGATTGGGTACATAACTAGCGGCCTGTACGACCAGCGGATTTGCGTGATTATTGGCTCTTTCAAAGAACCTTTCTAATTTGTCTTTAAAATGTTGAGCTACAGAAGGCAGCTCGAGTTCTCTATGAAGGTCCACGTTACGATAGTACCATGGACATCCTGTTGCTGTTCTTAGAAAACGTTTCTGTATTTTTTGTAACGTATCTATGTGTGAAGGTACTATGTGCGCAAAGACTTCACTCGCGTAAGCGAATATAGGCAGTATGCAAACTTTGTAAAGTGTCCGCTTATGCCTATGCGGCAGTTTACTCCGTTTGCAGATCATTGGGTAGAGGCGATGTAGTACGTACAGTGCCTTCTTTTTAACTCTTTTTATATGAGCATGAAATGTCATCCTACTATCGAGGGTAACGCCGAGGTATTTTATCTGATTGACAAGGCCTGTGTGAGGTACTGTTACCTCTCCGAAAGCGAATCACGGCGCTTTTTTCGGGGTTGGCAGAAATCTGCCATTTCCTAAACCAGACACCTAGTGCGTCGACGGCTTTCTGTAGTCATCATCATCATCATCATCAGCCTCTATCCGTAGTCAGATCGTTATTAATCTTTGGTTGCGATGAGTCGTATAGAGGACGGTATCGTCGGCAAATAGACCTATATGGATGTTAGGCATTTTGGGGATGTCGCTAGTGTACAGGGTAAAGAGCAGGGGTGCCAGGACTGAGCCCTGGGGTACCCCCGCCCTTATCTGCCGTAAAGAGGACATTGTGCCCTCCGATCGATATCTAAAGGTACGATTTGTTAGATATTCTCGTATGATGCGCACGAGTTTGTCCAGCACACGTAGTTGGTAGAGCTTGTAAGCCAAGCCGTTATGTCAGACTTTATGAAACGCTTTAGCTATGTCGAAGAACACAGCCCCTGTCACTATAGCCCTACTGTTGGTTTGTTTTTCTGTAAGCTCTTAACCTCATATTTAAATATTTATTAGTTATACACTTTATAATTTCTATGTCAAGACTATTTTCAAAATGTAATCCGCACACTACCGAATATTTAGTGACTTTTCCAGGAACAACATAATTTTTGCTTCAATTCTTCATTTTTAGGAAATCTATAGAAAAACACTTCCATTAAACAAACAAATGGTGGTTACCACTTTCAAGTATTATCTTGAAAGAAGATATACCTTTCAAGATAATATTCACTATTACACGCTTTTACACAACAGGTTTGCACCATTTTACCTATAGAAATCTCAAAATAAAATGTGAAATCGAACTGAATTAAAAGATTAATGTAAACTTTGACGTCTTGTTTGACGTAAATACAGCCGCCATATTGTTTTAAAATATGTTAGAAAATCCATTAGATAGAGACGCAATCCCATTTGAGATCCTCTCTTTCAGCTCGCTTTTCCGTTTAGCATAATTGTTTTAGAAAGTGGACTTTATTGTCAATGTGACAGAATTTTGTTTCGCGCGGAGTTAAACCCCCAGTGCACTATCTTGCTATAATACGTAGTATTCTCTATATAGTTTGTGCTTGCTATAATGTATAATGTCTTTGGCTACGGTAGTCTATAGCTTCCATAGAGCAACACGGGCCTCCATCCGGCGCCGGAGGGGAGTAGCCACAGAAATATATAAAAGTTCTGTGGGAATAGCCATAGCGTTTATTTCCGATACAAAAATATCTGTCATTTTTTGTGGGGGGAAATCTCTCTGTCTACGGGGAAATCTGTAGGTAGTACTACGCACCCAAACACACAAGCATCAATGTCCGTCACTACGAAACTAACACTATCATTTAAAACAATACATAGGTAAACAATTTCACACACCCATAGATTTATTTTGTCACTATGGGCGCGTTCCACTTGGCGTTCACGACGACCACGCTCACGACCGCGGATTTTCCGTTCCACTCATAAACTTAATATACCTAGCGGAAAGGTATATTAACTTTATGGTTCCACTTGAGTCCCGAGCATTGAAATCGTATGCCCAAGTAGAACGGAATATGAGGCGTTTAGAGTGTTGAAGTGAAATGGCAATAACAAGTGTCAAACTTTGACAGAAAGTATATATATAATATAAATATATTACGTAAATCGTAACGATAAATTGTAATAATTATGAGTTAAATAATAAAATATTTAATCCCATATAATCCAATAAATCATAATGCAATTTGCGGCGACAGTTGTAAATACTGAATCTACAATAAAAAAATATATTTTTTACGAAAATTACACATACATTTTATTGAAACAATTTTATGGATTTTATTGCGGTTTATTAAGATTTTTACAAGCCCGACGTTTTGGATGAAATCCATAAAAATCGTTTCATTATAATGAGCGAAATTCGCGTAAACATTTAACAAAAGTAAAACATAAACAAAAAGTAACACTTTAAATATAATTTTTTTGTTTAAATAAAATTAAATGGGAAAGTTTTAAATTTTGTAATATATTTTTTATGAGAAAAATGCTTTATTTAATTATTGTTAATTGTCGGCTAACTCAATTTTTATTTATTAGGATATTATGTAATATTGACACTTGAAAGAAAATATACTCCAATAATAATAATAATAAATAATACAAAAGAAAATTAATAAAAAATAGTACATATAGAACCAAAGTATATTTTATCGCATCAAATAATAAAATTTTCTCGGTCGACATCCTGTTTTGACATTTGAAGTTTCTAAATTCCCGCCAATTCTCTCAACGCTCACTGCGACCCCCCTCTTGACTTGGGTCGTCGTGAGCTCCGCGCGGGCGTAAGTCGTACGTCATCGATGTCATATTCGCCGCGACCACAACGACCGTAGTCGCACTTGTGGACACTTCCCCTTTTGAAGGGAAAGTAGGGTCCAGAGGGGAAGAGAAAGGGGAAATTGAGAAACAATAATTTCGTGCATCATCTTTTAATTTGAACTTAAATAAATAAAAAAAGGTCTATAGAAGAAACTAACTACAGTAAAATTTTTGTTGAGGGGAAATAAGACCTGAGAAGGGGAAATTTCAATAAGGCGAGGGGAAAATAAATCTTTAAAGTGGAAACACTGCAAAAGAGCGTTTTGGGCGTTGTGAACGTCAAGTGGAACTCACTGTAAGTGCGGATTCGGTGCGCGTCCGCCAACGCGTACAGACGTCCGTTAGATCGTGTGGTGGCATATAGTTGCGAAAGCAAGCAAGTGCGTAAACGTTCCCGTGCGTTCCGTGCTTAGCTGGTCTGACCTCCTCGCCCCACTGTATTCATACGTCCAGCGTCCTTACAAACTAGTGAAAAGCTCCGCCGGGCTCACCGCGTTTGCGCGAAAACCTCGCATAGGTTTTCCGCGCCCGCATAGGTCGTTCGTTGTGCTTTCGTGGTGTACCGGTACCACTCGCGTTTTGGTCAAATTGTTAGGCGCGGAGTGCCGCTTTCGTTTTTCGTGCGAAAAGTGCAAGGTGCGATCCTGCCTACGTTTCACGTAAGATACACGCGAACATACACACCTACCTGGGGTGGCGTCCCTGTACCCGCCTCAGGTAGTCGACCGCATTCCTTTCTACACATCCTCGCACAGGCGAGCGGTATAGGTACTCATCCCATTATGTCTTAATTACCTTACCTGCGTAATTATCTCGACAACAATAAAAACAATGGCGGCGTTACAAAATAACATGACCAATGAGGCCCTTTTGGCATTCTTGCTGGGTAAATACCCAGAATTAAACAACGATGTAGTAGAGTATTTTAAAAAATCAGGCAGCAGCCAACAGATTTTTGACACGGATTCTCCCGCGTCCCTGTCCACCGACGACGTGACAAAAGAGACGGTCACTCCATCAGAGGAGGAAATGTCTGTTACAGGCAGTTCCTCCGAGGAGGAAGGCGGATTCATAGAGGTCCGCAACAAGAAGAAGAGGCGTCGCTCGGACCCAGAGTCCGCGCCGTCCTCACCGCCATCTCCCCCGCTCAAAGCGCCCAAGGTGGCGTCAGCGAAGCCCCCTCAGGGCAAGGTAGTTAGGCCGACAGTGGCTCCATCTGTGCTGCTGGTCACTAGGCGCGACCAACTCACGTCGCCCACCCCCGGTGCGTCATCCACCCCCGACGAGGGCATGGACACCAAGTCCTGGAACATTGTTTCGCAAGCTATTTATGCGAAACAAATTTCATTCAAATCTGCCCGCACGTGCGCCGAAGGCATTAGAGTACAAGTAGAGAACTCTAATGAACACCGCAGGTTCACAGCCTTCCTGACCACGAATAGGATAGGATATCACACTTACGCCCTGGAGGACGAGCACGTCCTCCGGGTCGTTATAGTAGGAGTGCCCCGAGACATGGACCCGGCCGAAATAAAAGACGACCTGGTCCATCAGGGTTTCCCGGTCGAGGAGGTGCATAGGATGTATCATCCCCGAACAAAGCATAAGCACAAAATTGTGCCGCCCGCCCTAGTTATCCTCCTGGTTAACATTATAAACGCCCTCCTCAAGGGTTGTAGGTTCCCCGATATATGGAAAGAAGCTACGGTCATAGGAATACCGAAGCCCGGAAAACCGCGCTCGGAACCGTCTAGCTATCGTCCCATAAGCCTGATAAGTTCGTTCGTAATCTACGAAAGAATTCTGCTTAGGCGGTTGAAAACCATCATTAGCGAAAAGAATCTTTTCATAGATGAGCAATTTGCCTTCCGCGAAAACCACTGCTGCCCGAGGCAAGTCCACCGTATGACGGAGGATATACTCAGAGGTTTCCATAAGAAAAACAAACACGATACGTGCGCTGTATTCTTTGATGTAGCAAAAGCCTTTGATAAAATCTGGCACGAAGGCCTCATATTCAAACTATTCAAGTTAGGAATACCGGACAGATTAGTCATCATCATCCGCGACTACCTTTCGGGCCGGAATTTTAGATATAGAGTAGAGGGCACTCTGTCCTCTCGGAGACTTCTGAGGGCCGGAGTCCCACAGGGCTCCGTGCTGTCTCCGTACCTTGTACAACTTGTATACCTCCGACATCCCCGAACACCCGGCGGTTAAACGGGCTCTCTTTGCAGACGATACCGCTCTGTATATCACCCACCCCTTAGCCGCAAGGGCTTCCACCATCCTCCAGCGTGCCGTCACCGAGCTGGGTGAATGGTTCGCAAAATGGAGGATTGATATAAACCCAGAAAAAAGTGCCTCCATAAAATTCTCACGTAGGAGGGTCACAAACAGACGACCTTATCGTACCATGAAACCGATAAGGTTAAACAATATAGAAATACCCAAAGTAGATCAGGTAAAATACCTGGGGGTCACCCTTGACAGGTCGATGTCATTTAGACCACACATAGAGTCAGTCACCAAAAAGGCCAAATTCTTCTTGAGCCGTTTATATTTCTTAATTAACAAAAACAGCAAAATGCCCCTCAGGCATAAGCTTACCCTGTATAAAACTTGTATCCGACCCATTATGTCATACTCTTGTGTCGCATTCGCGCATGTGCCACAAAGTCGACTTAATGCACTACAAATAGTCCAAAATAATTTTTTACGCATGGCAACCGGTTGCCCGTGGTACGTAAGAAACATCGACCTGCACAGGGACTTCAGATTAGAGTCCATTAGGGGCCACTTCAAAATGACGTCAGAACGTCACTTTGAAAAGGCACTCCTTCACCCAAACCCGCTCATCGTGAGCGCGGCAAACTATTCCCCAGATAGCTCAGTTCCAATTAGACATAGGTTACCTAAGCATGTTTTAACAGATCCAGCTGACGAAATCTCTCAGCTACTACGACGCGAACGTCACAGCATATACAGACACACACACGGTGCTAGGTACACCTGCACGCCGCTTGGGCCTCGGGGTCGTAAGCGACGTCGAACCCTACACATGGGAACCACATCGATCCGGATCGATCGCGGAAGCTTAGGTTCGAATCCGATACGAGTAGACACAAACCCAGACCGCGCAAACAGCGCTAGCACTACGCTACCGCTAGATTGCTTGGGCACCGCGCATGACCCACCTCTCTCTCCAGAGGGAGGGATGAGGGCCGGCCCTCATGATGATAGGTTAAATTCAACCGTAAAAGATTCGTCGACCGTATCGGATTTGACTAGTCCAAATGATGCTTTCCCGAGCAGCGCACGCGATGAACCGCGCCCCCTGCGGGGCGCGGAGGGGGGCGTCCCCCGTTCGAATATTTCTTAAGTGAGCCATCTGCTCACTTACTGTACCGATTGAGCTTAAAGGCCATCAGGCCGAAAAGTCTAGCCCTTCCGAAAAAAAAAAAAAAAACTGTAAGTGCAGTCTATATATTATATAAAAAAGTCACAGTTGACAAATGACAATAGACATTATTTGAATTTATTTGGGACATTATTTCTTGAATATTTCTCTTTCTGTCATATATTCATTTATTATTTTTATAAGTACACTAAATAAAATTATAAATTAATTTATTATAATTATAAACTTGTAAAAACATTTATAAACTTACGTACTACACAAAATGGGCTCACATTCTTTTCACAAAACTATTATTTTTATTGGATTTATATCACTTTTTCACTCTGCATTTTCTGCAGCTCAACGTAAGTAATTTTCTTATTTCACTTCGATGTGCTAGTGTCTAAACTGTCTAAAATTATATTAAACGCTTTTTTTTTCAGATCGTTCGTATTTAAGAATAACATCGCAAGAATTCAAAACATTACCTTTAGATGTAAGTAATACAAGATACATATTTTATAACAGTTTTATATTTATCTATTATGTTTTCTTGTCACTAATTTCCTTAATTTTTTTCAGATTAATATACAGGCCGTACTAAGTTTATTTGCTATAATGTGGAGTGTTCTTAACATTGCTGGTAACCTGAGAGAAATACCTGCCGCCGCAGAAATGAACACCAACAGCTGGGAAACTCAGTCCAATATATCTTCATTTTACATATATAATCATAGAGGAAAAGCTTATTCCCCTTTTTTGTATGCACTGAATGAATAATGAAGGAATGTCTAATTTATTTATTGTATTTTAACTATTAATATGAATTTATTCTACTGGTTATTTTGATTGGGAAAGATTTTTTTTTTTTTTTCGGATGGATCTATGCTAACGGCCCGAAGGCCCTAATGCTACATCGGATTAGTGTGAGCCCATTAGGCTCACTTTTGGTTTATTAAAGTGGGGGGTTGCCCCCCGCCAACCGTGCAGTCTGCGACCACACGGCCTCCTGGCATCGGGTTGGGATTGGGAAAGATCTTACTTAAGTTGTATTAGTTTTATTCTAGGAACAAAGTCATATATTACTCTCAGACAACAAAAAGCATCAAATACTTATTTTCGCACATACCAAATTAAACTCAATACAAACTATCCAAATATCTAGATAATGCACTTTCTGGTTTGTTTTTTTTGTTATGAATGAAAATGTTTTATAATTTAGCAGGTAATGAAGTTATGGTGAAAAATATACTTGTATTGACTAAGAAGTTTATATATTTATTGCTTCCTAGTACTCATTTTATATTCAAAGTAAGTTATAATATTCCATGAATAAACAATTGTTACAGCAATCAGCAGGAATGTCCAATTAAAAAATTTGAATCTTCTCGATCACAATATATTTGGGCAGAGTAATGCCCTTCACAAAGTATACTAGTAGAATGCCGCTTAGATTTTTTTTTTTTCGGATGGATCTATGCTAACAGCCCGAAGGCCCTAATGCTACATCGGATTAGTGCGAGCCCATTCGGCTCACTTCTGATTTATAAAGTGGGGGGTTGCCCCCCGCCGACCGTGCAGTCTGCGACCACACGGCCTCCTGGCGTCGGTTGTGATGCCGCTTAGACTTTAAGAGTACTATTGGCGTCTTTTTATACATTAATAGTCAATAGACAACTATTAATTAACTAAAATTATTATATCACAATAATATAAATAATTATTGTAAGTACATTATTAATTATAGCATCATTATTATTATATTAATCATGTACATTTAGATTTATTGATGTTATACTTTAATTATTATTCAACATTATCACTATACCTACAATACACCTCCATTTGTTGCAACCTGAAGTATATTATTATAATTTATGTATTTAGAAAAGAAGACAGATACGTGGGAGTTTAATGATGCAATTGATAAATTAGAAATTTATTTATACTCAATCACCTACTACACCTATATGCTATAACCTAATGCAATGAAGGATCAGTATTATTTGATGTTTGAAAGATATAGCTATAAAATTGATTAGCTATAGATATTATAAAGATGGAAAAGACAATAACAAAACACTGCTGTATATATATTTTATATTCACAAAAATATCAATACAATAGATCTTATTCTAACATACTCAGAATAAACCCTTTTTTTTTCTTACATTTACGTGTACCGAAACTGCCAATAGTTCAACTATTTTTATTAAAATAGTTTGTATAGGAATTTTTGAGGCTCTAAATAAATTCAGCATTTCTCTTGTATTCATTTTCATACCTCCTCAAACTATATTTACCTATGTTTAATGGCAATTTCTCTTAATTGTAGTCACTTTTACATGCTATGTTCTTTTATTTATATAGTTCAAAATGTTATATCAGCAACATGTTACTGGTATTTCCTTTTATCATCATTATCATAAGGCACCGACCCCACTGCGCGGTCAGAGTTCCCATGTTTCCCATTCACTTTAACCTATGTGGTTGCTTAGAATCCTAGATCCTAGACCACAATTATTGTCAAAGTGAGTGTTCTGTTGGAGTTTTATTCTTGTCAAAAACAAGTTCAAGCACAATGTGAGACAGAGTTAGTGAGGTAGGTAAACCTTTCGCCTATGATTTGGACAAAGAGGACTATAAAAATTGTCAAAAAAGGCAAATATATTATATTGGTATTCAATTAAAATAACTGATATGAGAAAAATACTATATACTCACAAAAGTAATTCTTTTAAAGGCTTACGCTACACTTTTGCAAAAGGATCCCAGAATGATGACATTCAAAAAGATACTCTACTATTCTGAATTAAAAAAATTTGATTTGATTAATAAATTTATTTGTTTTCTTTTAACCTCATGAAGCTGAAGTGCGTACTAATATTCCACCTTATCCTAATTTCTCTTTATTTTTTTAATTGGCCACAGTAATAGAATTTTATTTTCCCAAGATAAACTACTATCAAGATAATAATAAGGTGAAGATTACCTACTTAGGCTGCATTTCTACCAGAGATGTGTGAGGATGCGTAGCGAGAGATGTTCTTGAAGAACCAATATAATTGGTTCATTTACCTAGCCTCGCTTAGCACAGCTCTGGTGGAAACCGCTTAGCGGAGCGAGGTTTTTTTACGTACAAAACAAGCGAAAGAGTGTGCGAGAAATGTTTTACGAGGGATGTATTGGGAGGGATGTGTTGGGAGGAATGTATTGCAAGGAATGTGTTGCGAGTTTTGAGTCCTGTAGCAAGTACATAGACGGTGTTTGTTGGAAGTAGATGTGCACATTTTTTATATGGATAATTGGAAAAAGAAGGTACTTTTGTATTTAATAATTTGCGATAAAGAAATGGACGCAGAAGATACAAAGTTTAGTTCTATAATTTTGAGCAATAGAAGAATACACAGATTTTGGATACTTAACCATAATAAATATCTCTAATATACTCTAATAATAGATAATACATCTATTAACTTTTCGTCCATTTTGTTACGCAAACAGCATAGTGAGACGAAAGCGGTAGACAGGCGTTGACGCTGCACCACTCTCACTACACAGCACCCCCTCCCCCTCGACACATTACACAGTTTTGCAATGCATCCTTGCACAGTTTGCACCGCACATTAATGTGCATTTTCACAGCTCTGCTACACATCCTCGTACGACACATTTTCCTTGCACAGCTTTGGTGGAAACACAGCCTCACTGAACTGCTTCCATTTTGCGCAAGTGGAACGCAGAACTTGAAATATTGACCACTAGACCGCACACAATGGAGTCTGCACCTCAGCTCTTTAGTCAGAAAAATTTACTAATTATTATAACAAAATGGTTGTGTGTTGTACTGAAAACTTAACTTGTAAAATTTATATGAGTCACATCTCTAGTCAATACACAACACTGTAACTATCTTCCACCTCGTCCACCTCGGAAACCCCCTCTGCCGCCTCCTCCACGGCCGAACCCGCCGCCTCCACGACCGAAGCCACCTCCGCCGCCTCCACGGCCGAATCCACCGCCTCCACCTCTGCCGAACCCACCGCCACCACGTCCTCCGCCTCCTCCACGACCAAAGTTACCACCACCGCCCCGGCCGCCGCCACCACGACCGCCACGCGGCCCACCTCGCCCACCACCTCTCTTGGTACCAGGTGGCTGTGGCAGGAACCGTTTCAACGGTAACAACTTAGCCGGATCAATGTAAAACTGTTGACCATCTTTGAAACTTTTAGCCTTAATGTTCTCTCCGAGTTTAACAGACACATAATAATCACGTAAGTTCCCAAATATTTCGTCTATCTTTCCGATTTGTTCTTTATTTTCTAAATATATTGGGGCGTTGAAGTATGGTACATCTTCAATGTCAACTTTGCACACGAGGTCGTCTTGTACGGTCCAGCCGTAGTGTCCCAAAGGTATGACAGATTCAGGTGGCCCGTAGTCTTGTTGTCTGAAGCCACCGCCGCCGCCACGACCACGTCCGCCTCCGAAGCCTCTTCCTCCGCCTCTCCCACCGAATCCACGACCACCGCCACCACCTCGTCCACGGAAGGACATTCTAATAGTTTCCTTAAGGAATTAAACGAAAAAGAAGTAGTTTATTATCATAACCTAAATAACACGAGCAAAAATTACCACGCGTGTTTGACAAAATGAAAATTAACAAATGCTATGAAATGAAAGTCAAAATGACATTACTCACATCTTGATTCTTGACAGGTTGATTTGTACACAGATTATTTGATATTTCTGTATACAAAAGTACTCTGTGGCAGATTATTAATATTATTCATTATTCAGTGTTGCCAACGATTAAGCTAGCTCTTTACCAGATTCAACTGCAAAAATCACTAACAAAAACCAATCTCATAACCACTAAATTTTTGACTAACCCAACAAAGTTTTACACCTGCAACCGTGCAACGCGAGTTAGTAATGAATGCGTCCAGACTGACCGACGCCCGTATCTGTATCACCTTAGATGATCGGACAAAAACCGTCACGACATGGGACAGGCCGTATCATAACTACATATCTAGAGCGAGTATCATGATTTTGGACGATGATCGTCTCTTCTTTAGACTGTTGCTTGCCCATTGCGACACATGTCCAATTTAAAACGAATTATTATTTCAACTCTCTCCATTGTCGCGAATATTCTACAGCCGATATATTATATTAGGAGGAGGATCAAATTCGCGGTGGCGCTCAGGCGCATTCCTTAGGCAGGGTCGCCATGTAAGGTGCGATGTTGGAGACAATTGAAACGCATGGATGCCCGTATAGTACTGACTATATTTCATAGCTAAATGTTATAATATAAAGATTAACATAATGCATAGATACAAAACATATCATATTATAGAGTATACCTTCACAATAGTTAGGGCTATAAAAACGTTTCTGCAATTATTATTTTAGAAAAAAAACAATAATTGCGTATCCCTGTTCTGTACTTATTCATAATTTCATTGGTTTTTAATTTTTTACCAAAGATTATATATAATAGGGATGTTGACATTTTTCATAAATGTTTATAGATCATATAAAAATACCTAATAGAGACCTTAACATTATTTACTTTTGCTGAAATACGTCTAATGCCTATAAAATCTTGCATTTTTAATGCATTTTAAATTTCGCTCCAAAACGCTAACACTTGTCTCGTGACGTCATATGTTGTTAAACATCGTAAAAATTATAAAATGATTCTAGTAATTGTCGTTACTAAAAAATGGCTTCTAAGTTTTATAATTGTTGTACGGTGCCTGTGTGTGTGTGTATACTGTCAAAACGCCTGAAAATTAGTTTTTACAATATGTACTGCGTACGGAAAATGGTGTTACATAAAAGTACGTCAATATTCTGCCGCTTCCGCTAAATAGGAACAGGTAACGTCATTTCCGTTTATTATCACGTGACCTATTTTAAATTTTGTTTCATTTTATTTATTAAATATTAATTTATTCAAATACAAATAAGGGAAAATAATGTATTTTTTCAGAATTCTATCATAGAAACTACCAATTAACATCAAAATTATATTTTTATATGAATAACTGTCAACATCCCTATTTAAATAAGTACTAGCTGCATACATAATACTATTACTCTGTGGGTAATATTTTATTCTGTTATTATATATTAATATTTATCTGTATTCTGTGGTTTTGACTTTGAGTTTTGCTTTGAGTTTTGACTTTTGAGTTTTTTAGTGATTTTAATTTTTAAAACTCTTGCAGAAAATAAAAATAATTTGGTGATACTTGTACTAGATATTAAGTGTTTGTAATTTCATACACGGATGAGTTTGTATTTTTATTAAAGATAATAGCTATTTATACACACTGCTGTTGTAGAATCTTTGTAAGCGTATACGTAATACGTTTATTAATTGCCACAATGTCGAATTTAGAAACTGAATTAAAAGATCTTAGAGAAAATAATAATGAGCTCGTACAGAAAGTGCAATATTGGAAAATGACTGCTGCCCAAAGGGAAACTGAAAACATTGAATTGATGAAAGAAGTCACAGAGCTTCGATTAAAACTAAGTGTAAGTAAGCTTTACAATGTTCTAAATTAACAATAATTCGTATAATAATGTGACAGTACATAGTAAAAATGTAATTAAATTATGTTAATCACAATAATAGTTTTGCAAAATGATATTCTGAGTGACAATCATACATAAAAAAAACAAACAGTGAGTGGCTTATGTGGCCAATTTTTTGCATAAAAACTTCGCACGCTGGGTACGTTAGCACACTGTTTACATATTATTCCTAATGGCCGCTGGTGGTCAGTTCTGGTGGTGGTGGTTCTTTAGTTCATCTTGCTTGGCGTCCAGCTCACAGTGACGCCTGTCCTCAAAGTTTTGGACGGTAGTTTTTACTAGCGCTCTCCACTTAGGCTGTCTGTCTGCTTGCTGCTCCCATAGCAGTGGGTTGATGCTGCACATCTTTATGTGCCAAGCACATCTTTGTACCTGAGGAATTAAATGCCATGCTTACGCTTGCCTTCCTCAAGTTCCAAGTAAAAGATGCACTTAGAAACTTGCTCCACCAAATATGTGCGCGTGATATGTGTCTGCAAGCGAAGCCTCAATGCCACTTACATTTGCTCTTTGCAGCACTTAGGTACTCTGTATGCAATCAAAAAAGTATGGATGTGATGGCAGTAAATGGTCCACGTTTCAGCAGAGTAAAGGATATTGAGCAGCACTACAGACATGTAGACGGAGATCTTATTCACATTCATTTTGAGTTATGAGATTAAGTAATGTTCAATTAAAATTTCAGAGACTCAGAAATGGAGGGGATGTTCAGGCTCATAAACTGGATGCAGCACTACAAGAAACAAGTGAAGTGGTTCTGTCTCACCTTGTCCAGGCTTCTAATGCTGTAGCTCGGTCAATGGAACTTGTGAAAACATACATGCATGAGAGACAGGAACTTGAGTCATCACTGCCTCGATGGAGTACATTGAGTGAAGGTCATTCCTCCAAGAAAATTAATAAAGTGAGGCCAATGTTGATTGGAGGAAGAACTGTGCAACCCTTTGTCTTGTTGGATAGAACCATAGACAGTGGCAATTGTGAGTTGATCTAAAATAATAATAAATGGTTGTGAAAGGATAATGCAAACTTAATCAAATAAGTTGACACAAATCTAATAATTTAAGTTTAATATTGGTTAGGTTAGGTTTGATAAGTATCCCCACCATGGTTCAGGCCTTGACGTGGCGGTGGGACTCAGTAGCCTAAGGTGAGCCCAACACCTTGGGCGAAGCTAATTGAGCCGAGGGGGCTCTTTGTACTCCTCCTTTAAGAAGAGGGGACAAAAGAGCAGGGGGCAAGGGGTGAGGATGGGAACCTCACCCCATTGTACTGTCCCGACGTTGGGAGGGGTTGTTCTGTGGTGCGGGACAACCCCTCTGTGGAGGTGGCGTCGGTCCCTTGTGGGACTGACTAGCCGTTGAGTCGCCCTGTTAGCTTAACAGATCCGGGGCACCTCACCAAGGCGGCACTGGTGGCACTCGCCGGGTTTTAGTGGGTAGAGCTGAGTCCATTTACCATCTTTCGGGTGCAGCGAGTCCCTCATACCCACCTGGGGAGACGCACTCACCAGGCGGGATGCCTCAGAGCATTTCCCGACGTAAAAGGAAAAAAAAAAGGATTAACAGGTATTATTGTCTTGGCTATCCTAATCAATGAACTTCTATGTTAAAGAAAGTGATATCTTAATCCCTTATAGTTGTATGTAATTTTAATACATCCCTAACTTAGTTACTTTTAAAGGTATGAGTATGAGTAAGCTTCCAAATATTTGTCTAAGTTAGAAACCTACATTGAAGCCTCTATGGATGGAATTGCTATGAATGTTGCCTATTAAAATTTCGTACTCATGTGTATATTTTTCTCGACTACAGTGCACATGTTGGCACATGTATAGCATGTATAGCATTACAATAAACTTTTTGTTTTAGACACAACTGAGGCTAGTCAGAACCAGAGCCACAATGTATCCGATAGAGCAATCCCAATGCATATGTTATTAGGTAAGAGAGTAGAGCCTTGCATATTTACAAAATGAAACAGTAATGTGTGTGTATATATATAATAGCTTATATCATATTAAGATTGATCAATATAAGGAGTACCACCTACAAGCCAAATATTTGACCTTATAATGCATAAAATTAATAATTTAACTAGCACTAACTATTGAGTCACAGAGATTGTCAAATACGTTAATACAATTTATATTTATACATATCAAACCAACTGGCCGTCTCAACCCAAATGTTGAAGGTAATGGCTATAAAATCTTAAATCATTTGTTGAGAAATTGTTAATATACAGAAACATTTGAGAAGTATTAAAAATACAACTAAATTATAATGAAATAAATATGTACAATTATTATGAACCCTCTAGAAAGAACGAATCTTTTATAAGAGATTTCATTCATTATTTTTGTTTTTATTTTAAATTCCAGATGTATACATACCCTTGAGAAGGATAGATGCAGATAACATTCCAGCTAATAATGAAGATGTGGACCAAGCTAACGATAGTGTGGAAGGGCTAGGTTTGGAAGGTATGTTCAAATCAAATCAAATCCAAATATCTTTATTTTGTAGGTAACCACTCATACACTTGAAATACGTCAAGAAAACAAAAAAGAATTCAATAAAAAGGTGTAATCAAAAAAAAAGATAAACTCGTTTGTAATGCAGACTCCCCCAAGAAAAACGAGAAAAAAACTTGAGGGTTGCTCTTTCGTCATCAACATAAAATACATAGTTTATAAATAGGTACATCATGTCCATGCAATACCTAAACAGTGAATGTCTTATTCCCAAGGTGTGGTATCTTCAATAAAATCTTTTATTTCATAATAGCCTTTACCACACAAACATTCTTTAACAGTTTTCTTAAATTTATTAATGGAAAGATTTTGAACGTTTTCTGGGAACCTATTGTAAAGACATTGTCCCATAAAAGAATTACTAATTTTATGAAGTCTAAAAAATGGTACCTTCAATTTATGTTTGTTCCTTGTATTTATGTTGTGATAGTCGCATTTTTTTACAAATTCATTAATTTTTTTGCGAACATACATCACGTTTGCTAGTTTGTATTGAGAGGCTACAGTCAAGATGGCAATTTCTTTGAACTTTTCTCTTATGTATAATGTAAAATAATATGTAAAAAATAATATAAATAGAGACTATGGGGGAATGCCGCGGATATTAACACGATTTTCGTGTTGCAGAAGCGAGCTATTCGAGCCATATACTGTTTGCCCCCAAGGTATCATTAAGAGAAAAGTTCAAAAATAATTATATATATATATATATATGCAACGTATTGTTTGAGGTATTCTTTGACGTATGTATGTGCAATGTATTGATAAATTTTCCTCAAACAATACACATTTCCCCAAACTATACAAAATCTTAACGAAAAAGTCGTCAAACAATACGTTGCACATATATATATATATATATATATAATTATAATATCTATGGACGCTTTCACACCACGTCAATCTGGACCCGTGGTAAGTTCTCGAAGAACTTATGTTACGGGTACCACACAATGGAAATATATTATTTATTACTTTTATTCTATACATATATTTAAGATTGTTATTATATAATACACACATTTAATACACATCCATGATCCAGAAACACAGAAAACTTTTTTGTTCCCTAGCGGGATTCGAACCCGCAACCTCCGGCTTGAGCGCCAACGCGCTTACCACTGAGCCACAGAGGTCGTCGATAGTAAAATGCCGTAAGACATTAGACTATGGAAACTGTATGCATGATATACTAATCGCGCTGTATTTTCGTCAGATTTTAATGAAACTTTACAATAACACAGCTTATACATCAGAATAACATATTATAGGCTATAATTTATCCCTGTACTCCCATGTGAATGGGAAGTACACATACAATTATAAGAAAAATAATAAGTATATTCCAAAAATTATAAGAATATTTTAGGACTCAAATTGATTTGGATATTTTTTTTTCTGATGAGTTAAAAAATAGAAATACCTATAAGCATTTAGTTGTTTACTGTATAGTTTTATGGTATGTTATTGTAATTCTTATATTTTTACCCGACTGTTAGAGAAGGAGGGTAATGTTTTTCAGGTGTATGTATGTAGATTTCTATGTTCCCCGGTACAGCCTCAATGATTGGAAGGATTTCAACAAATTAGGCGTCGTTAGATTGCTCTTGATAACACGAGTGACACTAGGTAGTATGTACATTAAAAAAATTAAAAAAAACTAAATGGCATATTTCGGACGCCATATTGTGAGGTTCAATTTTTTTTTTTTACCAAACCCATCAAAATGAAGAGAGTTTAAATAGTATGTAATTTCAAAATATATATTATGTGCAGGACGACTCAATCGATCACGTAACTAACTAATTATAATATATACATAGTCATTGTTCTAATTGTAATATGTAAATACTAACTACTAATTGTTACTAAGATAAGTATAGGCCAGTATATAGTTTGATAGGTTTAATATGAAAACTTTGTGTCATGTAATTGACTCGCCCCAACTCGGTTGTACGCCAACCGAGTTTACCTCATAGCTTGCTGTCACTTTCGTTTTACGTAAGAGTGAGAAAGATGCAATATGTTGTGTTTTTTAAATATCTAATTAGAATGTTTTAATTATGTTTTTTAGTTAGAATTAATGTCTATTTAGATTCCTATAAGCATTAGCAATGTTAATTTAATTAGAAAATAAGAGAAAATGACTTGTAAAGTTTAAACAATGTTAGAAAGGATAGGATATAGGTTAGAGTGAGAGGGAAATAAAGTGATCTCTGATTGGTCAATCTAATAGTATGCTTTACGGCAAGATTTGTATAAATATCGCGCTGAATTTCCACTAATCAGTTCAGTATTCGGCTACCAGTAATAGTGAAAACTTGTAAAGAAATACTAAGAAGAGGAATAAAGGAAAAGTTCTGAAGAAATTATTGTTTCAATTCTCCAATCCCAGCAACAAGTGTACATAGCGTACATTTATGGTCCTTCGGTCGCCGGATAATTGAGAAGAAAGTGCGAAGAATTTTTCCTCAAGAAAGTGATACGGTGAAGATTTTATCAAGAAAGTGAACATGCCGGTCACTCGCAAAACACACCAGTCAAAAGAAGCGCAACAGTCTGCGTCAGAAACTGAACATACGACCTCCGAAACTACCGATTCATATCGAACCCAAACGTCCGGCGATACTGCCACCTCCGGTACCACTGGCACTACTGATACCACGCAGACCGATACCACTGATCGGACCACCGCTCAGTCGGGTAGTACCGAGGCTACGATCCCGAACGTTAACGAAACAACTGGTAGACCGGATACTGAATCTCAAGCTCTCGCCCCCCCGCGCCCCTCGACTACTGCCAGTCGGGACGCACCGCCGTCAGTGCAAAGAGCCAATACTGTTATCGCTTGCCTACCTGAAGCCGGCAAGCATGAAGAAAGGAAACGTGCCGCCTCCGTCAAGTCAACGAAGGCCTACAAAATAGCGAAAGCAAAAGAGGAGTTAGCGCGCCTGCAAGTCGAATTAGCCGCTGCTCGCCTCGCCGTATTGGAAGCGGACTCGGATGAAGAAAACGATGACGTCGTCTCCGTGTGTTCGAAAATAGAAGCCAACACACGAATCAATACCTGGCTACAAGGTCAGTCAGAATCGCCGGTATTAGCCATCAGCAACGAACCTCATCAACTTGCCACCACAGAAGAAAGGATACCAAGACAACCAAATATCACAGAAGACAGAAGAATGGAAGAACCTGTCACTGTGGCAAGAGAAAGAAGTCCAGAACCACCGAACGCGATTAAGGAAAAGAAGTTGAAGCCACCAGTCCTCGTCGAAGAGAAGACGACCAAATATCCTCAGTCAGAGCTCTCTCAATTGACTGAAGCCATAACACTCGCCGTCAAGTCAGCGCGCCCAAGACTTATGGAGCTACCGGTCTTCAACGGAGCGCATCAAGAATGGCTTCACTTCAAAGCAGGTTACGAAGAAACCGAAAAGCTCTACTCGAAGACAGAGAATATCAACAGACTTCGAAGAAACCTAAAAGGGAAAGCCAAGGAAGCCGTCGATGGTCTACTTATCACGAACGCCAACCCAGCCGACATTATGAAGACTCTGGAATCAAGATTCGGAAGACCAGAATCAATCGCTATGATGGAAATAGACACACTTCGAACATTACCACGTCTCTCCGAGTCACCAAGGGACATCTGTATATTCTCGACTAAGGTGACAAACGCCGTGTCTACACTACAAGCATTGAACTGCGTCTACTATCTCTACAACCCGGAAATCGCCAGGGCCATGGTAGATAAACTGACACCGACACTTCGATACAGATACTTCGACTACTCTGCCACACTACCTAAAGAAGAGCCGGCACTACTGAAGTTCGACAAGTTCATGAAAAGAGAAGCGGAGCTGTGCGGACCCTTCGCACAACCGGAACAAGTGGGTTCACAGCCGCAGCCCACCACACCGAGACGTCATCAACGAGTGAACCATGTCACCGAGAAACCAACCATCAAATGCTTCATATGTGAAGGCACGGGACATTCAATAACGGATTGCGAGAAGTTCAAGGCAGAGGATGTTCAGGGAAGATGGGATATCGCAAAAAACCGTCGTCTATGTTTCAGATGCCTACGGTATAGAAACAAGAACCATTCTTGTCGACAACGAACATGTGGTATCGACAACTGTAAATATTATCATCATCGAATGCTGCATGTCTCGAGGAATAATGAAAGGACAGAAGAGGACCACAGGTCATCTGAAGCAATCAACTCTGCCTGGACTACAACCACAAGACAGTCCTACTTGAAGATCATCCCAGTCACAGCGTCGGGACCGGCGGGAGCAACAGACACATACGCTCTACTAGACGATGGGTCTACGGTGACACTCATCGACGAGAACCTAGCTCACCGCATCGGCGCCAGAGGACCCATCGACCCGCTCCGCATCGAAGCCATCAACGAGATGAAGACCTCCGAAAATAAGTCAAGAAGAGTCAATATCACATTAAGGGGAGTGAAATGAACATGAAGAAAGAATTCAAGCTAGAACAGTCAAGAATCTTCATGTGGCTACTCAAAGGGTTTCAAAAGAAAAGATTGAAGAATGTCAACACCTTCAAGACATCAGCGAGTTCATCACATATACACATGCGAAGCCCGAAATACTAGTTGGACAAGACAACTGGCATCTTCTTCTCACTTCAAGAGTCAAGAAAGGAAGCAGACAACAACCGGTGGCGTCGCTCACTCCGCTCGGATGGGTACTTCACGGAAGCCACACGAAAGACTCAAGCAACAACATCAACTACATTCATCACCTGAGAGAAGATCATGTTGAAGACACCCTTGAAGACATGATGAAGCAGTACTTCGCGATGGACTCACTATACATCAATCCGAAGAAACCGACAACAGATCCAGAAGAGCAAGCGTTACGAGTCCTTGAAAAGAATACAGTCCACACGAAGACAGGAAGATACGAAACGTCACTCTTATGGAAGACAGAAGACATCAACCTCCCTAACAACTATGAAAACTCGTTGAAGCGCCTATACAACATCGAAAAGAAACTCGATCGGGATCCCAGACTAAAACAAAAATATACAGAACAGATGGAAGCACTCATCATCAAGGGATACGCGGAGCCAGCCCCGAAGACAAAGACAGCGAATAAAACGTGGTACTTACCACACTTCGGAGTGGTCAACCCTTTGAAGCCAGATAAGCTCCGAGTGGTCCATGATGCAGCAGCCAAGACTAGGGGAGTCTCGCTCAACGACCAACTCCTCAAAGGACCGGATCTACTACAATCATTACCAGGGGTCGTCATGCGGTTCAGACAACATACCGTCGCTGTGACTGCGGACATCAAAGAAATGTTTATGCAAGTAAAGCTTCGAGAACAAGACAGGGATGCCTTGCGGTACTTATGGCGAAAGGATAGAAGAGATAGTCAGCCACCGGATGAATACCGAATGACGTCACTCATCTTCGGCGCATCTAGTTCACCGGCAACGGCGATCTTCGTGAAGAATTTGAACGCAAAGAAATATGAAGAAACTCATCCAGAAGCCGCAAGAGCCATAGTAAAGAAGCATTACGTTGACGACTATCTGGATAGCTTCAAAACCTTAGAAGAAGCTATACGCATCACAACCGAGGTCAAGAACATACATAAGGAAGCGAACTTCGAACTCAAACAATGGAAGTCGAACTCGCCTAGCCTTCTCGAGGCCATAGGGGAAACGGAAGGTCAAGAAGATATCGAACTATACAAGACAGAAGATAAAGTCGAGAGAGTACTGGGACTCATCTGGAAACCAGACAGGGACGAGTTCACCTTCAATCTCAACCTGACTCGAATACCGTCATCACTGTTTCAAGGGAAGAAACCAACCAAGAGAGAGGCTTTAAGGGTTGTCATGTCTCTATTCGACCCACTCGGTTTCGCCTCCCCGGTCACTATCAAGGCCAAACAAATCCTACAAGAAGTATGGCGACGCGGAACATCATGGGATAACGAGATTGATGAGGACCTCTCAGAAGATTGGCAGAACTGGCTACTCCATCTGAGGAATCTCTCGAACGTGGCTATACCAAGGTGCTACCTGGGCTACAGCGACGCCGTGTCACTTCAACTACATATCTTCACCGACGCAAGCGAATCCGCATACTCTACAGCACTGTTCTGGAGAACAGTAGCCCCGAACGGTCAAGTCAATGTGTCACTCGTCATGGCCAAAGCAAGAGTATCCCCGTTGAAGGTCACCTCAATACCAAGATTAGAGCTACAAGCCGCCGTAATGGGAGCCAGACTCGCAGAAGCCACCATAGAAGAACACGAAAGGAAACCAGATTCGAAGACGTTCTGGACTGACAGCAGAACGGTACTTACCTGGATCAAGACAGGGTCTCGCTCATACAAGCCATACGTTGCGCACCGCCTAGCAGCCATAGAAGAATGCTCTACAGTAAACGAGTGGAGATGGGTTCCGACCAAGCTCAATATCGCCGATGACGCCACAAGAAATGTACCACCGTCGTTCGACACCAACCACAGGTGGTACAAAGGTCCAGAGTTTCTCTATGAACCCGAAGAGTCATGGCCAACAGAACAATCTTGCAGTGCAATTACAGAAGAAACCGGAGAAGAAAGAATCCATCACATCTCAGTCGACGAAACTCCGAGACTCGCAGAAGCCTTACCCGAGGTATCCCGCTTCTCCAACTGGGATAGATTACGTTATACAACAGCTAGAGTACTTCAGTTTCTTCAACTCTGCCGGCCCACGAAAGAAACCGTTCACTATAAGAGAAACTCGAAGAACATCGAAACGGATCCCATCTGGAAAAACATACGTAACAAAAAGAAAGGAATTATACCACGACAAGAACAAAAGAAAGAAGAAAGAAAATTCATTCCCATACCTGCGGAACTTCTTACACAAGCCGAAGAACTTCTGATGCGGTCATCTCAACAAGAAGCATTCACTCAAGAACTTCATGACATTCGAAGAGGGAAACCCATCAGCAAGGAGAGCAGACTTCATCAAATAAGTATAGAATATCTGAACGGGTTCATCAAGTTAAAAAGCCGCATCGCAGCCGTCAAGGAAGTACCGGAAGCATTAAGAAGTCCTGTAGTCATAGATGGCAACCATCCGACGGTGAAATTATGGATTAAGAATATCCATCATAAACTACACCACGCGGGCGTAGAAACAACTATCAACGAGTGTCGTCAACAATATTGGATTATACGCATACGCCCGATAACTCGTACTATCATAAGACAATGTCTACACTGTCGAATGAAGACACAAACGCCATCTTTCCCAAGAACCGGAGACTTACCTGCCTGTCGACTAGCTCACCATCAACGTCCGTTCACATTTACCGGAGTGGACTACTTCGGACCTCTCTCTGTCACCGTCGGACGTTCACATCAGAAGAGATACGTCGCCGTCTTCACATGTCTAACTACGAGGGCGATACATCTTGAAATAGCCGGATCGCTCAGCAGCAGTTCGGCAGTCATGGCGTTGAGAAGAATGATGGCCAGAAGAGGCTGTCCAACGGAAATCTGGTCAGACAACGGGACGAACCTGAAAGCGGCAGATAAAGAACTACGACGAGCGATCGACGAGGCAACGGCTGAAGAAGCAGCGAAGAGACAGATATCGTGGCGATTCATCCCCCCGGGAGCACCATTCATGGGCGGGGCATGGGAAAGAATGGTCAGGTCTGTCAAAACTAGCCTGACGTCAACCCTCCACGAACGCCATCCTACAGAAGAAGTACTCTCCACGCTACTGACAGAAGCCGAATATACCGTCAACAGTCGACCTCTCACACATGTATCGGTCGACCCTGAAGATCTGGAAGCGTTAACTCCCAACCACTTCCTGTTGGGAGGACCAGGAAGATTACCGACCTTTGCAAGATTCCCAGAAAAGGACATTATTTCGAAGTCCAACTGGCAAGCCGCACAGAAGTTAGCAGACACATTCTGGGAAAGGTGGTTACGTGAATATCTCCCCGGACTTCAGAACCGGCGGGAGCCACATGGACGAGGGTCTTCGGTACGAATCGGGGATCTCGTACTGCTAGTCGATCCCAACTCACCGCGCAACGTATGGCTCAGAGGGAAAGTAATCGCAACATTCCCTGGACCCGACAACGTCGTAAGAACTGTCGACATCCAGACCAAGGGAGGAGTACTACGGCGACCGGTAAGGAAGCTGGTGATCCTGCCCATCGAGGAAGACGTCGTCCCGGCACCAGGAGAAGATGCGACGGAGTCACACGGCGGGAGGAATGTGCAGGACGACTCAATCGATCACGTAACTAACTAATTATAATATATACATAGTCATTGTTCTAATTGTAATATGTAAATACTAACTACTAATTGTTACTAAGATAAGTATAGGCCAGTATATAGTTTGATAGGTTTAATATGAAAACTTTGTGTCATGTAATTGACTCGCCCCAACTCGGTTGTACGCCAACCGAGTTTACCTCATAGCTTGCTGTCACTTTCGTTTTACGTAAGAGTGAGAAAGATGCAATATGTTGTGTTTTTTAAATATCTAATTAGAATGTTTTAATTATGTTTTTTAGTTAGAATTAATGTCTATTTAGATTCCTATAAGCATTAGCAATGTTAATTTAATTAGAAAATAAGAGAAAATGACTTGTAAAGTTTAAACAATGTTAGAAAGGATAGGATATAGGTTAGAGTGAGAGGGAAATAAAGTGATCTCTGATTGGTCAATCTAATAGTATGCTTTACGGCAAGATTTGTATAAATATCGCGCTGAATTTCCACTAATCAGTTCAGTATTCGGCTACCAGTAATAGTGAAAACTTGTAAAGAAATACTAAGAAGAGGAATAAAGGAAAAGTTCTGAAGAAATTATTGTTTCAATTCTCCAATCCCAGCAACAAGTGTACATAGCGTACATATTATATAACTTACAGTTTGAATTTTAAAGGAACGATATAACGTAAATTGAAAGTGCTGAGCTGCTTTGAGCATTCTAAACCGGGCCACACCAAACGCCTCCCTTTCTCTTTTCCACGCGTCTCTATCGTTAGCTGCACTACGATAGTCTTTTCGAAAAGCGTCGGGGTCATGCCATCTCCATCGAGGTCTACCGCGTCTTAAAACCCTGTTTAATGGGACCCAGTCTGTAGTTTTTTTGGCATCCGGCAGATGTGTCCGGCTCAGTCCCATTTAAGTTTGTTAAAAATAAACTAAAAAGTAAAATATAAAATAAAAATATATTTAAAAAATAATTTATAAGTTTAGCGACGCGCCCCGGCTTCGCACGGGTGCAATGCTGATACTAAATATACACAGTTCACAGCTTTTTTGTCATAATAAGCCATTATTTCTCGTAAAATTAAATAATAAAAAGTGGATACTGTGGCTTATCCCTAAGAGATAGACATATACCACCTCAGACTTTTTTTATACCTTTTTAAGGTGTAAAATACTTTGGTACATTATTTCGATCTATCTGGTAGGGTTCAGCCAGCGTTTGCAATGTAAGCACAAAAAATATATGTTTATTTACGACATCACATTACAAACTTCATTTTTTTTAATAATATCTATGGACGCTTTTACACCACGTCAATCTGGTCCCGCGGTAAGTTCTCGAAGAACTTGTGTTAGAGGTACCAGACAACGGAAATATATTTAATAATTTTATACCTTTTTTTATTTTTATGTTAGTTGGATATGCAAACTGGCAAACGTACCACCTGATGGTATTTAAGATTTTTATTATATAATATACATATTTAATACACATCCAGGAACACAGAAAACTTTTTTGTTCCCTGGCGGGATTCGAACCCGCAACCTCCGGCTTGAGCGCCAACGCTCTAACCACTGAGCCACAGAGGTCGTCAGTTAGTGTCAGTGTTTATCTATTATATATTATACAATATATAAACCTTATATGTATTATACATATTGTTTTCTAATGTTTACGCGAATTTCACTCATTATAATGAAACTGTAAAAATCTTAATAAACCGCGATAAAATCCGTAAAAAAAGTGTTTCATTATAATGTATTATACATATTAAAATATATCTATTGTTTATGTAAGTATCGAGTAAAATATAATACACAGTACACTGTATTGTTTTCACATTAAATTATACAGCTTGTTATTCCATTTTTATTTGGTGGTTATTTTTTCTGTTTACAGAGGCTGAAGAAAGAATCTCGGATGACTCTCGCAATGTAACAGAAGAAGTTTTTGAAGAATCGTAAGTTCTGGCATGTTATTATACAATTTTTTAATATTATGTTTGTGCATCATTTATGTGCACGTGCATTTTGTGAAAATATATAAGCTAAGGGGTACTGTAATTGTAAAGAACTTATCAGAGTTTTCACGACTCCATGATTGTGTTGCATGTCATTCCATTTTTAAACACTAATAAATACCATACAACAAAATAAATTGAATTTCCCCTCTAGTGACACTTTGGCATCAAGATGTATGTGACGATGAACATATTTTAACGTTTAATTTATGCTCATACAGACGGCGTCTAGATGCTGTCACTGAAGACGTGGAGCCAGAGGAAGAGGAACAGACTCCTCAAAGGTAAATTAAATTTGAGCTCAGCTAATATCATAACTACTCTAGCAAAGAAAGATTCGTTAATTCAAGAACATCGAAACGATCAACACTTAACAAAGCCTCTATAACTATGTGAGGAATTACCCAATACCTGCACCGCACAGTCTTTAATAATTTTGCTGATGCTATTACCACAGTGTAAATACATACAGTGGTTCAACGCGTTTGAAGTCACGCGAAATGCAGCTTTTGTTTTGACATTCTTTATTCCTCTAAGGTTGTATTCCTCAGTTTTTGTTTTGTAACTCTAAGTATTTTTTTCTTTTCTTTTTTAACCAATTTAAAAAAAAGAGGAGGTTATCAATTCGTCTGTATGTTTTTTTTTGTATGTATGTGACACGATTACTCCGCCGTTTGTGAATGGATTTCGATGGTTATTTTTTTGTTTGAAAGCTGGTGTTTACAATTTGGTCCCATATTAATTTTATTAAGATCTGACAAGCCGTTTTTTAGTTATTCCCAATAATGCCTATTTAGATGGTTTCTTTTTTTACCTCGACGATATGCTCATTTTATTACTTGTCGATGTAACAATTGTATAAGATGCTTTGGTAGCACACCATATTTGTTGCTGTAGCCTGTAGCCTACCTACCTTGGCTGACAGAGTCCTCCCGTGACCATGGTTGCTGTAAAGTATCCGAAACGTCGGGCTTGTAAAAATCTTAATAAACCGCGATAAAATCCGTAAAAATTGTTTCATTATAATGAGTGAAATTCGCGCAAACATTAGAAAACAATATGTGACCCATATTTATTTTATTTAAAAATTAACGTCCGCCACTCAATGGTTAGCGCGTTGGCGCTCTAACCAGAGGTAGCGGGTTCGAATCCCGCCAGGGAACAAAAAAGTTTCTAGTGTTCCTGGGTCATGGATGTGTATTAAATATGTGTATTATAATGTAATAAAAATCTTAAATATATGTATAGTTTAAAAGTATGTATTAAATATATTTCCGTTGTCTGGTACCTACCCGTAACACAAGTTCTGCGAGGACTTACCACGGGACCAGATTGACGTGGTGTAAAAGCGTCCATATATATTATTATTATTAAAAAAAAAAAAAATGACAATATATTTCGAGGTTCAAGATGGTGGTGGCAACATATTTAATATGTTGAACCACCACCATCTTGAACCTCGAAATATATTGTCATATTCGTAATCGGCACCCCTGACAACCATACCCATATTGATTTTATTAAAAAAATTGCATCTGCCATCTTGTATCTCGAAATGTATCGTAATATTCGTAATCGGCATTCCTAAAAACCATGAAAACGATACCCATATTGATTTTTTTTTATTCGCCATCCTGAACCTTGAAATACATTCTCATATTCGTAATCGACACCCTCGAAAACCATTCTAAAGACAAAAATCTAGTAAATAATAATATGCATAATTTAAACTAGTATCGTAATTAAAACTATTTCATTAAAAAATCATAAAAAGAATAAAATAATCTTTAATCAAAAGCATCTGGAAAAAAATATAAGTAACGAAACACTTAAACAACCAAAATAAAAGGAGACAGCCCTGGCTGACAGCTCCCGAACGAATATATGGCAGTTCGGGAGATGCCCGCCCCTCTCTCATCCCGCAAACCCCGCACGATTGCTCTGTCTAGACGCGTCCGTTGGACAACTGTATGACTTTGTTTATACTGTGCTATTACTCTCTAAATGTATTAATTTTATTCAGCAAGTTGTGTTGTTTTAGGCTGCAGGTAGATAATCCATTAGAGGGTCCAAGTTGGCTGCTGGACAGACCAAATTCTAAGGTAATATTTTTTTCATGTTTTTACCATACATAATTTATCTATATCTAAAAAACTATATGTACAAGCATAGGGTTTGATCTCAACATCAAGACATTTTTTTAGTAACTAATAATTATTATTTGATTTCTCCAGATTAAATCAAAGCTTCAGAATCTAGAGCCAGATTCAACAACAGGTATGGAGGGAGATGCCTCTAGCTCGCCCGGGTCACGGACCCCTATCACCCATGTAAGGATTTTTTGTACATTTACAAAACTAAATTCCTGACACTGCTTGGCTGAACCTTTGACACTGTTTTAAAACTGATACACCAAATGACTACTCACTGTAGTATGTAGGAAGTTTGTGATGTGTGATGTTTACTGTATTGTCCACGTAGGTGAGAATAACTAATGAACAGCCTGAGAGTGTGCGTGGACCGGGTCAGGCAGGTGCGGGCGAGTCGAGTCTGGTACCTCCGGCGGGCGGGTCGAGACTGGTCCCTCCGGCGGCCGGGTCGAGAGTGCCCTCCCCGGCGGGCGGGTCGAGCATGGCCCCGCCAGCGGGCGCGGGCGGCGACAGCGTGTTCTCGCCCACGGTGCGTCGCCGGCGCCGCGCGTCCCCCCCGTCGCCCGCCGCGCGGCACACGCCCCGCGCCGATCACTACTCCCCGCGACCCGCACGGCGATTGAGGTGAGCGGGATGCTAAATATTGAGTTATTGTTATTCGCCAAGGCCAGGTCCTTACTTACAGTTGTTAAATTTGAATGAGATAAATATGCTCATAGAAAAACACACTTATAAACATTTTTTATTTTAACAGCAACAGCGGGCGCGTCCTTAAGGTGCTGGTGCCGAAGATGCAACTCGACGACGACGACGGATCGCCGCGGAGCCCGGCGACTGGCGCGTTGCGGGTGGGGCCATCGCTGTCGCTGCGAGTGGGGCCCTCGCCGACGCTACCGGTGCGGGGCCCCGGGGCGCGCGCCCAGCCCGGCCCGTCGCCGCACAAGCGCCGCTCGCTCGATCCCGCCCGCCCGGGGGAGTCCCCGCCCAAGAGACCCGCCACCATGCGCTTTGACGCGCCCAGCCCCAACGGAGCCACCGACGCAAGGGTCATCGTCATGTGAGTAGGAAATTTAACACACTTGACCGTAGGCTCTATAAAATCCGGCCAAGTGGGAGTAGATCTCGCGCACGAACGGTTCCGGACTAGCCGGTTCTTCGCTCTGATTGGTCGACTGATGGCCATTGACGGATGATTAGCCGATGGGATGTACTTACAGATTACTGGTTAGTTGAATTACTATTACGTCAGTGACAAATCACTAACCAGTTTCGTATTTTTATGGCTCAACATTACTACCCTTATCTGGTTATACGCTCGATGGAGGATAAGATCCCCTTAGTTTATTTCATTATTTACTTTTGGAGTGGATACACAACTAAAAATTAAAAAATCAAGTGTTGCCGTTATTAATATCGATCAAAAACGGCAAAAAATCACGTTGGTTGTATGGAAATGTGCCCCCCATTTTTTATTTTTATTTTGTAGTTAGTATTTTGTGTTAGTATCTATATTATCGGCAACAGAAATACCTACAACATCATGTGTAAAAATTTCAACTTTCAAACTTTCACAGTTAATGAGATACAGCCCAGTGACAGACGGACGGACAGCGGAAGCTTAGTAGTAGGGTCCCGTTTGGCACACTATGGGTACGAAACCCTTAAAATAGGCTTCCTATATGCCGTGATAATGTACAAACTAATGTAACTATAACCAAATTCATCACAAATGTGCCAATGGCGGGTCCAGAACTCTTTCTATTTTATATGTCAAAAGTTTTTTAAGTTGCGGTAAATATATCTTTTAGGGAATCAAATTCCAGTCCGCCGGAGCCGTGCGGTTCGGGGGGCGGGCGAGGCCGGGCCCGGAGCGGGCGGCGGCGGCTCGACAGCGCCGAGAGCGTCGCCAGCGTCGCCAGCGCCGACAGCCGCGCCAGCGACAGCGAGGGCGAGATGCTGGCCGACCGCCGCCCGCGCCGCCTCAAGAAGGCCGTCGTGTACAAGGAGAAGCCGCTCAATAGGTGGGCTTGCATTCACAACTTTAGCACCCTTAAACTTGACACCGGCCGAATGTCGCAAAGAGACTGTATGCCAGAAATAAAAGAATTTTAGTTCACTTATTGTAAAATATGTCATGACGTATAGAACCCGGAAAGTAGGGATCGCACTCAATAAATATTGCATTTACTACATATTATAGAATACTAATTTCTCAATAATTTTATAAAATTTACTTTTCTTTTCAGAAAAATGCGGAGATGAAGACTGACATGTAGGTTACTGAGTAGTTAGCGGAATTGGTACTTCAGTTATTAGCACGATTTGTTTAGAGATGCGACCGAAACGTGGGCCGAGTGTCGGCTGAAGCCCAATTAGAAGAATCTCACATTGTTATGGCTCGTTTACACGCTTGCGAGTACGTTAGTGTGTTATGAACAGGCAAAAGCATGGCGGACGTAGACGTTGTGTCCGCTATTGCTATGACAGTGTGTCATATATATTATTTTATATTCGAAGTTTGTTTATATTCGAAGTATAAACAAAAACAATGAAGCGAAAAGTTCCACAGAGAAGATGGATTTTAAAAATGTATATAAACCGAGTTCTAAGTTGATACCAAGCATCTGCAACTTTACCGTCTCGCGGATTCCAAATTCACGATACACTTTGATGCCTCGAGGAAGGCCATATCTCATCGTTAGGGCCATTACTACTCATGATCGTAGCGTAAAAATAAAAAATCCGTTCGGTGCGAGGTTGTGAGAGGAACTAAACACGCACCAACTTGTAAATTCGTCGCGAGCTTCCTTTGATCTGTGTTCATAAACCGACACTAGTCCGGATCGGTGACAAGCTCACGCAAGCCAAGCCAAACACCCGTTCACACGCTTGTGTCTGTGGACGGGCTAGCCTCTGCAAGCGTGTAAGTGTGCTATTAGGTTTACCTTGTATGTGTCCCAGTGTGTTTTGCCCGTATATTATGTTTATTCAATTTTTTTCAAATTGTTTTCTTATAAATATATAGTTTCGCTTGTAAGCTAGATGATCATGTCGGTAGGGAGTGTACTAAGATTAACGTGTTGCATTTCCTTATTTAAACAAAATCAAGCATTGATTGCGGTGTTGAGTATTGTTTATTAACTACGCTATTTTACATTAGGTACCCGAAATCAATCTTCTGTTTTGATTGTATGCTACACGCTGAACTCACTGCGAGGACTCTTTAAATGGACTGGATTTTTGTTATTGAAGAAGACTGAAAACTGTATTTACGTTGACTATGTAGGCTAGTTTTTGTTTAATAATAATAGCATATAATATAGGATCAAAAATATAGTTGAGTTTTGCTAAGATTAAAATATTTGCTTGGATCGTTACGAAATTGCCGGATAAATACTACATAGCTTATAAACGATGGTATCAAGATAATTGTTGCCAGTCAAAGTGGCACTGTGATTCTAAATCAATTGTCACTTTTAGCTAACTTCACACTAATTAAATGTAATAACTTAAATAATTCAAGCAGTTGTTGAGTGCAAGAAAAATGAGTAACCCATACCTCGTTTAGTAAGAAATTTAAGAAGTTAGCCTTAAAGAGTTTTAATGAAATAAAACAGTTATCGATATATGATCCATTTAATAAACTAAACCAATACTATTATGTAACATTTATTTGGTTAAACTGCACCAGGTTATGATTGGCTATTTTATATTTCGTTTTATAATTGTATAATATAATATGACATCTGCACTGCATGACCATTATATATTTGTTCATTATATCTGCTACGAATATAATTCATAATTATTCAAATATGTTAGAATGTTTTTAATTAGTATTAAAGAATATAATATTCAATACATTTTGATTTATTATACAACCTTAAGAATAATGTAACAATTGAAAAATATATGGCAAAATCGTCATAAAAACTATTGCCTTCAAGTACCACTTATTTTGCACAAATTTTTGTCGAGAAATTTAACTTTATTGAAATTAACTGTTGGAAAGTTTCTAATGGAGCTTTTTTTCAAGTATAGTTATGACATCGGGCGCAAAGTAGAGCATTATTGGCAGGACTCCCGGTACATTTTTGGAATGTGTGCGACATTGAACAAATTATTATATAATTACGCTATAACTAATCTAACTAGTCGCCACTACTTTTGGTAGATGGAAGTTATGACATAACAATATACCTTAAATATTTTACGAAAAATAAGTGTTACTTAAATATGAATTACTTTTGAGACACGAACATACGACCGGGTCAGGTGAGGGCGCTGGTGTCGTGAGGGCGCTGCTATAACATCTAGGTGGCGCCCTGGTCGGGCGGCACAGGCGCGGGCTCGCCTGGCTGCAGCGTCACCGTCGCCGTTCGCTCTGTCGCCTCCTCCTGAGAATATTTAATATAGCCTTAATACGTACAGAGGAATTCGCATTCCATTTTTAAACCGAGAAAATACTATAAATAATAACTGTTTAATATAATTTTATCTACATTATTATATTACGTTAACAACGTGGAAATAGATTTGGTTGTAAACCATACAATGAAAATCCTTGCACATTTAGTGATGTGTATGTTGAAATGTTTGACAAATGACCAATGGACTATACTGGCGATGGAAAACTAACTAAAAATAGCAAGTGTAGCTATAGAAGGTATTTTACTATACCTGAACGTCAGTAGTCGTTTCAGTAGCGGTGGTCTGGGCGCGCTCCTTGTGTTTCTTCTCGACGTGACCGAAGCAGTGCTCGCACTCGTCATCGCTGTCCTCAGAATCCGACTCTCCGAACTGACGCGGCTTCTCGTATATGCAGCAACCTTACAAATCCATTATATTATGTACATTTAGTCTGCAGAAAAGCTTCGACAAACACATTTAATACTGACCATATAATCTGATAGAACGAAACTTGAAACAATTTTGTTATATTCACGCGTAAAGATAACTGAATAAATAGAAGCTCTGAAGATAAAAGGTACAGCTGATAGTCTAGCTGAAAATAGGTTCATCAGATATGACAAAGACCTCCTACGACTTTTACGACTGACCTCCGGCCTCTCGTATCCAACTGAGACAGAAGCACTAAGAACCCGTCCCATCTAGTTGAGGATCTTACTTAATGAAAGTGTCACTCACACTTGGACTTCTTCTTGTTCATGTGTTCGTTGTCGACGGTGTCCTCGGTCCACACCACCTTCTTCCGCTCCTTGGGATGCGCGCGGTTCTCTTTCAGAGTTATCACCGTCACGCGCTCTACAGACTCCTGACCGCGACATTCAAAATTAATTTAACGAAGATATGACTTGAAGAGTGGGGCCTATATTCATTTTTTTCTATTGTTGGATAAAAAATTAAAATGACCATCTTTTCTAAATAAATGTAGCATTAGCAATTTTTTTTTCGGATGGGCTAGACTTTTCGGCCTGATGGCCTTTAAGCTCAATCGGTACAGTAAATGTAGCATTAGCAATTGCTAATGCTACATTTATTTAGAAAGATTTTAGAAGACATTTATTTATTAATTATTTATTTCGTTTTTATTAATTCTTTATTATTGATTACGAACAATAATTCAATGAAGAATTCATGTAATAGCCTTTTTTTTTCCTTTAACGCCGGGAAATGCTCTGAGGCATCCCGCGGGGGTATGTGGGACTCGCTGCGCCCGAAAGCTGGTAAGTGGACGAAGCTCTACCCACTAAAACTCGGCGAGTGCCACCAATGCCGCCTTTGGTGAGGTGCCCCGGATCTAATAAACAAACAGGGCACCTCGACGGCTCGTCAGTCCCCTAAGGGACCGACGCCACCTCCACCGAGGGGTTGTCCCGCACCACAGAACAATCCCTCCCAACGTCGGGACAGTACAATGGGGTTAGGTTCCCATCCTCGCCCCTTGCTCCTGCTCTTTTGTCCCCTCTTCTTATAAGAGGGGTACAAAGAGTCCCCTCGGCTCAATTAGCTTCGCCCAAGGTGCAGCGGCTCACCATAGACTACTGAGCCCCAACGCCACGTCATGGCCTGAACCATGGTGGGGATGTAAGAAAACCTGCATGTCTCATGAAATTAAAGTATTGTTCATGTGTGAAGTTGGTTCCAACCTTCAATTTTCCTTTCATTGGACCAGGGGAGAGATACATTCGTATGATCATCCTGTTTTCGTCTTATTTCGAGGAAGAGACCCGTTACTAGCAGTTAAATTAGTCGCAAATATTGTAATAACCAATGTTTATGATTATGTGAGTGTGAGATATATAAAAACACATTAGATATAACAATGTTTATAATATATTTTAGAACAAACATCCTTCCAGTTACAAATAAAAAAAGGGAAAAAGTCTAATAAATTACATGCATACATTTTTTTGAGTGAAAAAGCCTGCCTGCAATAAGTAGTAAGCTTAGTGTAAGTGTAAGCTTGCTAGAATGGGAACAATAAATGGGAGAAACATAAAAATCTTTTTTTTATTTTAGTTGGATAGGCAAACTGGCAAACGTGCCACCCGATGGTAAGTGGCCGACGTCGCCCACGAACATAAACCAGCCCACCTGGAACGAACCCAGGCAACTCATCTATGTGTTGCCTATCCTGAGACATAAGATATTAAGTCTCAGTACCAGTAACTACACTGCCTGTCTTTCCCTTCTCTCCGAAACACAGCAAAGCTGTTTCACGGGAGAAACAAGCAAGAAGCAAGCAAGATGATGGTACACATGCAGCCGGGTCATCTAGTTAATACTGTGTACTTCCAATGCAATAATCACATCTTTGCATTAAATATGGTTTACATTATTCATATAAAAATACCCAAATTCTGAATCTTTAAACTTGTAGGTACTTTCATAAGAATAAGTATCAAAATTGCCAGGGGTCATGGTTATTACTTAAAACTATACAAACAAGGTGGCTAGCTATATTAAGTACATATTGTAAATGGTACATTATAATACAACAAGATTTGTCTTATGCAAGTTTTTCCTTTATCCAATTTTATTACAGGTGTTAGTTTCATTAACATAGTTATTTATTGTAACAATGTATTTTTTCTTTAAAAAAATTTTCGACTAAAGAATCATCTAATATAAATATTTACTATTATGTAATATGTAGTTTTTTATCTAAATAATCATAGCATTATAATCAAGTTTAAACCAGGTGAGTTGGAAAAGTGATAAAATAAACAAATAAAACTCTCAAGTGTCTTTTATCTTATAACTTTTTTATCATACAATCCCTCTATCTTGGTATCGTGATAACCAAGAAAATTTTTCAACACATATCTAGTGTGTTGACCCAATGTGGGAGGAGCAGTTCTGGCTTCGTTTCCTCCTTCTGAATAAGCAGTTGGAGGAACAACAACTTTAACAGTCCCAGCATCAGGGTGGGGCAATTCTTTCACTAACTTGATTGCTTTCACATGTTCGTCATCAAATACATCCTTCATGTTATTGACGGGACCATTTGGAAATGATGCGTTCTTAAATATGGCCGCCCATTCCTTCTTTGTTTTAGTAATTATAACTTCACCTAATAATGCTATTAATTCTTCTCTATTTTTCACTCTATCTGAATTGTTTTTGAAACGATCATCTATAATTAATTCTTCTTTGTTAATTAATTTACATAAATCTTTAAATTGTGCATTGGAACCTGCACCAATAACAATTTCTCCATCTTTGGTTTCGAAAGCTTGATATGGCACCAAGTTAGCGTGAGCAGTACCCCACCTCTGACTCTCTATGCCACAGTTCAAATACACATTTGCAATATTAATCATACTCGACACTTGCGTCGATAAAAGATTACAATCTATTTTTTGTCCCCGACCAGTGTTTTTTCTGTAATAGAGTGCAGTCATAATTGCACCAAAAGCTTGTAATCCTGTTGTAATATCTGTTATGGCTACACCTGGTTTCACTGGCCTCCCATTCTTTTCCCCAGTTGAATTTAAGAAGCCTCCCATAGCTGCTGCAATGACATCATATCTGAAAAGTAATTGTTCTATAAAAGTGTTAGAATGAAGCATGTCATTATCTTGTCTTCAATAGAATCTTATCTTATATCTTTAAATGAGCATCAGAAATCTCGGAATCGGCTCCAACGATTTTCATGAAATTTAGTATATGCGGGGTTTCGGGGGCGATAAATCGATCTAGCTAGGAATCATTTTTAGAAAATGTCATTTTATTAAAAAAAAAAAAAAAAAAATATCGAGCAAAGCTCGGTCATCCGGGTACTTTATAATAATGACTGGCATCTACAGTTCACTCATTTAAAATTAGACCTATAGAATCGCCTAAATTTTACTTTGGTTAAGTTGATAAGTCGGTCTATCAGGCACCTATTAAACCGCGTCTGCATGCTTGTCAAACCCCAACAAAGCAATTGACTTGCGTAGGTTTGCAAGTGCTTGTAGCCAATTTGGCAATACCAACATTTTATGCACAAATAAACTGGAATTTGACTAAAGTGCCTGCGACGCGTCAACATGTTTGTGCACACTCACTCTCGTATGTGTTGAATAATAATGGTGGTGAATAATGTAAGTAGTGCTGTGAAAAATGAGGCACTGGTCAATTAAAACATCCTATACTTCCTGGAATGCCATGCAATGGACGGACTGGACAGATAGAGGCTGATGATGATGATGTAATATTTATTTATTATATAATTATTATTATATTATACTTATACATTTCCTTATTATTATTTTTTAACTTGTTTTCTTGTATTTATTTATAATAAAAATAACTTAAGCAAAATTTAAGGGCCATTACAACTTTAATATATGTCATGCTTGCCTCTTTAGAACCAACTAACACATAGCTATATTAGGATACTTAAATTAAGCCAAAAGTTTGTTAAGGTTTGGAGTTTGCGGCAATCATGCAGATGCGGTATTACAAGATAGGTTGTTTTTTATACTGAAATTCAGCTTGATAGTTTCATACTACTTACTGATAGTCAATAAAATGGTCCAAGAAGTAATTATTCTTTATAACTAGAAAATCATAGAAATACATAGGGGCCATTCATTAATTACGTAAGGACAATTTTGGTGATATGTGACCCCCCTGCCCCCATGTATTAGTATACATAAGATTTCTCGAACCCCCCTCCCCTTTCTTACGTAAAATTCTATCTCGTTCTTCTAAATAATAAAATGTTAGAAAAGGATCAGTTCGACAAAAACTTACAGTTAATATTTTTTTCATTTAACAACTAAGTAATAAATAATAATTTAAATTATATTCGTCTACTGCTATAAGATTTAAATAAAAACTATATTATTATTAGACCACTATTTAGTCTTTGGAATATAAATATTAAAAGTGATTTTTTAAGTAATTTTAAAGTCAGCAAATATAAATCAGTAAAACTACAAATTAATAATACTTTCCATAGAATAATAATCAACTACTCACAAATTAGTCTTTAAAATATAAATTATATAGTGAAAGGTAAGTTAAGTCATTAATCTTTGTCCGAAATCCGGACTAAATGGATTATTCAGCGATGTTGTCCAATCGGAGACAATTGGAACTCATCAGATGCAATAGTAGATGGAATTTCATTAGGGACGTCTAGTGGCACCTCATCCTCCTGTAGCTAATAATCTAAATCCAAAATGGGATTAGATTCCTAATGTTGAATTTTGATTTACAAAGTATTACGTAAGAATGAGTTTACCCCCCCTGCCCCCCTACATAAGGACATGTAGAGATTTTCTTAACATCCATCAGTACCCTTACGTAATTAATGAATGGCCCCTTACTGGAAATTTTATTTAGATGAAAAAATGTCATTCTCACCCTGGCTTTTGTGCATAAGGACCTACAGGTCCAAAACCTGTGATAGCACAATATATTATTTTAGGGTTGATCTGACTCAACTTCTCGTAACCAACATCAAGTTTGTCCAATTTTCCAGGTAAAAAATTCTCAACTACGACATCACATTTTCTAGCCATATCATATATAATATTTTTACCTGAAATAGTTAAATGTAAATCAATAATATTCATAGTAATGTCATCATAATCATCATCACTACTGCTACTTAATTTATTAATGACTTTTTTCAGTTCTACATAATACCATAAAACTTTATAACTTTATAATGAAAGGTAGAAAATAAGAATGCAATATTATTTCATTTAAAATTGTTAAGGCCCATGCCAAAAAAATTTGGAAGAATATATAAAAAAATAAATAATCTATACTAATATTATAAAGCTGAAGAGTTTGTTTGTTTGTTTGAACGCGCTAATCTCAGGAACTACTAGTCCGATTTGAAAAATTCTTTCAGTGTTAGACAGCTTATTTATCGAGGAAGGCTATAGGCTATAAAACATCATGCTGTGACTTATGGGAGTTGAGTAACGCGGGCGAAGCTGCAGGCAACAGCTAGTTAACAATATACAAAAATGTACTTACCTTCTACACTTTTAAGGTCAATACAGACACTTTTCTTATTACGGTTTACAGATAAAAAATAATATGAGTCTTTGGAATTGCCAATAAATGGGGGACCCCATTTTCTCGCTTCATCGCCGTCTAAGCTCTCTATTTTTATAACATTCGCGCCCAAATCTCCAAGGGTCATAGTGCAAAACGGTCCAGCCACAACCCTCGACAGATCTAGCACGTTTATATCGTTAAGAAGTCCATTTGAATACGCCCGACACAAATGTTCATAATTTACGGGTTTAGCGACTTTTAAAAATACTCTTTTTAATGTTATCATATTGTCTAACGAGAAAAAAAGTCCACTTTCACCTGCGATACGAACACTTGTAACATCTAAAACGAGTTGTTTGATTAGGAGTTAACATATCAAATAGTGTTGATAAAGTTGTTTTCTCAATAGCTATTTACCTCTTGTAATTGTGGTGGGACTGTCGTTACCGCTGTACTAGTTGTAGCCATTTCTTCACTGTGAACAGTTCGTTGACGATCTCCCATCTGTTAACTATTTCTTCACATTATAAAATAGCACCTATTTGGTCGAAATCAATTCCTCAGGCTGAGGTTAATCATTTAACACCACAGAATACTTTTATTTAAATGGAATTTAACACCTTTATGATGAATGTTGATTCTTATTTGAAAAAGTCGCGAAATAAATAATTTTGACATTGACATTTGAGAGAGATGACAAATGACAATTTTTCACAAATGATCTATACAGATAAATAAAATTGGAGTGTCTGTTTGTAATATTAAAATAACCACTTTTTATTAAATGCATATGGATGCATACACGATACATATACCAAAACAGCCTTTTTTACTATTTTTGTCTGTCTTTCTGTCTGTTTGTTCTGGCTAATCTTTTTTTTTTTTTTATGTTATTTGGATATGCAAACTGGCAAACGTACCACCTGATGTTAAGTGGTCGACGTCGCCCATGAACATAAACTAGTATACCTGGAACGAGCCCAGGCAACTCTCAGTTATGTGTTGCCTATCCTGAGACATAAGATGTTAAGTCTCGGTGCCAGTAATTACACTGCCTGTCTTGCCCTTCTCTCCGAAACACAGCAAAGCTGTTTCACGGGAGCAACAAGCAAGATGGTGGTACCCATGCAGCCGGGAGCGCGGCACAGCGCTTCCCTCCCACCGGTAACTTCTTCTCGGCTGTTCTTGGGAACAGCTGGGCCAAATTTGACAGGACTTTCAATAACAGATAGCTGATGTATTAAGGAGTAACTTAGGCTATAAATATAAACATCATCAATCCGTCTACGGTTACAAATCTTAAGTTGACGCGGGCGAAGCTGCGGGCAACAGCTAGTTTGTAAAAATATTTTGAAAATAAAGATTATTTATCAGTACCTATATAGTGAAATATAATTTACTAAATATAAAAAATAATATCAGAATCAGCGATCCTTTTCAGAGCCTCACCATTCGCCTGTGCCCTCAACCAAATATGCGGATTGACAAACTTCACAAACTTTTACCCCTACCGGTGGTACACCTACGTCTGAAGAGGGTGCAGCATAGAATAATATAATAATATGGGGTGCACCCCCCCAGTGGGTTTCAGTATGGTTTTTTTATCCATACTTTATTCCTTGCTTCTATGGAATTTTAACAAAGGCAAGCGCATTTAGGAAAGCCTATTTTAGAGGTTCACTGGTTATATTCAAAACCAGACCTGTCACTTCAACGCCAAGTCATAGTAAATAAACCATCGTCGCTTACTCTAGATAATCGTCACTCCTTAAGTAACTAGGTATAACAGTACCTAATTTTTAAAGATTTCATTTTCATTACCCCTCAACAAACATTAAAATGTTAAACATGTTTTTGAAGTGAAAGTTATTTAGTAGGTATACTACCGTTGTTATTTGAAAATTCGATAAAACCAAAGACTACTATTGTTTTACCAGAGATAGACTGGAAACTCGAATCAAATCTAAGTAAGCCGTACGTGGCGCCATCTAGTTGTTAGGTAGGGAACTAAAAATTTATACCTAGCTATAGCCCACAGACATATAAGAGAAGCAGACCGAACATGACAGCTTCAAAACCGAGGCAACTATCAACACAGACACACATATACAAACATAAACAATGGCATGGGCCGTATTCAGTACTTAATAAGTATAAAATTACAAGACGGATTATCTTATTTAGAAAAATGGATTGCAATTCCATTATTAAAACTCGAGAAAGGCTTGACGGATTTCGATAATTTTGGTCATAGAATAATCGTATCAGTACAGGGAAGTTATATACGATGAGAAATTTCGGAAAATGTTAGCACTTAAAAGGTGAGAAATATTGGAAAAGGTGTATGTAGGTGTAGGTTGTAAATGTAGAACTAGGTGTAGATTTAGTTGTAGTTATTTATTTATTCCAAGTCATAGTTGAGACAGAACAACCTATCGGGACTGCTAGTTATAATACTAATATAAATACGAAAATATTATGTAAGTTTGGCATGTTTGTTGCTCTTTTATGGCAAAACGGCTGAACCGATTTGCCTGGAAGTTAAAATGGTTGTGGCTTATATCCCGAATTAGGACATAGGCTACAAAAATAATCATAATCGTTCGGGATACGGTTGTGAAATTAAGTTAACGCAGACGAAGCTGCGGGGACCAGCTAGTTTATAAATACGTAGACATATTTTTTTTTATGTCATAGGAGGCAGCCTAGCAGTCGGAGCCATGGTGACTACCGACGCTCATAGACATCTGCACAACCAGAGGTTATGCAAATGCGTTGCCCTCCTTTCCCCGATCCCCCCAATGGGCCACCGGAAACTCACAAACCGTACGAAGCGCGACAGCGTAGCTGTCACTTGACGCGGGTTTTATGTGAGCGAGAGGTACCACCCCGGTCGTGCCGGCCGGAGTGGTACGTACGTACGTAGATTGGAGTTGGAAAATAAAATGAAACCAAAAATAATTTACAAATTTATAAAATCGTTCAGTAAGGTTAGTTTTATTTGCATCGTTTTTACACCTTAATTGTACGTAAAACTTAATAACTCATTAATAAATGCAAGTGATTATAATTATGATATTTATTTTGCGAAACAAATGTCATAATTTAATTAGCCTTCAATTTTTTTCAAAATCCCTTTATTTCCTTAGTTTTAAGCTTAATTGTGGTTCTCAACTTCATTATTTCCTTTTGAAGATTCTTTATTCTAATAGGCTGCTCCTTAGCAGTTGTCGCTAAGGCAGGTTAGCTTTCGTATATCTGCAAATATGCATGTTGATAAGTAGTAAGGCCAGTAAAAAAATAATTACCACCTATTATGTAACCTTCAATTGCCATTCTAAAAATCATCAATATGATGTAAAATTTTGACATAAGGAGTACCGGTGGGAGGGAAGCGCTGTGTCACGCTCCCTGCTACATGGGTACCACCATCTTGCTTGTTTCTCGCGTGAAACAGCTTTGCTGTGTTTCGGAGAGAAGGGCAAGACAGGCAGTGTAATTACTGGCACCGATACTTAACATCTTATGTCTCAGGATAGGCAACACACAAATGAGTTATAGTAAAAATAATAAAATAAGTGATAAATTCATCACCGGAAAGATATCTACTACCATTTACCAACTTATATACTTAAAATATTAACTGCCGTAGCCACTACTATAGTACACGTACCCCAAGACGTCCAATGAAGTATCTTTGGAATAGTATATTTTTCGACAAATACAACAATAAATGCCTGTAGGCATAGGTAGAAGATTTTGCAATATTCAGTACTCGTCTTGTGACCACTTTATACTTTTTATGAAGTTTTTAATGTGGTAATTACACATGGCAACCATATTATGAAATTAATTGTTATTAATGCCAATTTGTCACGTTCATTTTTGCCAACCAGGAATTTCACAAGTGCACATCATTTGGAAACCTGTAAAGAAGTAAATGTATCATTCAAGAATGTTTGTGTACCTATTATGAGTTTAAAAAAATTTTTTAGAGAGATTAAAAAATAAATTAGGCACTTAATACATCGAAACTTTACTACTAATATTTTTAACCTAATTTAACCTAATACTTTTCTCGCTTAACCTAAGCCATTAAAATAAAATAAATCTAATAAAATATTAGTAAATCTAAATCCTACCCCTGCAAATGACTAAAGTACCAAAACTGTCAAACAGGATTTCAGGGAAGTAAAATGTTGTATTATTTAAATAAACTTAGATGAATTTGCTGGGTATCATACGTATTCCAAAAATATACACGTAAAACCAACGCTTAATGTTTATATTTAGCTAAATTAAGTATGAATAGTAACATAATAAACAAAACATTTTTCACGACGTTATTTTGCTTCACAATACTTACTTAGGAAATATTATGTCAGGTGTTTTATAATATGTAGCACTCCTACACCGTAGGGCACTGCACTTAACCATATTTATCCCGTCTTATTTTTACAATTCACATATTAATATTTAATATTTTTATGAAACAAAAACACTTGAGCGATTTTGTTATGACGCCATTTGTCATCTATCATCACAGAATATACATACCCTAACGGGTCTATCATCATCTATCAATATGGCGGATGGCTTCGCTTTCTGTTTTGTCTATGTATGTGTCTGTGTTACTACATTGAAAGACAAAGAAAGGTGTATTTGGAGTTCAGACAAATGAGAACGAGATGGAGTTATTGCGTATTACTGTCAATGTGTTTGTGATAATTGTGTTTGGTCTGCTTCTCTTATATGTCTGTGCTATAGCCTTAGCCTATATATTTTACGTACTATATTATTATTCTAAAGTTTCATAATTCTATTAAATATTATGTTATTATATCCAGTTGGCAGTTACCTATGATAAGCCTATGATATTTTTTGTGTAAAGAATTATGTCACTTTACCTATCGTGTTTTATTTTTATGATGTTATCCGTTAACTTATTATTTCGATAGGTGAGCATTTTTGTTTTAAATGGCGCAGGTTATAAAAACAGCTTTTTTAAAATTCATTATCGATTTAGGACTTAAAAACTTTGTATTATTGTAAAAAAAAGTTATATTTCATGAGTTATTTATAAATGTAACGAGCTGATACGTATATTTTATCTCTTAAATCATTTTTTCTTAGTAGATTAGGAAAAAAATGTCTTGTTAGTAACAAAAATCAAACCTCGATAAAAACTGTTGGAAATAAAACGATAAAAATACTCCAAATAAGCTTTCACTGTACCAATCAATGAAACTAAATATTAAAACTTGGACATAATAAATTTATTTTCGATAAAAATACACCAATTTGGTCAGTATCGTAATATTTCGTCCAAATGTAAGTTTTATTTTTCGTATTAATATTTTAATTGGTCAAGGAATATTATGACTGAAATAAAATATTAATTGTTGTTTATTTTTCTTTATTTATAGCATATAAATAATAATAGTTAGCTTAAATAATTTACAGATTTATAAAGAAATATAAAAAAATATTTTGAGACAATCCATAATTATGGACATATGACGTGACGCAACAGACATATTAAGAATGGGATTCACTGTCAGGTTAAAGTCATACAGTATAATATTGATTATAATATTGTTTGATTGTTACTAACACACTATGGGCATTTGTTAATCCCGAAATAAATGATTTTATTTTATTTTTATTGATCTAATGAGTGCTCTCCTCTTGATTCATTTTAGATACCTTCTTTCTGTTGGCTTTAATTTGCGCTAACTGTTTTTATCTAATTTCTTCAGCCTTCCCAGAGTTGCTTTTTACTTTATCTAGATACCGCTTAATGGTTCTTTCAGCAGATGTTAACGCTATTATTATCTAAAATATTGGAACGAATAATTAGTACATTATTGTTTATGTAAAGATTAAGTACGTAGGTACAATTACCTACTAAGCTACAGCCTTAACACTACAACAGCTGATTATCAGACAAAAATTAACGAATGCAACTGCTCTTACGTCGAAATAAGACCGTAACTCTTAAAAATTAATTCATTTATTATAATATTTTTTTAATGGAATCCTTTATTTAAATCCCGTTTAGTAGAAATGAGTACTAAGCTTTACACGTCTGTTTCGTAACATCTTTGGCCGTCCTATAGTAACGGTTGCTAACAGGACGTGACGAATAATGTAGATCAATTTAGATATTAGATTAAAATACTCAAAAAAATAATTAGAAGCCCCAAAATCTAAGTATATGCTTTCAGCAGAGTTTAAGAAATAAAGACAAACTTAATATTCATAAGAAAAAAACGTTACTAACCTCAGTAGATATTTCTTAGCCAAAATTTTTGCGACGAGAATATGCTGTACCCGCTGGATACAAACTATATAGAGAATACTACGTATTCAGACGCACCACTCACCAACAACGATCGCAGACATCCCGCTGACAAGCAAAATAGAGTTTGAAGTTTATTTATCGTTCCTTCTTCTTCTTTTGGAACAGGCTAAGACCAGAGCCCATGCTGCCTGTTATTTTTTTTTTCGAAATTGCTCTTTAATATTTTTATTTTAAATTAATTTATGATAGAGAATTGAGGCAAAAAAAAACATTATTTTTTTGGAACTTATTATTTATTTTTAATTAAATAAATTAATTTCACACTTGTGTGATGAGGTTGTTTCAACTCAAGCTTTCAGTCTTCTGAACTGTAGTTTCTTCTCAATTTTTCGTTTTTTTTGTTCTTCTTTATATTTTCTTCGTCGTACATTGCCTGTTGATCTTTCTTTGTTACTGCTAACCTTCTGAAATAGAAAAAAAAGAAATATTAAAAGAAAAATATATAATCAACATGTAGAAATTATTGAAAGTTTTTCATAAATACTGGATTCTATTTAAAAATATCATATTTATATTAATAATATTCTAATACTCCATTATTAAAGACAAAGAATCTCATTCATAAACAAGCTGCCTGAGACTAGTCCAGGCAACTCATTAATTTGTTGCCTATACTAAGACAAGATGTGTCTCTGTGATCTCTATGCCAGTAATTACACTGCCTGTCCTGCCTTTCTCTCCGAAACACAGCAAAAATGTTTCACGGAAGAAACAAACAAGATGGCGATGCAGTCGGGAGCGCAGCAGAGCGCATCCAGGTAATACCTTCAGGTCAATTTCTCTGTTGCTTTTGCATTGAGGGCCATATATAACTATATTTTTTATAACTATATAACATATTTATAATTTATAAAGTAGCATTCTGTACAGAGAAAGTAAATTATTATTAAGCTATTGCATAGCTTTTATCAAGAAATTCCGTAACGAAAATAAACCCAACACACGACTAATATAAGTTGATAAAATATGTTATGCAATAGCTTTACCCGGACAGTCCCCGAGTGCCATTTAGGTTTTTTATTATTCATTTAAAATCCATTAATAACTTACCAATAAGACTGACATGCTCAATGGTTTTTTCTCTGAGCATCTTTAATTCATCTGTTGTAGCATTAGAGATTCTGTATTTTAGGCAGGGCATCAGGAGGTCGTAATATTCAACAAAATCGTTCTCCATCGCGTCAGCAACTGAAGTAATCGCAGTCACTATTTGTTCCATCACTAGTTTCGTGCCTCGTTCCACCAACTAATAAATAAGAGATCAAATATATTTAAATAGTTAAATACAAATTTATCTAAATTCTTACCTAAACTATTTATCATGTATGTGAACTTAGATCCCTAAATACATAGGAGAAGCAAAAAGGGAGCAAATGCCACATGATTTTCCAATATTATGGATGTAATAACACTACTTGTAAAGTGCGACTACTAACGAACATTGGATATTAATCTATACTAATAATATAAAGCTGAAGAGTTTGTTTGTTTGAACGCTCTAATCTCAGAGAACTACTGGTTCGATTTTAACAATTCTTTCACTGTTAGATAGCCCATTTATCGAGGAAGGCTATGGGCTATATAACATCACGCTGCGAGTAATATAAATTAAGTTAAGTAAGTTAACGCGGGCGAAGCTGCGGACAACAGCTAGTAAGTAATAAGGAAGAATAAGAATAGATGTTTTAAAAAAAGAGTGAAAAATAATATAATATAATACCTCTTTAAATTTGGCAGTCAGAATAGCTTCCAGTTTCCCCATCAATGATCCCAAATAATGAGTTAGAATTGGTTTGGGACAGTCTTCACTGACGTTCACCAAGGCTGCAGCTGCCTAAGGCTTATCTAAACAAGTAGAAATGGATGATAAGACTTCAATGTATCATTGAAAAATAATTCTAAACGTTTTGGAAATAATAGGGAAATAACTTTACCTGTACTTGTGGATTGGCAAATATGTACAGGTGCAAAATCAGTTTACATTTTTGTCCAATAGCATCACATGCAGCATAGAGGACACGTGGATGTTTGAAAATAAATGAGGACATTAATTTAAAAAATGTTATTATTATTTGTAAGTACAAGAACAATAAGGCAGGCAGGCATTTAGTAAATAAGGAATTCTCATAATGAAATTATTTTTTTTGAAAAAGGTTATGATACATCATCATTTTTGAAGTAAAACTTCTTTAGGCGCGACAAGAGAGTAACTCAGATTTTTTTTCTGACGGAAGTAACGCTCAGTATTCTTCATTCAAAAATCACCTGTCACCTGATCATCAGGTTATGCATTCAGAAGAGTCATACCACGGGTCTACGGCGACATACCGAGCATGTTGACACTAGGTTGACACATTATTCTTTAGAGGGCTTTATCCTAGTTAGCTTGTGTCAAACTTACTAATATTTTTCTTTGAATACCTTTATTCATAATTTAGTATCGCTTCCTGCCAGAATGCGTGATGTGTGCTATTGGCTGTAACAGCTGAACGAAGTAGTTTACCACTCTTTTTCCGGTTGAATACAGCAGCTCCATTGACACTGTCAAATAAGTCGTCAAAGAACGACACTACTTCAGCGGTGTTTTCCAAGCTGCTGCTGACTGGTCTTCCATCTGAGTAGTGAGCTGGAAATGAAAGAAAATTATTTTGAATACTAATATTTGTTATAATGAAACAATTTTTACAATCCCGACATTTCGGATACTTTACAGCAATATTATGCATGGATTTTCATTTGATAATATTAACAATGGGATCCCAAGCAGGTGGTAAGAGCCGGGTCACCGTGGTTCAGGCCTTGACGTGGCGGTGGGGCTCAGTATCCTAGGGTGAGCCGCTGCACTTTGGGCGAAGAGGGGCTCTTTGTACCCCTCTTATAAGGGTGGACAAAAGAGCAGGGGGCAAGGGGCGAGGACGGGAACTTCACCCCATTGTACTGTCCCAACATTGGGAGGGGTTGTACTGTGGTGTGGGACAATGCGGGAGGACAAATGTTCGCGAAAACATTAGAAAACAATGTACTAATATTTGATTTTTTTATAGTGTTGATACTCTTACAATTTATTACTTACAGAATTCTGAAGTATAATTTAAAACACTAGCCATGGTTTTGCTGAATACTCGCACACAATTCTTCACCTGAAATTCAACCAATATTTTGATTTAAATACACATTTTGTTTATAGCATAAGGGGACAAACAAACAGTCTAGACTCAAAAGCCTTACTATTGACTACCGACGCCACACCACAATCAGACGTTATGCATGAGCCTTGTCCTTCTCCTACTCTGTCCCACATACAATGGGCTAAACAAAAACACATGATAACACAGCCTTCACTTGACATCAATATTATACGAGCGAGAGGTACCGTAAGACATAGAGGTAGCTGCAATGCAACAATGGCACTCTTACTAAAACATAATAGTGAATTAGGTACCATATTCTTTTTTTTTTTTTCAATTCATGAGCATTTGACTTTGATGAAACTTGATTCAGAAAACATATTGCATAATGATATTGCAAGCATACCATATTTTTTTTTATCTTTTCAGGAATGACATGTTCATCATTTAATTTATGGAGTATCCTTGATTGAGTATGCTGGCAGTCAGTTTTATACACGTCGACTATGTCTGTCCATTTAGCAATTTTATTGTCAAAATATATATTTTTGACAGCAAAATTATTTCGAAGTCCTTTTATCAAATGACATGGATCATAAATAACATTTAAATTAAATCCAGCTAATTGAATTGTATCATCTGTAAATATATAAATTAAAGAAAATTGACAGGAATGATACACTAAAACCCGGCGAGTGCCACCAGTGCCGCCTTGGTGAGGTGTCCCGGATTTGTTAAGCTAACAGGGCACCTCGACGGCTAGTCAGTCCCGCAAGTGACTGTCGCCACCTCCACAGAGGGGCTGTCCCGCACCACAGAACAACCCCTCCCCAACCTCAGGATAGTATAATGGGGTGAGGTTCCCATCCTCGCCCCTTGCTCTTATGTCCCCTCTTCTTATTAGAGGGGTACAAAGAGCCCCTCGGCTCAATTAGCTTCGCCCAATGTGCTGGGCTCACCCTAGGCTACTGAGCCCCACCGCCACGTCAAGGCCTGAACCATGGTGGGGGAAATGACTGGCCTGTTGGTCTAGTGGTTAGTGACCCTGACTGCTTAACCAGAAGGTCGTGGGTTCAATTCCCACCCAGGACAAACAATCAAATGAAATGTGATGAGCATGATCATTTGTTCTGTGTCTAGGTGTAGTTTATCTATAATATGTATGTATTTAGAAATATATAACTATGTATCAGTTGTCTGGTTACCATAAGAACAGGCTCTACCTAGTTTGGGATGAGATGACCCAACATATTAAAAATTTTTTTTTTTAATTATTGAAAGTTTTTCATAGATGCTGGACTCTATGTAAAAATATCATATTTGTATTAATAATATTATTCTAGTGCAGTGGACTACACTATGTTAGATAAAAAATCTCATTCACTTTCTAAATACAAATTCAGTAGAATCAGAAACCGTTGTATTGAAGCATTCACATATGAAAATGTAGTTTCAATTTCAGGTCAATTTCTCAGTTACATTTACGTTGGGGCCCATATACTAACTATAACTTAATTAAAATTTATAAAGTAGCATTCTATACAGAAAATAAATGATTATTAATATTCACTTAAATCCATTAATAACTTACCAATAAGACTGACACAATAATGGTTTTTCCTCTGAGCATCTTTAATTTGTCTATCTCTACATTAGATATTCTATATTTTAAGCATCAGGCTGTCGTTATATTATTAACAAAATGTTCTCCACTGTAACGGCAACTGAAACAATTGTACTCACAATTTATTCCAACACTAGTTTCGTGCCTCGTTGCACCGACTAATAAATAAGAGATCAAATATAATTTAGATAAATATAAATACCAATTTAATTAAATTCTAGCAAAAACTAGGTAAATATTTTTCATATATTATGTGAACGGAGATCCCTAAACGCATAAGAGAAGCAAAAAGGCAAATGCTACAAATGATTTTCCAATGTTATGGAAGTAATAACACTACTAGTAGACGTCTGGCTACTAACAAACATTGGATTAGTAATAAGGATTCCTTTTTAAATTTGCCAGTCAGAAAATAAATATATTATTAAAGTTAGTAAATTCTATAATGATTCTCATAATAAATTAAATTTTTTGAAAAAGTTATGAAACCATCATTTTTCCTTTAATTTTATTGTATTGTATATTTACATATTATTATATTCATACTTACAGGATCAGTTAAATAGTTAAGAACTGTAGATACAACTTGGTCAAGCATTTGCTCCATCTGTTTGTGACAGCCTTCTCCAGCTGATAATTTATTATATTACATGTAGGATCCAACAATTTGCAATGATCATAGTACATAAGTATATAAATTCTCTTGCAATTTAAACATGATCAAAGAGTGGCACAGATTCTGTAACATGAAAATATATTTTTGGGTACATTAATATGTATGGAAAGTTTATGGATTATTAGTAGATTATATAGGGACTGTATGATAAGCGTAAAAAATTGGGGGTTATATTGACATCAAAATTTTTCTAAGTCACCGCCCATAGCGCCCCTAAGGCTACACCTCAACCGATTATTGGTTCGTAATATAAAAATATAAGATTCATAACGAAAACAAGTTCATATTCACTCACCAGAAGTCACAAGAAGAGAATTTGTTGGAGACTGGAGTCCCGGTATTTCTGATTGCAGGAACAAAGTGGGACAACCAGAACTCATAATACGTGTCTTTCCTGTGTTTGTGGTATAAACTCGCCATTTCCATTTTCGAAGTCTTTCTCACAATTGGGCATATTGTGTAAGAAAATCCCCCCGCTTACTAAGACAAGGTTAACAACTCAAGTTTTAGTTTTTTGTGATATATGGACCGAAAATATATGGAAATCACTTTCACATGTAAGTTCAACACAAAAATAGTAAACACAAACAAGTTTACTAAATACAAGTATAACATTATTGTAATTTTGTAATACGACGTAATACTAAGACTAAAATATGGCGGCTATTTTTGACATAATATACTAATTGAATTTAGTTCCATAAATATTTCATAGAGGCGCTTCAATATTGCTCTCAGCCGCCATTCCTGCGGGAAGTCTACTTGTCAATGTTAGGTAGTTACTAGTTTGTACCCCGTGCCGCTGGATACCTTTAATGACAGATTTCAAAATGACGTTTCATAATTTGACATTTGTACTTGGGACTGCCATAAAAACAAAATTTTGCCTGTATATGGGTATTTTAGTAATAAAAAACACGTGACTATGAAGACATGTCCGGTAGTCGCGAATTCGTAGGACAAGGTTTTAATTAATTTATCATATTATTTTGTTTACTAAATGAGCTAAAATATTTTGTTTAAATGTATTAATTAACTATTAATAATAAAAGTATATGGTCGTTACACTCGCCAGCATACAAAAAACTTCCAAAAAATCTAATGCAAAGAGGCAAACTGTCGTTGGGACAGCATAATTTTTCACATTTTTGAAACGTTTTTAATTCATATAAAATCGAAAATGTATTCTTTCAGGAGCAATAAATCAAATTCATACAGATTTATAAAAATACCTTTAGTGTAATAAGATTTTGCTTTAAAAATCTGTGTCGAAATATTATTTTCATTTGTTTGTTCTCATAGGACAGCCAGAAAACAGTCTGCGCCATTTAAAGTGAAAATGCCCAGGTATGAGATATTTTTAGGAGGTAATTTTTACACAAAAATATCACAGAGCCCATCTACATTCATCTTATGCGCGTGCATAACTACCACTTGAAATTGCAAGAACAAAAATATGAGTAGTTCGAACTTCGAAAACATCAAAATTAATTAAAATTATTGCAACAACAGCGGCCATTTGCATTTTTGCATTATTAGTATTACCACAGTATTACTATATCAGAAATTCTAAATCCTACCATATTGCAAATGAAACTAATATTCATGTTAGTTTCATTTGCAGAGTGTTAGTAACAATCAAACAATATTATAATCAATATTATACTGTACGACTTTAACCTGACAGTGAATCCTATTCTTAATATGTATGAGATATTTTTAGGAGGTAATTTTTACACAAAAATATCACAGAGCCCATCTACATTCATCTTATGCGCGTGCATAACTACCACTTGAAATTGCAAGAACAAAAATATGAGTATGAGTTCGAACTTCGAAAACTTCAAAATTAATTAAAATTATTGCAACAACAGCGGCAATTTGCATTTTTGCATTATTAGTATTACCACAGTATTACTATATCAGAAATTCTAAATCCTACCACATTGCAAATGAAACTAATATTCATATTAGTTTCATTTGCAATATGCAAAAGTTGGGAGGCCTGCTCTTTTGTCCCCTCTTCTTATAAGAGGGGTGCAAATAACAGCTCCCTCGGTTCAATTCTTCGTTTCTCCCAAGGTTCTGGGTTCACCGTAGGCCACTGAGCCCCACCGCCACGAGCAGAATCAACAGAGTCATGGTGGGGATCCGACCGACAACTAGTAACACTGTTGAGATTAGGTACGTTTTATTTGGTTCTCGGTGCAGATCTTCTGCACGTTCATAATAAGCTATGTCGAGGAACGCCACATTCATCCATATTCTATCCTAGTTCTTACTTCTTAGAAGTGTCAGAAACAAACATCGTATCAGATATAAATATGGTACCTAGGTATTAGTTATTTCGTAAGATTCCCCGGAGTCTTGTATTAACCCTGTCTCTAACAGTAATGACACATGTGTTCAAATGTCTATCGGCAAGATAAATCATGTTTGAATAAATATTGGAATAAATATACATTTAACTGTCAAAATGTCGGTCAAATAAACAAGTTGGCCTATCGGTTTTCACCTGGAATCTTATGTATTTGCGGATTAAAGTCGCCAATAGGTTGGTGACCAAAATAATGTCGGCACACCGCGACATCCGTAGGTTTTTAACGTAAATAAAATATTTATATTTGTCGGACACAGGAATTCACTGGAATAATTCCAAATTTTGCTAACGTTTAATGTACTTACTACTGAAATAGATCAGGAACGTAACAAGTGCAATGATCCAGAGACCACAACTACGTGTTTTACAGATTCTCTATTATTCATATACTAATAATATAATGAGATTTCGACGATGTTTGGATGTTTGTAACTCGATCACGTGTGTTACACAACTTAGATTTATATTCAATATAAAATTTATTATTGAAATGGAATTTGATTATTTACGACATGAAAAATGCTAAATTTACAGAATCGCCCGTTGGTTAAGATGAATCCATCTGGCTATTATTATTATTGTTGACGCAATACAAAACATACAGTTCACTCCAAGTTCACTCTCACAAATTGATACAGATTTTGATATTCTATAGATCTGACAAAAACATTCAAATACATAGAATACCTAAGTATACTCATTTTCTCACACGCAAATATTTCTATGCGCAAATCGCTCGTAATAAATATTTCTATAACGAAGCAAGACTAACCGAGTAATCCAAAGGAAGGATATTAGCTAAATATTATTATTTTTAAAATTAACCCGGAATCCGGATGACTGTTAATCTAATTGTATAAGTAGGACGAATCCACTGGCATGCTGCGGGCATTGCTGCGGGCATGAGCCCTTCCATAAATCGGTGTTGAGGTTCCTTAAGGTTCACAATGTCCCTGCGAAACGTAAGATAGGTACTTAAAGTAATCTCTCTCATCTTAATTAAGCGGAGCCGCGATGGGACACTCCCGGCTGTATGGTACCACCATCTTGCTTGGTTCTCCCTTAAAACAGCTTTGTGTTTCGAAGGGAAGGAAAGGAACCGATACTTAGCATCTTATGTCTCAAGACATCATAATAAGTTGCGTGTGCTAGTTCCAGCTAAACTAGTTTATATTCATGGGCGACGTCGACAACTTACCATCAGGTGGCACATCTGCCCGTTTGTCTATTCAACTAGTATACCTACATATAAAAATACATTTGCCAAAAATCTAACTGAGGAATATATAAGATACTAGCGGCCCGGTACGTGCTTCGCTACGTATAAAGTGAAATAAAAAAAAATTGGAACATCAAATTTATTCAAACAAAAAAATATATTATTAATTGCTAGCTATTTTAAAACTTAATGTTGTACTGTCAACTCTGAAAAAAGTTTTAATATGACCCCAACTAAAAAAGGTTTCAATTTGACAGCAAAATCTCCATTAATTTATTGAATTAAAAAAATGTGATAAATGAAGAACCGCTCGACCGATTTTGTGCAAACTTCACATAAACCATCTACTAAATAGTCCGAACAAAGCCTATACATTTGGTTGGGATTGGTGAGCCCGTTCTTGAGTTATAAAATTACAACGAAAAGTGGCATTGATTTTTATAAAGATAAAAGAGAGTTTTTTTTTTCGAATTGACTAAGCTAATGGCCTAATGGCTCTAATGCTACATCGGCTTAGTGGCAGCCGGCTCACCTATTGATTTTTATATGAGCGGGGTTCCCCCGGCCAACTGTGGAGTTAGTAATGAAAAATATATGAAAGTATCGCAAAACTTAGATTAAAACGACTGACTCCCCAGTCCACCAAGATCATTGCTCTACTTTCGCAGAATTAACACTGTGACATAGGAAATGGAAAACCCGTAAATAGTAGTTTTATTACTATGGTGCTTATATTATTTCGTTGTGTGCAAATTACCTTTAGAACTTTTTCCAATAAATAAGTTCGGTTAACAGTCATCCCACTTCGAACACCGTCCTTTCTGTTTTGGTAAGACATAAAGATGCCAGTCAGAGTGATTGGAAACACAGCGATTAGAAATAATAGCATGCGCCTTTACTGTCAAAATATCTACATTGGGATTTTCTTTAAACATCATAAAAATCTTAGAAAATCGCAGAACATTAAACACTTTACTCGAGAAAAGATTCCTTTGAAATGGTAAGTGCATTGTAAAAAAGTAATATATCACTGTATGTGTTTTGTGTTTAATAGAAGTGGGTAATTTCAAACGGTCTAATATATTAATAGCAAAAGACAAGACACGGCGGAAACATATAGCTTTGTCCGTCTGATTTATGACTCGCATTAAATCATTACATTATGTCAGATCAATGAGACAAGAAGCTTATTGGGATTTGGACTTTTACATAATGCCTTTCCATTAACTATAACAGTGTTTTTGTATAAAATCACGCCTGCTAATTATCAGAATGTGGAGATTTCAGTTATGAGATTTTTTTTACTTTTCTTACTGTCTGTAGTGGCTGGCCTGGCTATTAAGGATTTGCTGCGATTGGGCAAGCCAAGCTAGGAATAGGCCAAATTTCATAATAGTATTCTGGTTTGATTAAGATTGTACTTATGTCAGAAAATAAGAAGTGCGCTTACCGTTCACTGCAAATTATTTTGCAGAATCAAACTCAACAGAGTATGGTCATGAAAACTTGCATAAACATCAATACAAATTACAAATGGATGACGTCATGTAGTTGGCCTTTGGCTGTAGGAAAACATTATAAAGTGTATATTTCCGATCATCAAATGTTAGTTGGATTATTCACGCGTATTCGTTGTTTGTTAGATTGGATCTTCTTTTGTTATTTCTAACATGTTCTATAAACGAGCTAAGTCTGAACATATACGCTCAGGATTCTCACAATGGAAGCTGTAGTACTCCCAGCTCCTTGATTCCAACTTTGAGGGCAGGTAAAAGGACAATAGCAAGTTGTCAACAAATATTCTACCATCAGCAAGAAATTCGAAACAGGCAATCGGCCGTCTAGCCGTTCATGCGTAAGAAGAATACGCCTGACAGAGGGTTACAATAATGATTAATAAGATTTCATCAAATTAAGCTTTTCTTTTAAAATAGCATTGCACTTTATACTATTGATGCGATTGCGCAAACGGTCGATCTCGTTCATTCATATACCGACCACAGTCTTTGCACAAAGCTTTGGCGCTGCAAATATAGATCAGCTTATCATTCTCCAGAAATGGATCGCCAGGTGCGGATTACGAACGAATTTAAAACATTTTAACTTTTTAGTATATACATGACAATCAAAATTTTAATTTTAATCAGATTTAGAAAGAGGTTTTAAATTTTCCAGATACTTGAATTTAGGCTAATGTTTTTCTAATATCTATTGAATTTACATGAAAAATGGATATGCGGGACATTCGCCTTATTAGTTATTACTCTAAATAACGTTTGGCATCACGACAACGAGACGCTGTAAACAATAATATGGAAAATGAAAATTCCGTCGCGACGGATAATTAATCTCGCGTGGTTGCCAAAACGAAAAATAGAATTTCATAAAGTCGAAATGATAATTATTTAAGAATAGTTTTCAATGTAGCATTAAATTTTAGTTGTGTTTAAAACTTGTTAGCCGAAGGTTCAAAATGATCGCCAGCTCCGAAGGCGCCAACTTGGTGGCTACTTATGTCATCCTGCTCCTTCTGCTTGTGTCTCTATGGTTGCTTTATTCTGCATTTTAATACCGTAAGTTTTTTTATTATTGTATCAAATAAGATATAAAAAATATCTGTTCAAAATATTAACATTTAGGTTCAAACCTTATACTATAAATGATTGGCAGAAGTAAATTCAGTGAGTGAACTATTAATGTATATTTTAATATAGAGCCAGACAACATAAAATAGTGAGTTATATTTTGAATTATAAATAGGTATAATATATTGAGTAAGGCCCACTTGGTAAAACATAATTTATTTGATTGTGACGAATATTTTATTATAGTTATAAAAATAAATTGGCAAATTAAACTCAAAAGCGCTATTTAATGAAAAATAAAATGAAAGCTGAGTAGCGTATATTATATAATAGGTTTGTCTCGATGGTGAACTGATGGTCTACTGACTACTACCAGTACCAGCAGTCACCCTCGTGATGGCTGAATCTCTAAAATTAGCTAAGTAGGTACAGCTAAGAAATGTGGGTAGCGGTCGTCGTAACGGCGTACTTTAGGTATGCGAGGCACATGATATCGAACACGACCACCACTGTGTCGTCACCACTCTGTATATAAATTCATACTTTCGGATTGGTTACTAGTCCATCCCGTAGTCCAAGCCTAGTCGCGGCATTGATGTTTATGCATATATTATATGCTTATGGGACATGTCGAGCCCCCAGCGTCTTTGGTCAAACAAATTGGACTGAGGAGACTGATTTCAGTAGTCCTTTCATCGGGAGAGGTACTGAAGATACGGGTAGCGCTGCTGTTGTTAGCCTGGAAGCGGCAGCTGTGCTCCGTGGAGAGTTAATCTAATTTCTAATCGTGCTCTTTCCATGTTTGGGAATTGGGAGTAACAGGAGTTAGCAGAGAGTTAGTAGAGAAGCCCGCTTGTGGACGGGGGTGTGGCGAAGGTGGCAAGGGCAGCTCCATAGTACTGGCCCCGTATGTGGAGGTGTCAAGTCCCTTCTGAGGAACCGATAAAACACCGTGGTGCTAATGGATCTGTGGCACCTAATAATAGGCGGCTAATATTGCTTTTGGGTTGGGTAGGGACTTTCGGAGGACTTAGGGACATCTGATGGAATAGTATTTTTCTTGCGCGCAATATATTGAGTATTCAGATGAGATATTTACTCTATAAAGGTATCTGGGCATTGAGATGACCATCCTGATGGTTGTCGTCTGGGTGGAGGGGCTCTAAATTTTGCTGCAGGTCTAATTTCATGACGTCGATATGATTAAATCTTTGCATATTACGACGCCTTTTAAATTTGTATTTATTATCTTTATTTGATTGATTAAGCGTTAAGACGAGACTATATAATATATAAGATATATTTTCTCTTATTTTCTTCCTTGTGTGCGGCGATCCATACCGTTCATTCGTCTCATTCTCTATCAGTTTCTGTTTTTTCTTCTAACGTGTGTGAACTACACACATGTTTGTCATGGTGTACAGAATTATTAGGATTCATCTATCAGGAGCTGGTCGGTAGTACTGATTACTTCAAACATTATCCTCACTCGCTTCTACCTTCCAGAAGCCCACACTATTGGCAAATAAAACTAACATTTGATAACAGGTCACCTCGGATCAGTAGTCCGAAATTGAGTTTGCGTTAATATGTATGTAAGTTCCATTATAGCGCCTAATATATCTTTCTTGATGAAATCTCAATTTGTTATTATTGTCCGAATGACATCGGCTACATGTAATGAAAAAAAGGGATCAAATTTCCGTAGTGGGATAAAAGTTTTTACTAACGAAAAATCCTTTAAAGCGAAGTTCGTCTCTGTGCGTGACGCTGGCGTGGCCCGCGTGGGATCCACAATCGATCAGTGCTCATCCACCACCATGCCGATCAACGCGGAGACCGTCAACCTGGCCGCCACCTACATGATCCTGGTCATCCTTCTCTTCTTCCTGTGGCTCCTCTATTCTGCAGCTCTTTAGTGAGTCATTTTTAATTATTCTAATGCGTTTTATTTTGACGTAATCTGACGGCAGCTATGGCAGACCTTTTAATAATGTTCAAAGGTGGTTTTATAATGTTTAATTATTTTTCGTTGGTACAAACCGTAACATACTTGTATCTTAACCGGACTATGTAAATGTGAGAGTTACATTCCGAAGATGCTCGTGTATTTTTTAGTTTCGCTGTTTGAGGAGCACAAACTAGGTATATCGTGAACACTACGTATTTTTGAGGAATACAAGTTCACTTCCGATGTACCACTGAAAATATTTTAATTTATATACCGTAAATGTAAATCAAAATATCGAGCAATTGGGGCATTCAAAACATTTCTCACCCGATTTCGATGATCGGTAGCGTAAGGTTCCACCACAAGCATTTCCCCAGAAATCGTTCAGTGAAAATTTTCATGGTCATAGCATACCTACTACAAAAATTAAGCTCACTGTCGATACCCGGGTTATGTGCCTAGCGAATCTAATGGATATGACGTAATCTTTTGGATCAGCTGATTACAAGTCTACCTCATTACTTACATAAAACAGGCTTTATGTAACAATTAAGCCCCACGTCATTTATAACGTATATATAATTTATAACAAAACACACTAAGACAAGCACACATTATTCGTTTACAGGATTATATCAACGATCTTAATACAATACCTTCATATCCTACCATCATATATGGGTTATATTTATTACTGGTGTTATTTTAATGACAGACAACATGCAATAAATAGAGATAACATTAAAATATCACTATCACTTAAAATAACACAATAATAATAATTAACCAATACAGTAATTTAGACAAAAGTCACTTTTTAAACTCGTAAGTGGAAGATATCGGCTTATTTTTAGCACACACATATACTGACGAGTTAATCTGTTTATTGGACCATATTCGTTAACAAAATTGCATAGGAAAATGTAAAACCGCAAAGCTCTAGGGCCTAGGCCATTCAGACGGCATATTAAAATTTGGGGCATAGAAAATATATGCATTTTAAACGATTCCGGAAATCTACTAATGACATAAAAAAAAAACTCAAGCATAATAAATTGTAAGTAACGTATACATGTGTGTCTATCTGAGTGTGTTTTTGTTTATTCTTCGATGCTGAAGGTCGTTGTCTCTATTGATAAGTTTTGATCCTGTTCCGTGGTGGTAAAGCTTTACATACTGGGGATTTTAATTGTATGGTATGTAGTATGTTTCATTAGACCAGCGTTTTAGTACAAACGATATGGTTATTCATATTTCATCGTCATTTCTTATTACCATGTGATCTATACATGCAAATAAATATAATTGAAGTGTCTGTTATTAAACGGAGTAATTTAGGCTACACAAATAATCATCATCACCAGGGCCGGATTTAAATTTGTGCCGCCCTGGGGCACTGAAGAAAATGCCGCCCTTTGACTTAAATTTTATTTTAATAGTTTTGATATCTTATTTTTTAAGAATTAGAATAACTAATTGATTGCAGGAAATTTATTATGTATTATATAGCATTTATTATACATTATGTTTTATTTATATTTATTCTTTATTTACTCATATATTATATATTATATACTATAAAAAAAATATTTGTATTTTTCTTAGAATTATAAGTTTTGCACTAAGAACGACTTATATTAGTATTGCATAATTTTTTTCACAGGCAAACTCGCCTAACTTTTTGAATTGCAAACTGGTCGATTAAATCTTCATAATCTAAACGTTGAAGCACATCTGATTCTCTGCATAGAATAGTTAAGCTATTGAGTCTATTTGCACCCATTGTAGCAATAACTTAAATTTCCTATATTATAATATACAAAATTTTAATGTGATACATAATACTTGAATTATATTTCTTGAAAGTTAAAATGTTTATTTAAAAGAATTAGTTAATTATAAATTGTATAGAAAATTTTATCTCACTTTCTAAATTTTGCCGCCCTAGAAAATTTGCCGCCCTGGGCACTAGCCCCGACTGCCCCTAGTATAAATCCACCACTGATCATCACTCCGGATACGACTGTAAAGATGCTGCGGGTAACAGATGGTTTTAAATATTTTAATATGTCGTCGCATTCTCGTATGAAGGAGCGTTTAGTTATTGTGAATAACTATATTTTATCCTTCTATTTTTGTTATTCCACTCGCCCGGTTTGAACCCTAATTATCAGTTTGTAAATTAGTTAAATTCTTTTTTATTTTAATTAAGTAGTAATAGTGCTTAACTTAGCGTTAAACATACATTTTTTGGTGATATTATTTTATAATAAAACACATTTTTATATTATCTGGCTAAAACATATAAGAAAACAAGATTCATTTTAAAGTAGTCAACAACGCTGATCGTTATAGGTACAAATGTATACATTTTTTGGATCTTTTCAGACTTCAGTGTCAGTGTAGTGACTATCAGTTTGAAGTTGGTTTAAATCTTTTCTAAACAAAATTTTCTTTAGGCTGGTAAGTATATATAATAATAATAATATCACCCTTATATGTCCCACTACTGGGCACGGGTCTCCTCCTCGAAACCAAGCGAGGAGGGTTTTGGGCCATAGTTCACCGATGTGCTGGCCGAATGTGCGTTGGTGAACTTCACACACCTTCAAAGGTTTCCCTACGATGTTTCCTTCTATTTAATGTGGTCGGATATTTTTTTCCCTCAGTTTTTCAATTTTCCACTGGCTGCACCAGCGCCCAGCGTCCATCAGCGATGTCTATAATTAAGTTGATATTTATAAACGTGAATATTGTGGATAGGGGCGGACGTGGGCGGCGCGCGGAGACATTTTTGTGTCACTCCTCAGTTTTGTGGAGTCCCCTGGCCCGTCCGCGTGTCGTCATGCCCAACCACGAGACCACCAGCCTCATCGCCACCTACCTCATCCTGGTGCTGCTGCTCGCCAGTCTTTGGCTACTCTACTCTGGAATGTTCTGAGGTGCTTTTTTATTTTACTTTCTACAGTGTGATCATAATCTTCTCGTAAGTCTTCTTGAAGGTTTTGGAAATAAGGTTTTAAGTTAAGGCTTTAAATTATGTCTTATTGATCATAACACTATGGTCTTTTACGATAATGTCATGTCATAATTACTTAATGATAACACTTCACATACACCTATTACATTTTTTATTTTTGTACCTATGTGCCTAGTACTAGATCCTATTAGATATTTGACAGATCACGTACAGTACCTCACGAAAGTAATGTGTGATTTGAAAGTATTGTTTAATATATTTTTAGATGATTCATTTTTATATTTAGAATCACCACGCGCCTAGTTAAAAATGAATTTAGATAAAATGGTTCATAACTTGATATTGTGGAAGATTTAAATCTAGAAATTCTATTCTTGGAGGAAGCCGCACGTATTATTGTATTCACGATGATTGATACTATACATATTGCCTTGCAAGAAGATTAGGATTTAGGAATCAAATGTAGCCAGCATTAATAAGATAAAATTATTAAATTAAAATTGAGATAATATGCTTGAACACGACTTACTCTCGTATAATCTAAATAAATTTATAAAAATCAAAAAGGAAGTAGCGTAAAAGACTTCTATTTCGGTCTTAACATTTGTATAAAACCTACATTCTAGGCGCATTTTCGCTTCTAGAATAGAAGCGAAAATGCAAGTTTTAAATTGCACCTATTTCCATTATTCTCTCTGAGTACAGTAAAAGTTATACAGAACCTGTGTTATGTTATGTTAAGTGATAATTACTGTTATTATGAGCTATATAAATACATAACTACATATACGTATCAGTTCGCCTAGCTAGGACAATGCGACAATGAAATTTTAGATTTCCCTCACCGGCGAGTAAGCTACGATTTCGAGGTCAGGGGCAAGGTTAGAAATAATCATACTGTTATCAGTGGTGCACCCTGCACGTGGCCGACTCAGCCCAGCCCTTTTTCATGTAAAGACAATTCTTTGCAATACGTTTGGTAGTCATCGTATTCGTGGGCGGCTCCCATTGCCCGGAGATCACCCAGGGAACTCGTGGCTGAGGCTCTTGCCTAGATGCACTCCTATGTCTAAGATAGGAGGGCTCTCGGCGAGAAACTTACGTTGGACGGGATTCTGCGGCTTCGCTGACTAGGGCAGGAGGCGTTGTTGCGGAGGTGGGGGAGAACCTGGAGTAGCAGCTGTATGGCAAAAGTCTAACAACTGCTCTGCGTCCTGTTCTCGAGCGGTGAATGCGCCGTAAGCGCAAAACACTCACCTTACGTCTAACATAGGTGATCACCGGCCCTGGTTGCTTTGGTGAGTACCTGTGCCGTACCGCCTACAGGAAGCCGGTGACAGTGTGTCACGTTTGAGGTGCGGTAGTGGACTCAGCCCAGCACACCCTCGAGGTGTGTCCGAGATAGACGGCGATGCGTCGCAGTCTGACTTCAGTCATCGGAGAGGAGGCCACCGACGATCCCTCAGCGGGCGACGAACGAGGGTGCGTAGGAGGTGCTGCTTAGTTTACTTACTAGATCCGACGTCCATAAAAAACGGTTGAAGGCGTGAAAGCCTTCTCCCTCCAGTCTCTAGTGCAGGAGCACGATTATTATTTTACTTTGCCATTTCGAGGAATCTATACTTATATTATAAAGCTGAATAGTTTGTTTGTTTGTTTGAACGCGCAAATCTCAGGAACTACTGGTCTGATTTAAAAAAATATTTCAGTGTTAGACAGCTTATTTATCGAGGAAGGCTTAGATAGGCTATATAACATCACGCTGTGACTTATAGAAGTTGAGTAACGCGGGCGAAGCTGCAGGCAACAGCTAGTATTGCATAAAAATAAAAGAAGAATCTGAACGCATGCCAATTCATATTTTAAAAGAATATACAACATTTTTAGCAGTTGTTGATGTTTTAGTCGCGCCATCTCCGTAATGGCGTCGACAGGTGTGAAAACTCGATTATGGGACAACTGAAATAACCATTGACAAATAGTCCGGTCAATTTAGACATTCGAAGGTACATAAAATCCCAACAAGCTGAAAATCAGTAACATGGTTCGAAACATAATTATAAATAATATTTAAAAGTTCCCCATCATTCCCGTGTATGTTTTTCGCAATTTTCAGCAAAACGGTAAGTTATATCATAAAAATACCTTAGACAAAAATTTTAGATCATAAAATTATGTATAAAAATGTATCAACACTTTTTTCCTACGAGCCACCGTTTCTGAGATATAACGATTTAAAAAGTTATAAAAGTTGTTATTTATATATATATATATATATATATATATATATATATTGTTATAGTATGTTATGTACCTTTACTCTTTGGTATAGATTGACCGACTAAAATTGTTTTATCTTATACGTAATGTTCGCAAGATGATATAGATATCGTTTCAATTTAATTGGTCGCGATTAAATGAAGTAATTATTTGATTAAGATTTTAGATTTTTTTTTATTTTAGACTTAAGATTTTAGAAATTAGATCCATCTGTGAGATTGTATTGTCCATTGTCCATGTGAGGATAATAATATTTTCTTCTTTTTAAAAGTAAGTATTGCATAGGATATTAACGTATTGGACTGGATATTATCGGATTTAAAAATACCTTTTTGATATCATACGATTAATATAAGACTTTTAGCAGTGCACTCATGATATCCGTACAATTAACGACCTCTGTTGCGATTTTCTGTGTTCCTGGGTCATGGATGTGTATTAAATATGAGTAAAAATGTTAAATATACGTATAGTATAAAATAATTTAATATATGTATTTCCGTTGTCTGCTACCGGTAACACAAGTTCTTCGAGAACTTACCACGGGACCAGATTGACGTGGTCTAAAAGCGTCCATAGCTAGTAGCGATTAATGTTGCAAATGTCGTGTGTGCTCCGTACCCAGTTTTGTTTAAAAAGCTCTTCTCTTATCATCTATTGAGGTTTATTCTACGCAAAAGAGCATATAGAACAATAAGCGATGAGAGTTTTATTTCGGTACATGTTTGGCCAAGATTCCTTACTGCTTCAACTAGGCGTGTTATCACTAAAAACTTATAGTAAGTTACAGACAACTACATATCAATTAATATAACACACATTTGACAGAAGAACCTCGTCACTGAACTTAACCTATCTAAATGAATAATATGAAATCCTTGTTACTAACGCAGTAGAAATAGAGTTACATAAAAACGTCTAGCATAAAAACTAAAATATATTCCAAATGCTGATATCTTCGCCAGGCTGACAACTTTATTCAGCCGTTTCTGACGTGAAATGCGGAAATTGTCTCTACTAAATATTATCAAATACTATAACAGCGATAAATGTATAAAATAAACAAAGTTTTAGTTCTGCCGATATAAGTATTTAACGACGCCGTACTAATTTAATATTCACTTTACTGGCGGATGTTAAATACTGGCCGTAAATCATCTAATATATAAAATTTCCATGTCACAAAGTTAGTTACCGTACTCCTCCGAAACGGCTTTACCGATTTTTACCAAATTTTATATGCGTATTCAGTAGGTCTGAGAATCGGCTACTATCTATTTTGCATACACCTAAGTGATAAGGGTGGTCAACCCCTCATAAAAGTTAACGCGGGCGAAGCTGCGGGCAACAGCTAGTAATGACATAAAATTTAAAAATGTTATCGTAATTGACTATTAATTTGACTAAAATATTGGCTAAAGTTTTGGCATCGCGACTTAAACACTGAAGATCATCACGTTTGCTGGTGGATTTAACTTGAAGTACGGAATAGACTGTCTGTAGGACAGGCTGGACCGACCGATCCATGGATCGGAATCTGAGTAGAAAAGATGGCTGGCTCTTACCACCAGTTTGCAATCCAAGCATAATATAATATGTCACAGATTAAAGATACAGTTACACTTGCGTAGATAGGACTAACCAAAATATTGATGTACTCGTACCTATCTTTGGTAATTTCGAATAACTTTATAACATTAGGACGTATGACACCTCAGTCCTCTCGTGACCATGGTTGCTATAAAGTATCCGAAACGTCGGGCTTGTAAAAATCTTAATAAACCGCGATAAATTCCGTAAAATTGTTTCATTAGAAAACATTAAAAAATATTTCAAATCAAATCTAATCAAAATCTATATTTGCCTGAATATAGTTAGTACATAAGTTGTTATTTATTACAGCGTAAATATATTCTGCCTTAAAATAGCGTGCAAATTGTTCCATTTATAATTAAATTATTTTACATTTTAAAAAAGAAAGTGCGTATTATTACCAAGATTAAAAAATAATAATATTTATTTATTATTATTAACTTTAGAAAATAGTAGGTACATATTCAATAACTTACATTATTCAAAAACTAATAATGTGACAACAGATGGCCTATTTATTACATTTAGCAAATTGTTATTGTTAATTGGTTAAAATGTAAGGTTTTACTGACATCTAAACTAGGCGTAGCATGTATGACAATACCCAGACCGCTACAATAATAAGTTTTTTAACCGACTTCAAAAAAAAAGGAGGTTCTCAATTCGTCTGTATGTTTTTTTTTTTTTTTTTTTTTTTTGTATGTATGTGACACGATATCTCCGCCGTTTGTGAATGGATTTCGATGGTTATTTTTTTGTTTGAAAGCTGGTGTTTCCAATTTGGTCCCATATTAATTTTATTAAGATCTGACAAGCCGTTTTTTAGTTATTCCCAATAATGCCTATTTGGTTGGTTTTGTTTATCTTGATGATATGATAATTTTATTACGTGTCGATGTAACTAACAATTGTATAGGATGCTTTGGTAGCACACCATAGTATGTTGCGGTCATCGTAATCATCATCATCATCACCATCATCACCATCATCATCATCATCATCATCATTTATCCATCCACTGCTGAACATGCCTCCTTCAATGAACGCCAAGACGACGAATTTCGGAATCACTAAAAATTAAGAAATAAAGACATTTTACAAAAAATTAAAACCGACTTCAAAAATACTAAACTAAAAAGTAATAAAATAACAGTTTCTTTAATTTTTGTGCTTACAACATATAATCAACTTAATCTTCTACTAATGTACAAACTTTGCGTTTACCACGTCATTATAGTTACTTTTGGAGTCGGTGTCGTATTTGTTGCTGTACATTACCTACCTACCTACCTTGGCTGACCTTGGATGGCCTATTTATTACATTTAGCAAATTGTTATTGTTAATTGGTTAAAATGTAAGGTTTTACTGACATCTAAACTAGGCGTAGCATGTATGACAATACCCAGACCGCTACAATAATAAGTTTTTTTTTTATGTTAGTTGGATAGGCAAACTGGCAAACGTACGTACCACCTGATGTTAAGTTTTTTTTTTTTTTTTCTTTAACGCCGGGAAATGCTCTGAGGCATCCCGCGGGGGAGTGGGTCTCCCCGCGCGGGTATGTGGGACTCGCTGCGCCCGATAGCTGGTAAATGGACGCAGCTCTACCCACTAAAACCCGGCGAGTGCCACCAATGCCGCCTTTGGTGAGGTGCCCCGGATCTAGAAAACAAACAGGGCACCTCGACGGCTAGTCAGTCCCGCAAGGGACCGACGCCACCTCCACAGAGGGGTTGTCCCGCACCACAGAACAACCCCTCCCAACGTCGAGACAGTACAATGGGGTGAGGTTCCCATCCTCACCCCTTGCCCCCTGCTCTTCTGTCACCTCTTCTTATAAGAGGGGTACAAAGAGCCCCCTCGGCCCAATTAGCTTCGCCCAAGGTGAACCGCTCACCCTAGGTTACTGAGCCCCACCGCCACGACAAGGCCGGAACCATGGTGGGGACCTGATGTTAAGTGGCGTTGACCACTTAACATCAGGTCCCCACCATGGTTATATGGTTATAAACGCCCATGGATATAAACTAGTATACCTGGAACGAGCCCAGGCAACTCATTTATGTGTTGCCTATCCTGAAACATAAGATGTTAAGTCTCGGTGCCAGTAATTACACTGCCTGCCTTGCCCTTCTCTCCGAAACACAGCAAAGCTGTTTCACGGGAGAAACAAGCAAGATGGTGGTACATGCAGCCGGGAGCGCGGCACAGCGCTTCCCTCCCACCGGAAATAACCCTTCCCAGCGTCGTCATAGCCGGGCGAGATCTCACATACTATATTACAATATTACAATTTAATTTCATAAAAATATGATATAAAATGTAATCTGGATAACAATTTCGTTTATAATTTAAATCCGCAGAGTATACAATGTCTTTATGACTGTACTTACCAGTGGTATTTACTGACAACTTTGTTTATATATTGCTTTCTAATGTTTGTGCGAATTTCACTCATAATAACTTTGTTTATAATAGGTCTTTACCTATGATCTTGCCGTTCTGCAGTACTGGCCATTTCAAATCAAAATAATTTTTGCTTGGCTAAGATTTCTAATTTCAAATTAATTTTATTTTAAAAACATGGTTTTCTTATTACAAAAGTAGTCATTTGTTTATTGATTAGTGTTACATTTTCATCGCATTTCAATATTTTTCGTCATCATGGATAGGTTAAAAATTCGAGTAAGTATGGAATATGAGTACCGTCGTGGCAGCAACGCGGCACAAGCGGCACGCAACATCAACGACGTTTACGGAGCTAACACTACAAACCAACGCACCACCTGTTACTGGTTTACTCGCTTCCGTTCTGGAAATTTCGACCTGAAAAATGAATTTTGCGGTCGTCCGAAGACTTTAGTCGACAATGACAAATTAAAGGCGATTGTGGAAGCTGATGATACACAATCTACGGCTAAATTAGCAGCAACTTTCAACGTTAGCGTCAAAACAATATTGGTCCATTTGCGTCAAATTGGCAAGGTAAAAAAGCTTGACAAATGCGTGCCCCACGAACTCAATGATCGCCAGCGCGAAGTACGCGTCGAGACGTGCCTTGCACTGCTCAACAGACACCCAAATGAAGGAATTTTGAACCCACATTTGAACCGCATTGTTACCTGCGATGAAAAATGGATTCTCTTTGATAACCGCAAGCGCTCAGCAAGTTGGTTGGATCCTGGTTCAGCACCTAAACCATGCCCTAAACGAAAACTTACCCCTAGAAAAGTGATGGTCACTGTTTGGTGGTCTAGCGCCGGTGTGATTCATCACAGCTTCTTACCAAACGGGGTGAGCATTACTGCAGATGTGTACTGTGAAGAACTGAACACAATGATGGAGAAATGGCACATCTCCAACCAGCATTGGTCAATCGCTCGTCTCCGCTGCTCCTGCACGACAACGCGCGACCTCATACTGCACAGCAGACGGTCTTCAAGTTGCAAGAACTGGGGTTGCAAGCTCTCCGTCATCCGGCCTACTCACCAGACCTTGCGCCTACAGACTACTACTTTTACCAGAATTTGGATAACTTCTTGGCGGAAAAAAAATTCAATACCCGAGAGGCAGTACAAAATGCCTTTGAAGAATTTGTTGCCTCCCGTCCAGCTGATTTCTTTAAGAAGGGCATCAATAAACTGCCACTGCGTTGGCAAAGATGCATTGGTGATTACTTCGATTAATACAAATAAAAATACATGAAAAAGAAATCTTTTAATTTTTTTCATACAAAACGGCAATTTTGTATCATACTGTGATCACACTTACATTATTTCCTTTATCTTTTTGTCAGGACGAATTGCATCAAATTTTAACAGGTTTAAAATAAACTAAATTTAGTAGGTATAGAATAATAATCCTGAATAGAAATAGGGAGAAGAATCAACTTGTAAATAGAGCACAATGAATTTGCTTACACCTTAAATTTTGATAATATCTATGGACGCTTTAACACCACGTCAATCTGGTCCCGTGGTAAGTTCTCGAAGAACTTGTGTTACGGGTACCGGACAACGGAAATATATTTTATAATTTTATACTATAAATGCATTTAAGATTTTTATTATATAATACATATATTTAATATACATCCATGACCTAGGAACATAGAAAACTTTTTTGTTCCCGGGCAGGATTCGAACCCGCAACCTCCGGCTTGAGCGCCAACGCGCTAACCACTGAGCCACAGAGTTCGTCAATCTCAAACAGATGAAACTAAAGATAAGAAAAAATAAGACAACAGACGGTCTAGTTCTAAAATCGATGAGCCAGTGATCGTTCACTTTGGTCTCTACTTCTATCTATAGGTACATATAATCTCATAAGCTGTGGTACACGCAGAGGATTGTGCGATTCGATATACTTAGAGTTTATACGTGTGCTTAAATTATTTAGGTTAAAATTTCATCTCAAACATTTCCAAAGTAATAAACATTAGAATTATAAATAAATGGAAAGAACATTAGAATAGTTCTCAGAATCTAGTACCTAAAGCTCGTAGCACAAATCCTTACTAGCTAATCGGAGTAAGGCCATAGATTGTATCGATCGTATCACGGTTGCCAACAAAGTATTCGCAGTTCCTTCCCACTCTAATAATTTGTATTATTACATAGTACACACATATACAAACATACACACAGTACTCTTCCTCAAAACCGCCTTTTTTTTCTTTTGCGTCGGGAAATGCTCTTAGGCATCCCACGGAGGAGGGGGGACTCTCCAGGTGGGTATGTGAGACTCACTGCGCCTGAAACATGGTAAGATGGACGCAGCTCTACCCACTAAAACCCGGGCGAGTGCCACCAATACCATCTTTGGTGAGGTGCCCCGGATTTGTTGAGCAACAGGGCACTTCGACGGCTAGTCACACACCCAAAGGATCGACGACGCCTCCACAGGGGGGTTGTCCCGCACTACAGAACAACCGCTCGCAACGGTGGGACAGTGCAATGGCGTGAGGTTCTCATCCTCGCTCCTTGTCCCCCCTGTTCTTTTGTCGCCTCTTCTTATAAGAGGTACATAATATAGCAATTGGCTTTGCCCAAGGTGCTGAGTTCGCCTTAGGCTACTGAGCCCCAACGCCACGACAAGGCTTGAACCATGGTGGGGACTCGAAACTGCCTACCACGAAAGAAGCAACGACATAACTTATTTTGTAGTAGTTGCCTCTAGGCAAAATTGATTGAAATATGTCGTGGCCAGTTATCTTTATATTATAATTAATTAGTAAGGTCTTTGAGTGAAATGAGTCGAAATACGAGCCGGCAACAGAAACCACAGTCAAACACTTCGTCAAGTTATCAACCTTGATAGGGAAGAAAGGAATTGTTTTAAAGAATTTAACTTGAGTTACTTTTCCTAGAGATTTTGCCTAGAGATTTATAAATTAGTATCTGTGTGTTTACCAAATGCTAGAATCATAAAATAAATGATCTTTTCAAATGTATAATTTGGCACACGTACAAACATTTTTTATTAGTATCGTACATATCACTCGCGCGAGTTATTTCAGTTGACGTGACGAGCAGCAGGCGCCGCCATCATATACAGATATAGTCCACTCCGCTATGGGCCTGCTGTCATAACACGAACCCGTAGACGAGCTATTTTATGACCAAAGCCCAGGAATGTAACTAAAGTTACATGGAAATCCGTCTTATTGTACGTCCATGCGCTGGGAATGTGCTCTGCCAGTCATCTTTTTTCCAAAACCGCATTTGCTTAATTTAGAAAAGTTTAGAATCTGTAACAATTGTTAGGTAGAAATAACATACTGATTAATTTAAAATTTTCAATTTTGTTACAAATATACATACCTTATAAAATAGCAAAAATAAATAGAGGAAACAACATAGGTACTAATGTAACAGAAAAGAAAACATTAGAATACATGGACGAAATATAACAGAACAAAATTAAGACAACGATCAAGCAAATGAATGACTATAAGCATAATTAACATTTTTGTAAAGACACGAAACAGAATAAGTCGACAGACAGACAACATAAGACAGCATAGTAAACAAGTGTGTTTTTACACGAACATTCGCCGAAACTGTTTCATCGGATGTGGCAGAGATTTATTTACAGAACGTACTCTGTGTGATATGACGCGTGTAGATATTTACGCTATGATGTATGTTGAGTTTTTTTATTTTACTTGGCTAGGCTAACAGGGAGGCGAGAGACCTGGTAAATGTTCAACGTGGCGGATGAACATAAACAACTTTATTTTGGACTGACCCAAGTAAACTGGTAAATCACTGCTTATACTGGCCTTCTTTCCGAAACAGCAAAGCTGTTTTGCGAAAGGGATAAGCAGAATCGCGCTACTTACACAGACGGTCGCGCGTTTGATACAATCGGAAGATTTTACAAGTATCATCATCATCACCATCAACCTTTATCCGTCCACTGCTGAACATAGGCTTCCCTCAATGAACGCCAAGACGGCCGATCCCTTATAAGTAAGGTATAATATAATTGTTTGTACCGTAATCATTTACCGGTGGGAGGGAAGCGCTGTGCCGCGTACCCGGCTGCATGGGTACCACCATCTTGCTTGTTTCTGCCGTAAAACAGCTTTGCTGTGTGGAGAGAAGGGCAAGACAGGCAGTGTTATTACTGGCACCGAGACTTAACATCTTATGTCTCAGGATAGGCAACACATAAATAAGTGGCCTGGGCTCGTTCCAGGTATACTACTCTATGTGCATGGGCGTCGTCGACCACTTACCATCAGGTGGTACATTTGCCAGTTTGCCTATCCAACTAAAAGTAAAAAAAATCATACAAAACATAACATGAATCAAGCCAGTTAACAAAATCGCTGCCAACTTATTTGTCATTTTCAAAAGTAAGATACGTTATGTAACTACAGTCAGTGAATCCAATTTTCAACGCATTCTTTTCACGAATTAGAAAATTTCGACATGTCAGTTATAAATGATGAATATGAGACGTGCTAGGGAGCCGTCTCAGTAGAGTGATTAATTGCAAGGCCGCAGTCTTTTGTCTTCGTAATTAGCTGAGAATAATTAATGGTACAGTTTTCAGTTTCAAATATTGTTAACCCATAAGTTGCATAACTTGCATTTTCTTGTAAACCTGGCACCGAGTTTCATTTGTGAAATACCTTTACCACTTTTTTCAGATCAAATTCATTTTGTTATGAAAAAAATACATGCGAAAATTTCAAAATCATAAATGATAAAATATATTTATAATAAAAGTGAATTTTCGCGTCGCAGGCTATTGCCCAATACTATATACACTGTAGGGTGCTCCTTCTTTTTCTTTTGTGCCGGGAAATGCTCTTAGGCATCCCGGATGCGGGTGGACTCCCCAGGCGGGTATGTGGGACTCAGTGCGCCCGAAAGATGGTGAGGAGGACGCAGCTTTAGACACTAAAACCCGACGAGTGCCATCAATGCCGCCTTTGGCGAGGTGAGGAGGATGTTGAGCAACAGCTCAACAGATCCTCCTCACCTCTTCGACGCACTTCGACGGCTACTCAGTCTCCCAAGGGCCCGATGCCACCTCCACAGATGGGTTGTCCCGCACCACAGAACAACACCTCCCAACGTCAGGACAGTGCAATGGGGTGAGGTTCCCACCCTCACCCCTTGTCCTCCCTGAGTTTTGTCCCCTCTTCTAAGATGAGGGGTGCAAATAGCAGCTCCCTCGGTTCAATTTGCTTCGCCCAACGTGCTGGGTTCACCTTAGGCTACTGAGCCCCACCGCCACGACAAGGCTTGAAACATGGTGGAGAGTATGCTCCTAGTAAGCTAAATTCATCATCCCCAATTGAATGACTAAACTCTTGTCGATTATATTTGTACTCTTTTTGTACTATTATATTCTCTAAAATGTGTTGTCCCATATTTATACTCTAATGAAATTGACCACTTTACAATAACTATTTATTTCTTTGTTACAGATGTAATTGAAATAAGAAAAAAACCAGAGACCAAATAAAATGGTGCCAGTTTGGATACCATAGATAAACTTTATTTAAGAAACCGTAATTTAGTGCTTAAGTCTATAATGTAAGTCAGTCATGGGCAAAAAAAAATCGTCAAAAACACAACATGGATACGGTCGCGAGTGCTGGGCATTCCACGTTTAATGTAAAGACAGCTGTTGAATAAAGGTTTTATAAATGTTGACGTCAACTATCAGAAACTTTTTATTGTTAAGTAATAAATAAATGTAATAAAGTTTTTTTGACAATTTCTTTTATTATAATTTGTACCCACAAACTTCATTATAATGTGGTTCTAAACATAAAACATAAATTAACTGTCTAGATTTAGATTATCTCAAAAATCAAAGGAGGATCACTAGGAGGTTTTATTCTAAAATATGTTTTATTCTAAATTGGAGAAATGAAATAAAGGTATGTATTTCTCTGAAAATAACAGTTTTCTTCTTTAAAATAATATAAATCATAAATTTAAATAACATATCTGAAAATAAGAGAATCAACATTAAAAGCTCTTATTTCGGTTTTTATATCTATCTAATTTTATATAAATCAGAAAATCTTGTAAACAAACATTACAGAGGTTTTCTATTTACACCTCACCCCCTCAAAGATAACAATTACAGTAGGTAATTGTTGATCCATCAAACACTGGATACAGTTTTGTTATATGATAGAAATTTGATTCGGCTTTTTTGTGGCCAGCATCAACTTCATAGTTTGAATAAGAAATTAAATAAAAATTGAATGGTCCAATCCTTAATTCATCTATTTTCTTCCTTTTCAAATGACACTTCCAATTTACATTCTTCATTTCGCAGGTCAAATATTTGATTGTAATTAATTTGTAAATTTTTATTGGTTCTTCTGGGTCATTATTTATTATTATTATTATTATTCGTCTTTTTTATTTATTTTTTATACAGCCTGGTAACAAACGGAAAGGCGGACAGACGGACAGACAGCGAAGTCTAGTAATGGGGTTCCCGTTTTACCCTTTGAGTACGGAACTAAAAAAATAAGCACAGTGAGTAAATGAATATGGATGGAGTTGGATGAGATAGGTCGTCTTGGCGTTCATTGAGGAACGCCTATGTTCAGCAGTGGATGATAGAGGTTGATGATGATGATGAAGTAAATAATCCTAAGAGCTAAGTAAAAATATTTTCGCAGACGTTATATCATGTAGACAGTCAGTAAATGAATGAATGCCTGATCATGGCAGCGATTTTGGCTCATGTTTGGTGATCATTTCTTGGGTCAGCATAGCCGAATGTGTGGACAGTTGCACGAACATATATACATAGTAGCCTTTAGATACAGGTTCTCTTGTTGAATGCTTAAAAATCTGCGTTGCCGCTCTCTTCGTTTTTAAGCGTGGTGTACATTCCAAAACTAGAGGGGAATATGCACAAATATAATAAGATATAGTATTCCGAATAGAATGACAAGAAATGCAGTTTAATAACTGACCCTCAGGCCTCCTTTCTGATGCACTATTTATCGCATCATTGGTCATTTTATATAATATCTTATACTATGTCCATAATAATTACCAATATATTTTCAATGTTCAACATCAGTTCTCGTCTGTTAGACGAGTTAATAAACCATTTAAATAGTATATCAGGCACGCGTAACTGACTAATTACAATATAATGTATAGTTGGCAAGCTATCGTATAGGTGCGCGTGGCACGCGGCATCATGATAAATGTTATAGTCAAATCGAAACTAAAAAACTAAAATACAACTCGAGTAAGGACTGATAGCCAAATGGTAACGGTTCACCGAAATAGAGACACACGCTGGCAGCTGCCCAAACTCAGACAGAAATTCTTAATGCTTTTAGAAGATCGGTTAATATGAATGAAAGGAGTATGAAAAGCGATGACAAATTGATTTGTACGTGTATGTAATGTAATAAATATAATGCGTGATCTTTGTGTAACCCTTTTAAAGTTTATTGGACACTGGACTGTTATATTTGTAATTGATGCAAGAAGTGCAGAAAGATAATAATCATATTGCGTAATATGAGTAGGTAAGAATCATGCATGGAGTTAATTGCATTATTATTACATTTTACTTTCTTTAATTATATTAGTAATAACATGATGCAAATACTAATAAATATAGTTTTTAATTTATTAACGAAAATAGGAAATCACTTTCTAGAAAATATTAAATTATAACCAGGTACTATTCATACTACCAACCTAATTGAATCCTTTAGTTTCGATTAGTTTAGATTTTGTATTGTTCGAGACACGTCACTTTGCAAGAGCCCTCTGACATGCAATACTCGTGGTTGGGTCTCTTTGGTTATCATACATGTCATGCCTCCCGTGCCGTGACTACATTCTATTCGCTTTTTTGTTTTTGTTAAGTTATTGTTTTGTAATATCATACTAGTTAGCTGAAGTTATATTTTCAATTCATATTTCCAGTTGGTTTTTCTTCGTAAGACTGTGTGTCTTTATGTGATGAGCTAGATGGAGTATTTCCTTCCTCATTGGCTGATTTAATATTTGGTTCGAGCTCATGCAATTCTGTGGTTTTTGCGTGACCTTCATTGTGTATAATTCTTCTTATAAATTTGGTTATATTTTTTATTAACATGGTTCCCATATTAATTTTAGTAAGATTTAGGCTACGAGGCGTATTCAGTTCTTCTATATAGTCCTCAACACTTGTTAATTTTTTTGTTGGTATTCGCTTATGTAAATGTTCCAAGCTTTTCTTTGGATTTTTTGTGTCTACAGAGGTGTCTCTTTTAGATGTTCCTGCTATTTGTTCATCGTTAGTTTCATCCAAAGCAGCTTTACCTTTTTCAGCTTTATCTTTATGAAGGAAATTTAGACCAGAAATTTTATCATCTAGATTCGTTTCAATAGTTTTAATAATATCCTTAACATTCTCGTTTGATTGAATAAAATTATTACTATATTCGTGTTGTGCAGATATGCTACCAGTGATTGTACTAGGACCGGCTTCTTGTATAGAGGCAACTACTTCTAACGTTCGATTAGTCGTTTCTTCTTCAAGTTCCTTTTGAGCTGACTCTTTTTTACTTTGAGTATTTTCTGGTAATTTATTAAAATCCTCCGATGTACTTTTACTCGATTTATCATCACTCTTACCATTTCCTTGCATTTTTTTTTCATAATCGTTACCAAAATCATCGTTCAGATCGTCGTCATTAACAATATTGTAAATAGCATTTTTGCTTATCGGAAAATGTTTAAAAAAAAGATCTTCCCAATCTTTAAGATTTAATGTTAATACTTGAGATTTTGTAAGTGTACGACATGAGAACTTGTATGGAATGTTGTAAGACAAACCGTTTATCTAAAAATATGAAAATAGTTATTAGACAGATCCATTTATCAAAAGTCAAAGTTTAAAAAAAGGTCAAAAGTAACGTATCTATCTATTTTATTTGACGCTATAATAAATTTCAAACTAATATCTATTTAACCACACATGAAAAAGTCACTTTATATAAGCGATAAATTAATAAAGGGCGTAATTTTAAATATACCTTATAGTACACGACGTGTACTGAGTGTAATCATCGTTCTTAACTTCTAGTATCTATATTAACTATCCGTCGTTGATGCACATTTAAAATGTATAGGTACCATTCCAAAACAGTCTCCTTCATCGTATATTTTGACAGCGGAAGAGCTCTCAGAGGTCTGCAGTACTCGGCCCGAGTGGATGAAGTACATCGAGTCCGTTATCTCCATCTCCTTCACGACGTACATATCTAGAATAATGTTAGGGATTTTTTATATTTAGTAATTAAACCAACAAAAGCGCCGCCGCATGATCAGTGATGACGTCATTCATAAACATACATTTTCCTCACAATGTTTTTCTTTACCGGTGAGCAAGAGTTTCTTTGAACTTTAGATGTTCCGTTTTAGGAGTTCCCTGGTCAAACTCGAACTTAGACATATTACTTTTGAGGCTGAGCAAAAAGCTCAACGCAAAAGCTTAACGCAGGCAAAATCTTCAAAAGATAGAAGCCAGGTAATATACCCTATATTTCACCTACTAAAACCCCTACTATGGTCTAAATCAGCACAGTAGGAAGGCTGTTGGGAACACGAGTAGAACCACACCCTGAGCCCTATACCAACTAGACTGTCGTCATCGCTAGATAATATTATATTGCGAAATAATTAAGCAGATTTTTAGTGTAAGTACGCAGTTTTTTGTTTTTCAAACTCCTACAAATTGTTTGGAAATGCCCCAAGCATGAGATTCAAGTGGCGAGCACTTTACATTGTATCAATACCGCGATGTGCAACAAACCATTTAATCTATCTCTCTGGGTCACTCTTGCTAAAGTGGAGTGGAATCGGACGTCGTAAAATATAATTTATGTATCATTTTACGAAGTAGTGCCATGCTGCTTTGCAGCTGAATGGGCCGGCGCGTCCGGGGAAGTACTTCGCTGTCACATAACATCGACGTCAAATGGCGGCTAATGTCGTCGTGTTTCGTTCGGTTTGTGAGGGTACCGGTCGCGCAAGCACCGGAGAATCCCTCTCTAGGCCTCCGGGCTCAGGACAGGTACTTGAACCCGGAGACCTGGGCAGCCCCGCGTATTCTGGGGGGAGGGGGGCGAATCATTAGAAGTCATATCATTAAGAGAGAAATTTAAAGAAATAGACATTTTGACTGTAGCATCTCAATACATTTTTGTAAACGTGATGTATGTTCGCAAAAATATAAATGAATTTGTAAAAAAATGCGATAATCACAATAAAAATACAAGGAACAAACATAAACTTGTTGTGCCATATTTTAGGCTACATAAGGTCATTAATTCTTTTATGGGTCAATGTATACGCTTCTACAATAGGATCCCAGAAAACGTTCAAAACCTATCGATAAATAAATTTAAAAAAACTGTTAAAGAACGTTTGTGTGGTAAAGGATACTACAAAATAAAAGAATTTATTGAAGATACCACACCTTGGGAATAAGGCGTTTCCTACATGGCTTCTATGTATAATTATATCATATTATGTACCTATATTGTATAATATTGAAAAGATTAGTTTCACTGAGTTTGTTTCGCCGGTTCTTCTCAGTGGACTAGTTTTGGAACCGGTAGTAGAGTCATTTGACGTTCAATAAGCTACTTTGACGTACAACATTGAATAAAAATATTTTTATTTATTTATTATTTATTTATTAATCTGTGCTCAACACAAAAACTGCCCGGGGTAAACGGAGCCGTCGGCAGAAGTAAAACCCCTACCACTATGACCGTGGATTTCTGTATCATCAGGGGACTTCATACCAATCTTGACGCCGTTCATTACCACCTCCAGACGGCGAAGCCGGCCTTGCTCTTTTTAACCGAGACTCAAATATTCTCTCCGGCTGATACTTCTTATCTCTCTTGTCCGGGGTATAAATTAGAACAATTTTTTGTACCGCGGGCTGGAGTTTGCGCGTACGTCAGAGAGGATGTCTGCTCTCATCGCCTTGGCAGTCTTGAAGGTAGGGACCTCTCCATCCTCTGGTTGCGCATTGACAGCGACGACCATCCCCGCGTCTATGCCTGCCTATATAGGTCCCATAGCGGTAATGACGAAACCGACCGACTTGGGGAGCACATTCAAATGGCTACAGATTCCGTGCTACAACAGATCCCATCCGCAGACATCGTGATTCTTGGTGATTTCAACGCCCATCACACCGAGTAGCTCGGCTCTCGTACAACCGATCATGCGGGAAGATCTGTTTACGAGTTTGCCTCAGCATATGATCTGACACAATTGGTGGTATCACCAACTCGTATCCCTGATGTGGAAGATCATACGCCTTCCCTGTTGGACCTTCTGCTGACCTCTCACCCGGACAATTACGTGGTCTCCGTGGACGCTCCACTTGGCTCATCGGACCACTGTCTGATCCGGAGATCTGTACCTGTCGCAAGCCCATCATGGCCTCGTTTTGCGGGCTGCCGCCGCGTTTGGCACTATAGGTCAGCTGATTGGGACGGGATGCGGTCCTTCTTTGCATCCTACCCATGGGGGCGAATTTGCTTCTCGCTGGATGATCCAGACATCGTTGCCGATTCTGTTGCCGATGTGGTGCTGCAAGCCATGGAGTTTTTCATTCCTAGCTCTGCAGTGCCTATAGGCGGCAAATCCAAGCCCTGGTTTGGTGAAACCTGTAATATGGCTGCACGCCATAAACGGTTAAGCTACCGAGCCTGGGCCAAAGCATCGATGTCCCAGGATGTAAAGACCAGCGCATTGAAAAAGGAGTATAACTTTGCCTCCAGGTCCTTCAAAAGAGCTATTGCTGAGGCAAAAGCGGAGTACGTGAACAGAATTGGCGAGAGATTGGTTCAACTTCCTTCGGGAACTCGTGCATTCTGGTCTCTTGCGCCAGCCAAGGCAGCCAAGGCTGTTCAAGGGAATTTTTGTAAGCCATCCCTACCATCTCTGCACATGAGGAATGACTCGTTGGCCCACACCGCGAAGGAGAAGGCCGATCTTCTAGGCACTCTTTTTGCTTCCAACTCGACTTTGGATGACCAGGGAAAAATACCACCGACGATCCCTCGGTGTGATACTTCAATGCCGGAAATAATTTTCCAACGGAGCTCCGTACGCAAAGCACTCTTTTCGCTGGACATCCATAAGTCGAGTGAGCCTGACGGCATCCCTCCATTAGTGCTACGAACTTGTGCTCCTGAGTTGGCACCCGTCCTTACGCGTCTTTTCCGGCACTCTTACTCATTAGGCGTCGTCCCATGCTCGTGGAAGACAGCTTTTGTACACCCGATCCCTAAGAAAGGGGACCGCTCAGACCCGTCCAACTACAGACCAATAGCCATAACTACCTTGTTCTCAAAGATTATGGAATCCATAATCAACTGCCAGCTCCGGCGATATTTGGAGGAGCACCAGCTGATTAGCGATCGCCAATATGGCTTTCAACGGAATCGCTCAGCTGGTGATCTTCTAATATTCCTAACGCAACGATGGGCGGAAGCAGTTGAGAGCAAGGGGGAGGCGCTGTCGGTTAGTTTGGACATAGCGAAGGCCTTTTATCGGGTGTGGCATAAAGCACTTCTTGCAAAGCTACCATCTTATGGGCTTCCCTAGAAATTATGTATGTGGATCACCAGTTTTTTGACAGACAGGAGCATTAAGGTCGTTGTCGACGGTGCATGCTCGGACCTCAAGTCTGTAAATGCTGGTGTTCCCCAAGGCTGTGTATTATCTCCAACCCTGTTTCTTCTGCATATCAATGATATGCTGAAAACCAGCGGCATTCATTGCTATGTGGATGACAGCACTGGAGATGCTTTATACACTGGACGCCCTAATATTTCTCGGGAACAAGTCGATGAGTGTCGGAACAAACTTGTGTATGAAATCGAGTCTCTGCTGGCCAGAGTCTCGGAATGGGGTCGACTTAACCTAGTCCAATTTAACCCCAACAAGACACAAGTTTGCGCGTTTACCGCAAAAAAATCACCCTCCGTCGTTCCTCTACAATTCGAAGGCACTTCCCTAACCGCCTCAGCCAGCATTGGGATACTTGGCGTCGATATATCGAGAGATGCAGTTTCGTGATTATTTGGAAGGAAATGCTAAACTAGCCTCGAAGAAACTCAGCGTGCTCAATAGGGCGAAGCAGTATTTCATGCCTTCACACCGCCTTCAATTATACAAGGCGCAGATCCGGCCTCACATGGAATACTGCTCTCACCTCTGGGCTGGAGCGCCCCAATATCAGCTCCTTCCATTTGACCGCATTCAACGCTAGGCGGCTCGAATCGTCGACGACAATCTTATCTCCAATCGGCTTGATTCTTTGGCGCTGCGTAGAGATGTCGGATCGCTCTGCATCTTCTACCGCATCTACCACGGGGAGTGCTCTGAGGAATTGTTCAGACTAATACCTGCAGCAGAATTCCATCACCGGACATCGCGGAAAAACTCCAAATTTCACCCACACCATCTCGATGTCCGGAAATCCACAACATCTCGATTTTTACGGCATTTCCTGCCTCGCACGACTAATATATGGAATCAGCTGCCTCCTACGGTGTTTCCGAACCAATACGACTTAGGGGCCTTCAAGAAAAGAGCATACTCATCTGAAAGGCCGGCAACGCACCTGCTAATCCACTGGTGTAGCGGGTGTCTGTGGATGTCGTTCTTCACTTACCATCAGGTGAACCGACTATCCGTTTGCCCCCTCTTCTATATAAAAAAAAAAACATTCAAATTAGTTATAATAAGCCTGGCCTCTCGTACTTATGATATCATTTAGACCGTAGATGAGGCAACATCGTATCAATGGCAGTAAACAAACAGTTTTATAAATATCCAATTTTGAACATCATTATCTAGATTTCCTAAAGAGAAAGAACCTCGTCTGGTCATGAGTCTCATGAACAGCTCCAAGTCCAACGTTCTTCAGTCTATATAATAGGAGCGCCCAATGTGTTCATTGTCAGTCTTGTTTAGTTGTGGCTGTGGTTTGTATGCCATATAAATGACTGTATAGACATCAAGCGAAAACACTGACATCATTTTCAGTGTGTTTAAGGTTGATCAAACTTTCGTGATCGAAGTAAGAGAGCTCAGCCATTACACCATTGGTAGGTACTTTAAGCGTTATTATTACTAGTAAATATAACTTATTTACATTGCTGACTCTTTTATATTTTCGATAATAGCACATAGATCAAATAAAGTTAATAGAATCTAGGCGTATCGCTGTTAATTGGAATACGTTTGTCTTTGCTACTCAAATAACTACAAAAGCGACGACCAACGAGACGCGTGCCAAGATACGAACCACACCCATCCGCAATGACAGCTCTTGTCCGCTATTTTCACAGTTCTCTCCATATGTCATCACTCAAGGGCGCTAACTGCTAATACTGCGGAAATAGCAGATTTTCTATATTCCCATCGACACATTCCTGAACTAGTTTCACATTTCTTGTGCGTACATTATATATTTGATCCCTACATAATAACTATAATTATCCATATGATTTGAGTGTTCCGTGTTACTTTAATGATCGATGTACCTACCTATATTGACTGTTACAGTGTTATCCTTAGTTACATGACAAATAAACATACCTTCGTTGTATGTATAAAATTGGAAACATCCAACCAGCTGTCGTAAAAACGCCGGCTCACAATCTTTAAAACGGTCATTCTGTAAGCGATATCAAACAATCAACAACTTCGTTTCCATTTCACGTTGTTTTTTTGTATATCCAAGTAAAATAAAAATAAATACTACAGCGATACAAGCTCAAACTATGCGACGAGAGCTACAACTTAAACCAGGCGACTAGAGACTGACAATATTGGTTGTAAAAACATCCATACCCTGGTCAAATGGTGCAAGTACGCGGCGGCCATGATCCGGAGGCGGAGGGCGGGCGGCGCGTCAAGCAGCAGGTGTGGCAGCTGCACGCCGCGCGACTCGCGCCACACGTGCAGCGAGTACTTCTGCACTACCCTCGACAGCGTGCGGGATACTCGATTGTTCTTCAGGAACGCCTGCACAATATGCCCAGTGACTAGTTTGGTATGACGATCTTATGTGTAGGTCGGATGTGAGTAGCTTTAGGTCTTAAATGAAGGACGAGGTGGACGAGTACAGTCGTAAGATAATGTTTGAATTAAAAAATATAAAAATACATTTCTCTTTGAAAGAAACACAGTTTTAAAACTTAGCAAACAAGCTCTTTGGTCCCGTGAAATTATAAACTTAGTATCAACGAAGCTTCATTCCAACTGCTACCAGCCTAGAGATAGGTCTCCTGGTACATAAAACTTCAATCATAATGAATGCAACCTACCTGAAGCTCCAAACACTGGGAGTAGTAGGCGAACGAGCAAAACGACTGGTACTGGATCAGGTTGGAGAACTCCCCCAGGTAAATGATGTACATAAGTGTGGATATCAACTGTAGCAGTGACACGAAAACCATCTGAAAATGAATTAAAATCCATCTTAAAATATTACAATTATTATTACTTATACATGAACTGGGTAAATGAGACGGTTTGAGAAAGTGATAGCTGTTTCCGGCGACTTCCATCCGCTTTCAAATTGAAAAAATATTTTATTTTCGAAACTATTAGCCGATAACCTGAATTTAGCTATAAGATACAAAAATATTTTTTTAAATCCGACAAGTAGTTTTGGTAATCAGCGCAATAAAACAAACAGTATTTATTATAGCTAGGTTGAATCTTACTAATATTATTAATAGAAAGTTTGGATGTTTGTTCCATTACGTCAAAACTAATGGACGGATTTTGATGAATCTTGGCACGTTGTTACTTATATTGTACCAGAATAACACATGTATGTATTTTATAATATTCGAAGGTAAGGAAACATTATTTTTTTTATCTCATTCGAACAGGGAAATACATAAGCTATTTTCTTGAACACTACGCGGGTGAAGCCGTGGCACAAACTAGTAAAATATAAGGTTACAAAAATAATCATTAAAAGTATACACACAATAAAACACGTGGACGACAAAGAAGTGGGGTTATAAACGAGTGAGGTGAATAATACTAAATAGGACAGCATATAGTAAGTAGTACACAAGATACAAAAACTAACTAAAGGAAATTTATAATTTCACAAATGATTAACTAGAGGCGAGAGAGCGCGGACATGACCTCTGACTGTTGCTTGGGCAGGATGTCGCCGACGCCGTTCTGCGTGAAGGTGGTGAGCACGAAGTACAGCGAGCACACATACTCGTTGTTACACCAAGGCTCGCCGTCGTCTACGGGGAAATACAGCACGTATGTATTCTGCATTATACAGAAATCGTCAATTGAATATGATTTATAATAAAACAATTTTTTACGGATTTTATCGCGGTTTATTAAGATTTTTACAAGCCCGACGTTTCGGATACTTTACAGCAACCATGGTTTTATTATAATGAGTGAAATTCGCGTAAACATTAGAAATCAATATGTGAATATGATTTTATCCATATACTGCATACGAGTACTGACTTAAGAGTAAGGCACCTATCCTTAGCCTTCTAGGTAACTTCGTCTTACTGGCTTGTCTAATAGCTTACGCTTTGTTTTCACTCTGTGCGAAGGATCACACTAAAATCCGATACCTATTTTCAGCCCATAATTATTGTCTCATTCTTATTCCCCGAATTTATTGTCTTATTCTTTTACTTTTTCTTCCTAAATCCCCCAAAATGAAAAAGGCAACGTCAAAGGTTCAACGTTCTGTATTTCTGAATGCATCGTCTGTACTAATCTGACTTTCGTGACGGGAGTAGGTACTTGGGATATATCCCAGAACACCAATACACGGTCGAACTGTAAAGCATCGTGCTCTTGTGCACAATGATATATCAGTTCAACGGTGCTGGTGTAGCGGGTGTCTATGGATTTCGCTAAAAACTTACCACCATGAACGAAGTGTCTGTATACTCCCCCTTATATATGTAAAAAAAACCATTAAAGAGCCAGGAGGACTTGGGCGCGGCGTTCTCTTCGACGAGGCCGAGGAAGTACCAGAGCGCGGCGGCGGCGTGCACAAGCAGCGAGGACCACACCGTCACCGCACCCACCATCGACAACGACAAGCTCACGGAGGTGCGCTCTTGGTGCCGCTGCAGCCACTTGTAAACCGTCGTCTGCAGCACGGAGACATGAGTGAACCTTAACAATCTTATTTTAATGAAGGCCGATCATTGCTCGTCCTGGAATCTTGACCCTATGGGATATTTTGTGCTATTCACTAGGGATGGATAAGAAGATGATGTGACAAGACAAAGTGTGTAAATAATGTAGCTGATACTTTGCCTCACAAGTTAAAAACTAGTTTTAAATAAACTTGACGATACCTATGACAAACATTAAGCAATGATCATGAAACTAATACAACTTACAATGCGCAACACTCTGTTCAGTCTAAGAGTAGAAAATTTCATCCATCGATTTTCTGATGCGAGAAAAGCGAATAACTCGATCGGAGCGCATGACGTAATATCTATGTAGATATCCTTTTTCGAATCCCTGTTAAACATAATTGCTAAATTTAAATTGGTAATATATCAGTCGGTTTTAATTAAGTATTTCTTAACTCTATGACTTAGAACCCTGACAACAAAGTCGATATGAAAGTTATAGAAAAGTCATATACTCTAGAAATCAATATTTTTAAGTTTCTGATTCCGGATATAACGGAATAATATGTTAATAAAAATGGAAAAATAAAAAGGAGGGTAGGCGTATCGGTACTGTGATAAACATTAGCTCTGTAAACATTCCTCATTTTAAAATAATTAAATTTATCAATCTACAATAGAGGGCAGTATTAACATTATATTTTCTGTTTATCTATTCAGAATTATCATCTCTTAATTCTAAAAATGGAGAAAATAAGAAAAATACTAATAAGCATGCAAGAAGAAATAAAAGAACAAAACGCTAATATTTAACGATAGTTAACAACATTAATGAAATATTTAAACACAAAACTTGACCAACTCGAGAAAAAATTGGAAAAACAATAAACCGCAATAGATTTTTTGAAGTTGAAGAAAATGAAAATAACTACCACGACCTGAAGAAAACTATTCTCGATATAATATAAAAACCGGGCAACAAAAGGATTGCATGGCGTTGGATTACTGATTAAAAAAGATACAAAAACAATATTGAAAACTACACACGAATATCGGAAAGAGAGTGTCTTCTAAATCTCAAATTTGATAAAATAAAACTGTGTATCATACAAGTATACGTCCTCACCTGCGAGGCTCCAAACGAAGAAATAGATATTTTCTATGACCAAACAAATTACGCACGAAATCTAGCAAGGGGTAAATATATACTAATGGGAGACTTTAATGCTAATATTATTTACCATAGGGCAAAGAACACGTAGATAAAACAATATTTTGGGTCACTTTATTTTGTGGTAGAAAAAGAAATCATAGAGGAAACAGGCTCAAGGAATTTGCTATAGAAAACAATTTCACTGTTATCAACACAATATTTAAAAAAAATTAAAAACCTATGGACATGGATTACACCAAGTATGAAAAATAAAAACCAATCGGGTTACATTATGAGTGACTGGCCAAAACTAATTAACAATACAGACCGCAGCCTCGTAAGACTAAAAATATAGCTTGATAGACAAAAGAAGTGTAGAGCATCTTTCAGTAAAACCACTACTAACTAATACACGATCAATACCAAACAGAGTCCTTTCCGCTCTGAAAAGTAAGCTGGATGGGATACGTTGGGATGATAACGATGACGTAGTCTTTTTATTCAAAAATAAAAGCATTATATATTATATTAAAAAGTTTAAGCACAATTTCAAAAACAGAAATAAAGGAAAACATGTCTGAAAAACACAGATGCTGGTCCAAAAACGTGCTGCCTTACAACAAAAGTCACTAAAAACGAAGACGAAAAAAACAACTAGTATTTCTCTACAAAGTCACAAATATAGGATAATTTAGAAATAACTTGAATAAAACTAGAAGTAAAAAAAGCATATAAACAACTAACAATGAAAAAACATGGATGCCAACTTTAAAGACACTAAGAGAGAAAGAAAACCTCAAACATGAAACGAAATGGTCAAGATTGCCTCAGACTTGTATTAAAACTTAACCAGTCATAGGGACTGCCGATAGAAGTGAAAACTTATAGCTTAGAAGTTTAGTATATATATTAGTAGAAAATAAATGATGAACTACAATTGTCATTTTTAGATTCATAAGGAAGTTACAGATAATGTCTGTGTCATGGTGTCTCTTTTTTCGTTTAGCGACACATCACTCAGTAGTGAAGAGCAGCTGACTGTATCTTTCTCGCTCGGGCACACTCGGCGGTTACGAATTCACTTGATCAAACCTTTCACCTGCGAGCGTGACGGATCAGCCTCACCCACAACCTACAAAAATCTGTGTGTGGTGCGCCAAAATAAGTTTTCACTTCAAAAAGCCCTATAGCGACAACCTCTCCATATGTCAACAAAATCAAGACGAAAATCAATACGTATAACATAACACATTATTACATGACGTGTACGAACATACCCTTGGACGTTCAAGAAATATTAAAAAACGTAGTGCGTTTAAAGGATGAAAAAAGTCCGGGACCATACAATATACCGAAGGAAGCTTTGAAAATTGCAAAACACACTGTTACAACCTACTCAAATATTATTTAATAAGATAATTTAAACCCAAACAGTCCCAAAAAATTGAGCGGGATCAAGAATGATACTGATGTATAAAAAGGGTGACCCGGCTGCCTACAGTGAATAAATTATTCGCCATGTGTTTGGAAAAGAGACTGGAGTCAAAAATGCAGGAAAACCAACCAAGTGAGCAAGCGGGCTTTTGACCTGGGTATTCCACAATAAACATTATGTACGTATAATGTCTATTGTGGAATACAAGTGAGTACCTTGATCAAGTCATCGAAAAAAACCTGGAATTCAATTGCCCACTCTACTTAGCATAATATTATATTGTCTGTAACTAAAAATCTAAGGAACTATGTAGAGCTAGTGAAAGTAGTGGGCTTTATCTAAACACGATAAAAACATAAGTCACTTCAAACAGATCCCGAATTCCTAGATTTATTATTTAGACACAATTGGAATATGAAAATAGCTACATATATCTCGGAAAAAATCTCTTTTATAAACTCTAGACACATAGATGAGGTGGAAAGAAGAATAGCTATTAATTGAAAGAGATTCTGGGGTCACAAATAAATCTTATAATCTCAACTACGAATGAGTTAAGGAAATACAGGCTTTATTATTATTATTATTAATGGGAAAAATAACGTAATATTATTATGTGCGCTTGCAAATAAAAAACACAAATACGTATATAAATTTTATTCGATGGTTTGAATGGTTTCCCTTACCGTTATAAAAATATATATTATTATAAATTATATCACACCTCCACCTAGCGCTGTCCAGAGACTCGTCCTGTGCTGAAATGTACTGAATGAGAAACTTGAACCAGAAGCCCACATCCAGCACGTAGAGCCCGACCACCATCTGCAGGCTGTTGTCTTGGAAGCCCGCGTTGTAGACGTCCGTATAGATACAAACCAAACACACCACTATCAAGTACAACTGGACGCCGATTTTCTGTATATTCAGGAACTTGAATTTGCGAGCCATCCCCGTCAACTTATTTAATTCTTTTGGGCTCAGATTTTCAAATTCGAGAATACCAGATATGTAATTCTGAAAGAAAATTTTGGATAAACAAAATGTTTTTTTAATCCAATCATGTTAAGTGTAGGTACTTGGTTAAGTTAATAAGTTGAAAATGTATGTCAATAACCATAGAAATATTAAGAACAGAACTTATTTCAAATATCTGTGTCAATAACAGTCAGACACTGTAGATTGGTAAAAATTTTCTGATAATATAATAAAGTTGTTGTCATTCTTTCATGGAAACAAAATATTTCTTTCTTAAAGTCTAATGTAATCATATTATTATGATTGAACGCCTGTAGGTAATAATAGTTACTATTCATCAATAGCCACGTAGATTTTTGACATTATACCCTATGAATATTATCGGAAATATTTTACCTCGTTATTGGGTCGGTAAACTTCCAAAAGTTTGCAAGCACTAGGAAAGTCGCTGATGACCTTAAAGAAGACGCCCGAGTTGATCTGCAGCAAATGCACAGAGGTCGAGGACGTAAAGGAAACCGGGCATCGCAGCGTTCCAGAGCATTCCAAATTACCAAACATGCTGGAATACAAAAGAAAACGATAGATATTTAACAAATGTAAAAAAAAAACCTTTGAATTTTGCAACTGCTGTGCTGATCAAGCTGCTACCCTCTGGGTATTTCCCCTTTTCATCAATATTAACCTATTCATCTCTAACTTTGATCCAGTTGTCAATTTTTTTTTTATCTCGTAGTAAATGTCCGTTAGAATTTTCCAACAAAGCAAAGTTTACCTGCCCCTCGTTAGGGTCACGATGGTATCCTTCTCCGTCACTGTAACAGTGCCCTCGTCGACAAAATATATATCTGATATAATATCGTCCTGGTCAACAATTGTGGTGTTCTCTAGGAAGTGGAAACTCCGTACAGCGCGCCCGATGATACGCAATAGAGACACATCGTATTGGTTCAAAATGGGACACTAAAATAAAAGTTGAAGCTAAAATGTTACGTTTTTTATTTTTCTTTCGTTATACAACGGGAACCAATACTCGAAAGAACCAAAACACGAAAAATAGCTTTGGCTAGGATTTAATTTGGCTGGACTGGACACGAGTCTTATTTATCAAGTATTCATGTAAGTTTATGTGCATATTGCTATTTTTATCTTATTATCTATTTTTATCTTATTATCTATTTTTATCTACTACTAATATTAAATCCTAATTATTTCTACTTATCCATGCTTCGTTAGAGGTAGTGTCATGCTGGTTTGCAGCCGAATTGGACCGGCATGACCGGGGTGGTACCTCTCGCTCACATAACACCGGCGTCAAGTGACAGCTATGCTGTCACGTGTCGTGCGGTTTGTGAGTTTCCGGTGGCCCATTAGGGGGATAGCGAAAAGGAGGGCAACGCGCATAACTTTTGGTTGTGCGGATGTCTATGGGGCGTAGGTAGTCACCATAAGGCTCCGATTGCTCGGTTGCCTCCCTATGACATAAAATAATAATAATATCATAGTAATTTAATAAATTACATTACCTTTGTAAACGTAGGGCCAAATATATGCAGTATGGCATCGGTCCTCAAAGTGATCTGCTTGCACAGCTTCAGCACGCTGCGATAGTCAGCTCCTCCCATCTTGTCCCAGTTGTATGAGTAGTACTGCTCCACTTCCCTATTTTAAATAATCATCATCATCATCAACTGCTGGAAAGATTCCTATTAGATTAGACCATCCGTTTGTCTCTTAAACTGACTTAAAAGACTTAGCAGTAGACGATTGTTTTTATTTTAATATAATTATTTTTATAGACAACTCATATACATATTGATCTTGTGATAATGGATAAAATAATCAAACTGTATTTACTGTACTAGACCCTTCTCCAATTTCTCCCTTCTCATGAACACGGTGATGTCTCTCATGTGCTGCTGGAAGGTTGCGAGCGGGTTGTTATCGTTCGCGCGCATGCTGATGATGCGCACCGCGTAATACGTCGCGATCAGCGTCCCTGGAGACAAAGGCCAGTTTCTATATTTTTCAACAATTATCTTATCACCTATATAAACTATACAATAGTGATAGTACTGTGTAGTACTATGAGGACGTTGAACACAAAAAAATATCTTGAATGACACGTTTATTATGATTCACATATGAGGAAGAAGCACAAAACTTATGAACAATCTTAGTTAAACACAACTTGGGTATCCACGAATGGCGGGAACCGTAGCCTCACTGGTGTAATGCTTCCTGCTCTTACGCCTCTTGCTCTTGCGCGCCCTTAGTTCCTAGCGGAAAAACGGGGCACTACTACAGAGGTTGCCCGCTATAACATAAAAATAAGTACCACACGCTATAATACCATACTATTTTTGGAAATCTTTAGCTAGGTTACTTGCTAGGTGCTAGTGCTAGGTAAGTAGTGAACATAATGATGGGCAAATCGTTACATCTTCTGAATCTAGTCTGGGTGTAGCAGAAGTCAAGACTATGACTAAAGATATGCATGCAAAAACAATATCAGAAACTGGTTGAGGCCTATGTATAGTGATCGTAGACACATTACTCGATGAAGCTAATGAATGTTTGGAAAAACAAATAATAAGAAAAAGTACCTAACGGAATAAAAGTACATTTGATTAGGTAGCAGCACGGGTTAGCAGCATTTCAAAATTGCCAATAGTTGCAAGTTAAAAAGCGCGATTATTGTTTCCTTCGTTTTCAAATGTAGTCCAATACATACCAATAATCATAGCATAAATGAGAACAATGGTCACGTCGGAGTTTGTTGGCTTGAAGGTGTTGTAACCCGTGGAGGTGGTCTCGTACACCACCCAGAAAAATACAGCAAGGTGGAGGTTGAAAGGGGTTTCCGTCATGTTGAACCGGGCTACAAAGAAACACGTTTCATATTCATTTGGGGAAGGCGTATGGCAACTAGTCACTAGATGACCAAAATCTAGTGACTAGTAGTTGTCGATCTTGCCAATTCCTATTATGATAAGAGTTAAATATAATGAGTCTATAGTGTTTGGGTGCTGAAAATGTAATATTATACATATATATGTGATTTTTACACAAGAACGAAGTACCCTCGTTTTGAAATAAGTTAATCCAGGAGCCTCCAACGTCAGCGTGCGGGACGATGTACCACGAGTACTGCTGGGTCTTGTAGAAGATGTCCACCGAGCTGAACACCACGAAGCACGTCAAAACGTTCAACAGCGCCATGAACAATGGTGTCGCTCGTATCCTGAAATTTTATTATCTTGTAAAGTAATACGCAACATCCATCTGATCAATTATATGAAAAAGTTGTCTTAAATGCATTTACTTACACCAGCAATATATCGCCGCGGATGAGGCCCGTGAGGCTGAGCAGCGCGCCCGGTGTGCGGTACAGCTGCAACAGTCTGTTGAGCATCAGGTACTGCTTCGTCGGCGCTATACGGTACCTGTCGTCTGGGTAATTAAATTAGAAAGTACTTTAAATTTCAGCTATATCTTAACTTCACCTATCAAACAATAATAATTATGCTAAATGTGAACACCAACGGTAGACATTATTGTCAAAAACTGTTTTTAAACCAATCTATATACTTGAAACAGGAATTAAATATAAACAGTAAATAAAATATCTGCATACCATATGCTTCCTGCCAAGAGGATTCCAAAAATTCTAATGGTAGACAAGCGAGAAGGTCCACAAAGAAGGGTCCCTTGAGATAGTGCGCTGCGGTGCTGAGCGGGTGGTACACGAGGAGGCCCTTTTCATTGTAGTAGGCCACGAGCATCCTCTGTAAACTAAAACGTAGTATATTTTTAAATATAAAAAGTGTTCTCAAAACACGAACCTTAGAAATGTAAATGTGTAGTGGAACTAGAGCTTTGTACTTGAATGCGTAGAGGCAAAATAACTAGATATAAAGAAAATTGGACAAATTTTAGCTTGTGTATACAAGAATGTAGAGTAAATGTGTATATAATAAAAAAATGTGAAAGAAACTATGAAAAAACCCAAAAATCTATATACACGTCACACAAATATCGATAATACGATTTTGAAAATCTCACTATGCTCAATAAAGCGGTCTCCGGATAAGCAACGCACGAATGAGTTAGGCCCGAACCTTATTAAGCGCCGAGCAGCCTTAAACTCAGCAGGCTCGTCAACCAGTTAGAGTACCCAAATTAAAATCATTTTAATTCTTTTATTCTAAGATTCAAATTAAAATTATTTATTTCAGTCATAATTTTATGATTAATTCTATGGCATAATTTCGAGGTGCCCGGTACCAGACAGTCGACAATACAACTTGCCACTCACATATCGAAGTAAGCAGCAAAATCCAGCAAAGTGGTGACGAAGTAGAGGATGGGCCACTGCAGCACCAGGTACGTGTACCCGGGAAACAGCACGGCGGAGAGCAGTGCGCAGCCCGCGCGGGCCCGCTCGCTGCGGACCAGGTAGCGCCCGTCCGGCCGCACCGTGAACCGGGGAAAGATGTACCTGCAATGTTCCGAGACCCGTGGTCTAGAATACGTTCATTCTACCAGAATATAACGAAATACATATTTTTCTAAATCGTATGTAGAAATTTGGCGGCTTCTGATTATATTTATACCGCCATTAAGGTAATCTTATAACTTCGAATTTGAGCACGTTGCCTACCTTTTTCTAGGAAGGGAAAAAGTGATATTTAGGATGGACATGCCTTATGGGACAGGGTGGAGTAATGGGCTCTTTTTTTTGTTATCGCAGGGAATTTTTTACGTTTTTTTACGCATTTTACTTTTTTTACGCATGTAGCCAGGATCTTAGGTAATGGGCTCTGGCGGGATCCTGTGTCATCACAACCTATGAATGTCATCCCGAAATTGCTTTTTGGAACGGTCTTTAGTGGCTGACTAAAATTCTTCTGTATTCGGACAAGCTAGCACAAGCTAGTGGTATAATACCTTAAAACAGAAAGCACGCCTAGGTTGTAGAAGGGGTGGAGGAAGGCGAGGTCCTGCTCGTGTTTTCTCGGCAGACGGAACCGCTCCCTGTTGGGTGCCGGAGCGGGCGGGACGTACGACGTAAACGGCTCGTGCCGCACCTGGAGGCGCTGGTATTCCTGTGAAATTAGAACGGTGTTGTGTCCATTTGACATCACATTAAAGAATATGAAAGTTATTTTTAAGATCCCAGAATTCATAATACTACAAGACATTTACTACGAATGTCTGTAGTATCTTGAACAATCGTAGATAATGTCGAAATATCGGGCTCCGCAGAACAAAACAAAACGAAGACGAAAAACATGATAAATATCCCGTTTTATATAATTTTGGTAAATAAACAATTTTTTAACTTTATTAGTATAGAGAAGTTAGTGTAACAAAAAAAGGAATCCGTAACCGCTTGTTATTTGTCACCTGCAATGTATACTGGTCGAATTTATACCTCTGGATGACAAACTAGCTAAAATGTTACAAAAAAAAGTATTTGGCAGCGGTGGGATTCGAACCCACGCCTCCGAAGAGACTGGTGCCTTAAACCAGCGCCTTAGACCGCTCGGCCACGCTACCACTGATGAAGAATGGATAATTTTTAAATAGAACAAAACTTGCATACGACATGTGACTTGCGTCCATCTCTCAAGGCATCCAGCGTAGCAGGAATTTGTGTGTCGGTGAGCATTTACCATCTGGTAATCCGACTGTCAATTTGCCCTCTATTTTCTAAATAAAGTATTGTAATAGAAGTAAATGTTGCGTGGGTGATAACGTTTTGCTGAATCCACCGTTAGCTGTTAAACTGAACACATTACGATTGCAAAACTTCTACTTTTAATGTGTACGTAGCAACATAAACATGTTATTATGGACTCTATAATAAATCTCAACTCAAGATTAAATCAATTTTCAATGACGATATAACGCAACTGTTTCAACGAAGCCTATCTCGTGTTAACTATCTCAAAAAGACATCCAGGAGCTGTTTCAAAGAGGTTTACCTTTCTGAAGCTATTTCAAATAGGTGTATGTACCTACCGGCTTTTGTTTCATACAGTTACACCTACCGGCAGCTGTTTGGCAAAATCAATGGCGTCTTTGATCTTCGGTATGTTGATAGCGTTCAGCAAATACTTCCTGGAGATGGAAAACACTTGGACGTGAGTGACAGCGCGAACCGTGTAGTAGGCGGGGAACCCTGAGAACACATTGATCATATACATCACTAGACTCTAGATCACCTGCATTTAACACCTCCTCATTTGTAACCAGCGAACCTCATTTGAAAGCGACCGGCCTACGACACGATAGGGTCCCTAAAAGGCTCTTTTATACTGCTCTATCGGAGTCTGCAAGCCCTTCCGTCTCGGACCAAAATTAGTTTTTTTAAGTATAATTTTGATAATAATTAAAAACAAGTAAACAAAATTAACCAAATAATTTCGAATATGATAATAATAATAATAACTTACTCAGCAAGCACTCGAGGACACCGAAATGATTGTGCGCATCCAATTTCCCTGTCACCTCCTTGGTTTTTGGACATATTATCTATTAAACATTAATTTTTAATGTGAAATTTGCTTTTACTACTTACCAGAGATACTGACGATCACAACACAACGACCATTGGGCGACACTTATTATAATGAAACAACTTTTACGGATTTTATTGCGGCATTTCCCCAAAGTAAAATACCGTAGGACATTAATTAGACCCTGAAAGTTACGTACTGTTATACCCTCCAGATGTATGTAATAGGGATGATGCACATCTGGTGCTCATAGTCGAGTCAGCAACTCATTTCAAGATATCTAGGACTGCCGCTGCGCCGGACAGTCAGTCTTACTTCGAGAGTCATAACTTCTACTTCCTTTTTTTGTAATTACTATTTCTAATTAAGCTCTATTTCTATTCAATAAAGTGTTTTAGTTAAATAAATCTTTTTTTAAAAAGACAATTAACAAATCCGTTATAACAAGTGGTGGCAGCGGTGGGATTTTTATAAAATAAATCCCCGGTACCGTCTCCAAATAGTGCCGAAATATAAACTGTATTAATAAATCGTTGATAAATAAACTAACGAAGTAGTGAAGTGCTGTGGGAACACTTGTGTAGTTGTGATAGCTGTGACTGTTCAACGGACCGGAGTAGCCGATAAATCGAGCAGCAGCATCCAGAACACCAAAACCAGCTAAGTTTTAGATCTATAAGATTGAGATCCATACATATAATATATTCATCTGCATAATTATTACAAAATTGAACGAGCTTATAAGAAGACATTCACAGTGCATTGTTTTGAAATCCGACACCCAACTTGAGATTAAATACCAATCATCGCTACTGCGTCGAGTCTACCAAGTATAAACATGCTCCTTATCACCATCACCGCGATAGCCATTTCACTGTAAGTCTTTAGTCACTGTTTCTCAAACTAAAAGTGTTACCTTTTCTCAAACTCCATATAATTTCGATTTATATTTATAAAACATATAGATTAAGATATTATTATATTTGTAATTACACTCTTTATCAAGCATTCTTTATCTAAATTTGTATTTGTTTGTGCATGAATATTTAAAGTAAACTAATTGTATATAATAATGTCGAAAACAAAAGAAGAACAGGTTCAACGACTATCAACGCCAACAGTCGATTTAAATATCTTAATAAAATTCATAGGAAGGTTCGACGGAAGTAGGGATAAACTAAATCCATTCTTAAGTAACTGTAAAAACGCACTCGAATTAGCCAGTGAAGAACAAAAAATAATCATTTTTAAATATATTCTCAGTAGGTTAGAAGGACGCGCGGAAGCCGCGGCTAATATAAAAGAATTTAGCGATTGGAATCAGTTAGAGGAGTTTTTAAAAACTCAGTTCGGAGAAAAGAAACACTATACTCATTTGCTTACCGAACTCCAGAATTGCAAACAAACCATAAACGAATCAGTCAATCAGTTCTCCCTGAGAATCGAAAGTTGCCTAAGTAAACTCCTTACAGAAATAAATATTTCAATACCTACTAAGAAAAAAGGGGAACTGACTGGCCGAGTCGCCGCAATGGAGGACTTAGCCCTTCACACCTTTATAACAGGACTAAACCCAAATATATCTACTGTCGTCAGATGTCGTGACCCTGATAATTTAAACGAAGCCATCAACCTCGCTATATCCGAGGAAAAACTTTTTCAGGCAACCAGAAAGACGAATACCCAAATTCAAAATAACCGGAATAATTACGTAAATAATAATTTCCAAACTCGACCCTCTAACTATAACAGGGAACAGCGACCGCCCCGGTATAACCATAACAACTCCTCCGTATTAGTGTGTAGATATTGTAAACACCCAGGGCACACTATCGAAAACTGCCGAAAACGACAATACAACAATAGTCGTACAATGAATCCGAGTTATTCCAATGGTCAAGGACCATCGAAACCTCACCAAATCCATTTCACTCAAGAGATCTCTAATTCCTATGCGCCAAATTCAAGTGATGCTAACCAAGATGACTCTTACGACACAGTAGACCATTTAAAAAACTAAACCGTGTCTCGTGTAGGTGTCGCATGAGGCGCAAAGACGTTGAAATCGACACCAATGAAAGAAACCATCATCATCATCATATCTCAAAACGCACTACATCCTTGAATGCCAAATCCACTGAACCGAGTATTACTAAATCCACTGAATCCATAAACATTTCTAAATCCACTGAATCTCCACGTATCGCTAAATCCATTGAACCAATGTATATTAATAAATCTGCAAAAACCTTTCACACAATAATCTCCACTGAGTTATTAAATACTACCAAATCTTCTAAATTAAAAAATAATAATAATGAACAATACATAGCACTAGCAGATAACTCGATATTCCCCAAATCAATTAACTCTTTTAAGCCAATCGAGACAGAAACTTTACAAGTAATAAACCGAAACCAGGGAAATGAAAAAATAACTCCTCTAGAAATATACGAAATAAATACCAACCATACAAATAAAACTTTACCATACGTCCTACTCTATACCCAAGTATCCGACATGCCCTTAACACTCCTTGTCGATTCTGGTTCGGCTATTAGTCTGGTAAAACGAAGCTCTATAACAAAAAAACAAACACTTACTCGAGAACAAGTGAAGATCAAAGGCATAGACCCGGGTAATGAAGTGACTCATACCCTAGGTCACTTTAATCTGAAGCTATCTTTATCCGATGACTCGAAACATTATATCTCCTGTAAATTCCACGTAGTCGAAAACATTAATCTACCCTACGATGGTATAATAGGTAGCGATCTTATGAATTTGCATCGCTGTAGTATAGATTATAATTGCGACACATTGAAAATAAAAAATCATGAAATAATACTCAATTTTCATGAACCTACTTATCTTATTCCGGCCCGCTCAGAGACTATAATAGAGTGTTCTGTCGCAAACCCCGAAGTTAAAGAGGGCCTAATAGTCGATCAGAATTTGAGCAAAGACCTACTAATTGCTAACTGTCTCGTAAAAGTAAAACTTAATAATAGAATTAATATATCTGTGGCTAACATTTCTGAATCTCCCATACAAATCAAAAAGAATTTGAATTTAACATTAACCCCTTACAATTCCATCCCTAATAATAACCACAACACTGTATCCGTAAACTCTATACATATCACACCTCATAAGGATAACTTTCAAAGGACACAAGAAGTTTTAAGCAAACTACGCGTAAATCATCTCAATAGGGAGGAAATTGACGCCCTCTACCGACTCTGTTCTGACTTTTCTGACGTATTCCATCTACCTGGAGAGAGACTGACATGCACTGAGGCAATTCAACACGACATTAAAACCGAATCAAGTATCCCAATCCACACTAAATCTTACCGTTTTCCTGAAGTCCACAAAGAAGAGGTTAATAGACAAATAAATGACATGTTACAACAGGGCATAATAGAACCCTCAACCTCACCTTGGTCAGCACCCATATGGGTCGTTCCTAAAAAGATAGATGCTTCGGGTAACAGGAAATGGCGAGTCGTTATCGATTATAGGAAACTCAACGATATCACAATCGGTGACTCCTATCCCATTCCTAACATAACCGAAATCCTCGACCAACTCGGTAAAAGCAAATACTTCAGCACTCTCGACCTCGCTTCGGGTTTCCACCAAATCAGGGTTTCTCCAGAAGATTCAGCCAAGACCGCCTTTTCAGTCCCTCAAGGACATTTTCAATTCACACGAATGCCATTCGGCTTAAAAAATGCGCCTTCGACATTTCAGCGTTTGATGAATTCAGCCCTCTCCGGCCTTCAAGGTATGCGTTGCTTCGTGTACCTTGATGATGTCGTAATATACTCTTATGATCTTCACAGCCAAATTCAAAACTTATCCGCCATATTTGATAGACTCAGAAAATACAATCTCAAATTACAACCCGACAAGTGTGAATTCCTTCGTCGGGAAGTTGCATACCTCGGCCATATCATAACTGAAAATGGTGTGAAACCGAACCCAGACAAAATTGAAGCCGTTACCCAATTCCCTACACCACAATCTCCAAAGGACATCAAATCCTTCCTAGGCCTCGTTTCATATTACCGAAGATTTATCCCAGACTTTTCCATGATTGCAAAACCCCTGACTTCTCTCTTAAAAAAAGACGTAACCTTTCAATGGGATAATCAACAAAAGTTAGCCTTCGACACATTAAAACACAAACTCACTACTGCCCCTGTCCTCTGTTATCCTGATTTCAGTAATCCTTTCATACTCACTTGTGATGCTTCCGATCACGCAATTGGTGCCGTCCTATCTCAAGGCCAAGTAGGTAAAGATCGTCCTGTCGCTTATGCATCCCGCACGCTGAATAAAAGCGAATGCCATTATACAGTCACCGAAAAAGAGTTGCTCGCAATTATATTTGGATGCAAAACATTCCGGCCATATATATACGGTCGTAAATTCACAATTATTACGGACCACCAACCCTTAAAATGGTTATTTAACCATACCAATCCCAATAGCAAGCTGCAAAGATGGCGGTTGCAACTTGAAGAATATGAATACGAGATAGTATACCGTAAGGGCAGGTTAAATTCAGCAGCTGATGCCCTATCTCGTTACCCGGTAAATCCTATCTTCCCTGAAGATGTTGACACACAGTTATTCCCAGAACTTATTCCTCTAAATCCTATTGATGGCCCTGTAGATCGCATACCGTCTCCAGATAATATACTGGAAGAAATCGGCGTGATCCCCCAAAACCCTGATCCGAATCCTAGTACTAATTCCGAAAACCACAACCCACAATCTCAAAGCATTACTTCCCCAATAAATGAATTACCACCTGAAAATACAATTCCACCAAACCCTGTCACTGATCCTGAACCTACACGATCTGATCCCCTGCCTAACGACGACTTATTAGACATTAGCCCTTTAGAATTTAGCCCTCGAAGCTCAGATTTAGACATAAACTTTGACAATATATCCTTACCATCACCTATAAATATCCCTAAACCAATAATCTCAAAGGAACCTCAACCCACATTTATTAATAAAAGTAAAAACGAAGAATACTCTAAATTCTTAAAAACAATTGCAGATAAAAACGCTACTTTCGATACCAACGTCATTGAACATAATGAAACACTTCTCAAAACTACCTGCTCGCATATCCTTATACCAACTTCTATTGATCTCGACGAATCTAATCCGTACCTACAAGATCTCCTAAATAACCTTCCTAACTATGAAGAGATACAACAGAACGAAAGGGAATTATACTCACACAAAATGCTAGAGTTTAATAATAAAACATATTACCTGCTTTTCGTAAAGGTACATCATTTCGAAGAGAGTTCTTATCGCGATATCTTTCAATCCATAGAAAATACAAAAAATATATTAATAAATTCCCCACACATTACAGAAATCGCTATATCAGATTTTAAGAACCCCTTTGATAAACATGCATTTAGTAAAATATATAACATAATCACTTACCTATTCAATAACTCCAATATAACAGTTCATATTTATCACGACAGTATAATGTATCCGTCTTTAAGTGAAATAAAAACAATTTTACGAGAAAACCATGACCTACCTGTATCTGGTCACCTTGGTTCTGTCAGGATGTTAAACAGAATTAAAGAAAAGTATTACTGGAAGGGAATGCGCTCCGACGTTGAAACTTACGTAAAAAACTGTACCCTCTGCCAAGAAAATAAAGCCTTACGACAAGTGAACCGTGCGCCTATGCAGATCAGTACAACATCCACTGCCCCATTCCAACGTATTGCGATCGACATTGTAGGCCCCTTACCCGAATCGGGAACCGCTAAACTCAAATATATAATGACCTTGCAGGACGATCTCACCAAATTCTCAGCAGCATATCCCATTCGATCAACAACAGCAGAAGAAACAAGCGATTGTTTGGTCCATTTTATCTCACTATTCGGCATACCCAAAACTATCCTGACAGATCAAGGCACTAACTTCACGGCAGACTTATTTAAGAAAACATGTAGCTTTTTGAAAATTAAACAAATATGGTCAACCCCATATCACCCACAAACTCAAGGCGCAATTGAGCGCAGCCATTCAACACTAAAAGAATATTTGAAAGCATTCGTAAACGAAAACCAAGATAATTGGCCGCGTTACGTATATACGGCAATGTTAAGCTATAATACAAATATACACTGTACCACCAAATTCTCGCCTTACGAGCTTTTATTTGGACATAAACCTTTTTTGCCAGATTCCATCTACAATCCTCCCCAGGAAGCTACCTATCCCGAATATGTTAGGATGCTACAGCATAGATTAAAACTCTCCCGTGATAAGGCAATCGAAAATATAACTCAATCCAAACAGCTCTCTAAAACCTATTACGATAACCGAACACGACCAATTACATATAAAATAGGTGACTTCGTTTATTTAAAGAATCACTTAAGACTTAGGAAGGCCTTGTCACCGCAGTGGAAGGGCCCATATAAAGTAATCAAAATACACGGTTACAACACCTTATCCTTACTTATAAACCGTAAACACGTTAAACACCACTTCGATGAAGTCAAGCCAGCTACAATGCCAATAACATAATCATTATTTTTAAAAATAAATAATTTTAGTCTTAAGCATCATTACAATAAGTATTTTAGTAAGGGTAGCATATTAAATTTAATTATCTTAAGCAAGAAGTTAAATAAAAAAAAATTGTTTATATACTAATAATAGTTAAATGTACAAAATACGTAACTAGCATTATTTACATTTCAGTGGTACCACACTAGCGCATCCAGACTATGTACAACCGATCACGTCGAGTCCCGGAATATATTTTGACTATATCGGACAGCTTAAAATAAGAAGAACCTTTCTAGACACTATGATACCAATAGACACATCGTATATAGGACCACATATTGAAAACATTAACTCCATTTTAGGTACTGCCCGGTATTTATGTAAGCAAACAGAAGCATTAAATAATTTAGAATGTCATAGTATGCTCGAACCTTTAACCGCGCGCTATCGCGATATCGTTAAGGAATTCGATTCTATATCTCATCTCATGCCTAGAGGTAATAAACGATCGGCCTGGTTTGGTGGCGTTGGAACTGTCTTCAAACACATTTTCGGAACTTTAGACGAGGAAGACGCGGAAAAATATGATCAAGCAATTGAAACTGTTATAGGTAATCAGAAGGAACTGGCTTCCTTAATGAAACAAAACATCTTAATCACTACATCATCACTGCTTTCATATAATAAAACGTTACACGAAATGAAAATTAACGAAGCCCGTTTAAATGACGCAATCGACAATCTCTCGGCAAATATACGCAATTTAAATAATGTTACTGATGGTATGTTAGTAATAACAAATATTAACTCTATTCTTAATACTTTAGAATCCGCTCTGTTGACTCTATCTTTTCGACTAGAAGACATTACAAATTCAATCGCTTTTAGCAGTAACAATGTTCTTCATTCGTCAGTGATAACACCGTATCAACTTTACCGAGAACTTGCCGATAGTTATATACATCTTAATAACGATGTAGAATTACCCGTTAAGTTAGAATTAGACTATATGTATAATTTAATTAAGTTGTCAAAAATATTATGTTACTATATAAATAAGAAAATTATATTCATACTAAGGATTCCATTAGTAGCCCCTATAGATTATAGCTTGTATCACAATGTAGCTTTACCCATACCTCATAATTTGGACAATCCAAATACTTACATTACTGTCATTCCCAGCTCTAAGTATACCGCAGTGACTAAAGACAAACAAAACTTCTGTAACCTAAGTGACCTGGATAAGTGCGACACCGTTGAAAATCGAAATTATATATGTGAAGTGACAAACATATTCTCTATGAGTGAATACCCGACATGTGAAAGTGAATTACTATCTAAAGTGACAAAGAAAATCCCTGTCCAGTGCGAAACCAAATTTATATTTGGTAATTTGAGAATCTGGAAAGCCTTGGTTAACAACCGATGGATCTATATTCACTCTGTACCAACACAATTATCTATAGATTGTAATGAGCATTCTGAAAATACTGTAACCTTATTGGGAACAGGAATTGTATCGCTTCCTAATGATTGTACCGCATTTAGTTCTAGCATTAAACTCATACCAATAAGAAATAGTTTAATCAATATCAGCATCGCACCTGTATTAACCGATTTCGACCTAATCAATGACTCATGCTGTAACGAAAATAAAATTAAACAACTATTATTGTTAAATAATGTGTCCCCTATTTCTCTAATAAACACAGACCTAGACAACATAGATATTAATAACCAGATATCTAATTCTCTTTTAAATCAAGTTGATAAAGTTATAAATCAACCACACATAGTTAAATACGGGACGCACTATTCTATCTTTACTATACTATTAATTATTTTAACTTTTACATTCATAACATATAAATTACTTAAATGTACTATTGGCAATAAACCTATTTGTTGTTGTAAGGAACAAGAAAATCCGGAACAATCAGTTCAAGTAGAATTAAGTGACGATGTTAGTACTAGTTTACCTAGAATAAGAATTAATTAGGTAAAGTTCGAAATTTACCCCGAACTTTACTCTCATCCGGGGGGCTGTTATACCCTCCAGATGTATGTAATAGGGATGATGCACATCTGGTGCTCATAGTCGAGTCAGCAACTCATTTCAAGATATCTAGGACTGCCGCTGCGCCGGACAGTCAGTCTTACTTCGAGAGTCATAACTTCTACTTCCTTTTTTTGTAATTACTATTTCTAATTAAGCTCTATTTCTATTCAATAAAGTGTTTTAGTTAAATAAATCTTTTTTTAAAAAGACAATTAACAAATCCGTTATAACAGTACGCAAAGTTTGAAAGTTTTTTTTTTTTTTTTTAATTCTTTATTTATAAAGCTATACACCTATATAAGGTTAAGCCAGCTTATTCTAACATAATAATTACAAATTATACGTTTCTACTGAGATCATTTGTTTCCTTAATTCTAGAGACTGTATATAAAACCAAATTATGTGTTTACTATTATTGCTAGCGAATTTAGAACTAAGTACAGAGTGAAACAGGAACATAATATCTTGTCTTGGACATCGGGTATCTGTTAATAGCTTTAGTCTAAGTAACTCATTAATTTAGAACTAAGTACAGAGTGAAACAGGAACATAATATCTTGTCTTGGACATCGGGTATCTGTTAATAGCTTTAGTCTAAGTAACTCATTAATTTAGAACTAAGTACAGAGTGAAACAGGAACATAATATCTTGTCTTGGACATCGGGTATCTGCTAATAGCTTTAGTCTAAGTAACTCATTAATTTAGAACTAAGTACAGAGTGAAACAGGAACATAATATCTTGTCTTGGACATCGGGTATCTGTTAATAGCTTTAGTCTAAGTAACTCATTAATTTAGAACTAAGTACAGAGTGAAACAGGAACATAATATCTTGTCTTGGACATCGGGTATCTGTTAATAGCTTTAGTCTAAGTAACTCATTAATTTAGAACTAAGTACAGAGTGAAACAGGAACATAATATCTTGTCTTGGACATCGGGTATCTGTTAATAGCTTTAGTCTAAGTAACTCATTAATTTAGAACTAAGTACAGAGTGAAACAGGAACATAATATCTTGTCTTGGACATCGGGTATCTGTTAATAGCTTTAGTCTAAGTAACTCATTAATTTAGAACTAAGTACAGAGTGAAACAGGAACATAATATCTTGTCTTGGACATCGGGTATCTGTTAATAGCTTTAGTCTAAGTAACTCATTAATTTAGAACTAAGTACAGAGTGAAACAGGAACATAATATCTTGTCTTGGACATCGGGTATCTGTTAATAGCTTTAGTCTAAGTAACTCATTAATTTAGAACTAAGTACAGAGTGAAACAGGAACATAATATCTTGTCTTGGACATCGGGTATCTGTTAATAGCTTTAGTCTAAGTAACTCATTAATTTAGAACTAAGTACAGAGTGAAACAGGAACATAATATCTTGTCTTGGACATCGGGTATCTGTTAATAGCTTTAGTCTAAGTAACTCATTAATTTAGAACTAAGTACAGAGTGAAACAGGAACATAATATCTTGTCTTGGACATCGGGTATCTGTTAATAGCTTTAGTCTAAGTAACTCATTAATTTAGAACTAAGTACAGAGTGAAACAGGAACATAATATCTTGTCTTGGACATCGGGTATCTGTTAATAGCTTTAGTCTAAGTAACTCATTAATTTAGAACTAAGTACAGAGTGAAACAGGAACATAATATCTTGTCTTGGACATCGGGTATCTGTTAATAGCTTTAGTCTAAGTAACTCATTAATTTAGAACTAAGTACAGAGTGAAACAGGAACATAATATCTTGTCTTGGACATCGGGTATCTGTTAATAGCTTTAGTCTAAGTAACTCATTAATTTAGAACTAAGTACAGAGTGAAACAGGAACATAATATCTTGTCTTGGACATCGGGTATCTGTTAATAGCTTTAGTCTAAGTAACTCATTAATTTAGAACTAAGTACAGAGTGAAACAGGAACATAATATCTTGTCTTGGACATCGGGTATCTGTTAATAGCTTTAGTCTAAGTAACTCATTAATTTAGAACTAAGTACAGAGTGAAACAGGAACATAATATCTTGTCTTGGACATCGGGTATCTGTTAATAGCTTTAGTCTAAGTAACTCATTAATTTAGAACTAAGTACAGAGTGAAACAGGAACATAATAACTTGTCTTGGACATCGGGTATCTGTTAATAGCTTTAGTCTAAGTAACTCATTAATTTAGAACTAGGTACAGAGTGAAACAGGAACATAATATCTTGTCTTGGACATCGGGTATCTGTTAATAGCTTTAGTCTAAGTAACTCATTAATTTAGAACTAAGTACAGAGTGAAACAGGAACATAATATCTTGTCTTGGACATCGGGTATCTGTTAATAGCTTTAGTCTAAGTAACTCATTAATTTAGAACTAAGTACAGAGTGAAACAGGAACATAATATCTTGTCTTGGACATCGGGTATCTGTTAATAGCTTTAGTCTAAGTAACTCATTAATTTAGAACTAAGTACAGAGTGAAACAGGAACATAATATCTTGTCTTGGACATCGGGTATCTGTTAATAGCTTTAGTCTAAGTAACTCATTAATTTAGAACTAAGTACAGAGTGAAACAGGAACATAATATCTTGTCTTGGACATCGGGTATCTGTTAATAGCTTTAGTCTAAGTAACTCATTAATTTAGAACTAAGTACAGAGTGAAACAGGAACATAATATCTTGTCTTGGACATCGGGTATCTGTTAATAGCTTTAGTCTAAGTAACTCATTAATTTAGAACTAAGTACAGAGTGAAACAGGAACATAATATCTTGTCTTGGACATCGGGTATCTGCTAATAGCTTTAGTCTAAGTAACTCATTAATTTTACAGTCTATCAAAAGGTGCATTAGGTCCTCCTTCGTATGACAAACAACACAATTGGGACTTTCTTTTTGACCCATGACATAGCCAAAATTGTTCAATGGAACGTGTCCTGACCGTAGTCTAAAACAAGTAACCAGTTCTTTATGTGTCATCCTAGTATTACTGAACCAAGGAGTTTGTGGAGGCTCAGCACATAGGGATTTGTACCAAATGCCTTTTTCGCAAGAGATCTTATTATAATGTGATTTCCATTGATCATAGCAAAGCTTCTTTACAATTGGGATATAATCTGAATACTGTAGCGATACACGAAGAGGTATTCCATCTGATTGGGCTACTTTGGCGAGCTCATCAGCGATCTCATTACCAAAAACTCCCACATGGGATGGCACCCATTGTAGGTAGACGTTAATCCCATTACGTATCATTGTTTCGATACTTTCAATAACGAGATAAGCCTCTTTTCTCCCCAACTTTCCTCTGTTACATGCAAGAAGGTGATATAAACTGCTTTTAGAATCGGTGAATATGACTATTTTTGTATAGTTAGTTGACATTAAATATCGCAGGGCCTCAACAATAGCCAACAGTTCCAAGCACATGATGTTAACCTGTGAATCACCTACGTTAAATTTGGCCGCTACCAAAGCGGCTGGATCATAAAATGAACAGCCACTATAGTCCCCAGTCTTGGATCCGTCTGTATAAATATGAACAAAATCTGCGTAACTTACTTGTATCATTGAGACTGTGGCATCGTTAAGTTCTTTAATTGACAGTTTTGCTTTTGAAGATGTTATGTTTTTTATATTCAACTTAATTATACTTGCCAAATCAATTTTATAAATGATGAAAGGAAGTTGATGAGATGGCCAATTCTGGAATTTACATATATTTAAATCCTGATATTGATTGTGACTTGCATGCAACAGAGGAAGTTGGTTTTTTCGCCAGTAAGGTACATTAGACTCTATCAGGTTTTTTAAAACAAACAATCTTTCATGACAGTAATCATTTTGCCTAGAAGATATTTTAAGATAGTATTTGTGGCTCAAGTAATTTCTACGTATAAAAAGAGGAGTAATGCACATCTCACTTTGTATAACATGAGTGGGTGTAGAACGGATGAAACCTCCACAAATCCTTAAACATTGGTTCTGTATGACGTCGAGTTTCCGAAGTAACCGTGGGCTCGCGTTTCCGAAAAGAAAACATCCATAATCGAGTCTACTTCTTACTATACTTATGTATAATCGTCGTAGATGCATCGCATGTATACCAAAGGACGAACTACTAACACAACTCAATATATTAATGAAGGGTATACATTTTTGAGTTAATTCATTGATATGTTTTGTCCAGTTGAAGCGGCTGTCTATCCACACACCCAAAAACCTAATACATTGTACGACCTCAATCTCATAGTTATTAATGTTTATTGAAATAGGTGGTAATTTGTACTTTCTTGATATAACGCAGAGCTTGGTCTTAGAAGGTGAGACACCGAGACCTATTGGTGTAATAAGTTTACAAAAATTATCTAGTACATTTCGTATAACCTCAGTACACATGTGGATATTGTTGTGTGAGTAGTAAAAGGAAAAGTCATCTGCATACTGTGATATTTTAACGTCATATCTTATATCTCTACAGGCTTTTATTGTGGCAATATTGAATAAAATGGGAGACATAGGGTCCCCCTGTGCTAAACCCTGGCGAGTCATTCTAACCAATTCGCTGCCATTACTGAGTTTATATACTATACGACGCTCCCTTAAAAACTCATGTATATACCCACATATGTACCGGTCCACCTTGAAATTAACCATAACTTCTATAAGAGATCTAATTGAGACATTATTATAAGCATCGGTAATATCTACAAAACTACACACAGTAAATTCTTTTTTAGTAAGCGCTATTTCCGAGTCCATAATAAAACGAGATAAATTATCATGACAAGAATAGCCTCGGCGGAAACCCAGGGTTCCCTCATGAAAAAACTTATTATTTTCAAAAAAATACTCCAACCGTCTTGCTATAAGAATATTGAATATTTTACACATGCAACTTATTAAAGAAATGGGTCTAAATTTTTTGGTATCATTGTCTCTTTTCGGAATTGCAATTACTTTGATTTTTCGCCATTGTATTGGAATGATACCAGTTTCATAAATGGAATTATAAATCTGCAGTAGGATCTCCATAGCATTCTGAGGTAAGTTGTAGATCATTGAGTATACAATATTATCAAGCCCGGCCGAAGTATCCTTCCTTTTGAGACTATTTATTATCTCCGCCATCGAAAATAATTCAGGAGATGTAAAAGATTGGCCCAGAGTACACGGTGGTAAGGTGACACTGTCCGGGGCTAGTTTGGTTATAAATTCATTCGCTTCATTTTCAGGTAAGAGACCCGATGTACCATATTTACCCTTCATCCATCCCAGCTTTCGCCACATTTCAGAGCTAGAAGTTGAACCATCCACACTCTCACAAAATTCCTGCCACGATTTTCTTTTCGCTTCCTTTATTAATTTCCTAGCTATAACTACCTTTTCTTTGTATACTTGATAGGACTCTGGGTTCCGATCCCTTCGAAAAAAATTAAGAGCCAACCTTCTCTCCGCGACTGCTTTAGATAAGCCTGGATTCCACCAGGATTTAGGTTTAAATTTTGAACACATTTTAAAGTTAGGTTTTATATATGGAATGCTTATCTCTGCTGAATCATTAATTATACGTAAAAAATTATCATAATTTTCTTGAATGTTATTATTATTAAAACTAAAATCACTACATTTGGTTTCTATTTCAATCCTATACTTATTCCAATCAGCTTTCTTTAAATTTCTTTTATGATATAAGTAGACCATTTGTGATTCGCTTCCTAATGTTTCATTAGTAGTGGACCATTCACAATCTAAAAACAAGTCTGAACTAACGAAAGTGACATCAGGTGACGTACAAACTGTATTGATATCTAACTGAGCTATGCGCGTCGGCGACCCGTCGTTTAGGTATACGAACCCATAATCACAGCTACTCTCGGCTAACAGGCGTCCGCGCCTGTCTGTGTGATGGGACCATTGTATGTGATGGGCATCGAAGTCCCCGGCTATCAGAGTTTTATTATTAAATTGACTAAATAACATATCGTAATCTGTTCTATTTAAATGCATACTTTGAGGAGAATATATACCAACGACATACTGAAGTTTATTATTGTTAATTATTTCCACACATAAATATTCAAATGAGTTAAATTGGAATGAAGTGTCTTTTATACGTGATGACAATGTTTTATGAACTAATATCGCGAGCCCACCGTAATTGTCGCTTCGGTCCTTTCTAAAAATCCTGTACCCAGAAAAGTTAATATTCTTATCTTCAGACAGCCAAGTCTCCGACAGTATGCAAATATGAACATTACTACCTATTAAATAAGACTCCAGTTTATGTCGTTTATTAAATAAACTGCGACAGTTCCATTGAACAATATTGAGTCCTATACATTCACTCATAGGATGATTTAAGTTCATGCTGATTATGTGTTTAGGATACCTATTTATTTGTTTATATTTATGTGATAGTTACAAATTTAATAATAATTAAAAAAAAATAAAAATAAAAAATAACAAAGGTGTTAATATAAAGTTGAAAAATCTAGGTTTAGCGTAGTTAAACATAAACTTTTTACATTTATTTATTTACTGTTTTTAACTTAACAATCAAACGAGTAATTCTATTTTTAAGTCTTCGATTAGTAATCAATGGTATGATGTCCTTGAACATATCTATGAGTGTATGTATATTTTCTGTATACTTATGTGTAATTTCTTTAATGTTTGTGACACCGAAAGTACTATCTAAATATTCTTTGAGTTCAATTGAGGTCAGGGGATACATTTTCTGAGAATACTGAATATGTTCTTCGATTGCATGCCAGCTGGATGAATGTATATCAATTGTAGGTGACTTACGCAGTTTTTTGGAACTATTTCTTTTCTCATAAATTATACTGGAGCTAGATTGTGAAGCATCACTGTCGTCGATTTCATCACCTAAAAGTGAGGCCTTGTCGTCACAGCGCTGCACCCTGGGGCTTGCGGCGGTAACGGCGGCGGTGGGGGCGGCGGTGGCGGCGGCGCCGACGTTGATATCAGCAGCAGTAACGTCATTGAAGGGAGTCGATTGAGAACAGATCTCACTGTTTGACTCGGTCGGGGGGTGAGGCCTTTTGAAGTTGGGTAGGACAGCGCCCTCCTCTTCATACATTTGCGAGCTATCGATGTCAAACTGAGGTGGGGCTTGAGGGCATTTCTGTGCTACGTGTCCTTCCTTTTTACACAAGAAGCAGGTCATTGTGTCCGACGATAGGTATATCCAATAATTGGTTTCATCAAATTCAATCTGTATACGTTCTGGTAGGTGGTTAAAGTCTTCCGGGGAAACATAAACTTGCCGTCTGAAGCTTAAAATATGGTTGTAGCCGGGGTCATTCAGTCCTGCACGTAGAAACGATATTGGAGACACAGGGGTGATATTCATTTCCTTGAGTTTATTTTCAATCACTGTGTGTGGCATGATCGGGCACACATTGGATAAGATAACTCGTCTGTTTCTACTAATCAATGGCCTTATAGTTAATTTAATTCCAGCAATAGTTATCTGTTTCCGATTATCGACTAGGTCATTTACTATGGATTTTGATGATAAAAAAATGCATATACGGTTATTTGAAATACGTGACAAAAATCTAATCATTTTCGGGTCAATAACTTTGCCTAAGGCTTGAGCGTAATCTTTATTTTGCATATTGTCAATGGCATCTATCACGATGGCTTGTTCCTTTGATGGAAACATCGGGTTTTGTGTGACATTTGCATAGCTTTTCGTGGAACTATTCGTTGGAGTGGTCATTTTGTCCCCGTAATCAGAGACAAAACGTTAGATTCAAACAAAAGATCAGTAGTGTTCACAGCATGCTAACACAAGTTCACAACGCGAGCATGAAATATTACTAAACGATTTTATTCAGTGCACTCGTACGTAACTAGCCAACGCGTTAAACGTGCGTTCTAATCGAATGCGCGATTATCACTGGTTTGAAAGTTTAAAAGTAAGAAAAGTAAGAAAGTTACGTTGAGTTAAGTACGCATGATGCACTAGACATTTTTATACCGGTACCAGAACAACATTTATTATTTATAATCACCTTTTGTGTTCTGCTATTTAAGTACGAGGCTAATAGTTGAAGGTATGTGCCCCTGATACCATAGTCATGTAATTTTCTGATCAATGTTGCATGTTCAACAATATCAAAAGCCTTGAAGAAATCGCTAATTACACCTAAGGCGTCCTGCGATTCCTCCCAGACTGTGTAAATATGTTTCAGTAGATAATTGCCGCATCAAACACAAAAAAACTGTTTGACAAAAGAACGGGCTGGATATTTTTATACCTAAAATTAAGGTAGTAAACCGGAGCGGACTGGATCTATACGGTCAAGTCACCCGGTTTGAAAAAAAACTGTCCATTCTTTACCTCGCAGCTGCCCTGCTTGATGACGTACATCTCGTTGGTGATATCGCCGGTGTTGAGCAGGACCTCACCCGGGGACGTGTAGAACACGCACGCGTTCGTCGCCACGTTTCTCAAGTCTTCTCTGTTTAGGAGCTGAAGCGATAACGTATGTACTTACGTCGTCAATCGTCATAAGGACATCTACCATAAAAGGGTTAATAACTTTTATTAGCTATTATAAGAGACCACGGACATATCCGACGCCAGGAGGCCGTGTGGTCGATGACTACACGGTGGGCGGGGGGCAACCCCTCCACTTTAACAAACCATAAGTGAGCCAAATAGGCTCAGACTAATCCGAAGTAGCATTAGGGCCTTTGGGCCGTTAGCATAGATCATTCCGAAAAAAAGGACATTTTTAGCGTGTGACAAATATAAAGATCTGTTTTTTGCTAAATATTGATCCAATGAAGTTATAAGTACACATGCTAAAAGACTTTTAATCTTACCAGCCATGCAGGCTTCCTTCAGCGTTGAGCAAGCCATGACGAAAAATTCAGGTGCTTGGGAAAATTTAGAATAACCAAAATTATTTTCAGTAGAGCATCGGTCAGGCTCGAATTTAAGGCTTTCATTTCGAGACCAAACTAACAGCAAAGTTTTCTATTCTATTTGCTGACTTTCTTCGTTAACATGTGTCACCTTCACTTAAACTCTAAAGTATGTTCTGTCCGATGAGTAATTTTTGCGTGATTGAAAGACTCGTTTAGTAGAATAAGAAGGTTCACCTTCATGAAGGGTATCCTCAGGAGGTAGTTGATGCGCTGGCGCGCGAGGATGTCGTGGGACACGTGTGGCGGTAGGTCGTGCAGGATCGACTCCTTCTTGTGGGTCATCGAGTACGCCTGCGATCAACATACGTTGTAAATATACCACTGTTATATTTAAATACAGGCAGTACTTCGTAGGTTCACGCAGCTCAAAATCCAATTATATAAAATATCTTTGTAATCGATACCAGTAATTGCGCTGTCTAATGTAAAAATAATTTTGTTAATCCAACTGTTCCGAGTAGTTCCGAAGAGGAGGAGGGAAATAAATTCTCCAGCATTATTATATGTTTAAGTACAGATAGTGTACACAGTAGTGTGACAGAAGTATAGAGTACAGAGAGATAAACGTAAATATAGCATTTCAACACAGGAAACAGTGACAAACAGTGACGGCTTTACCGTCGCGTTTCGTGCGGTTTCTGAGTTTCCGGTGGCCCATTGGGGGGGGGGGGATAGGGAAAAGGGGAGCAACGCATCTGCATATAGGGCGCAAGATATTTCTTATGTTGCCCAGGTTATTTGATTTGGTTTACTTTGAATGTTTCTTAAACCGACCTAGACTAACCAACTAAACCTAAAACCAAGACAAGCTAATTCGATAATATGATACCTTGTCAGTGTACCAGTCCAGCTGCAGGTAGGTGATAAACCTCTGCCGCAGTGCCGGCTCCACGTCGTTCCTCACCAGAAAGTTGGTCACGTCCTTGATGCACGCCTCGTAGTTGTCTCTGAAGTTATTACCTTTTGACTATATTAATGTGTACGATTTTACATTTATAACAACTTTTGAAAGTCCATTGAAGGGAACTCTGGACAATATGTCATAATTTATGTTGTCCAGAGTTCCCAATAGTTCATTTTATCCTTGGCATCAAAATACAGGGGAATAGTATAACTTTATTTTTGGCATAAGGTTTGAGTCGATTTTAGACACCAGTTTGTTCCGACACTCGTCGACTTGTTCCCGAAAAATATTAAAACGGCCAGTGTACAGGGCATTTCCGGTGCTATCGTCTGCATAACAATTAATGCCATTAGTTTGCAGCATATCATTGATATGCAGAAGAAACAAGGTTGGAGACAGTACACAGCTTGCCTTGGAACCGGTGATAGATTCAATTGACGCTTAAAAGACTTTATTGGTACTATTTTAAATAATTTATTTTTGATTTGATTTGATTTCAGCAGTCATGGTGTTTCTGATCCAAACGAGGTATGTTCTTCCATTTCCGCTCAAACCATAATTCTTTCACCGAAGTATGAATGGTATTCTTGAGGGTATAGCAGACTATTCTCACAAACTCCTGTTCGTGCTCCCAATACTCGTACTTTTCGTAAATCAGGATAAAAAACGAATCGGGACTCATCGGTAAACAGCACTACAGACCACAAATTAAAAAGTAGCCATATTTCAAACTCAGTGAGAGAGTGTGAGATCTCACAGCATGGCGCTGGTGACCATGATGGTGGCGGAGTACACAGCCTCTACGAACACGTGCAGCACGATGCACAGCTCCAGCACGCACATGGTGAACGCCACGTTGTTCCAGTTCTGCCCGCCCCACGCCTCCAGGTGTGCTGAAACAGACATACTTCCACATCCAACCAAATCATTAGTTACAAACCAGTCTCCTAGTAACTCGATTTTTAATTAAATGTTAGTTGGATAAGCAAACGGGTAGACGAGTCGATGGTAAGTGGTTAGCATCGCTAGTAAACATAAGCTCATCTGGGACTGGCTTATGCTGAAAATGTTTGTCACTGTACAATGTACGTGTGCACTTGATATCACTGTCACTCGTAAATGATCCTTAGCTCATATCCCTAAATCCCTAAACTTTTGGACATGACTTTCTTTTACTTTCTTTTAATTCCATCTTTCCTGGTAGGTATCATTCATCGGCCTCATATCAGTTCTTCGACGTATGTTATTTACTATGGTAGTTAAGGCAGTAAGTACACTTTCGTTTCTTCCTATGGACTATCACAATCATATTAATTAGCCCGTATTCGTTCACTGCCGCGCTTAGTATTCCTTAAACCAACGTCAAAATAGCCAATCCACTGCCGGCCACAGCACGGAGATCGTCATTCTATATAATAATAATAATAATAATATAATAATAATATCTATGGACGCTTTCACACCACGTCAATCTAGTCCCGTGGTAAGTTCTCGAAGAACTTGTGTTACGGGTACCAGACAACGGAAATATATTTAATACTTTTATACTATACATATATTTAAGATTTTTATTATATAATACACATATTTAATACACATCCATGACCCAGGAACACAGAAAATATTTTTGTTCCCTGGCGGGATTCGAACCCGCAACCTCCGGCTTGAGCGCCAACGCCCTTACCACTGAGCCACAGAGGTCGTCGCATAATAGAGCTACCCTCTATTTTCTAACGCAGTCTTGACTCCAGAACTATATTAACCCACTACTTAGTTATACGTCATATGTGGCCGGTTCATTGCTACTTTACAGAGCTTCTCCTATGATGTATACTTACTTGTAAATGTGATCATAGAGACAGCCCAGTACAAACAAAAGACGATATCGTCAAATTCGTTGGTGTTGGCCTTGTCAGCCCAGTACGGGGGGTGGGTGTAGTTTGCCAGGTAGCAATAGCCGAAGCTGAAACAACACCGTCAGAGCAGTGAGGTCACGTACGATCTATACACGTGGGGTAAACGAAAGATTTATGTTTGAAATTGACTTGAGAATGTTCTGATAAATAAAGTTCAGGATTGTTTAAAGAACTAAACCCGTTTAGATCTTAAGTCTTTTGTCAGTACACTGTATTGATCAAAATCAATTAGACTTGACTTCTATTTTCACATTTATGTTTTTGGTGGGATACAAGTTACAATGAGAGACGATGACTGTAAGAAGCACTCGAAGTAAAACGGTTGGGTTCGTTCTGCCCTGTGCATATTTTGAAATTAGATTTTCGTACATTTATTTCTGGTTGATGAGGAGATCAGATTTTTGGTTAAGAAAACACTGTGATGAAACATGCTGCGTGCCGCCCGCCAGAATAAATATATGTCAACTAAGGATCTTGGGAACAAATGGAGGCAAACCCCACTACTAAACACTGGCAATTTCATAATGATGTAGTCTACTCGAAACTTTACTTTTTCAAAATTGTTTGACTGTTGCCTATAATATTTGAAGAAATAACAATTACGATACACTCACTTGTAACACATGAAACCGTGCTGCAACGCTGCCATCAGGTAGCAGGCGATGAGAAGCAGCAGCGAGAAGGAGATGAACCGCAGCACGTGGCTATGGTACACGCACTCATCCTCCAGGGCCTTTAGCACCCGAAACACCTGAGACAATCGATAAGTCATATCGATTAAATTTTCAACATCCCTATATTCTATGAAGGTAATTTTACAGAAAAAGTGGCTTGGCGTCTGGGGTACGGCGAGACGTTTATACGCCGGCGTTCAAAGGTTAAACAATAGTTTGTGCGTGTGTGCGTGAGCCCATGCCGGCACTACTAGACACAACTATGGTATATTCCCATAAAATAAACAACACTCGCACATGTACATGTATTTTTTTGGTCGCGTCCCCGAGCCGTTGTGTGTATATTGTACATCTTAAATCTATGATCGAAACTCAAAAAACGAAACCAAATCTATATTCAAACAAACTATAAATATATAATATTCCTGATAAAATCAAATTAGCAAATTGTCCCTACTACTTTTTTAGCCAAAGCTCAAAGTAAAGTTGTATAATTGGAGATGCAACCAAATATCAGGAAGGATGATAATGTTTTATCATAGAACATTCAGATGAGTAGTTGGGTCATCCGGCGGTGACCGACCCCCAACAGTTAGTACCTTGGGCAGCCGCAGCAGCTTGTTGAGTCCGGCGAAGTGTCCGTCGCCGACCAGCTCGAGCGCGGGCCACACGGCCAGCACGTCCAGCACCAGCCAGCGTCCTCGCGCCTGCTGCGCCGCCGTCTGCGACAGCGTTATGGGCACGCCTGGAGTATTGAGAGACCGACTTAACTTGACTGGCATGAAGTTAGTTCCACAGTTTTGAGTATGACAGGCGTGCGTGATGGGCACGACATTACGAATAGACTTTTTTATATAACCATTTAAACGTTGTAAATATATTTATTTTTATAAATAAGTAAATAATATCAAAATCCTTTGTTACTATTTTCTTTAAATTTCAAATTATACACCACGCTGACCTTGAGTTACGGGTACCTACCAGATAAAGGTAAATAAAAGGTAACACTCGAAATTTGTTACTTTGTTACATATCTTCTAGTCCACTCGTCGAATCTTTTTGACAGTGACTACATTATTTGAATAGAAGTCAAAATTCTAAAGAAGTATTTATAATACTAGAGAACTGGCGTGATAGCTCACCGTCCTCGACGTGCGCGCCGGTGGAGAGGTACACCAGTATGTCCGCTACGAACAGCGCGCTCACGACGTAGTCGTACTGCCGGAACCACGCCGGCACCTCGCGCCTGAACACCAGCACGTACGGGTGGGTCTGGGATACAACAGCATAGGGAAAACATAGGGATCGATTAATTGTGCTGCCATAAAGTAACCAACAAAGTTTCATATTCCAAGCATCGGTAATCTTGTAAACGAGCCACTTTTTGCTCGCAGTGAACTTCACCCATGACCATAAACGAGAAAACACGAGATGAACGTCTATTTGAGGCCCAGGTAATTAATGCCTGTTATGCCTATATTCTGAGACGTAAGAGTCTCGGTGCCAGTAGGATGTTTCACAAAAAAAATGTAGAATTTGGGTATCCTTGCAGACGTGCGCAAAATCTCAATAGTAAAAAAAGTTTTATTTTATTTACAAATGAGCTCGTGTTAGTGACTAAAACGGACTAGCCAGACAGAGTCGTCCATTTTGTGCCAGAATATAAAAATATTTGTGATTACTGCGCAAATTTAGGTAATAGTTCAAATTTGCCAGTAGCAAAAAATCGGCATCGACATCACCACATGTTTTTTACATGATTACAATTGTAAATATCAGACGATAAAAAGCACTAACGATGCAAACAGTGAGGATGAGACAGGCGATGAAGGAGTTCCAGGCGCTCTGCAGACAGGACTTGGGCTGCAAGATGCACGGGAACGTGGGCCGCAGGCAGATCGCGTCCGACTCGTCGACCAGCGATGCGACGGCTCTCTGGTCGTAAATACATTTTGGTAACATAAACAATAAACACAAGCGACCCTTATACGTAGTAAGTTACCGCTGTACCCAATGTTAACATCAGCGCTGGTCCAATGAGGGTGGTGAATTTATCAGATCCTCATAGACTTTTTAAATCTCACTAGGCATTCACGGTTTCGTCCTTTACCGGCGAGCAAGAGATATTCTCATGTTCAGATGTACAGGGAAGTTCAGAATAACCATCAACGATTAGTGAATATAATTTTTAACACTCACATTTCGCAATATGTAGCAGCCAGCTATTTCAAGCTTGAAGTCCGACTTAGCTAATATTTTTTCTCCTGAGGCATCCCTAGATTCCTTCAAATCCATTAAATTACGCTTAAAGTATAAAATACTGCTCTTGTATCTGTAAATGTTTTTAGAATTTTCAGATGTCTTTAAAACTACTGCGGGACACTGCTAGTATTCTTATATTTATAGAGCTATAAATAAATATTGGCATAAATATATATGAAGGCGTTTTTAATTCGTAAACTTTAGCATTAAAGTATAATATATAACACAATATAGTTTTTGTGTGATGGAATAACAAACATCCATCTATGTGTCCTGAAAATCAGTTGCATTTATTGCATCATTAGCTAAATCATAAAATTGTTATAACATGTGAGAAACTTACACATCTTTATAATGGAACCTTTGGCTATAATGTCTCTTGACTTTGTGGAAATGTTGCTGCAAAAAAAATTGCAATACCTTATTATATATTCAACAAAAGAATTAAAGTTTTTCAAGTTAGAATTTAATACCGTTTTGTCTTTGGTTGCTGAATTGTCTACCGCTACTGCTAGTGACAGGGCCTTCCGCTTGGTTTTCAACCGAAAGGTGGTATATAATTTAAGAAGAGATCCCAATAAGTAACGTACATAAAACGATCCCAATATAACATCCCGTTGCCCCGTGTCCCGCCCGTATTTTAGCGCCGTCCTCCACAGGTCTCTGGCCCTGAGCACGTGCGCCGTGCAGAAGGTGGCGGCGCGGACCTCGACGTGGGCGCGCCCCGACCCCACCGCCGGGCAGCCCGCGTGCTGCGACAGGATCGTCCCGCGGATCATGCGCAGCACCGGCGTACTGTCGTCTTCCGCTGTGACCATCTGAAAATGAAACCAAAAAATACCTAGCTTACCGACGCCCAGACATCCGCACAGCCAAAAGTTATGCAGATATACGTTGGCGCCAAGACTTACCATCATACATCTCAGGATAACTTCAGATAACAATTGAATGAGTTGTCTGGGCTAGTTGGAGGTGAACTTGCTTATGATGATGGGTGACGCTAACCACTTTGCCTCAAGGCTCGTCTGCTAGTTTGCCTGTCAAGTAAAATAAAAAAGGTCTGCACCTGGTTAATGCCTGCCTGGCTGGGTGCATTCGTCCTGTTCGTTTCTAGTGCCACACAGGACTACTTCAAGTCTCACATTTACTTCCTGATGTAGCACTATATAAGGTGATTTGTATTGTATTTGTATTTGGCTCTCCTACCGTTTTTCATCGAAATCTCACCTCGACATCTCCGTAGGCGATGTAGACGATGGAGGCCTTGTTCGCGGCACGCCCCACGATGGGGTCTCCCGGGATGTAGTGGATCGTCTCCATCTTCTTGGCCACTTCAGTCAGGAACTGATACGACAAGTCACGGAGAATTTGGCTCTGGAGAGACAGAAAAAAGTGACTTATGAGCACAAAAAGATAATATGGACATCCATCCCTACTATAGACGGTGTTTTAGGTAATATAGTCGGTGCGGTGGGTTGATACCTATTTACAATGTTTGCGTATTTACGTTGTTTCACATTAAGCTTGCGTTAGAAAGGTTTCTTCAATCTGGCAAAAAAAATCTGGCATTGTAAAAATGTATGCTAAGCGGTAACCTTGTCTTGTGTAATTCGATATTTGAGCCATCCTAACAACAATAAAATTCATTTGTGTTTTTTTCAATAACTCACCTTCTGCGTCGCCTTGAAGTATATATCTGCGTATACCATAGCGGCAAGGGTTGGGGGGAAGGTAGGCAGCAGCCTTGTGGCGGTGACGGCACGCTGCTTGTGCCAGTACATGGAGTAGAACGTCTCCACCCGCGCGCGCAGGCTCGGCGGTATATGGGACTCTCTCTGTATAACGTATGATAGACTCAGCATTCAAAACTTATCATCGCCAGCCTACAGCCTATTGCTGGAAAAAACTTTTTCGTTGAACGCCCAGACTTTTAACACGTTTAAGTAACAGAGTATTTGTAAAGAAATGTATTAGTCAAATTCGTAACATTTATTTTTGTACTCTGTTAATAAAAAAATAATAGTTTAATAAAAGTGTGGCGGACCAATCAACGCCACATTCCTGAATCACGCTATCGAAGTTCCACAGCTCGTTGCTATACATACAACAGCTGAATTGATAGCAAGTGGGCTTCGGCCTGGCCGAGCATACTATCTCGCTCGGTCGGAGATCTCCCTTTGGGGCACACACCTATATTTCCCCCACATTGGTGACTCTCGACAAGAACACGCCTCCTTCTGAACTTTCATTATCATCACTCCCCCACCCCTCCGCACCACGCCAGCCAGCTTCAGCCTCTTCGGGTACCTCGACCAACCAGCCCAACGCACCGCGGCCCTGGTCGAACCCTCATCGGCTTCAACGGGCATTCTCACTACATGACCGGTCACAAGCAGAGCACATCTCTCCTGGTCAGCACGTAGCATCGGCCCCGCACGGCAGCACTCCGACTCACTGGAGCCCGTGCAGCAGCAGCACAGTTCCGACTCACTGGGACTCTCTGGCACTGGCAACTCCCGACTCACTGGGACTCTCTGACACTGGTGACTCAAGCAGAAGACTCAAGATTCGTCATTCGACCTCCGGTCTTCGGGGGGAGTGATGTGGCGGACCAATCAACGCCACATTCCTGAATCACGCTATAGAAGTTCCACAGCTCGTTGCTATACATACAACAGCTGAATTGATAGCAAGTGGGCTTCGGCCTGACCGAGCATACCATCTCGCTCGGTCGGAGATCTCCCTTTGTGGCTTTCCACCTACATCCCACAAAAGTAAAAAACATTCTTTAATATCAAATCGAAAAAAAAAACAAAATTTAAAAGCAATTTTCAATACAAGAATTAAATGGATTAACAAAAAAAAATTACTTATTCTAAAAAAGCGTGATGTGCTCTTATATGTACATCTGTACTGTAAGTCTATACTGTACGTCTGTACTGTACGTCTGTATACGTAGCTCATGTCAAAACAAAACGTCAAACCATTTGTTTCATGATGAGCCGGTATCTGGAGCGGAAGGACTCCTCGGGCCTCATGTAGATGCTGATGACATGGGAGAGCGAGGCCACGGCGGCGCCCGTCACCACGATGCTGCCCGAGATCATGATGAGCAGGCACACGACCCTCTCGATGTCGTTCTTTGGAGCCACCGATGGCCTGGTAGGTAGTAATTTCTTATGTATTATTTTATTGCTTAAATTATTCCAGACTGACGTTATCTACAGGCCTTTTATGTTAACAGCCATAGATAAAAAATTGATTTGAATTGACCAATTTTTAATCTATGGTTAACAGCATTGTAGTTACAAGAATAGAACATAATGGCCAGCGTTTGTACTTGACGAAAAAGGTTGTTGTTGAGTATGCTGTATGACTGACTACCCGCAATTTATGAAAGACAAAAAAATACATAAAAAAATTAAACAGAATTAATGAAATATGTCCCTTTACGTCGTGAAGTTCATCGCGATCACCAAATATGTTTAAAATAGTCTTTACTTACCCAACCGGCATGAACATCTTGTTCACCAAATATAGAGCCCGGTAGAAACTGTCGGGTCTGTTGATGTCCGCGCTGGAGTTGTCTCCATACGTGATCACCGGCAGGGCGCGCAAGGGGCCCTTCAGTTTGTATTGTACTTCAAACTGGTACCAAATATCCTCATTAAATACTTTGTTGGTATGTTACATTTACCAAAATTTCAAAACACGTAATAAAAATTTAGTTACTTAGTTATTTTTAAACTAGTAAGAGGCAGTGATATGCTGCTTTGCATCCGAATTGGGCCGGCACGACCGAGGTGCTACCTCTCGCCTACATAAAATCGGCGTTAAGTGGTAGCTATGCTGTCGGTTTGTGAGTTTCCTGTGGCCCATTGGGGAGATAGGGAAAAAGAGGGCAACTCATCTGCATAACTTTCCCTTTTGCTCGATTGCCTCCCTATGAAATAAAAAAACGTTCCATTTCGGATACTTTACAAACATGTCTGGTTTGTCGGGAAGTCTGGTTTGCTTAAATCCTTCGAGACATATTCGAGATACATATTGACGTGACAACGTCTTATAATTCGATGGAGCCGGCTGCGCGAACGAAAAACACGACGCATGCGGCGTTACCTCGCTCTGAGGCGTTCCATTTTCTTATGACGTTGTCACGTTCAATTATCGTCAGTAAACCGACTTTACAGACAACCGTTTTTTTCGATATAATCTGACAAACGAACATCCAGATGATACATGGATGAAAATGTCGACGATCAATGAACCTTGAACAACCTAAGTCAACATGTTGTCCTGAGACGATAGATCATATTCATTGTCGGTGAACATTACACAGCCTGTCTCGCAATTATAATACGGAGGATGGTAGCATCCATACAGACGCGCGCTCATATATAAAAGTTGTAATATAAAGTATTTTTTCTACCTGTCCCATGTACCTCCATATGATAGCCCAGGTGACCCTCAGCACGATAAATATGTAGCTGTACTTGAGGGTGGTGGCGAGGACACTGCACTTCATGTGGTAGTCGTATAGCTGCCCTAAAACCACAAGGTTCTTATATTAATCATGTCCTATGTAGAAGAAAAACAGCTAAGTTAAATCACAGTACGGGGAAGACTACACACTACACTACATATTTTTATCAAAACTTTTTTGCTTATGAGGGCGAACGAGCAGTGGAAGCCTTTTTTTACCACGCTTTTTCTATTTTATTTTACAATAAGTAATTTTGTTAACCCATTTAATTCATCTATTAAAAATTATACTCAATTTTTTTGTTGGGTTTGCTATTAAAGCGTGTTTTTTAGTTTTTTAAACTATATTTTTTTTACCACGCTTTTATTAGCTTGGGTTGTATCTATGTATGTAATGGAATCTTTGAACATGATTTTGACCCACTTCTAACGACCAGATTTTGTTCAAACTTTGTAGATTTATCGAGGACCGATGACAATACAATAATTTGATAAAATTATTCCAATATCCTGATAAGGATAAGCAGGATAGCACATGCTAGGAAGGCATAAGGCGCGCAAGTTACCTACATCACTTGTGTTGTTTTTGGTCTCTCACTCATTTCTAAAGTGATTGTTAATAGTTGAGTACTTTAAATTAATAAAATCTTTAATTAAAAAAATCGACACTAAAAAGTAAAAAATAAATTATAGTTAAAAAAAACTAAAAAACACGCTTTAATAGCAAACCCAACAAAAAAAATTAAAATAATTTTTAATAGATGAATTAAATGGGTTAACAAAATTACTTATTGTAAAAAAGCGTGAGGTGCTCAATATTCATTATTAAAAATATTTCATCGTTATATACTTCTAAAAAGTGAAGTTAATATAAAAACTTAGTTACAAGCACCACGCTTTTTTACAATAAGTAATTTTGTTAACCCATTTAATTCATCTATTAAAAATTATTTTCAATTTTTTTGTTGGGTTTGCTATTAAAGCGTGTTTTTAGTTTTTTTAAACTATAATTTTTCGACTATCGACGTTCATACACATTGTTCGGATGGCACAACCACAGATAATGCAGATGCGTTGCCCTCCTTTTCCCTGCCCCTCCCCCCCAATGGGCCACCGGATTGTTAGGTATTATGTGAGCAAGTTTTACAAAAAATGTCAATTTTATGTTGAAAAAGTAAAAAAAATATTTCACTTCCGACGCAAAACGTGGGTGTAATAGAAGTTTGACTGCAACGAGTGGACCGATTTGGATGCGGGTTTTTTTAAATTTGAAAGCAGTTTTTCTATCGGCTGTTCTAATGTTTTCGGATTTTAATCAAATTTGTCTAATTTGATTAAAATCAGTTCAATGGTTCAGACCTTTCAGTCTCTTTTGTTATTGCGTTGATTTTTTTACCTAAAACTAAAAGTAAGCTTTAATTAAAATTGAATATGCCTCACATAAATAGCAAAATGGCCTGTGCAGCCTCAGGTAATAGCAGGCCAACTTGTTGACGTGGGCATGGGGGTAAAAGAGAACCAGGTAGTGGGAGAAGGATGCGAGATCGACCACGAATCCAACTGGAAACAAAAGTTGAAGGATTTTGCATTAATGAGCTTAAGCAAGCTCATTAATGCAACCAAGTGATCCGAAAAATAAGCGTGCAATAACCTTTTTGAAAACCAAACATTGTATCATATTATAAAGATGAAATAAGCAGGTAATATAAAGCTTAACCCAATGTTGCTGGATGCTGGATGTTATGATTAGATTGCCTTAGGTTCTCGATATGACTAATGTTGGAACCCTAAGGCAATGCACGTCTTAGAACTTTCATACTTTTTCGTAAGAACAGTGAAAAACTTATTATAATAAAACAATTTTTTACGGATTTTATCGCGGTTTATTAAGATTTTTACAAGCCCGACGTTTCGGATACTTTACAGCAACCATGGTCACGGGAGGACTGAGGTGTCATACGTCCTATTATTACAAAGTTATTCGAAACTACCCTATGATACATCAATATTTTGGTCAGTCCTATCTACGCAGAAAGTGCTAACTGTATCTTTAATCTATATATATAAATTGTTTTATTATAATGAGTGAAATTCGCGTAAACATTAGAAAACAATAAGTGAAAAACTTGGTACACTAGTTATTTTCCTGAACTAATAATAAAACTAGACTAAAAATACCATGGGATACCAACGTATAGACCATACATCCCACTGCGTGTGACCCCGACCGACATACGTGCGCAGGATCGCCAGCACGTGAACCAAGTACACCAGGTTATAGACGCTGTCGAACATCTTGGTCCATAGCGTGTCGAAGTCGAGGATCACGGCCAGTATACCATCCAGCGCCAGGAGACAGATGATGGTGTTCCAGGCGGTGCTGTGGGGGAGGGCCCGGAATAACGGCAGGAAGTGCATCCGTGCCCATCTGGTCGAATACTCCATCTGTAGGACGTAGGAAATCAAATAAAATACTAATATCACGAGAAATGTTCAGCTATTGTCATTTAAAGTGATGTTTAATTAATGTCGTTTGTTGATTGTAAAGTATTTTAACCGACCACTTACGTAATGCAAAGTATATTTAAATAAACAAAGACAAAGTTCAATGTATTTTTGGCTATGTTTCTCACATTTTGGTTTAGCGTCTATTCTCAGGCATTAATTTGAAAAAGTTGGAAATATTTAAATCGGATTCTGTGGTCATAATTATATAAATTCAAACAAAATGCTAATTGTATACGTATTGCTATTGTGTGGGTATAATAATGTGTATCGCGCATTTGTCCAACTTCACTGAACCCGTTTTTATGAATATAGCTTTGTGTTGTAGTAGTTGAAATAGCTTTTTACGATCGGAGGAGGTCTCGGATGGTGACGAGGCCGAAGGAGAGGGCAATGCTCCGCGAGTGGAAGAAGCGGCCAGAGGAGCCGAGTGCGGGTCATCGCGCGGTGTCGGCCGTTGGTCCAACCCTATAGCAGTGGGTTGACCGGCGGCATGGGATAATAACGTTCCACCTTGCGCAGATCCTGACGGGGCACGGCTGTTTAGGAAGGTATCTGTGTGTGTGTGGGAAGGTGGCAGGGGCGGAGGACTCGCCAGGGTGTCATCACTGCGACAGCAGTGAAGACACCCTTATGTGTTCAGGGTACCTTAAGAGGAGGAGGGGACGCCATCACCCGCCTCCAGAGAAGAGTGCCGGATGGCACACCGTTGTGGCCTGGTGAGGACGTCCACAGCTCCTTCGCCGGGTCACCCAGACGACGTGAAGAACACCGCTGGGGTTTAGTGGGTAGAGTTTGCGCCCACTTTACCATCCTTTCGGGCGCAGAGAGTCCCACATAACCCCCGGGCTCCCCCGGGCCTGGTGGTATTAATAAGAGCATTCTCCAGCGGCAAAAAAAGCTTCTTACGATAAAACTATTTACCTCACTTTGATTTACCAAATTTGCAATCTCAACATCTATGGTCGAACCTCTTCTGTAGCTCTTCGAATTCATTGCTAATTTTAGAGTATTTTACTGAAAATTTTATACGGTTAGAATGTCTCCATCTACGATCTTTATAAATTCGAAATATAAATGTGCATATTCTCTAGTTGCGGCTCTACTTTAGTGCCGTGCTGCTTTACATTCATGGGTCGCACATTCGTGACCGAAACATGCCGTGAAATGTGATTTGAAGGCTGCTACTGCAATACAGAATGTTCTAGAAAAACAACAAATTCGTGTTCATCAGGACAACTGTTTTACCAAAGCAACTGTTTGTCGGTAAAATAGATTATTTTATATAGACCGGTATCAATTGTGACATTCATCAACTTGCCAGTAGTGGAGATGGAGTATATAAGGAGATGTCTTTGTGCACGGAGAAGTGCCTTTTTATGGTATAAGGAAGCCAAAGAGCAGTCGGAGCCTTATGGTGACCGACGCTCGTAGACATCCGCACAACCAAAGGTTTATAAGTTTGGTACTTACATACGAAATATACTAAAAATAATTATTTAGAACAATATAAAGGAAACTTCACTATTCATAAGATAAAGAAACTTATTTATGAAGTAAACAATGTCTAAGTTAGACTTTTTCATGCAAATTGCAATGTGGGACCAACTGCCAACATTATTTTGACAGATGAGTTTTCTTCTTAAATATCTACGTATTAATTTTACATGCATAAAGGTAACACTATATTCCAAAACTCGATATTTTTATATCGATTATTTGTGTCTGTTGGTTGGTATAAGGGTGATAAGTGTAATGGTAAGTGCCCTAGCCTATAAAGCGGCTTTACCCCGACCAGCTCTAAGTTAGATCTAACAAACCATCAATGGGTTGCGAGATAACAATTGTTGTCGTTTGGGCTTTACTAAGAGGTACATTGCCAGCCCTGCCGTTCTAGGTTATTCAAAACCAATAAGTATTTTCTAGGGCATTGCATGAAGTTTTACAATATTATGATTCCAAAAGACATAACTAGGCTAACAGAATTTCAGAAAGTAAATTCAAACAAAAAGTAAAATCAATTTTATTAAATAAAGCCTATTATAAAAATAATCAATATGTAAACGACAAAGAAGCCTGAAATCTTCTGCATGACCACCTGGCACTTTAAAAGCAATCAATTGTACCTATAGAAACCAGACTGTAAAACTGGCAGTTTAAAAAATTAAACCCACTCGTCCATTTTTCTCGTTGAGTTAGTCCTATATGAATGGATGTAGAATCAGTAGATTTTTGATTGACCTGCAAAACTGCTTTTATTGCCTATTTGATTATTACACTTTGTTTTTTGTCGACACAAAAAAAGCAGCAGTAAAAGATTCTCCCACCGGCATTTGATAAGGCAATACCAAGTCTTTAAAAGGGCGCTTACCATGCTAAATCTAACAGACCCGTGTGTCAGCCAACCCTGGTGGGAACATTAAACACGTCCCGAACCATGCTATATGACATAGTCACGTATTTTTCATCAAAATAATATTCAAATTTTAGTTGGATAGGCAAAGTCGCCAGTCACATGATGGTCAACGCTCAACGTTCACTCGGAACTACCCCAGGCGACTATTTCATTTGTTTCCTAAGACATAAGATGTTCAGTCTCGGCACCTCTCCTGCCCTTCTTTGCAAGACACTGCCAAACTATTTTACGAAGAAATGATCATACCCATACCCCTCGAAGTCCAAGCCTTCCCGTGGCGGAGGGGCTCAGAACCAGAAACTGGCCCATTTGGTGAAACCAATAATTTATCCGAGGAGGAGCAAAAGGATGATGGTACCCATGCAGACCAGCGCAGAAGCGCATCAGGGCACAGAAGTGAATTTAAATTTTTTGATTCTGTAGATAGTTAAAATTTTCATAAAAAGAAACTAAAGTATAAAATATTTGTAATTTATTAACTAATGACATCAAATAATCGTTTAATCTAAATCGCCAGGATCCCTTTCATCTCCCTTTGTACTTGAGGCTCTGCTCATACTCCAGTTTCAGGTTCCTCAGCGTGTAGGCCACGATCTTTATGCTCACCCACGTAGGCAGCATGCGCAGAGATTCCGCCTGAAAATAACATAATAGTCAAAAAATAAGACAACCAAATGTAATCATAATGATGAAGTATTTTATCATACAAGTTATAATAATATATTATATAATATCAACTCTTTTCGCATTGATTCGAGTCTCCTCCTCGAAATCAGGCGAGGGGGTTGTTGGACCATAGTTTACCGATGCGATTGCCAATGCGGATGGTGAACTTTACACACCTTCAAAGACTTTCAATCTCATCAGGCATGCAGGTTTCCTCATGATGTTTTCCTTTACCGGTGAGCGAGCGATGGTCTCATGTTCAGGTGCACATAGAAAATTAAAAAATCCACTTCAAGGCACCATAGGCGTCAGGATCGAAACCCTCTAACTCAAGAGACCGTGCCCATACCCATTAGACCTGGGGTGGCCAACCCGCGGCCCGCGGGCCGCGTGCGGCCCGCCGACTATCAAATTATGGCCCGCGGAGCTGGTTAAATTTTTTAAAAAAGTTAACTAATGTAACTGTATATTATATAAAATTTTTAAAAAATGTTTGTTTTTAAACACAAATTAATGGGTCTGACAAACATTTTTTACTTTATATGCCAAATAAATCTACAAAAAATTACGAGAAAACCTGTGTTTTTGAAAGTGCGTATTTTCAGCCGAAGTTTTTTAAAAACGCGGACGGGCGCTCACTAGCCGATGACGTCACACCCCCGCTCATTCGACAGTCGCGCTCTCGTTCGCACGACTTTGCGCAATAAAAATCAAAATTGTATATAGTTCTCTGTGGTAAAAATGAAAAAAAAAATACTGTACTGTGCCTTGGTTCTTCAATTCAACTCTTTTTTTTATGTGCTCAGAGGGCCAAAAAATGAGGAAAAAGTGGACGACAGCCGTAAAAAGAGTTGATTCAATAGGCCCTTAAACTAACCCCACCAAGGTTCAAGCCTTGTCGTGGCGGTGGGGCGCAGTAGCTTAAGGTGAACCCAGCACCTTGGGCGAAGCCAAGTAAACCCACTCTCTTAGGGGGCTCTTTGTACCCCTATTATAAAAAGAGGGGACAAAAGAGCAGGTTGGCCAAGGGGCGAGGATGGGTACCTCACCCCATCAGGTCATGGGTGTGTATTAAATATATGTATTATATTTCGAATCCGATACGAGTAGAAACAAACCCAGACCGCGCTAACAGCAGTAGCACTACGTTACCGCTAGATTGCTTGGGCACCGCCCTCCTCCCTCCCCAGAGGGAGGGATGAGGGCCGGCCCTCATTATGATAGGCTAAATTCAACCATAAAAGATTCGTCGACCGTATCGGATTTGACTAGTCCAAATCCATCACCATCGCCATCCATCTATCGTCGCTCCGATATTATGTATACTTAAGCTCGTTCAAATAGTGAATAGTTTTTTTTAGGATAATTTATCTATGTCTTTGTTTTGCGTTTGCCAAATTATTTTGTTACAAACTATATTATTAGGTATTATTGTATCAAAAATTCGAAATTAGATGGTAAAAAAAACTTCCCATATGGTTAAAAGATGGTTTGCATTGAATAAAACATTCTAAGCCTTTATTTTCCAACAATAATTTTTTAAAGTTCAGTGCACGTCGTGTACTTTTTAAATTGTGGGGAATCAAGGAAGGATTGGTATGGTTTTGGAGTAGGTTTATTCTACCTGGAAAATGGGAATAATAAGATAATTACGACCGAGTGATAGTTTCGAGCTGGACACGATACATATTCTGTGCGCACAATAGCCGTGGCCTGTCTAAACTCGTGCAATAGTATTATAAATTAAATTACCATTAACACATGCGACCAGTATCCAGCGGTTTTGGAGAAAGTCCCCAAGGCGTTCACAGCCTGTCCAGTAAACGAAACGGTGTCGGGGGTGAAGATGCTGCCTTTCCTCAGGTTCTCGGAGAACGCTGTCATGTTCGACGAGATGAACATCGGGTAAAGGTAGCTGAAGTCAATGTTGGTGTGTTTATATTCTTCTTGGAGGACCTCTGTGAAGTGGTTTATGAATGCCTGAAACAAAATAAGTTTTTTTTTTATAGAAGAGGGGGCAAATGGACAGTCGGTTCACCTGATGGTAAGTGAAGAGCGACATCCACAGACACCCGCTACACTAGTGGATTAGCAGGTGCGTTGCTGGCCTTTCAGATATGAGTATGCTCTTTTCTTGAAGGTCCCTAAGTCGTATAGGTTCGGAAACACCGTAGGAAGCAGCTGATTCCATATATTAGTCGTGCGAGGCAGGAAATGCCGTAAAATCTAGTTGTTGTGGATTTCCGGACATCGAGATGGTGTGGGTGAAATTTGGAGTTTTTCCAGTATTATTACCATCCTCATCTAATTTTAAGTAAAAATCTGTATTGCTTTCCATAAATACATCTGAACCCTAAATTATGGGACAAGTAAAATCCACAATACTCCGGTAGCTTCCAGGCCAACAAGGGATGGCCCCTAACCGGTTGGCCGACCCAAATACCGGTGGAAGGATGAAGTGGTGAAGGACCTAGCGCCCTGGTCGCCGAATTCCGGGAGGATGTAGCACAAAATGGGGCGCGATGGCACCATCTCGTATGGAGGTCAAGATTCACTTCGGGCCGATGAACCAGCAGAGCAAGTATAATATTTTACTGCTTTTTACGGATTGAAATAAAACTATTCTTTACGGTTTTTTGCTGAAATGTCAAGGAAATTAATATATAATACTAGCTGTTGCCGCAGCTTCGCCCGCGTTAACTTTTAAAATTTGAGGGGTTGACCATCCTTATCACTTAGGGGTATGAAAAATAGATAGTAGCCGATTCTCAGACCTACTGAATACGCATGTAAAAATTGGTAAAAATCGGTAAAGCCGTTTCGGAGGAGTACGGTAACTAACATTGTGACATGGAAATTTTATATATTAGATAGATTATTTAACCTGCGGCCATAATAATTCTGGACTCTGGAGTTCTAAATCTTCATAAATCGTAATACAACCGTAACAGTTATCTTATCATAATTAAATTGAAACCCTTAATATTTATTCTTTTGATGACTATCTAGATCAATTTTAGGTTAAAATTAAATCACTTAAAACCCGTACCGTATTGCCTTAATTTAAGAAGTTATGTATCAAATATAAAGAAAAAGAATCTTAGTATGGACCTAACCTAAAAAATGTTATTTATGTTATAATTTTAAGTTAGTTAAAACGGTATTTTTTTTACTTTGTGTGATAAAATATTAATATGTTTGTTCTGAAATAGCAAATTTGTTTTATGTAAATTTGCAGTTCATAATGTACATACACATTTATAATTTGTTATTTTTTTAATATGTCATGTTTTCAAGATAGTAATTATGATATAATAGTTTATTTGTTAGCTTGATTCAATACTAAACGTATAGTAAGAGGTCTTATAATTTGACGCAAGTCCTAGATAGCGAAGTTACGATTTCTAAATCGATTCAAACATTCTGCACCGAACCGATAGTGACTTTCGCAAGTACACTTCTAATCAACATACCGGTTTTTTATAGTTTCACTTGATGTATTAAACACCAATTTCCCGTATTAGTAATAAAACGTACGATTACTGAATTTTGCAAAGTGGTATTTCATTATTTACACTATAATTACAAAGGTATATTTTTGATAAATTGAAATGGATTGATATCATATACATTTCATTATAGAAGAGGGGCCAAACGGACAGTCGTTACCTAGTGGTAAGTGATAAGTCCATAGACACCCGATACATCATTATTACCTGTGTAATGCCGGCCTTTCAAATGTTAGCATAGGTACGCTCTTTTCTTAAAGGTCCCCAATTCTTATCGGTTCAGAAACACCGTAGGTGGAAGCTAGTTCCATATAATAGGTATGTGCGAGGGAGAAAATGCCGTAAAATCGAGTTGTTATATTTTAGATTCCAAGATATTGACAAGACTTCTGGGTCTGTTTTATCTGCATTGCCATGTTAAACACACTTTAAAATTGTGGCCAATGCGATTTTTATTACTCCATCTATGATTACAACCCAATGCCATCTAGATTCTAGATCATTACCAACCTTTTTTCAGCCATTTTCAAGCGTGTTCTTGCAGAGTACCCAAAGGGTTTAAAAGAACCTCTAATCGTCTACCTGTACTCTGTATCGTATGTACTTATGTAACTATTAACAAAAATGAAATTTGCATGTTGCAAAAATGTCAAAAAAGAATAAAAAGTATCATTGATGTTCTAAGTAATTGAACTTAGAGTGTAGACTGTAGAGTGTGAGATATATTGACGCGCCTAGCCGACTCGAATGCCGCGACGGCAAGCGACATGAAGTCGTCAAGTCGTGATGCCCCGTCCCCCGACTATGCCGCGGCTCGCGACTTCTTTGTGTGCGCATGTGCGTGTTCTATATTTATTTATTTTAATCCATCTTTCGATATGAAATGGATGTTTCAACACCTCACACTCACATAGAACCGACGTCAATTAGTGTCAGCTATGCTGTCGCGTTTCGTGTGGTTTTGTTCTTTCTAAAATATTCTAAATGAATTGTTTCGGGTGCTAATGCTGCGTGTACTCTTATGTAACTGCTATTTCTATGTTTCTTGTGGTACGTGTGTTTCCGTTGACCCATTGCGGGGGATAGGGAAAAGGAGGGCAACGCATTTGCATAATCTTTGGTTGTGTGGATGTGTATGGCCCTCGATAGTCGCCAAAAGGCTTCGACTGCTCGTTTGCCGTCCTATGCTCATAGCATAAAAATATAAAAAAGTTTCAAATCTTAAGCCTGCTCTTGGCGACATTAGATCGGCGACCTCAATGACACCTTAACTAAACTGACCTAATGACGTATGAAAAGGCCTTGGCCTTTGCATTTTTAGAACAATTGAGTGTCACATATTTTTTTACGTACCTATCAAGGAAATAATTCAGAAAATTTTATTCTAAATTCATGCTTTGCATTTAAAGTACACTTATTCGTTTTTTAATAATATATATGTAAAAAGACAGTTATAGTTTACATACGAAAGGAGTTCTAGCAAGGTTAATAGAGGTTAGGGTTAGTGTGGATCAAACATTATAATTTATCGCATGTTTAGCAAAAAAAACTTTTTTAACCTTAGGTACTATCTTTTTTTTCTTCTTAGCCTATACTGTCCCACTGCTGGGCAAAGGCCTCCCTCTCTCTTTTCCACGCGTCTCTATCATGAGCTGCACTACACCAACTCGCCAAGAAAACGATCAATTTATTTGTTAATATATGTAGGTCTTATATTAAAAATATTTTCTAACTTTTAGGTCAGTCTGCTATTAAAGCGTGTGTTTTAGTTTTTTAAACTATAGGTAGGTACCTAATTTATTTATATAATATATATATATATATATATATATATATATATATATATATATATATATATATATATATATAACCAGGTAAGAACAAAGTTTACTTCTTCAAAGCGTGCCATCCATCCATCCATTTGATAAGATAGTCTTTGTCAGCAATAGTTTGCTAAACATAATTGCAATTACGGGAGTCCTCCCGTGACCATGGTTGCTGTAAAGTATCCGAAACGTCGGGCTTGTAAAAATCTTAATAAACCGCGATAAAATCCGTAAAAATTGTTTCATTATAATAATTGCAATTATTATTACTTCGATCAAGAAGGAAATGTAGCCCGACCATGGCACGTCTCTCGTGTTAATTGCTGGGTATATTTAGTATTCACCTTTGTGCTGGAATAGACTCCCATCAAGGGGACAGGCTGCAACCCCGCCGACGAGGATATGTTGACGACGGCGCCCCGCCCCCGCTGCACCATCCCCGGGACCACCATCCGCGTCATGGACACCACCGTCATCACGTTGACATTGACCAGCTCCCATATCTTCTCCATGGGTACATCACACACACGCATCGGATGATCTTCCAGCACTCCGACGTTGTTTACTAAAACATGAGTATTAATAATTCATTATTATCAACCTGGAGGATTGTTTTGATGAACACCAAGACGGCGGAGCCCTCCCCGCGCACATCCAACTAGGACCGGCCCCTGCACGGAAATCGCAATCTCATGTAGTTGTACAAAACAATTGTAATATTGAAACTGCATAACGGAATATTTACAATGTGTTCTCCTTTGACGACCTCTGTGACTCAGTGGTAAGCGCGTTGGCGCTCAAGCCGGAGGTTGCGGATTCGAATCCCGCCAGGGAACTAAAATATTTTCTGTGTTCCTGGGTCATGGATGTGTATTAAATATGTTATTATATAATAAAAGTCTTAAATATATGTATAGTATAAAAGTATTAAATATATTTCCGTTGTCTGGTACCCGCAACACAAGTTCTTCGTGAACTTACCACGGGACCAGATTGGCGTGTCGTAAAAGCGTCTATAGATATAATTATTATTATTTATCTGTAATGTCGCAAAAAGAACGTAAAGTTCGTGGTAAAATATCATCATCATCATCCTTTATCCGTCCACTGCTGAACATAGGCCTGAAACAGCTTTAATAGTGACAAAAACTATGTAGATTTAATATATTATCATAAAGTGACAACAACCTGCGAGCGTGGACGTTGCTGACGGGGACAACTAGGTCGTTGTAGCGTGGTTCGTTATGATTATTACATTATCGATAAAATGACAATTATTATCTAAAAAAAAATCTACAAAATTATCTAAAAAAGTCCGCGTTAAATTTCGTAACAGTTGGTTTCTTAACAATAAATGATTATTTCGTTTATTTTGGAGAATATAATCATCACTTTTTACTATTCCTACTAAGTAAACACCATCATGTAATAATTCTGCACAAAATATGTCTATTTGTATGTCTTAGTCACCCAATCTCTGGTCTACGTCACAATGGTCACGGGAATGTAAAAGTCGGTTTTGTTTTGTTTTGTTATTTTGCTACATATGCGTATTAATATGTTTTTTTTTCTGATTTTTACGCTTCATCGTGATTTTTTAAAGTAATCATCTGCGAAGATAAGACAATCTAGCGGTTTTATCTATCTTGATACGAGGTATGCCTAGTAGTAGTCTTAAGGCGAGTCACCGCAGGCGAAACGGGAAAAATGGTTTGCCAAATAAATTTTTTGAGATATGTAGGTACTATTAAAAAACACCTAAAGATATTGTCTAAAATCGAAATGATGTGCTAATTTGCTAATAAAATATTTAAGTTTGCTAGCGCATCATTTTTATATGGAAATATTTAATTAATTTTCAATACCACAGACTACAGAGAAGAGGCTATATTTTTAAATCTCAAGTGCTATATTTCTTTTAAATTGAATTTTTGGGAAAAATTGGATTTTTCCCAAAACTTGAATGCTATCTAGCGTTTTCACAAGACGGCGCGACCACGCGCGACGCTCGCTACTTTTTTTTTTGCTCTGAGGCATCCCGCGGGAGAGTGGGTCTCCCCAGACGGGTGTGGGACTCACTGCACCCGAAAGCTGGTAAGTGTACGCAGCTCTACCCACTAAAAACCGGCGAGTCCGGATTTTGTTAGGTGCCCCGGATCTAATGAACAAACAGGGCACCTCGACGGCTAGTCAGTCCCCCATGGAACCGACGCTACCTACACAGAGGAGTTGTCCCGCACCACAGAACAACCCCTCCCAACGTCGGGACAGTACAATGGGGTGAGGTTCCCATCCTCCCCCCTTGCCCCCTGCTCTTTTGTCCCCTCTTCTTATAAGAGGGTTACAAAGAGCCCCCACGGCTCAATTAGCTTTGCCTAAGGTGCTGGGCTCACTCGGGGCTGCTGAGCCCCACCGCCACGTTAAGGCCTGAACCATAGTGGGACGCCCGCTACCCTGCCCGTCCCGATGACCCACCTTAAATAGATTTTTATGGGTCAAATACTTTTCAAACAGAAATTGTAACTTAGGGACTACGTTTTGATGTTTTGTCCCGTTAGTGAAAGAGTGGGCAAAATGAAAGTCGGTTCACTTGGTAGTTGGTAGTAAGGAATCACCGACAAAGACACGCCAAATATGTGTCAAATATGGCTTATTGTCCCAGACCCATTCAACCGAAAGTGACCACGGTGATTTTTTTAGTAAAGGTGCTTATGTCGAGTATCACAGAACCGTCAGTTCGCACCAGATGGCGGTATGAATCAATTAACCTCGGAAAACAAAAAGGGCCTAAGCATGTTACCTATCCAGAGCCGTGCCAGTTATAATTCTCCTCTGTTTCCGAGACAGCAATGCTTCGTGGAAGACATTAGCAGGATGGTGTTAGTGATGTTACTTAAGGGGTTAAGGGTGAATGCATTAAAAATTGAAACAGTATAGAAACATACCCAGTATACCAACAGGTATAGTTCTCAGCTCTTCCTCAATGTGAGGGTACACCACCGTACCCTTGCTGAAATCAGCGACTATAATTTTTGTTTTCACTGAATATTTCGATTCTGCAAAAAAAAAATAAAAAAAAACTTTAGTATTCATCTGGCAATCCAGGTCCTCGTCTTGACGTTCACTAACATAGGACTAATGTAACAACCGAGGTGATGAATGCCTAATTTTGCCTTATTTTTTATGTTTGTCTGTATCATCATCAAACAATATATTAAAATAAAAAAATATATAGAATAGTGGTACGGAACCCTCGCTCGGTAAAGATACTCGCATTTAGTTACTTTTATTTTATTTATTCTTTACCGCACACATTATTGTATTTAAAATAAGGTTGACGCTACGAATAAATAATAAGTCAGGAAATGTAACTGTTACAAAAATAAATTATATAAAAAAAATTTAACCGCCTACAAAACCACAAATAGGTAACGAAAGCGAAAAGTAAATTAATAAATAGGTATAATTATTATCAGCGCTACCCACTCGTCTATTTGAAGTCGGTGCCAGCTAAGCCAAGTAGATATCATCATTATCATCATCATCAACCTTATTCCGTCTACTGCTGCACATAGGACTCCTTCAATTAATGCCGAGACAGCCGATTCGCGCCCGCCTCTAACTGGGGCCGGTCACTGAGCGACCGCGACATCGTGAAAATACCTCATTATCAGTATTTTATCCGTCCACTGCTGGACACAGGACATGTCCCTCCTTCAATGAATGCCAAGACGGTCGTTCTTGTCTACACACAATCAGGACCGGTCAAAGCACGACGGCACTAAAAAATATGCGAAAATATCTGAATTCAGCCATTACGTTGTTAATAAGTTTGCCGTCTAACCGATTTCCCGGGCGACCCTCTTCAGCTTGTCGGGGTTCCTGCTGATGAGCACCACGTTGATGCCTCTCCTCGCCAGCTCCATGGCGTACTGCTTGCCCACCCCGTCCGTGCTGCCCGTTATAACTGAAATAATTATATCAAAGTAAACAAAGCAAAGCCAATTTTCATTGAAGCAGTAGAACACAATCTACTGCTTCTCAAAATTAGTCAAGGAGGGTATAGTAGTAGGTGACCAACCGCTTCAAACCTCTAAATTCTAATACATTTAAGTAGGTACCTAGTTATTCACGATTATTCTCCGGTGAGCAAGTGATGTTGACAAGGTCAGGTGCTCGGGGAAACTTTGAAAAACCCATTTATCATTGCACCTGTCAGGCTACAAACTTGACCTCTACACCTTGGTCATAATTTATTTTAGATGGACATCATTCATTTTAGGGACACGCCCAAAACTAAGAGATTAAAAACTCTTTCATAATTTGCGAAAAGCCGAGTTGTATCTTCTTATATATCGAACAGTGTATTGGATCATTTTACATATAAAATGGGTTTGGATATGACAGCAATCATTTATTAATATTAACCAATTTACCCGGGGCCCCAGTCAGTGTGGATAGTGGGTAGTTAAAAAGTCTGACATGAATTGCGGGGCCCCATTAATCGCGAGGCCCTGGGCACCTGCCCAGAGTGCCTAATGGAAAGGATGCGCCTTCGTGTAAGGTCTATGGCAGGTCATGTCTGCCCGGGTTCCTAGTATCATTAATGTCTAAGTAATGAAACAATTTTTTATGGGATTTATCGCGGTTTATTAAGATTTATACATGCCTGACGTTTTGGATACTTTAGACGTCAAAGGCGATGAAATTCTTAAAAAGTTTATTTATTATAATGAGTGAAATTCACGTAAACATTAGAGAACAATATTAAGGACATGCCGTTCAGTTTAAAGAGTAGGTAATGCAAAATTCCTTCAGGGGTTTCGGTTTAAAAAACTTACCAGCCCAATCGCCAAATTTCTTACACAACTGGGAATCACCACTGGGATTGGTTTTAAACAGAAGAGTAAACATATGCCAACACATCTGCAATATATGCACCAAATACCGCGCCAATGTCAGGGCACCGATTATACTTAGGATTACGTCAAACATAGTTAATGTATCTAGAAACTTTAAGGGAAACTTATTAGACGCGTTTTCAACAAACGTGCGTTGCGATCGACGCCATGTGGTATACTAGGTCGTAGACGTATAGTATCTATGTACTTAGTCCTTAGTGGGATTTATTACATGATAAGGTAATACGCTAGTAATACGTATAATATTAGCTAATGTTTATTTATTGTAGTGCCAACTTAAAACAGGGTAACGGTGTGAAATATTTATGGACGCTTTAACACCACGTAAATGTGGTCCCGTGGTAAGTTCTCGAAGAACTTGTGTCACGACTTACTGGTACCAGACAACGGAAATATATTTTTTTACTCTGCAATCTGCATATATTTATTGTAATATCCCATATAGTACCCAGGAACGCTAACCATTGAGCCACAGAGGTCGTCAAAAATATATTGTATGTTTGTCTGATTTTGAGATTTTTGCGTTGTGTGGGACGTTATTTAATTTTTAACTGACTTCAAAAAAAGAGGAGGTTCTCAATTCGTCTGTATGTTTTTTTTGTATATATTTGACACGATTACTCCGCCGTCTGTGCATTCACAGATTTCGATGGTTATTTTTTTGTTTGAAAGCTGGTGTTTCCAATTTGGTCCCATATTAATTTTAGAACCTGGATGACCGGTTTTTTTTTTTTTTAATAAAATGACATTTTCTAAAAATGATTCCTAGCTAGATCGATTTATCGCCCCCGAAACCCCCTATATACTAAATTTCATGAAAATCGTTGGAGCCGATTCCGAGATTCCAATTATATATATATATATATATATATATATATATATATACAAGAATTGCTCATTTAAAGATATAATATTAAGATCTGACAAGCCGTGTTTGAGTTATTCCCAATAATTCATATTTAGTTGATTTAGTTTACCTTGATGATGTGCTCATTTTCCTCATGTCGATGTTATAAAAATTGTATAGGATGTTTTGATCGCATACCATAGTATGTCGGGGTCATCGTAATCATCATCATCATCATCCTTTATCCGTCTGCTGCTGGACATAGGCCTCCTTAGCTGAACGCCAAGGCGACGAATTTCGGAATAGTTACTTTTGGAGTCGGTGTCGTATTTGTTGCTGTACCTACCTACCTACCTTGGTTGATACCGACTCCATAAGAAACTATATTGACGTGGTAAACGCAAAGTTTGTACATTAGTAAAAGATTAAGTTGATTACAAGTTGTAAAAACACAGTTATTTTATTATTTTTTAGTATTTTATTTTTGAAGTCGGTTTTTATTTTTTGTAAAATATTTTTATCTTCTATCGTAATTGTCGTCATGAGAATTAGTAGAGAAGAGCGTCTACTGTGAGATTTATAGAGGTGTGTTCAGCAAAAGCTTCTTTCAAGTTTCAATTAAAAGCTAGTCGGCGATCGACTGTCTTGGTGCTTATTGAATGGAGCTTATTTTCTATGGAAAACAATTTTCTCGTACAATTTTCCACATTTCTGGAGCCTCTCTAAAAATAGCGAAAGTCTATCAGACGGGTCACGGGACTCGGGTGCGTGGGCCGCGGCACCAGTAATTCAGTAAACAGTAAGTATGTCACTCGGTACTGACTGGTCGTATCGCGTGGCGCTACTAACTAGCGAAAGGGTCGTACACCTAAGATAGGATATATTATCCTCGAAAAGGACACATTATGATTATCCTAGTCAAAAGAGATCTACAGATATTCAATGTTTAATATAACCGATTAAGAATCTCTTTATTTTTTCTTAGCCCCTGGTGCAAAGCAGAACTTTAATATTTTTACAACATATCTAGTCCAGTCGGGGCAGACATAAAACTAGTCTGGAATATAAAAAATCCGGGGGGCTATTTTTTTTTGTTTAACTTCGAGGGGGGGGCTGGTTGGACGTATAAATCTCGATTTTCTAACTAATCCCGGTAGAGGATACGCCGCCATCTTGTTTTAAAGTTCATTCGTTTTTTTGAAATAACTCGTTAATTTTCAACTTTAGAACAAAAATGGTGGTATCCAAAGTTGTGGGAAATTTAATTTCTCACAAGTTTGGTCATTTTCATTTTTACGCTAGGATCAATATTTGCAGAGTTATACTATCAATTTTATCAAAAAAATCGTAATGGGTGGAATTTTATTTTCTTCAACTTTGGTTCTCGCACTTTATGCTCGCAACGGCTAATTCGTTGGTTGGTTGGAAGAAAACAAATCGTGGGTTGAAACCGATTACAACAAGAAAAGTTGAAAATTAACAAGTAATTTCAGAAAAACGAACCCCCCCCCCCCCCGACGTTTAAGGTGCCGGTGAAGTTAGCTAGTAATGTAACATTTACAAGACAAGCGCCTTTAAAAAAGCATGAGCAAACGTTTTTTCTACGGGACTGGTCACAGTACATTGCAGGTGCCAAGACAAAGTTTTTTCTGGAGGAAAAGAGATGGTGCCTACAGCCTACTTTGTTCTTCGCATCAGTAATCACTCTGTCTGATCTAGAAAGCTATTCCATAGAAAATGTTTGTCAGTAAGAGTGAAGAATGCTTACCAGTGTTTTTCATTCAGACTTCTATTAGTTTTGTATTTTTGGCGTACTTATACTAGAGATGCCACGAATAGTGATTTTGCCGAATACCGAATACCAACTATTTGGCTACGGATGAATGTTCGGGAGAAGATGGAGCACTAAGCGCGTCCCCCCCTGCTCTTTTGTCCCCTCTTCTTATTAGAGAGGTACGAAGAGCAGCTCCCTTGATTCAATTTGCTTCACCCAAGGTGCTGGGTTCACCTTAAGCTAGCTAAGCTGAGCACCACCGCCACGACAAGGCGCTTATGGTTGCTGTAAAGTATCCAAAACGTCGGATTCATAGCGCCTGCAAAAATATATGAGGCAAATATAATTTACTTTACTTGTAGTAAAATTATATTTGCCTGGTATATTTTTTCAAACCTCAAATTTCTCAAATGCAATTTAATAAAAAATTATTTATAATAATCTTTTCCAACTTCAAACTTCTACGTTCAGAAGGACAAGAGGTCCGTCGATTGCCAATTAGATTTGATCTCCAGTGGTCGCTACTAGTTGAGCGCGAGGAGCACAAACTATATAGAGAATACGCGAGGAGTCAGGAGCGATGGAATGTCCTTGGCGTTCGTTGAGAGGTCTATGTCCGAATTGACTGTTAAGGGCTTAATACATAAAAAATTACATCCTTTTATTTGAGGTTAATCAACTCCAACACCGTTTGACAGGTCACCATCTAAAGAACAATATAATATTATCATCATCATCAGACCCTCATCCGTCCACTTCAATATAATATTATACTTATGTTTTTTTTTTATTATGCATAAATTACGAATAATGTATTTAGTTTACTAATGCTTATCAAGAATGATTTACAGAAAAACTATAATATACATGTTGTCGAGTTTCAGGCAGTTTTTTTTTTCAAAATAGGCAGAACCGCTTACCTTATATTGGTATACATCGGTTCTGCTTAAACTTAATATAATTTTACACATGACATAAGGTATGATGATGATGATAATGATGAAGTGCCACTATAAGTAAAGGTAATCAATAGAACTATACAAAACAAGGCAAGTGGAAAACAATTATTTTAATCAATTATGTTCTATTTATGTACAATATTTCGCCTCAAGTCTGGCAAGATCGATCACAAAAATTTATTTATTTATTTATTAGGAAAATCAACAGCTTAGCATTGCTAAATATAAAGTAACATAATGACAACAGTAAGCCAATTAAAGATTCTCACGAATATACATGACAATATAGTTTTTTAAACAAATTGGGTTATTAGAAGTAGTTAAAAATAAACTAACAGGTACATAACTTAACAATATTAGAGTTTTAGATCAATAATTAATAGTTGTTAGCAATCGGCCATAAAGAATTCTCTGCTTAGTCGCGATCTAGCCGAAGAGACACTAGTACAGAAAATATCAAGGTCTGTATTTCTACTAAGCTTATTAAAGTTATCACGAGCCACAAGTAGGAGTCTGTAGTTAGAGTAGACTTTAGGAACGTATAAAGGTGAGTTGAATCTGGTCATCTTAACAGGCACATTTAGACTAATCTTGTTTAATATATCAGAACAATCGACATCACTCTTAATTACTTTTATTAGATAAGTAAGATCAGCTATTTCTCGTCTAATAGAGAGAGGAAGAAGGTGAAATTTTCTGCATAGACCAAGATAGTTATCAGATGAGTAGCTAATGCCGAGACTGTGACTGACTGACTGTGACGAGAGAAACTTTTTTTGAATACCCTCTATTCTCGAGATATATCTCTCGTAGCGCGGGTTCCAAATCTGTGACGCATATTCGAGATTGCTCCTCAAAAAGGTACAGTAAAGGATTTTAAAAGTCTTTGCCCGAATAAATTCACTCGAGGTACGCATCACAAATCCTAGGGCCTTAGATGTTTTGGAGATGATTGATGAGATGTGACTGTCGAAAAGAAGTTTGGAATCGTGTAGCACTCCAAGGTCCCTAACCACGTCGTTCCTAATAAGCACCTGACCTTTTAGTGAGTATTTTGTTGGAATTGTAATTGATTTGCGGGTGAAGATAATTACCGAGCATTTAATAGGGTTGAGGTCTAGTTTATTCAGCTTACAGTATGTATCAAGACGCGCTAAGTCAGCTTGAACTCTCATACTATCATCAGGCGATTTAATTGAACTAAAGTAGTCATCGAAAAGAATTAAATTAGATGTTGTCGAACGCCCTTTTAGGAATCCGTGCTGGTTTGAAATGAATGAAGATCGCAGCGCGGAGTAGACCTGGTCGTAAACTACTCTTTCAAAAATCTTTGCTAGAATGCAAAGCTTGGATGTCGGTCTATACTTACAAAACTCGTGCTTAGGGCCCTTTTTATGGACTGGTGTTACAAAAGCCGACTTCCAAATTCTGGGAAAGGTGCAGGTTGCGATAGATTTTTGAAAAAGTAGGCTTACAGGCAAAGATAATGTGTCCGAACAGTTGATTGAGAAAATGGGGTTGAAGTGGTCAGGTCCAGCCGATTTCGAGGTATTGAGCTTTGCAAGATGATCTGCTATTGCCCTCACATCGATTCCAATGTTGTGAATGTCGGATATTTGTGATACGGTCGAATGTCGCAGAGGAGCTATAATAGTGGTATCGTTATTGTGTAGAAACATGCCCAGGGCTAGGCCCTCTAACCAACGACGCGCCGCCCAAATCTCGCCAAAGCGAAGAGCGAGTCCCCGCTTTGCTGTCGCGCAGGTAGCGCGACCGGACTGCCGTTTTTGTAAATCCCAAGGGCACCGAACGGCACAGTGCCCAGACTTTGCAGCGCTGCATGTGGCCTCTCGTAGGCGGATTGCACGGTCCCGAGGCTGGTGCTTCACCTGCCTCGGGGACCACTACCAGCGCGCGTGCCCCGACACGCGACCGTGTCCGATTTGTGGAGGGCAACATTTGAAATTGCTGTGCGCCAACGCAAATGGCCGCCGCGACCACGCAGGGTCGCCCTCGGGCGGGTATGTGAGCGGACGTCGAGTTGAGACTCGCAGTTTGAAGTCTGACTCACCCCCCTCACGCAGATTATGCTGCCGTCAGCCGCCGACATGTTCCGGCGCGCAGACCCACGGGCGGGTATGGAAGCGGGTCCCGGGTTCAATTCCGCACCTTTGTCCCGCTCCCCCCCATTGTCCCCACGTGACCAATCAAGATCACCTCCAGTCGTGTACCACGACTACCGTGGATCACGTACGTCGCCATTGCCGTCCCCCCCTCTGGCGGAACGTCCCCGTTTGGAGTCGCGCAACCTTCGGCATGTCCATGCCGAAGGTTGCGCGACTCGAACGTTGAGCGACGCGACTCGTTCTCGGCGCTACGAACCGCCGTCTATGGCTCGTAGCAGTCGTCACCGAGCGGAGGAGGAGTTTAAACCCCTCCCCCATTTTTACGTGCCGTCCCGGGACAGCGGCCGTCGATCGTCGCCGCGTCAACATTAGGATGTTGGCGTCTGCCCCCGCTATGCACTGCCCCCCTTTGAGACCGTCCTCGTACCCACGGCCTATGTCAGGGTCTGGGGACGGACGGGCCCCTCGGTTGTAGTCCGAGCTATCTTGGACACAGGCTCACAAGGGTGCATAGCCTCGTCTTGGTTGGTGGGGCAGACTGGCCTAAATATAAAAAAGTACTCTGATTTGATAAGGGGTGTTGGGAACGCCCCTGTGGCTACTGTTGAGGGCCGCATTTGGTTTGAGTTCTCCCCTACGAAATCTCCACACCCGACGTTGGGGTCGTCGGCTATTGTGATGGAGAATATTTTGGGCAGTCACCCGCAAGTACGGTTGTCTGCGGATGCGGTAAAATTGACCGCGGATTTGAACTTGGCTGACCCTAAGTTTGACTTACCTGGCACGGTCGATTTTACGAACTTCGTTATCGTTTTTTTAATGTTACTTTGCCTAAGGCCTCAGGTTGAGGGATCGATGTATTCGATGCGAGTGCATGGTTAGTGCGAGTAATGGTTCATTTAATGAATTTAATGCTCGTAAATTGCGTAAAGTTGTATCTATTAGTTTACGAATTTGAGTTGGCGATTCCCTTGTAATCGATGGAATAGAAAATAGCGACTTAACGTGATTTTGAACGAGTAAACGATTATTATGAAATCTATTTTCCAATAAATCCCAAGCAATAAAGTAATTTGGCGCAGTAAATTCTAACGCACATATCACTTGAAGGACAGCGCCGCTCAATGATGATTTTAGGTAATGAAATTTTTGAATTGAATTTAAATCGTTACGAGAATGAATCATAGTCGTATATGAATTACGAAATTCAAGCCACTGGTCATAGGAACCGTCAAATACAGGTAATTTTATTTCAGGCAATGTTATCGACACAGGATTAGTTGAAAGCATTTGAGGCTCATTATCTTTATTTTCGTTATGTAATAGTTGTTTAAACGCAGACAATATGTGGTAATATGAATCCTCAAACTGCTCTCGGTACTCCAAATGCGGTAAAAGATCACACTCATCGACAACGTTCTCAATTCCCCCTTGAATACTATTAAATTCTTTAAATAATTCAGATAAAGCGATGTATCGCAATTGTAACTCAACCGTTTGATCTGAGCTCAATCTACCCCCTTCTAACAACTTATTATAATATTTTTCAAATAAAGTTAATCGACACTTTATAGCACCCCTGCACCTAATGGATAAATATTATTAGCACCTAATGGATTAGGTGATTTTGACCTGCCTGGCTTTTGTGCTTGGGTAGGCCCCTTACATTCATTTGAACCCTCACTCATTTCGGTAAGTTATAGAAAAACAATGAAGTACTTACAGTCTTGAAGACCAGATGCCCCGAAACCTCAGAAGGTTAGGTGTTCTGAGCCCGAAACTGACGAATCTGTAATATTATGAGTAACGATTTTAACGTAAATTATGAAGGACAAGAAATTGGAACGATTGACCTGACCAATACCGGCTAATGAGACTTCTTTCTTTCTTCCAGACCGTTTTCTGTGCCACGTGTAGCTTGGTTCAAGTTTTTAAAATTTTATTCGGATCGTAGGGACCAAATTTACGTTGTACGTGTGAACGAATAAGATGTGGGACAATTATAATAAACGTATATTTCTTGAATTTACAATGATTTGATAAAATACTAATATTTGAATTTAAAACGCGTACTGAAACGGTCGGCGGCGGCGTGCTGGCCTGAAACGGTCGGCGGCGGCGGCGCGCCGCGGCGTGGGTTAAACCGTTCACGGGATATGTTTTTTTTTTAAGAGATGCAATAAAATGAATACAATACAAGCAAAAATATAAAACTTACTAATTTTTGTTAAAAATTTAGGCAGATTTACGCCGAGATAATATTCATTCATCATTCATTAAAGATCACGGTTTTTGCAAAACTTGTAATTAACGCGAATGAAAATGATCACAGGGCTCAGTCGCGGCCTTTCGTCATTCACAACAAGCCCGGCAACTGAAAACGCGCTCGCTGGGTGTGCTGGTTGCTGTTATTGCTAGCAGAGATCTAGCGAGCGCGTTTACCCATGGGAATATTTTTTCCTTTTTTTCAGTAGATAAAAATATCTCCTCCTACTTCTCTTTTTTTTATATCGCAGAGAAATCCTAATGGTTGCAGCCAGGTTCTTCGGGTAGATCCTGGATCCAATGTGGGACTTGCACCCGGGAGTGACCACCCTAACTAAAATCACTGCAAGCGCCTTCAGCCGATTGTTGACTGGAGGCGCATTAAGTAGCGCCTCCTATGCACCTCCGTTCGTCACCCGCGGGAGAAGGCCTCGTCGGCGGCCTCCTCTCTCACCCGCTCGTCGGCCTCCTTCTGGGATATTACTGCCTCGCAGAAGGAGACCATCGCCGTCCAGGGCTCGTCGTCGCGGTGATGACGCTCGGCAGAGACAAGTCCCTTCTGATAACTGTTGTCAGACTGTGACGCAGCGCCGCCCATTTCGGGCACACCTCAAGGGTGTGCTGCGCCGAGTCCACCACTGCGCGCCACAATTGTGACATACTGTCACCGGTTCCCCGTGGGACGTCCGGCACAGCTACTCACCAAAACCGCCATATGGCTGCAGTGCCAGGTCCTCCCCCCACCTCCGGATTAACGCCTCTTGCCCTAGTCGGCGAACCCGCAGGATCCCGTCGAGCGTAAGGCTCTCACCGAGACACCTCCTATCCGAGACATAGGAGTGCGCTTCGGCAAGAACCTCCGCCACGAGCTTCCATGGGGGGTCACCGGCCATGGCAGTGGCTGCTGCCCACGAAACCTATGGTACCCCCGAATCACTCTTACTGCGATGACCTTATTTCTCGCGGTAAGGTGACCCGCCCAGACGTACGGTGCACCCAGATGGTTGTACCGTACGTCGCCATACTTGGGCAGACTCTGGAGTATAGCTGCTTGCAGGCGGCGCTGGGTCCTCTGAGGTTCGGGAGAGGAGTCTGCCCAGCGCACTTGCCGCCTTCACGACCTTCGGACTGAACATGGAGAAATGGGGGCCGAGGGTCCACCCTCCGTCAAGGATGAGCCCCAGATATTTAATAAAATTATAAAGACAACTTGCAACCTTGTTTGCCCCTCTTTTGGGGCTTCTCAACCTTCATGCCACATGTAAGATATTGCATCTTAGTGCCCATATCAAAAACGGTATAATTCTACGTGGACAATTTTCTTTTATAATAAAAGACACTGACATCTCCATGTGGAGTTGTGCTAGGTTGAAGTTATTCAACATAACGTCCTCTTTATCTTTACTTTTGATATTTCGGGCGTTCTTCTTCCGTGTTAGATGTAATAAAAAATCGGCCTTTTCTTTTCATCTGGGAATCCATTATTCTGAAACGCATGACAAATATCACAGCACTCTTTTTTAGGTTTGAGAAACCCTAAATTTAACTAAGTATTCACCACATCTCTATGCTGTCTCAAAGTTTGAGCTTTAGCACTGTATATATTTAGGACGCTGAGGGTGTTGGTAGATTTCCATATAGATCATCAGGTGTTATTAAAACCATTTTATCTGCACAGTGGTTACAAAAAGTACTGGCACAGTGTTTATGAACCTGTGATGTTGAGGGAACAGGAGTTGCTGTTACATTAACAGGTTGAGCAGCTAAACTAATATTAAATATTAAAAATCTGCTTCTTTTGGTTCATTAGAAATGTGTTCAATGCCCCACTTGACTATTTCAGATTCAAGCTCATCATCAAAAACATCTAATAATAAAACAGATAGTTTTTCTAAATTGTGTTCCCACTAACAGGTATATATTTTGAAACATCCCTTTAAAATGCAACACTTTTATAAAAAGAGTTAAATAAAACAATATCCAATAATAGATAAAATAATATTTACTTATAATCAGTGTATAATAATTATATTTCAATGTTTTTCATTTAATTTATTTTTCTAGTACGTGAATTATCTTGTAAAGAAAATATTATACTGTAGATCAAACAATATAAACTTTATGATTTACGATCAATAACGTCGGATGTGGCAGATTTAACAATATTTATTTTAAAGCGTACAATCAACACCATCGGATATGGCAGATCCAACAACATACATTTTAAAGTGTACAATCAACACCGTCGAATGTGCCAGATCCTACAATATACATTTTAATGTGTACAATCAACACAGTCTGATGTGGCAGATCCTACAATACGTATTTCATCATTTATGGTCATTATTGTCGGATGTGACCGATATACAGTTTTTGAATGGACTATCTAATTTGTATTCTACATCGATAAATACAGCTTGGCAAAAAAGAGTATGACGTGGTGACAGGTGGAACTAAATATTTTACTAAATGGAAACATAAGATGTTGACAATACTTAGCCGACAAATACTAGATTTTGAGTAAAGCTTAGTGTTTCACATTTATTTTTAACGATTTGAATAAATTATCTTGCTGATTTTCCATATTATGATGAGACTTAAGTGAAAGTGGCGCCCTCATTTTTTCCATACTCTTTTTTGCCAAGCTGTACTATTATCAGTTCCAACTAAAATAAAAATAATAATAATTACTACTTTTAACAACAATTAAAAAAAAACAAAATAGCCATTAAATACAATAAAATTTATATCTCACCTTATTCAGTACTCGAGGCACTTTCATTATTATTACTATTTTCCTTAATTAAACTATTTAAAGGAATTAATCCCATTATCTTAGCAGATCTACCTCGTCGTCTTGACAAAGATATCAACTGTTTACGAAAAATACCTTCCGTAAAATAATATTTAGTAATGTGCACTTCTCCCGGCATTAACTCGCTAAGTGGCATATAGACACGCTCGATCGCTTGGTTAGTGCGGTCAACATCGTCGGTATGTAACTACCTACATTTTTGAACGAACACAAGCATTATTTCCGAAGTTGTTGGTGTAATTATCTTCGTAAATTGATTAAAATATATATTTTTTTAAATGTGGAATTATTTATTGCAATATTTTAAGTGTTCTTTTGTAATAAAAACAAAATCATCAAAATTCAGATCCCACGTTGTTGATAGGGCGTGACGTGTTGAGAAAGTTAATGAAACTTATGCTAACTCGCCACTAGATGGCGCTGTAAATTCTATCTCTGCTTACCATCTGAATTAGCACCTAGTTACTTTCTTTGGGTGTCTTTACCCTATTTTTTTCTTTATCTTAATATGTAAAAAATATTAAATACTGTGGTGGACTACGAGAATAAAAACAAAACACCAATCGTATTTATAGTTTTCGTATTACGAAGTGTTTTTCTGCGTATTCTTCTTCTAGTTCCGTCATGACGGAATTACCGATCTTAGGTCTTATCCACCTGGGTAGCATCCGGAAGGACTCCATCTAAAATTTACAATTGGGATTATTTCTCATTTTAATAAAATGACGGTGTCTATCTCTTTCAATATTTTTATCGAAATATTGTTTTTGTAAGAAATCGATTCAAAGTTTCCCATTTTTGGAATTTTCCACGCTTGTTACACGCTGAAAATGGTGTTATAACATAAACATATAATATAATAGACCAATAAAGAGTTTGAAATAGAAGACAGTCCTTTATGGAATTATAACAAGATGAAAAGAGAGAGCAATCTAATGTCAAGTGTAACCACTTTTATTTGACAGGTCAGCCAAAGTCACCAAGCGTTAAAAGAGCCTCTCAGTATTTCCAATTTATTTCGTTGTTCCAGATATATTTGCAATAAATACTATTGCATATAAAAAGATGAAGATACTATGCGGTGCGGTATAATATTAATCATAGAAACAATCGTGAAAATTATACATTTCACAGGTAATTTATCTTCATGTCCTAATTGCTAAGATGTGTTTATTTTTTGCTATATTCTATCTTTACTTCTCTATTTCAAATAAAATAATGTCAATCGTCCTATTTACTTTCATATTTTGCGTAATCAAAGATACAATCGTTCTTAAATTACACAATATTTGAAGATTAATTTTCACCAATATTTTATACATATACGCTAGTGCTTGATTCAAATTTATCGACATGCTTATTGGTTTATACTATCATTAATTTGAAACTAATCTAAAAACAAGTAAAAATAAAACAGCTTTCGATATAATATAGAGTGACTCAAGAGCAAGGTTTATATTATGTAACGGGAATATCAGAAAGGAAATGCGTTTTAAATAATAATAACAACCATTTTATTAACTTCTGATAAAACAATAACAATCTTACATCCAGAAGTAATGTGTAGGTGCGTGTGCATGTGCATGCATTAAAGCACCTCCGTCCTTACCCACACTGCACATGCATACACATACACGAACCTCACACATACATAAGAGGTTGGCCCAACATTAATTAACAAACTTAACATGGCCGATAGTGATTTGGCCAGACTTCCTTCCTCCTTGAGGTCGCATATATAAATCGCCCCTCTACGAACAAGACCTCGCTTTTTAAAGGCAGTATTCGGGTGTGTCTATGACGTAATACAAACATCCTACGCCTCGGCTGTCCAGCCCATATTCTTGCCAATCCTAACATAAGTTTTTGAATTGACCTGCAGTCAATCCGCTCCCGTACTAATTGTCCTCTCCGACATATTATGTATTATACATTGCTGATTGCACCCACGCGAAGCTGGAACTGTTTGCTTGTTAGTGGTGAATCATAATCATTTTGTTTTACAGATTTCCTCAAGATCCTATAATTAGAGGAAAATAGCTGATATTAACTGGGCGTGTTGGTAGGAATGCCAACAATACAATTTGCAAAGCGACGCTTCTAATATTGGAAGATATTTCCGACTTGTTTTTGTGCTTGACGAGCCACAATATCTACCAATAAGTTTTAAGTGGGCACAGATACTTAATAATGAAGTATTATAGACATCTGTTCGATATTCGCCTCAAATACGAATGTAAACTACTTAATTTGATTAAGGAGACTGTAAGGAACCACCTGAATAAGATTATTTTGTTTAAAGGACAGTAACATCTACCCATTTTTATTTTATTTTAATTAAATTACTTGTTTTACGTTTATAACAGTATAATTTTAAAGAAACCGTTAAAATAATAACTGCGCATATACTTAGGTTGTGTAAATCTTGTGTAGTAAGTCATGAATCAAGCGTCCATTGAATATTGATCGATTCGTTCCCAAATTGTATTATTTTCCTTTTGTGAAAATCATTTGAAACAAATAATACATACATAATAAAAGTCATTATTTTATATAAATAGTAAGTATGAGTGTGTAAGAGTATTATGATATTTTATTTGAGAATAAATAATATACTACGTGTTGTTTTATTTCAATATTTATTTACCTTTTATCTAAATAATTTAAGGGCTGCTTTTGCAATCGTCGGATAACTTTGACCTGAGGAATATGTAGTCCCTCCTAGTAGTAGTATTACCCTCCTTCATCATCATCATCACTGAGGAATAATTATGTGTATTTTTCTTTTTAATGTGTATATTTAGTACCCTTATAAAAACCATAACATATCTGACCATTGGAAAATTCACCCCAAACAACAATGTTTACAATTTACTCGAACGGGCTGTACTATTGAGTATCGATAGTCAAAGATACATCACTGTGTGTCAATGTGTGCGTGTGCTCTGCACACATTGACTTTTCAAAAATCGTCACGCATTTTCGGGTCTATTTAGTATATTTTAAGTCTATGTGTTATACGATAATTCATAAAAAATTAGTAGCAATTTATACAATTTGCTCCTTGCTTTCGTTACTTGTTACTCGTTTGATACATATAACCTCAGATTAATAAAGAAAAGGTGTTTTGTTTATTAATCTGAGCTTATAACATGAACGAAACAAAAGGTGTTTTGTTTATTAATCTGAGCTTATAACATGAACGAGCGCGGCAAAGCACATTTATCTTTTTTTTTATAGACTGATTTTAGTGCATTGCTAATAACGAGTTAATATCTGTGTATATATATAGTCTATGGAGAAATGGCAGGAAACTCCAAAAAAAACAAAACGTCTCTTTCAATTGATTACAGGTTTTTCTCTGGCATACATTTTAACATTACCTTTAAAATATGGGACCAGTATCCTGCAGTTTTTGAAAAGGTCCCCAAGGCGTTGATAGCTTGTTTAACAAACGAAGTGGCGTCGGGGGTGAAGATATTGCCCTTGCTAAGGTTCTCAGAGAACGAAATAAAATTCGTCGAGATAAACATCGGGTAAATGTAGCTGAAATCGATGTTGGTGTGTTTATATTCTACCTGAAGCGTCTCTGTGAAGTGGTTTATGAAAGCCTGAAATATACAACAAATATTAATTATTTATTATTATTATATCTACAATGATCTATACTAAAATAATTAAGCTGCATAGTTTTTCTTTAAACGTGCTAATTTATGGAATTTCTAAATAGCCAAGATAAAGGATGATTAGTTCAAGAAATATTTTTTTTAAGTCATAAGGAGGCAACCGAGCAGTCGGAACCTTATGGTGACTATCGACGACCATAGACATCCACAACACAACCAAAAGTTAAGCAGATGCGTTGCCCTCCTTTTCCCTATCCCCCCAATGGCCCACCGGAAACTCACAAATCGCACGAAACACTTGACGCCGGTATTATGTGAGCGAGAAGTACCAACCCGATCGTGCCTGCCCAATTCGGCTGCAAAGCAGCATGGCAACCTCTTACAGATTTACTTTTATGGTGAAGAAATACCATATAAGAAAATATTTCCTATTACTAAAAGATATTGCATATGTTTTGGTGTCAAAAACTTTTTTGCGTCAAATGAGCTGTGACCCACCTTTGTGCTCGCGTATGCTCCCATCAGAGGTGTGGGCTGCCATCCCGACGCCGACGATATGTTGACGACGGCCCCCCGCCCCCGTTCTATCATCCCCGGGACCATCATCCGCGTCATGGACACCACCGTCATCATGTTCACATTCACCATCGCCCATAACCTCTCCATGGGCACGTCGCAAATGCGCATCGGATGCTCTTCCAATACTCCGACGTTGTTCACTAGAATTAGAAGAACTGATTCAGAACAATCTTCTGACTTGTGAGCTCTTTTTGGTATTAATTTGAATTATACTGGCGATAATACTCTACTATTATAATCACTACTCAGATTGGTCCTCCTTAAGATTTGTGTAAACAATTATACATATTACACATGTAATCGAAAGCAATCATGGCGGATTTGCTATGTATAATAGACTAGTCAGATGTAACTGCCAGAGGTTTCTGTTAAATTAGATACATTAAAACATATACTATTATTATGCTACAAATAAAATATTTACAAAACTTGAAAATTAAAATAATCAAGTACAACGTGTCTAGATAAGGCGCTTAACAACTACATCAAAAACAACAGGTAATGTGAGAAATACACAACAAAAATAATAAATTATTAACGGGATTGGAAAGGTAATCTTTGTGCTTTGAACAAAAATGTCTGCACTCGATTGAAATTATTTTCGTTCTTAGAACTCAGTTAAAAGAACTTGAGTTGTGATTTTGTGAGAGAGTGGCTAGGTTTGGTAACGTTAACTAACGAACACCACGTGCTTAGTGGTGTCTTTGTTAGTTACATTATGTATATTTTTTACATTTATATTTTTATACGTTCTTGATAAATAACTTATCAACATGGTCTCCCCAATGATATTATAATAATATCATTGGGTCATGATAACAGTTCATTGATCTGTTGACCGACCCGATGACCGGACTTCGAAGGAGGTCGCCATCGTCATTGTTTTACCTTTAATTAGTATTAACTGATCTAAGACTAATAAATTTTATTCATCAAATTCCGACCCCAAATATTTTTCATTCTGATTCATATTCTGAGTTTGATTATACACCGCTTATATCAGACGTATTGGGACCACCATTTTATTTACGCTTGTTTTTTCTTGGGTGTCGGAAACACTGCTGATGGGTCATACATCAGCAGTGTATTTTCTTAACAAAAAAATTAAAGAACGAGATGGCCTAAAATACGTAAAAATATATGAAACATGAATTTATTAAATAAATAATAAATCACATTACCTGTTTTGCACTATACCTGTCTTAAATAAATAAATAATGCGTAAGTATAAACTATTTGATAACCCTGTGTCTCGAACGAATGCTGCAAAACGTTCTCCACTGACTCGAATGACTGAATCTTATAACAACCACTTTACTACCAAAGATATGTTTACAACAAATGTTATTCCGTACTTAATCTGTTGAGTGAAGTCCACATCACGCAGTAACTAACATTTTGTTTGTTATAAATCAGTTAATACATAGCCAGCTTACAAAAACAAAAACAAAAAACGCCTTATGTATTAATCTGTGGTTAACGGTGTTGGTTTCATAATTATGATGTGTAGTTAAATATATATTGTATGTAAAATTATTTAATTATTGTGAAACTGTTTGTTGACCAAAAAAAAAAAGGTCGTAAAAAAGTCGTATTTGTTGCTGTACCCTACCTACCTACCTTGGCTGACACTGACTCCAAATGTAACCATAATGACGTGGTAAACGCAAAGTTTGTACATTAGTAGAAGATTAAGTTAATAAGTTGTAAGCACAAAAATTAAAGAAACACAGTTATTTTATTACTTTTTAGTTTAGTATTTTTGAAGTCGGTTTTAATTTTTTGTAAAATGATATTATTTCTTAATTTTTAGTGATTCCGAAATTCGTCGTCTTGGCGTTCATTGAAGGAGGTCTATGTTCAGCAGTGGACGGATAAAGGACGACGACGATAATGATGATGATGATGATTACGATGACCGCGACATACTATGGTGTGCTACCAAAGCATCCTATACAATAGTTACATCGACAAGTAATAAAATGAGCACATCAGCATATAGTCGAGGTAAAAGGAACCAACCAAATAGGCATTATTGGGAATAACTAAAAAACGGCTTGTCAGATCTTAATAAAATTAATATGGGACCAAATTGGAAGAACCAGCTTTCAAAACAAAAAAATAACCATCGAAATCCATTCACATACGGCGGAGTAATCCTGTCACATAGATACAAAAAAAAACATACAGACGAATTGAGAACCTCGTCTTTTTTTGAAGTCGGTTAAAAAGATAGCCGTATGTGAGTTGTACCCTACATATTACATATTATTATTATTACATAAAACTAGCGTATAATATAACTATAAAATACCATCATCAACCCTTACATGTCCCAATGTTGAAACATAATATAAACCTGAATATAAATCATCGTGTCCTTAGGTCAGCACCCGATACGTTAGACCACAAAAAATTATAAGCTTCTGAAGTTCAAAAATAAATGGACAACAAATTAAAAAAAGCAAATGTACCGTTTTATTCTAAAGGACTCGCTCTCTCTATTTAAGAGCCTTGCTCATATCGGTGCAGCAGTCGCTAATCCTTCCTTCTCTTCGCTAACACCTTCACCTCCTGATACGATACGACCTGTATCTTCTCCTTTATCTATTCCATGTAAGTTCTCCTCGGTCTACGTCTTCCTCTCTTTCCCATAATCCTTCCTTCCGTGATATTTTTGAAAAAAAAAACGGGTTAGTTCGTATCAGGTGACCCATCATATTTCCTCTTCGGTTCTCTATGTTTCTTTATATGTTATATGTTTCTTTTCTCTTTTACCTTTTTCAGAAACCTTTTGGAAACCTTTCGTTTTCGTTTTTGACATTGTCATCTATTTCTGAGCTATGGTACAAATTACAAGTCTCTAGGTCACTAAGAAGTTAGTTTAAATTCAATTACAAAATTTCATCCGGACAGAGCCCAAAGCGAATTAATAAAGACGTGGTAAAAAGGCACTTTTCTGCTATGCACTCACCCAGTATACCAACAGGTATAGTTCTCAGCTCTTCCTCAATGTGAGGGTACACCACCGTACCCCTACTGAAGTCAGCGACTATGATTTTCGTTGCTACTGCATATTTTGATTCTGAAATGAACAGGACTTTGGTTAAGACTTTAGTGTATAATTATTAAAGCGATAGTTGAATTTACTTGCGTAAAAAAATCAAGGGTTTAGTTTATGTTCACATGCGACGCTTACCACTTACTGTACGTGGCTCGTCTGTCCGTTTGCCTAACTAACTTAATAAAGCGATTAGAGCAAAAATCTCCTACCATTCATTTTGCCTTTTGGATTGTTTCGACTTAGCAACATTCAAGTTTATTGGGTAAAAGACTCATAACATAGAAAACATCAAATAAAGCCGATATTTAATGTTTGATTTGAGGTTAGCGCGTTAAAAATAACTGATATGATTTACAATGAAAATAATATTTTAATTGCGACTGAGTTGTGGCTGTCATCATGGAGTCTGATGATGAAGAGAGAACTCCTCAGCGTTTTACAGTAGCTACCTTGTGTTTGGCCTTAATTAATTTATATTGATGACAACTTAAAATAATTGCGTTTCTTCAATGTTTGTGCCTACAGTTTTAACTTATTATTCTACTAAATGTACAATTTATGCATTTACCACGTCATTATTATTACTTTTGAAGTGAGTGTCGTATTTGTTTCTATACAAAATGAATCTAATTCGTGAGATAGTTACAAAACTGCTCTACGGCTGAGACCGACTCCTAAAGTTTTAATTTTTTATTTTTACAATGTTTATAACATTGTAAAGAGCTCTTATTTAAAAAAAAATATTATGGGGCAATTGAAGCTGCGGGAAAACCTCTACCCGCGCTTACGAGCGCTTCATTCAACCAAGAATCCCATTGCGGACAATAATAGAACAATTAGTATATCTAAATTCTAAACTGATTTGCATATAATAAAATATCTTAAAATATGCGGGGAGTATTTTTTTATTTAATGACGTTGGACAATAACAAGACTCATTTATTTTAATGTACATATGTCATCATATTATATGGTTAATTCTTGCAAAATAGGCCGTTTTCATTTTTATTTACTCGACTACGGCGAAGACGAAAGGAAGTGTTATGATTTTATGTATACCTAATATTATATTTATATTTACGTAAAGCTGAACTACTTATACAACTTTGATACATGATAATATTATGTCAACTAATTAAGAGGTAGTGCCATTGCTGCATTGCACCCGACATTGCGACCGGCACGACCTTTCGCTCACATAATACCGGCGTCAAGTGACTTAAGTGACAGCTATGCTGTCGCGTTTCGTGCGGTTTGTGAGTTTCTGATGGCCCTTTAGGAGAATAGGGAAAATGAGGCCAACGCATCTGCATAATCTCTAGTTGTGCGGATTTGCCAAAACGCTTCGACAGCTTCTGCTTTTACTTGCCTGATTTTGTAAGCTTTGTACTTCTTTTGAGCAAAATTATTCGTCATAAAATCTAATTAGATATAACACAGATTTTTAAAATTCGTTCTTCTTTAATTGCAATGATGGCAGAGAAATACACTAAAGTTCCACAACCTAAATTGAACAATCGTCGTCATCATCACACAAGCTGACAAAAAACTGACTTCTGTAAGGCAACGCGTCCAAGCAACAAGGTTATCAGGTCAAGTCGTTGATATAGAGATTTTATTTAAATCGTTTTTTTTTTAATTTAAAGTCATAATATTGGGAATTTTCGAAGATGAGTAATTTGTTTAATCTTTCCATTATAACTTTAATACACTAGAGAAATTTTGAACACTTTTATGTTTTAGTTTGCTCACAGGTTCGGAATCGTGTTGGGAAGATTATGGTAAAAATTTAGTTATTATGCGTTTCAAATAAGAATAGGAACGTCAATGACCTATCTGTCAAATATCACTTGAATAGTACGGTTTGCACAAAAACTTATTGGCGTAATTAATCGTTTTAAATTGAATTTAAATAAAAACAGTAAATAGTCATAACTCGTTTTCAAAACCATACAATGACATTTTTTTATTTCATTGATACCGCAAAGTCCCTGGAGCCATGTCAAATTTTTTAAAGAAAATAAGGACGCCAGTTTTCTTTAAAAATCCAGCCAGTCTTGCCCTTATTAGTATGCTCCATCGTGAGGACCTGAAGGAAAGATAAGTTTGACTCGTGAAATGTACGCTACCATTTTGCAAACACTGAAAAATGCAAGTAAAGTGACCAAGCGAGTTCATTTGGCTACGGGAATACATAACGCGCACTCGGACAGAAATTCAGAGATGAGCGGAATTGAAGAGCTAGATTCTGATTGATTTTTTGTCACTTAATCTCTGTAAATAAATTTAATTAAAAGAACTGGTTTGAATTGACGGCTATGACGTCACAATATGGCGCTAAGTCCGTCCTATTCTCATTTGAAACGCATAGTACTATATAAACTTGAACTATTAAAATATCGTTTAAAAATTGTAGAATATCTATTTAACGAAATGAAAATGCATATAATATGACGATAGAGAACGAAAAGTTAGGCTATAAAGAACCTGCTCCTTTTTTGAAGTCGGTTTAAAAGCGGGTGTTACTTTCGCATTTATTATAATAATTATATTTTTAGTATTAGGATATGAAATCATTGATTATTACCGGTGAAGTGTTTTACTTCGTGAGGAATCCTGCACGCCAGATGATATGAAAAGCCTTTGTGTGCGAAGTTCAGTGAACTATGGCCCAACGCCCCCTCGCCAAGCAGTAGCATATACAAGGGTCAATTAAGATATCTTATGTCTAACCGATTTCCCCGGCGACCCTCTTGAGCTTGTCGGGGTTCCTGCTGATGAGCACCACGTTGATGCCTCTCCTCGCCAGCTCCATGGCGTACTGCTTGCCCACTCCGTCCGTGCTGCCTGTTATAACTGAAATCGTAACTTATTATAATATCTGTAGTGGTTGTATTATGTATACTTATAAGGTTTTTATTTCAGATACAAAAACAGCCCATGAACATAATTGCAACAGACAGGATCACTTCAGTGACAGGCTGGCCCCGGCGAAGGCCAGACTACTCCTCGTAAGGGGGGACTGCCCGAACGCTCGCCTCGCAGAAGGAGACCATCGCTGTCCAGGACTCGTCGTCACCGAGCATCGTGGTGATGACTCTCGGCAGACACAAGTCATCTCCGATGACTGATGTCCCATCATGACGCAGCACCGCCCATCTCGGGCACACCTCGAGGGTGTGCTGGGTCTGGAGACCCTCCAGCCATTCATCCCCTCACTTCGCACCTGAGCTTATTTTGGGATTGGGGTAATTTTTTAGACAGGTTTTCTTCCTCGCGGTCCTCACCTCGACGTGAGATGGCGACCACCACTCCCGGCACTGTGTACCGGGTAGCGGCTCGGCCAGCAGTAGCCAGAACCAACTGCCGCCCGAGATCGGATTGGTCGTCCAAAGTACTGGATTACACCCCAGGCTTAAGCCCCACCGCCGCGACAAGGTTCCGGTCCAGGGTGGGGTTTCCTAACCAGCCTATCCCTAGATAATTTTATAAATAAATAAATCGTCAGGCTACCGTATATGAAAAAATAATTTTTGAATTAAATTTTCTTTTATTTTGATATGCACGCTATTACGTGCTGTTACTATTAAACTTCGTGATTCGCCCTTCGAGATTACATATATTTACAAGTAGTACCACATCCCATGTGCTACAATCGTACACACTTTTAGAGCAACGCTAGACAAAGTAAACTTGTTTTCTCCACTGACGCCCTCTATAACAGCCTGCAGACGTCACCTCATACACGTTTTGTGTGCCGGCCATCGTGCACGTATTTTTTCCTTTTAAAGTGAAATTTATAATCAATCAAAAGTTAAAAGTTTTTAGAAGCTCGTAAAAACGCAAGAATTACAAAATAAGAAAAATAATTGGAAGAAAGTAATATCGAGTCTATCTTGAATATTTTACAGAATATTACACCAGAGAATACAATTGAAGGTAAATCGAAAAATATATTTTATATAGTATTTTCAATGTTCAATTGAGTTTAATCTAAAAGATTTTTACCCATTAAAACAAATAAAACTAATGTTGTGTCGTTATCTTAAAGTAATGCACATAATTCTAAAACTATAATTGAGGCTAACGCATATTTTTACACAATATCAAACCAGAGAATACTATTGATGTTAAATCGAAATATTTTTATAAAGCCTTTTTTCAATGGACAATTGAGTTTAATCTGAAAGATTAAAACTCTAAAACCAATCAAACCGTCCTATAAGGTTGTGTCGTTATCAGTGATGCATATTATTCTAGAGCATAATCTGCGAGATTGTGTCGTGAATACATTTTAAAGTTTTTTAAGAGTACAGAACGTGAGACTGTATCATAAAAACAATCCAAGATGCTCACAAATATTTTACTAAACATTGAAGATAAATGGAAAAATATATACACCGATTTTTTCAATGTACAATGGAGTTACCCACAAAATCAAATAAAACGATCGTATAAGGTTGTGTCGTTATCAGTGATGCATATTATTCTAGAGCACAATCCGCGAGGTTGTGTCACGAATACATTTAAAAGTTTTTTAGAGTACAGCCCGAGAGACTGTATCGTAAAAACTATCCTAGATGCTCACAAATATTTTACTATATTATATTGAAGATAAAATTGAAAAATAAACACACCGATTTTTCAATGTACAATGGAGTTACCCACAAAAACAAATAAAACGATCCTATAAGGTTGTGTCGTTATCAGTGATGCATATTATTCTAGAGCACAATCCGCGAGGTTGTGTCACGAATATATTTAAAAGTTTTTTAGAGTACAGCCCGTGAGACTGTATCATAAAAACTATCTTAGATGCTCACGAATATTTTACAAAATAATATACCAGAGAATAGAATTGAAGGTAAGTGGAACAATATTTCATACGATTTTTCAAATGTGCAATGGTGTTTAATCATAGAGATTATTACCCACTAAAACAAATAAAACCGTCCTATACGTCCGTGGTGACGTAATCTTCAAGCGATGCTCATTATTATAGAGCACAATCCGCGGGTTTGTCGTGATATTAATTGAAAGTTTTTTAGAGTACAGCCCGTGAGACTGTATCACAAAAACTAACCTAGGAGCTAAACATCCTAGACTAAGGTGGGTTTATATAACGGTATGTAGCAATAATTATTATAAAGCATATAATTATGATTTATTAGATAATAATAATTAATATGTTGGGAGATCTGACCCCAAACTAGGCAGAGCCTGTATTATGAAAATCAGACAACTGATATATACTTCTATGTTTCTAAATACATACATATTATAGATAAATTATACCTAGACACTGATCAATTGATCATGCTTATCACACATGAGGGCCTGATATACATAAGAATATAGCTAGCCGATGAACCGATATTATGGTAACTGGGCTTAGAGAAAATATCTATCTATATCCACTCTTAACCCCAAGAATAAAGGCGGCAGTTAATGTGCCAAATGGTAGCCATTTTACGAGAAAAGCGAAATCAACTGATGTTACTATATCCGTTGTGGCTAAAAATATTAACCTCATCATGAATGTTATTTAATCTCGCAACAATAACGATAAATCAGTAAAAAATACTGAGCAATGTTGGTCGTATTTTATGTTATGTATTTGTAAACCGATACCAGAAAAAAAGCTAAAACTCATAAAAGCGACTTCTAAGACTAAGAAGTTTTTTCAGTAGCAAAGAGAAGACGTAACGACATTACCATCCAGGAGACGTAACGAGCCATCCACCTCTAGGTCTCTAAACTAAAGGGCCGCCTCCAACTCCAGCTCCTCAGGCCACACAACTGAATCCGAGCTTCACAGTAGGTGTGCGCAAAGGGCGGAGCGACGGTGTCTGTACGCCGGTAGATAGCGCTCCTGACACAACTCGACTTCAGCACCAACAAGCAGGTACGCTTTCATTCTTTAAAAAGGCATAGGCGCAGATCACGAGGGACCCTGTATTATCTTGGATACAAGGTTTACGTGTACCCTTTCATTCTGCTGTGGTCTAGAGTCTAGGCAATCATACCTGTGTTCATACATCTAAAAATATCATGTATGACAGGGAAATAAGAAGTTAAATCCTTCTTTAGGTGCGATAATATGTGAATGTTCTGGTCAACTTCTATCGCATATATTTCGATATATTTTAAGAAGTGTAATTTATTATGAAAAAGGGTAATGGTAAAATAGATTTATTTTGGACTTTAAAATTTTTAATAATTTTTATATCTGAGCTGCGCCACACTTCAAACTTGAAGATTTCAGGACAGCGTTAAATCTTATAATGCCAATTTTTTCTAAGAAAGATATGAATTTCAAGTTTTACCACTAGGCTTAAACATTAGCGCTTTACATTTTTACAAAAATTATGCGACCAGTTATGCAATGTTTAACTAATTGGGGCTTATTATCTACCTATTACATAGGTAGGAGACATTTTCTTATTACACAAATTATTGATAGTAATGGAAACAAAATTATTATCTGACAAAAAAATAGTAGTAATTTTGAGATTTACATTCGAAAAAGGAAAAATTCCAAGTCAGTCAATCTTTTTTAGGTTTTTTCTGCTTGCCTCCTTGTTTTCTGTATATAGCAAACCAACAGTTTCCAATTTCAAAGAGATGTAAACTGCGACGCTTTGCCCAATTGATAGGATTATTAATATCCATTTATCCAGCAATACAATGTATATGCAAAATGGTACTCATATACAAAAAATTTTGAACGCATTATCTTTATTTAAAATGAAAATAAAAAAATTACGGGCAATAAGGAAAATATTAATTTACCAAAACATTTCATCAGTGATTTCGACGGATGGATTTATAATATTTATAAAATCTTTAGCCCCATTCGGACAGACAATTATCGAATGGAGATAGGTACTGCCTGTACCGTCTCGTACAACATTCTTAAGACTTAAAAGTGGCATTTTTCACATTACATACTTTTTTTTTCAAAACTCTTAGAAAATAACGAAATTCTAGTGAGAATTATTGACAGCTCCACTTCTTCGTCTTACATAAATAGGATGGAGAGGGAGGTTATTCGGTACCCTCATTTAAACGATATTAGTAGAATAGTTTGGAGGTAGTGGGAACAAAAAGATATATATTATGTATGCGCATCCTACGAAAGGTCACGAGACAACTATGAAACTGACGCAAAGTCCCGTCGCGTTCATTCTGATCCTGAGTTGGAACAAAAACTTTGTAATAATTTTGGAAAACCAAAAATACAAAATCGTCGGAGTCGTAGTTGTACCATTATGGCTTAGTTAGCCTTAGGACCCTTTGTTCACAAAACTACATTTTGTAGATTTCAGATATTTTCAGACGCGATGTTGTGTTAACGTCCATTACGGATAACATAATATTACATATATAAATATTTCCTTTGTATAAGACAACGGTACAAATTTTGTATGGTCAAGAAGATATTTTATACCGCGTCAGTTTGTGATAAAATACATTTTTAAATCAAATTAATCATCTTTCTTTAAGTAAATATGGGACCATTAATTCTGCTGAATTGGGTTTATCACTAATTGTAGGCTCAAATATTGTAAACGACTTAAGAATTTAAAAAAAAAATATAATTTATATTGTTTAATATAATATAATTGTATAATTTACGCACTCCCTTTCCAAAATATAACACATTTTGGGAGCCCACAAATTGTATAAAATTATTTAGGCAGGCTATGTTATTATTATCCTAATGAAGAATAATCATTTGAATTATACTTGAATAAATCTAGTATATAACTTGGCCTTAGTTACGTCCCATCGTGTTTAAACACTAACGCTAATAAAATTATTAAATATTATAAAAAAATACAAAAATAATTTTAATATGTTTTAATATATTTAGTATATTACTAGCTGTGCCCGCGACTTCGTTCGCGTAGATTACGTAATTTAACAATGAGTTTTTTTAGTGTGAAGAGCTGTATAAATAGAGGATGTTGAAAACTTACTCTCTAACTTAAAACCCTTATACTTTTAATATAATTGATCGCTTTTATTCATAGCACCTAGTCTCTTTTGAAATTACCCATAGAGAAGAAGAATCACCTAGCGCCTACCTACTTAGGTAACTATACTGTAGCTATCATCATCATCATCGTCAGCCTCTATCAATCCACTGCTGAATATAGGCCTCCCTCAATGAACGTCAAGACGACCGATCCCTTGTCACTCGCATCCAACGCGGACCGGACACTGCACGGCATACCTACAATTATATATAAAATGTATGAACCGTCCGCAATCCGCATTATCAGTCAATTTTACAAAAATGTATGATCATTGATCACTAATCCACAGAAATAGTAATAAATACCACTCTAATAATAATATAATTATTATAAGAGGGCTATTGTTACTGGGCTTGCATAGTACGTTATCATATTTTTTTGTTTACGAAATTTCCAACTGAGAACATGGCGAGAAGGACAAAATCACTTTATTTTGAGAAAAATTGTTACAAATGATGTTGATTTTTCTTCTCTCCATATAGCAACAATTTTCTATAACTTTCAGAATGTACAGTACGTTCAGACTTCAGTGACGTTATATGAAGCTTACACTGTACGGTCTACTTTTTGGCATTCTTATCTTTATGCAAGTGCTTCTCTGTAAACGATGTTAAATGTGGACCCATCTGGAACGTATACAAAAAGGTTATTGGGGTTATTTACTCGCGAAAGAGCCACATAGATTTGGCCATGTGAAAAGCAACCAGTACTTAGGTCAACTCCAGCAACGGATAATGTCTGACCCTGAGCTTTATTAATGGTCATGGCATAACAGAGGCTGACAGGAAATTGCACTCTTTTGAAGGAGAAAGGAAAATTATTGGGAATGAGGGGAATTCTTGGAATGAAAACAACATCACCAGCTCCGCAACCAGTTAAGATTTCGGCTTCGATGATGTTTTGCTGCAAATTAGTGATTTTGAGCCGAGTGCCGTTGCAAAGTTTTGGAGGACATAAATTTCTAAGAAGAATTATCGGTACGCCGACCTTTAAAACTATTTTATGGGCTGGAAGACCAGGTGTGTTGAGGGAATCTAAAAACTCCACGGGATAGTTCGTGACGTCTTCTTCTTCCATAACTGTATTTATGGATGTATATTTTATACTATTTCCAGAAACATGCGTCAATATTTTTAAATTAATTGCTGCCGCTTGGTCGTTACGGGGAGTCAAAATAGCACGTTGGCATAGCCAAGAACCAGTTTGATTACCAATGTCTGTGGAATCCCCGTAAACAGAAGAAATAAGATCCTGTTGTGATGTAACAGAAAAACAAAGATTCTGTACCAAAATAACTTTTCCATTTTCTTGTACGGGATATGTACCATCACCTATTTTTAATAGTAAATTAGAGAACTCCAGCGCATTTTCGCAGCCTCCTAACTGTGCACGCATATTTATACTTAGGTGTGTAACTGTTATAGTGCGCCATAAAATAGAGCTTTTCAGACAGGCAGAAATTTCATCGGCTCTTGTTCCTCGCGGTATGATTGGGAGTGTCTGCCGAAAATCACCACAGAAAAGGACTGTAATGCCACCCATCGGTCGATCGTTTTGCCTTATATCCCGCAAAGTTCTATCGACAGCTTCTACAGCTTTCCGATTTGCCATCGTGCATTCGTCCCAAATAATTAAAGCACAATCATTGAACAGTTTTGCTTTATCGCTATTTCGTGACACATTGCAAACCGGGCTTTCCGTACTGTCTAAGTCTATGGGAATTTTAAACATGGTGTGTGCTGTTCTTCCTACTGGCAACAATGTGGCAGCTATCCCCGAGGAGGCGACAGCAAGAGCAATTTTATTTTGGTTCCTTATCCGAGCCAAAATAATTTTGGTAAGAAAAGTTTTACCCGTTCCGCCAGGCGCGTCTAAAAACAGGATTTCACCCGATGCGTTATCTACACTGCAGCATACTCTATCATACGTCTGGCGCTGTTCTTCTGTCAAATTTGCGAAGCCACTTTGTAAAATTTCTGCGAGTTCCACGGGATCGTAACTAATTTCTGAAGCGTACTCCCTGTTTATACGTTCCCCATCGACTGTCGGTGTTGGTAAACCATATTGACTGGCCGAGTTTCCTCCTATACTTATGACAATTTCTTGAATAGCTAATAAGGACCTGTTGTGACAAATTTCACGTACCTGATGAGGAATTTCTCCATCAGTACTTAGTTGAACTTGTCTCAAAAAATCCTCAGCAAACTTGTCATGGTATTTTTGCCACAACAGTCTAGCATCTGATAATCCACAAAAGGTCAATAAGATAGCAAACAAATGTCGCAAGCGATGTGGACTGTCGCTAATACATGCCTCAGCTAGAGCATCATCCCAATGCTGATCTCCATCTAATAAATGGCGTGCGCGGCAAGCGGCCTTGTAGGTGGGATGTTCAATATCGTCCAATTTACGGAGTTCTGCAAAAGATGTAGGACCTCGTACTATATGAAGAAGAAGGCGTAAATAATAACACTCGGGATTATTCGGGTGTACCGTGTACACCCGTCTCATCATCAATCACGAGCTCTTTAAAAATACCAGGCTCACCATCTACAGCAGTTCCACGTCTCCTACGAACAAAAATACCTTGCTGCTTGTTGTAAGTATAATAACATGGCACTTCATTATACAAAAGAGACTTCGCGAAATGATCACTTTGGCAAAGACGAAAGAATGCAAGCAAGGTGGTTTGTCTCGTGTTGACCAACCTTTCTACCACATTTTCAGACTGAAAGTAAACTCGCTGCCCGCCTTCAAGGTGCACGTCCAGGTGAATGACCGGCAGATGCCTTTCATGTATCGGGAAACTTAAAATACGCCAAGCTGCCTCAGAGGAGCTTATGTACTGGCCAGACTGGTATCTTGTGACTTCGTCATATTCATTATTTCTCAGCGCTATCATTGCTTGATCACTACCTTTATTGATATATTTACATACATATTTTATAGACTTAACGCTACTAACATATTTCAACATTAATGTGAGCTTGAAATGCTTTAGATAAAACTGGTGAATACGGTACCACCCATCTATTGTCGAATATAATTTCTTGCCCACGGAACCTGATGGAAGCCGTAAAACCACATTGAGAAGGTGATCGACGCCGGTATAGCGGATACCCATTTTCTCCCGATATAGTTTGTTCTGTACGTGCCCTAGGGAATCTTTTTGAGCACCGACCATCTTGCATGCATGGTGATACTCTATTTAAACCGCCACATGGCCCGTGAACCATGTGTGTTTTAATGATGTCATGCAAAATTGGATCTGCATCATGGTCTGGAAACTCGGCACTTATGACACTGTCAATAGCTTCGGGTCGGATTTTTTCTGCCAGCCACAGGAGGATGTGGGCGTGAGGTAAGCCACGCTTTTGCCACTCAACACTATACATGAAACAAAGAGCTGAGCCGAAAACTTTATCTTTTGTAAGAAGATCAATCATATATTTAAGTTTTAAATGAAATACTCTCGCAATGATGTCATGTCTATCATATGACGCCTGTCCTGAGAGAAGTTCCTGACAAATTTCGGTCCACTTTGGATTTGTTGTGAACGTTATGAATAGGTCCGGCCGGCCATACTTACGGACGTAGCAAAAGGCATCTTGCGTTCTTTCGTGCATATATCGCGGACCGCCTGTAAAACTGGAAGGCAAGATGACTAACCGCCCCAAATTTTCGATATTATTATCTGATTGCATTGCGTCCCGCAAATGCACGTATTCTTCAGCACGTAAACGACGCTGGTTAGTGCGAATGTACACTAAACGTTCAGTTTCTATTTTTGCATACATGTCCACAATAAATTGACTGAACAAACCACGAAAACGTTGCAAATAAACAAAACAGTTACGCCTTATTTGCAAAAGGTATGAATAATATTGCAGAGCCGATATTTTTTTATTAAAGTTAGTGACCCTCGTAGTAGGGTTCACTTGGTGCAATCCAAAATTGTACCCATCTTCACCATGACAATATATTAATGGATATTGCAAGGCATCGTAAGCTCGGTGAGTTTCAAAAATGCGTTGCAGGCGATCGTCGCGAGTGCGTAACACGATGTCACGCCTCTCACATTCCTGATCGACTAAAACAACTGCGACTTCATCTGCCATTGGTGCGTTGTGCCTCCCGCGGTATTCACCAACAGGACGTCTATCTGCGCTGATGATTATTTTGTAATCATTGCTGCCTTGTGGAATGGAATCTAACGCAGCTTTAAAATTCCCCACGTATTGATTTACTTGATGCAGCATGTTTTGTAGTTCTGATATAAGCGCACCATTAAGCTGGGGGAAATGGCGATTCCTAATATTATGCTGTTCAGTGTAATCGGACACAAAATAAATTTGAAGAAATCTAGGCTCATTATCTGGCAATAAAGATCCGATGAGATGGTAAACTTGACCTTGCACTTTGAAGGTTGGCATGAACGGACCCTCCGTTATTTGTTTTGCCCCAAAGGATGTCATTTGGAAAGCGCTGTTATAGGAACGGATATTATCTAAAAAGTGTTTAGACTGGGAGTGATCGCCATTTAAAAGAGTTTTAATAATGTTTGGGGGATCTTGAAAATTTGGAACAACAACTTTTCCATTTGAACAGCACATTCCATTTGCCTCTTTTCTCCATTTCAGAGCATCACAAAAATTGCAAATTTCTGTCATACCACCCACAAAGGCGTAGAAGGCGTAGTCAATTCTTGTTGAATATGTAAATCCTGATTTTTCCTTATTTTCCCAAGGCAGAATAATGTTCGCAACAACATTATATTCTAAGGACTCATCATCAGCCTCGCCAGTTATAATTCTGTTCATGTGGTATCGAGCCCGGTCAGCTCCCAGGCGAGATTGTCGCTGTTCTCCTGTTTCTGCTCGTCGCAGATCGTCTATCCTTTCCCTTTCGGATATTAAATAACGTACATCGTTCATCCGGGCGCTTACATAATTATCTCTGGCTGTTGTTAATCGCCGTTCTCTCTCTGAGAGAGATTCGGACTCGCGTGAGAGGGCGTGACGCTCTCGGTCAGCTGACAACCGCGCTTCGCGTTCCTCGATACTCTCTTGGGAGCGCAAAGTTGCGGTCAGGATTCTTTGCGAACTTAAACGCGACTCCCTTTCGGTAAAAGTCTCAGACTCGCGTGAGAGGGCGTGGCACTCTCGGTCAGCTGACAATCGCGCTTCGCGTTCTACGATACTCTCTTGGGAGCGCAAAGTTGCGGTCAGGATTCTTTGCGAACTTAAACGCGACTCCTTTTCGGTAAAAGTCTCAGACTCGCGTGATAGGGCGTGACGCTCTTGGTCAGCTGACAACCGCGCTTCGCGTTCCTCGATACTCTCTTGGGAGCGCAAAGTTGCGGTCTGGATTCTTTGCGAACTTAAACGCGACTCCCTTTCGGTAAATGTCTCAGACTCGCGTGAGAGGGCGTGGCACTCTCTGTCAGCCGATAACCGCGCTTCACGTTCGTCAATACTCTCTTGGGAGCGAGAAGCTACTGTAAGTGCACGCTGTATGCAAAGCCTAGACGCACGCTGAGTAGGCGTTTCCGATGCAAGAGTTCTGATGTGGTTCGCTCGGATTGCATTTAGCCTCACTTCACGATCTTCCTCCGATTCTTGAGACCTACTTAATCTCAACCTTTTAGCATTTCGGCTACTTTGCGATAGGTTTGATTTTTTTCTAGAAGGCATATTCTTATTCTAGAAAATATTGAAAGATTAAAGAACCAATTATCAAACGACAAACAGACTAAAACCAAGAAAGACCTTTTAAACGACACGAACGAATGAATTTTGAAAACTTAAGACACCCAACAACTCAACTGTAATTTCAAATACGGGTTAGGGTGATTCTTTGGCCGAGAATATTAATAGCGCGATTCAGGAAATGACGTCGCCATCTATTGAGAGTTAATCTGTAATCGTTCGGACACAGTTATACAATATCTTTTTTTTATATTAAGTGACACATTAAACTATATTAATTGAAAACGATGTTTTTCTAAAGTATTAAAGAAAGTAATTACTATTCCTTTCCAACGTATTAAAATTTTAACAAAATATTATAATAACTCAACAAATTCATTAAACTTAACAAATAGGATATACATGTCGGTACTATAAGTTGTCAATAGATGGCATTGATCTGATCATATTTGTTAAGTATTGTATTGAACTACATTTCAAATACATAATATTATATCTTTTGATAGAGTAAAGCGATTGCGATGAAACAAAAACTAAATGTTACTCTAAGTTACGCACAATTTTTATGTATAAAAGTTATTTACATTGGTTTTGTAGTTTTTACGTGATTCGTGGTTAACTAAACAGACAAACAGACAAACGGACAAAAATTAAAAAAATGCTGGAAATATATTCTGTTAGTCATCCTTTAACACCCTGGCTAATTTTTTTTTAAATATTTTCAATGTACAAAAACGACTCCTCTACAGATTTATTATATGTATAGATATATAATATTAAAATTTATAATTTTATGAGACAACTATTTGCCTAGCTAATACTATAATTTAAAATTATCTTCTGAAAAAGGTCCTAAAATTGTTATTTATTCCGAAATCGTTTAAGTATGTTAGTTCACAGACTTGAGCCATTGGATCCCAGAGAGTGGGATTGACACATCAGTGTTTAGTGACCACAGTGAGAGTTACGCAGCTCCTGCTGCGACCTGACTTAGTGTCAATATCTAAGACGTTAGAAAACAAACAGCTGGTGCGACTGGCAAATTACAAACTTTGCCAAATTTAACAATAGAGAAGTAACTACTGATACATCACATTCATTTGCTTACTCTCTTGTACGTTGGCTTCCAACAGGTAATGCTAATCTTATATTAATGTATAAATTTCATTGAGTCAGATTATTGCACTATATTATATGGAACATATGTTCTGAATCTAAACCATCCTCAAATCTCCTTGAACTCACACAAAAAATTTCATCAAAATCAGTCCAACCGTCTAGGAGGAGTTCAGTGACATACACACGCACACAAGAAATATAAATAAAGATGGAACATATGTTCTGATAAAATCTTTCGTTATATCCACACTGTGTTTTTTACAAGTGTAATTAGCTATTTCGTAGTTATCTAAACATCTACTTGTAAATATATGTAATGTCGAAGGGCGAATCACGAAGTTTAATAGAAAATCAAACGAACTTACCTGTAAGTGAAGTTCGATTGTTATTAAACGAATTGATTCGCCCGAGAGATTACAACTCTCCCGGACCCTAATTACATCTTTAGTTTTTAAAATGTACTATCCCTTAGATTCGAAATAGCTAACAGGAAAGCCGTACACGACAGAACGTGTATGACGTCTGCAGGCTGTTATAGAGGGCGTCAGTGGAGAAAACAAGTTTACTTTGTCTAGCGTTGCTCTAAAAGTGTGTACGATGGTAGCACATGGGATGTGGTACTACTTGTAAATATATGTAATCTCGAAGGGCGAATCACTTCGTTTAATAACAATCGAACTTCACTTACAGGTAAATTCGTTTGATTTTCTATTTCTGCGGATGTAAATAATTAAAAAAATATGTTGAAATATATAAATAGCCATAATTGCCTTTTTATTTGCTGCAACAGTGTTTGTAAGAAATACTGGTTTTGTTTTAGTGATGATTTGATGATTTCCTAGATCGACCAGTTTCTACAACATTGTTGTAATTCATAAAAATACCACAATTATATGATAAAGCTAGTTTCCTGAGAGTTGGTTTGTTTGAGCGTGCTTATCTCCGGAACTAACAGATTTGAAAAAAGTTGGCGGCTCAAAGGGGGCATCACGACATGACAGCGCCATGCCGTTTGCCGTCACGGCATTTCTGCCAATAGATGTTTCACGTACCTACTTACAATATCTTTTTGAATTGAACAATTAAATTTTAAAAGAAAGTTACAGGTTTATACACCGCTAGTTTATTATAAAATCATTTGAGAACCGGCTAGTGGAGTGATCAGGCTAATAACTAATAGTCTGACTCGGATGGGTCTGAATGTTGATCATGATGGTGAGGATGACTGTGTTACCTCAACCAACCGGTCGAAGTGGATGAATGTAGTGACGGGTCGGCCGTCCATGCGTTCATTGATAGAGGCCTATGTCCAGCCGGATGATATTTTTATAGAAAAGGGGGCAAACGGACTTTCGTCTCACGTAATGTCGCTTATCACCAGTAAGTGATAAGCGACATCCACACCCACTACATCATTAGCAGGTACGCTGCCGGCCTTTCAATTATGAGTATGTGAAACAGGCAGGGTGGGGACAGCAACAGAACATATTATGTACCCTTGTATTTTAATACTTTTACTGTGAGCCATTACAAACGGAACGTTCTTTGTTTCTCTTTAACGCCGGGAAATGCTCTGAGACATCCCACTGGGGAGTGGGTCTCCCCATGTGGGTCTCGCTGCGCCCGAAAGCTGGTAAGTGGACGCAACTCTACCCACCAAAACCCGGCGAGTGCCACCAATGCCGCCTTTAGTGAGGTTCCCCGGATCTAATGAGCAAACAGGGCATCTCGACGGCTAGTCAGTCCTTCAGGGGACCGACGCCACCTCCACAGAGGGATTGTCCCGCACCACAAAACAATCCCTCCCAATGTTGGGACAGTACAATGGGGTGAGGTTCCCGTCCTCGCCCCTTGCCCCCTGCATTTTTGTCCCGTCTTCTTACAAGAGGGGTACAAAGAGCCCCCTCGGCTCAATTAGCTTCAGCCAAGGTGCTGGCACCGCCACGTCAAGGCCTGAACCATGGTGGGGAAACGGAACGTTCCTACTTTATTAGTTCCTACCCTATTTATTTTATAATGAACTCAATTGAATCTCTTTAAACAATTAGTAAATTCTAAATATTACACTATGGCTTTAAATATTACTTACTTAAATAACAATTTATATTTGTACTAAATTAAAAATTATAATAAAATAGTAATGTATTATTATATTACAATTCATATTCATATATTAACAATAATAAATAATGTCTCTATGAAAACATAGTTATTGCTAATTCATCAGGAAATCAAATATAACATTATAATATGCTCTATTCTTGAAGGTCCCTTAGTCCGGAAATACCGTAGCTAGCTGGTTCCATAAAGTGGTCGTGCGAGGCAGGAAATGCCGAAACTAAAAATAGAGTTGTTGTGGATTTACGAACATGGAGGTGAGGGTGGAATTTGTAATTATTACGCGATGTCCGGTGGTGGAATTCTACTGCAGGTATTAGACCGAACAATTCCTCAGAACACTCACAGAACAGATAATAATAATAATGATAATAATAACATCTATGGACGCTTTAACACCACGTCAATCTGGTCCCGTGGTAAGTTCTCGAAGAACTTGCGTTACGGGTATATTGAAGATTTTTATTATATAATACACATAGGTATTTAATTCACATAGTCCATGTCCCAGGAACAAACAAGACTTTTTTGTTCCCTGGCGAGATTCGAACCCGCTACCTCCGGCTTGAGCGCCAACGCGCTAACCATTGAGCCACATAGGTCGTTAAAAGACAATGATAACTTATATCATCGTTCTTATCGAGATATTGTGTATTAATGAAGTTCTTAGGTTTTTCGTAATTCAATACCCGTAACGTAGTCAGTCACGTGGTTTGTTATATATTTACATATTATTTAATGTAGCGTAGCATGAACGACCCTTGACTGTCCCTCTGGTGGACACTGGTCACACTGGTCAGACTGGTCACTTACATTTGGACTTTATCTACATTAGAAGATTATAAACAATTTAATTTTACAATTTTTCAGTTTCAAACTTGTAACTTCTATAGGTGTACTCGTCTTTCGAAACCGTGAAAAATGATACAATTTTTTCTCAAGTAAAATGATGAGAAATATTTTCTCTTTCGTCAAAATAAAAAAAATGACAAACCTTATCCTCAAATCGTAGTTTCTCAATAACTTCCTTTAATTGATTTGCCTTTGTCACAAAAACTTCATTCAACAATAATTGTTGAGGTAGCAAGGAAGGTAGTAATAAATTTTTGAGAATCATCAAATGGTATGTCCATAAGTAAGTGGGGTTTTTTGTTAAATCTGATGATAATTATCTAAATAATTCGAAAAAATATTTGTCCTATAAAATGTATGGTTTCATCAAAGAGATCCTTCCAAAATATTATATCAATAACGAGGTCATCAAAATGATTATTAACCAGTTGTTTTTTTTTACTTAGTTAATATTTATATATTTATCAGTCATATAATATATATAAATAATATTGTCCTACAAATTGCGTGGTACGTTATCCCAGTCATTATCAAATCGACATATTTTATCCATATTACCTCTGTTAGCTACCACAAACGAGAATTTTCACAGGAAATTGTTGGGCGTCTCATCAAAATGAATCTACTCACGGAAAATTAGTTTGATAGTAGTCAAGTGCAAAAATGGACCCTATATCCTGGACTATAACTCCGAGGTTTATTTTTAAAAGATGTTAAGTATTTTTTTCTTCCCAGTAAACACGCCATAAAATAGAAACAAACCTTCTAAATAAAAAAAACCATTATCAATTAAATCGGACTATGAAACACAAAAATATATGTTTATATCCTACAAGTAGATTCGGAGAATAGGACGTTTAAACAAACAAGCAAACCCTCTAGTTTTAGTGTATTAAAATATATTGTATTTTCGTTTTCATTCATCACACACATCGTTTTCGCAGCTTCTCACTCATCGCTCGTCGACTACGAGCTGATCATGATGCTGTATAAATGTAGCTTTCAATGAAAAACAACTCACCCGCCCAATCACCAAATCTTTTACTCAGCTGTAAATCATAGTCAGTATAGCTTTTGAACCACAACACTAATATTTGCCAGGTCATTTGTATGATATGAAAGGCGTAGCACGCTAACGTGAACGCACCAATAATGCACAGAAACGCAATAATAATAATTATTAGATACCAAAGCATTTTGTATTTCTAATTGTGCTATATATTGTTAGGTACATACAAACAATACCGCGTTGTTCACTATACACGCGTCTGGTAATACTGAACTGGCGCGTTGCTGAACCGGTTAATAGTAAGCTCGGGACTATAATTTTGAGTTGATTTTTACTTGATATAATATGTTACTTGGCATAATACAAGTTACCTTCCGTGACTCGAGGTCATTTTTTTACATTAGATAGAGCACGGCTGGCAGACAAGTGGAAACCGCTGCCTGGAGACGCTAGCGACCCCGCCGCGATTGATGTGTGCATGATGCATCTGTGTATCCTAGCTCTCCGTGGGATCAATAGATTTTGATGTTTTTCAATTCAAATCACTTTATTCAAATCACTTTATTGCCTGATTTACAATAATCTAGCTAAAAGGTCGAAACCTCCTTTTAAGTATAAATACCTGTGTTAGCTAAGTTAAGGCTAAGCTCGGAAGAGCGTAGCGCAAATAGGAACGGTATGGGTCTTGCCAAGTGTATCGACACTTGGGATTTATTTTTATTGAAAATCTCTTCAATTTCATAATAACTTTTAGTCTTTAGCCAGTTAGTTACTTTCGTTTTACAGTCATATTTTGGCATGGGGTAAATATTTAGTTCTTTATCTATGACTTTATATAGAAGGGATGATTGTTTGTCATATTGTCTTCTTGCAAAAGCAGATTTTGCATGTACAAATGGTACAACACATTTTCTTCTCCTATTATTATCATTGTTTAAAAAAAAATGTCATATGTGACAGATTTATGCAGCTTAAGAATGGTTTGTAAAATATACAGTTATCTAACCGATAACAAATCGCATATTTTATATAGAGTTAGTTTGTTTGAATTAAATGGAAAAAAAAAACGTAAGTGACCGAAATGTTTTTGTTTAGATTGGGCGGATTTGGGCGGATTTCCTTATCTATTATAAGGAAACCCGCCCAGAAGTTTCATGATCATTGGCTCTTTACTAGTTGATGTACCATATAAGGCAACTTCCATAGATGTTATCGGACCGAAATTTATAATTTATGTAATTCATTCTTATATCTTGAAATGTATAATTAATAAAACTTTTATATTATTTAAATATATTCTATTTTTAATTAGCTGTTTCCCGCAGCTTTGCCCGCGTTAACTTAGATTTACAGCCGAATACGGATTGATGATGATTATTTTCATAGCCTACGTCACTGGTTGTACGTAGCATTCTAATGATGAAAGAATTTTAAAAATCAGCCGATTAGTTTTTGAGTGAAATCGTAACAAACAAACAAAATAATCACATGTTTTACAATTAAAGTATAGATGTTTGTTCGAGGCTGAACCAAAAATTTAAATAATTTTCTACGAAACCCCAGCGGTGTACGCTCTACTATAGAGAAATGCCGGAGGTCACTGTCACAGTGACCATCATGTCACGGTGACCTCCGGCATTCAGCTATGATTCACCGCTATTATTTTTAAATGTATCACTATTAGCTGTACCATCGCCCTATTCAAGCTACCCGCAGAAGTTCCTTTAGCTTTTTCGCAGATCTTACCGCCATCTAGTGGGTAACAACAATTCTAATAGGCTCACCACTAGCTTCCACCGCTGCCACCTGCGATATTTCCGAACCAATACGAAATTTAAATATAAACAAATAAGGAATCTCGTCCATCGTCGAATCCTATCCATTAATGACCCGATGGACAATATCCGCCAAAATTGAAGTGCCTCTGATATAAAAACCACGGGGCACTACACGCTCATACAGTCAGGGCCAGTGGTGATCACATATCAACGTATCACGTAACAATGCAATCGATTTATTATTTTTATGTTTTATTATTTCGAGTTGTTGAATGACCAAACCGATTTAACGAATTCTCCCATAATACGGTTGTTCGGTGGGGGTAGTGGGGGATATTCGCTCACAAGTATAAGGCAGTATTTTTGCGGTTCAGTACACATTAACGATTACTAGTCGTAGAGTCTACATCCTGAGGATGCCTCGGTGTCGGGGCGAAGCGTGCGTAGATTGTTTGGTGGTGGTGCATGCGAGTGTACGCATATGCAGTGTGGGAAAGGAGGGCGGTGCTATATGCGTGCACTCACACATTTGCTGTAAAGACTGCGTGTTTCGCGGGATAATTGCTAATTAATATAATATATTTTAATATCTTATATAATGGATTTCCGCAAAGTAACGCCTGATTCTATTAACTATCAAAAGTTATGCATATGCGTTGCCCTCCTTTTTCCTATCCCCCCCAATAGGCCACCGGAAACTCACAAACCGCACGAAACGCGACAGCATAGCTGTCACTTGACGGCGGTGTGTTATGTGAGGGAGAGGTACCACCCCGGTCGAGCCGGCCCAAGTCTGCTGCATAGCAGCATGGCACTACCTCTTACAATAGGTCTGTCTGTATGTAAGTTTTTAAGGAAAGCTTTTTAACCAATTTGGGTGTTACCAGTTTTTTATTCATATTTGTCTAAGTAAATCTATTTTTTTTTAATATAATTCTATTATTTTTTTTCGACTTGAATTGAATTTTAGAATTTTCTTGACGTCATCGTAAAGAATGCATGCAAAACCACATTGTGAATTTCTTAAATTTTACATTGATTATAATAATATATTTATAATAAATATTCGCTCACAAGTATAACTGTATTTTTTACACGGTCACGGAGAGAACACGAAGATTTACCAAATTTTTAATTTCCTGTAAATTCTTGTTTTTTTAAAAGTTGATTAAATATTTCCTTAAAGCTTTTTAGGCTGTGGTCTGCAGTTGATAGCACTATAAATAATTAGTGGCACAAAAAAGACAAACTCTGTGATTTAAACTTATATAAAACTTCAGCTACATTATTACATATCCTATATCTACGATTTACATTGTTAACTTGCTCAGTTTTTTTAAATGTAAAATGCATATTATTATTATTTTTTATCTGTTTGTAGCAAGTAAAACGGCACTGATGTAGCAGCAAAAAAGGCTGGTGAGGTCCCTGCGACCCCCGCCCAGCATGCCTGCCCCGTGAGCAATAGATTCACGGCGCTCGCGGAGCAGGAGGTTCCTATGGAGATTTCCTGGAGATACTCCTCCAAGCCTGAAGGCCATGGAAACCTAAGGTCGCCAGGTTCCCAGGGATACTACTGTAGCCCTGGGACCTTCGGCGGGCGGAGAGACGCGGCGGTGACATGTTGTCACTCTGCTGCAAAAGACCTACAAAAATGTCTGTATAGTATAAAAGCGCCCTTAAATGTTCAGGGTGTCTTATTAGTGCAGAGTGCCGATGGTCACAGCGTCGGGGCCCGGTGCGGTAGAGTAAGTTCCCGCACCAGGCTGGCCGAACGTCGAACACTGCTGGAGTTTTAGTTAGGGTGAGAGTCCCACATAACCACCTCCAGGGCTCCACCGGGTCCATATCATGATGCGAAAACAAAAGAAGTTTTTCGAAATTTCTTCCAAAAATCTTCTCAATACGTAAAGAATGCATGCAAAACCACATTGTGAATTTCTTAAATTTTACATTGATTATAATAATATATTTTTTAAATTATATTATTAAACAAAAATACTGTATTTTTTACACGGGCACGGAGAGAACACGAAGATTTACCAAATATTTTAAAATAAATTTTGATAATATGAATAATTATGTTTAAAAAGAAATGTTATTAATGTAATTATATATATACAGGATGTCCCAGAACTCAACGTCAAGCCGAAACGGGGTGACAGGATTGATTAATAATAATATCTATGGACGCTTTCACACCACGTCAATCTGGTCGTTACGTTACGGGTACCAGACAACGGAAATATATTTAATACTTTTATATTATACATATATTTAAGATTTTTATTACATAATACACATATTTAATACACATCCATGACCCAGGAACACAGAAAATATTTTTGTTACCTGGCGGGATTCGAACTCACTACCTCCGGCTTGAGCACCAACGCGCTAATCATTGAGTCACAGAGGTCGTCATAGATGATTGTAACCATCATGAGAAAAATCAGAAAAAAAATCTATCCCATGCAGTTTGAAAATTATGGGCATTTAAAAAAAAACCTAAAAAGATCAAACCATTTTTCGGTTATTGTGGTTAAGGGCCCCTTCTCCCAAAACTATAGGTATTTAACTTACCGAATCGGTTTGCACTTGCGTTGCGCGAGAGATGTCTATATGAACTCCGGTGACCTACCACGGCCGGCAAGCACGCCACAGTATACGAATAAGCAGTAGATTGACTATGCTCGAATTATTCTTAGATGTGATAATTAATAATTATGCATAACAAAATCTTGTTATTGTTATAGTTATCTAGTTCGGGATTTATAGAAATACTAGCTGGTGCCAGCGACTTCGTCTGCGCAAGATAAGATAGTTTTATTTCTTCACTAATTAATCGAAAGGGACTTCGATCCATCCGGGTGTCCCTTGACACCTCTCTTTAGTTTTTTTTTTATAAAAAGTATCCTATGTTACTTCTAATACCTCCAAGAATATGAGTACAAAGTTTCATGATGATCGGTTTAGTAGTTTTCGCGTGAAAGCGTAACTAACATCCACGCTTTCACATTTATAATATTAGTAAGGATTAGGAATGATGAATTAGCTACATAGCCTATATAGGTCTAAAAGGTAGTGCCATGCTGCTTTCAGCCGAATTGGGCCGGCACGACCGGAGGGGTACCTCTCGTTCCCATGATAATGGCGTCAAGTGACACCTATGCTGTCGCGTTTCTTGCGGTGTGTGAGTTTCCGGTGTCCCATGGCAGGGGATGGGGTAAAGGATAATATATATAAATAATATATAAATCTGCATAATCTCTTGTGTGGATGTTTACGAGGACGACCTCTGTGGCTCAATGGTGAGCGCGTTAGCGTTCAAGCCGGAGGTTGCGGGTTCAAATCCCGCCAGGGAACAAAAAGTTTTCTGTGTTCCTGGTTCATGGATGTGTATTATAAATAAAAAATCTTAAATATGTGTGTAGTATAAAATATTATATATGTTTTTCTGTATTTTCATTGTCTGGTACTCGTAACACAAGTTCTTCGAGAACTTACCACACGACCAGATTGACGTGGTGCAAAAAGCGTCCTTAGATATTATTATTATTATGAGAGTCGGTAGTCATCTAAGGCTCTGAATGCTCGTTTGTCCCCCTAAGGCCTAAGCTATAAAAAAAATCAATCATTATAAGAATGCTTGTAGGAGATTAAAAAATTGTAGACAAACATATTCTCTTATACTATATTAATTGTATAAATTGTTTTAAAATTCAACAAAATTTAGTTGTCCAGGTTCATTTTCATCGACCCATATAAATAAAATAAAATAAAATAAAAAAGCCTTTTATTTCCAGTATTTAAAGTTTACACTTCTTACAATTTATTTTAGTGTTAGTTCATGTAGTTTAATCTATGTTAGTATAATTTCTCTTTCCTTTACTTAATTGTATGTGTACCTAGATATCTATAATTTTTTTTTTTGTTAATCTACTGGAACCCCAAGTTGGGTGTAGGCCTCCTCCAGTGACGCCCATTTGCCTCTGTCTTCAGCTACTTTACTCCAATTTTGACCAGCTATCCCTTTAATGTCGTCTTTCCATCGTGTAATAGGTCTTTTGTTCCCTTTTCCCTTTCCCTTGTTGTTAACCTTTTGTTCTTTTGCCTAGTGGGCCTTTCCAGAAAGTTACTTTTCTAGTCCATCTGTGATCAGTTAGCCGGGCAACATGTCCTGCCCACGTCCATTTCAATTTTTTTGCGTAGCTTAAAGCGATTGTTGCTTTGGTTATTTTTCTTATTTTAGTATGACGTATTTTATCTGATTTTCTGATCTGTAGCATACTTCTTTCGAGTCCTCTCTGATAGATGACCCATATATCATCGATTAATGTTAGACACGGGTCTCCTCTGAGAAGAGAGTCAAGGCCAAAGTCCTAACGACACTGCCCTGTGGGGCTAGGAAATGATTGCAAATCAGAAATATTTTGTGATGAAGGTTCCTCATTTTCTTTATTGTCGGACAATTTGGATTCTTCGAGTGTTAACAATTTCTGGCAGAAGACATCACTACATAGTATAAACTATAAAGCAAAGTCGCTTCCCGCGTCTGTCTGTATGTATGATTACATCTTTAATTCTTTAAAACTACACCACAGATTTTGATGCGGTTTTTTAAATAGATAGAATGATTCAAGAGGAAAGTAATACATGCATAATATAGTTGATAAACACTGATAATTTTAGAAGTTTCTGATGTGATGTCGTAAATAAACACATTTTTTGCACTTACATTGCAAACGATGAACCCTAACAGATAGATCAAAATAATGTACTACATTATTGTACACCTTAGCCGGGCCCGGTTCCGAAAGTTAGGATAATTAATTATTATTGTATCAATGTATGGTAGAATTGTGTATCCTAAATATGCCTATTGAAAAGTCCGCGATGGCATAATATGTCTACATTAGTTAAATATAACATACTACCTATATCCATTTTAATACTTTAAAAAATTGCCAATTAAAAGCGGTAATGTAAAAGCTATTCACAAAAATACGGTATTAATCACTACATATTATAAAATAAAGTCCTACGCCCGTCCATAGATAAATAATCATCATCAATCCGTATACGGCTGTATATCTAAGTTAACGCGGGCGAAGCTGCGGGCAACAGCTAATTTGTGATAAAACGGTATTAAGATTATTTATCTTTATATTATTTATCTTTATATATTTACTTTTTTTATTCGCCATTTCAATTAAATAACTAGGTACTACACAAACTCAAGTATCTATTTATTTACACTAATTAAAGGTTTTGTATTACAAACTAATAACAACAATTGTTAGTAAGTATTAAGTAGCTATATTATTTACACTGTGTCGTGTTATTTATTTAGAGGTAATAATATGAAATGCGCAGTAGCAACGTTGTCACGAGCAAAAGCGCCACAGGTCCTACTTCGATGACGCCCGGCTGGGTACTGGTAAACGTAGTGATTACATTCTCTTGGGGTACTGGCGCGACGTGGTGCGATGCGCGAGAACCATTTTTATCGTATTTTATTTTTCAAAATTTTTTGTAGTGACATAATAAAAATCTATCCAATCATTTCCTCGTCATCTCCGTTTAGTAATTTAAACGTAAAAGTTTCATTAAAATTGAGTTACCCGAAGTCTTATACTACTCAAAATGCTTTTAAAATCGACGTTACTTTAGAAATGTTTTTGATCATGTAAAATATTAAATATTGTATTATTATCCAAAAAAATCCCTAGATCAAAGATGTATCTATTTTTTATTATTATTTTAAAATGACGACTTCTATAAAAACAACTCGATCTAGAAACAACAATTTGGGATAAGGGGCCCTTAATTTGTATTATTTTTGTTCATTTAAATTTTAAACTTTGGAACCGTAACCCTAAATAACATTTCAAACCACAGTCAAAAATAATGACACAATTGCCCCAAGTTTTTTAGAATTAAGACTATTTGTTAAACTATGAATTTATTTTCTAAATTTGTCGACTTTGAAAGGCCATCCTTTAAAAAAAATGTACTAAAGTGCCTTGGCAAGTGCCATTAAAAGTTCGCGCATTTATTTGGAATTGTAAAATGGTACAATACTTGTTAGTTTCATACTAAAAAACCAGTAAAAAAATAAAAAACCGATTTTTGCTAACCCATTTTACTCAGTTCAAAATTCAAGTGATTTTTATTCGCACAACTCTTGGTAGGTTCTTAATTTTACGGCAAAATGATGAGAGAAAAATAATAAAATAATGAAAAATCTTGACCTAGTTTAGTTTATATTATAATATAATTAATTAGAATAAAAGTCAGATAGGGAAATAACATTTTTTATTACAATAAGTGTTCAAAGTGTTTATCATCAGCCTCAATACACGCCCTACATCTTTTTAAAAAAGATCTATCTATCTATCAATATATCTATCTATCTACGGGTATATCCTCGAGAGTTGATGTCCTCAGCAGTTTGAGAAATTAATTTTAATAAATTAAGAAATAAAAATAAACTTGCTGTGCCCAGCTCAAGGCTTCATAGAATTAGTAACTCCTTTACGGGCATAACTCATATACGGGTACAATTAGTACGTTTTTTTAATAACCTTCCCAATGATTAAAGTTTTCAATTAATAAATTTAAAACTACCATAAAACAAAAACTAATATCAAAATCCTAATTAGTAAAGGATTAATAGCAAAAGTAAGGTAAGTAAGGATTATTAATATAAATGACAAAATGCTTGGGAATGAACTGCTATAGACTTTTGTGTAATAATGATCACAACTAAAAGAATGATAGGAACCCAGCAGAGTTTCAACAAAAATAATAATATCATAATAAAAGTATAATAATAAAAAAGCTATAATAGTTGACAAATGTTCTGCCTACATCAGTTCTACATAAAGCCGTTTAAACATTGTGCGGGACACTAATGTCCAATTATTTAGATACAGAACCATAAACAAAAAAATTATGACCGAAGCTAGATAAACAATTATAATCATTTCCATTTCTCATCCTTCTATTGAAGGGGCGAGGAAGGGAACCTCACCTCATTGCACTATCTCGACGTTCGGTCTCTTGGGGCACCTGTTGTTCAACTGATGTGGGGCATCTCACCAAAGGCGGCATGAGCCTCCCATCCTCACCCTTTGTCTCCCCCTGCTCTTTTGTCCCCTCTTCTTATAAAGGGGTACAATTGGCTTCGCCCAAGGTGCTGGGCTCACCCTAGGCTACTGAGCCCCACCGCCACAACAAGGCTTGAACCATGGTGGGGCTCGTACTTACGACCAGTTGTAACTTAAGCCAGTAGTTACTTATTAATGATTCTTAATTTTTTTATTATAAATGACCGCAAGTCGTAAAACAAAAACATCAGTCATGCGCAATTGACCAGAAACTGTGTTTAACTTTGTAATTAAATGAAAATATTCACTGAAATTCAAATTAAAAATTTTACATACACCTTATGATAATACGTACTATTGACGGTCTTTGACTTCGACTGCCTGGACTGATGGTTATAATAATAAGGTGTGGCTTAATGGATAGTCGTATGTAATTTGCAATTGTTTCCCTTGGAAAATACTTTCTTTATATTAATGAAACAATTTTTACGGATTTTATCGCGGTTTATTAAGATTTTTACAAGCCCGACGTTTCGGATACTTTACAGCAACCATGGTCACGGGAGGACGATAATTCGGGCTTGTAAAAATCTCAATAAACCGCGACAAAATCCGTAAAAATTGTTTCATTAATATAATGACTGAAATTCGCGTAAACATTAGGAAATACTTTCTTCTCTTATAATAATTTACGAGGTTTACCAGTTCCGATTGTTTATAACTTTTAGGGTCCCGTACGATGTCGATGATTAAACAGTATTATTATGATCTGAAAACACTTCAATCGAGTCACCTCGATAAAATCCCCGTCATAATGGACAGTCCTCAAATTGTTATATCAGCATGCACCGACTTTACCGACCATCTGGTAACGATGATAGAGAGGTCATACAGGGAGATCTCATAGGCCCATGAAGGTCGATGGGACTTCCCGGAGGACCTTAAAGATCTCATACGCGTGAAAAATGGAGTGAAGCGTACGTACTCGTCGGTCTGGTAGCGAGAGCGTAACCTTCGAACGACAGGTCAAAGCCCGGGTCATAGAAAATAGAGCAGAAATATGTGATCGCCTCCTGAGTGAAATCTCACCTTCACACGTGGCCTTATGGCCACTCGCTCGTTCGATGAAAAAGAAAACGAAGGCACCTATGCCTCGGTTAAAAAGAATAAACCGCGCGCCTGCTCTAGAGGACGCCGAGAAAATGGATCGTTTAGCCGATACACTCGAAAGTCAGTTCACTCTGAGCCAAATAGTCGCAATCGACCCATATGTCACCACGTAGAGAAGGTAAATAGGGAGGAAGTGAGGAGGGCCTCTGCGCCGCCGGAGGGAGATACAATTCTTCCGACGGATGTAGAAGAGGTCCAAGACATCATCTAATTCCTCCATTCCAAAAAGGCCCCCGGGCCGGACGGGATTGCGAATAAAGAAAGGAAAATACTACCACCCACCCTAGTTATCCTCCTGGTTAACATAATAAACGCCCTCTTAGAGGGCTGTAGGTTTCCCGATATATAGAAAGAAGGTATACCGAAGCCCGGGAAACCGCGCTCGGAACCGTCTAGCTATCGTCCCATAAGCCTGCTAAGCTCACTAGGAAAAATCTACGAAAGTATTCTGCTAAGGCGGTTGAAAACCGTCATTAGGGAAAAGAATCTTTTCATAGATGAGCAATTCGCCTTCCGCGAAAACCATTGCCCGAGGCAAGTTCTGACGGAGGATATACTCAGAGGTCTCCACAAGAAAAACAAACACGACACGTGCGCGGTCTTCTTCGATGTCGATAAAATTTGGCACGAAGGCCTCATATACAAATTATACAAGATAGGAATACCGGACAGACTAGTCATCATCATCCGCGATTATCTATCTGGGCAATTAAGTATTTTTTTAATGTAAGTTGGATAGGCAAACTGGCAAACGTACCACCTGATGGTAAGTGGTCGAAGTCGCCCATGAACATAAACTAGTTTACCTGGAACGAGCTCAGGCAACTCGTTTATGTGTTGCCTATCCTGAGACATAAGATGTTAAGTCTCGGTGCCAGTAATTGCACTGCCTGTCTTGCCCTTCTCTCCGAAACACAGCAAAGCTGTTTCACGGGACAAACAAGCAAGATGGTGGTACCCATGCAGCCGGGAGCGCGGAACAGCGCTTCCCTTCCACCGGTATAGAGTGGAGGGCACACTGTTCTCTCAGAGACCTCTGAGGGCCGGAGTCCCCCAGGGCTCCGTGCTGTCTCCGACTTTGTACAATTTTTATACCTCCGACATCCCCAAACACCCGACGGTTAAACTGCAGACGACACCGCTCTGGGTGACAACCCACCCCTTATCTCAGACTATGAAAAAGCGAGTACAGTAGCAGCGAGTAGTCGATTTTCAGCAGTTTGGAAACCTCTGTAACTTGCTTTATGATTCTAACTAGAGGACGTCATCAATGCGATAATGTTTAGTAATCAAAAAATATTTCACCCAGCTATGCTAACACCCACGTAATTGTACCGAGAACTCGCAGATATAATTAGATACTTACCCATAGACTTAAAACCTGTTACTTCAGATTTCAGCCACATCCATTTGTTATTTAATATATTTTTATTATAATTATAACAACACAGACACAATATTAGCAAAAGTGAAAATAAGTTTAATAGGCATGTTTATACTTCAAATGTTTCATAATTGTAATAATTGCTGGTGTGTTAACAAGTATTATCTTATTTGTATTATTAGAATATGTGTAGTCGAATTAAATTTGGGCAAATCTATTGGGGATCGATTTGTTGGTTTAAACTGTTTTGTATGTATTTATATCGATTATATTGGTAATCACTATTCATGGCTGATAATTTAAAGATCTTGTACCAAAATGTGCGTGGCCTACGAACCAAGACTAACAATTTTTTTAGAAGTATGATTCAGAATAGCTATGATTTGGTTTATTTAAGCGAAACGTGGCTGAATGATGGTACTTCCGATGAGGAGCTTTTCGATTCTAGATATCGCGTATATAGATGTGACAGAGAATACGCGGTGCGTAGAGAAAAAATGGGAGGCGGGGTATTAATAGCTGTGAAATCAACTTTATGTGTCTGTAATTATGAATCAATGTACTATGGAAATTTTTCATCCGAAGTCATAAAAGTTTCCTTGCGACAAAATTTGCCAACAGAATCTACTTTGGCCCATGTATATTGTTGTTATTTTCCTCACTGTGGTTCACAGTTTGAAGCAATGTGTGATTTTTTTGATGCAATAACTAATGATGTTCTCTCGAATCCAAGTGACTTCTTCTTTATTGCAGGGGATTTCAATGTACCGACAGCAACTTGGGTTCGCAAAGGTCCACATGCCCACTTAAATAACTATTTCTCTAATGACATTAACGTTAATTGTATTTTTAATTTTCTTAATTTTAACAATTTTGAGCAATCTAATTTAATTTGTAATTCTAATAATAGATGTCTCGATTTAATCATTAGTAACCGTGAATGCGTAGTGGAAAGGTGCAAGAACCCATTGGTCTCGGAGGACCTCCACCATCCTGCTTTATATATCCAATCTAGTATACGAATGTCACACTTTCTTCGTGCTGCTCCTCGTCAAGTACGCTTGTATCATTTGGTTGATTATGATGTAGTAAATCAAGCTATCTCTAATGTAGACTGGGTAGACCTTTTGACTCAATGTGATATTACTGGAGCTGTGGATATTTTTTATGAAACAATTAATAATATTATCGCAAGACATATTCCTACAAAGTTGGCTGGTAATGGTCGTTATCCTTTTTGGTACCCTAAGCCTCTTAAGAAATTGATATCTGAAAAACACAAACATCATAAGAAATGGAAGATCTACAGAAACTCACATGATTATCAAACATTTAGTATGCTTCGCGAGCGGCAGAAAGATGCAGTTAGTTTGCTATAATGAATATATACATCGTGCAGAGAGAGAAATTAACAAAAACAGTAAATTATTTTGGAAATTCGTCAAGTCTAAAAAAACTGTTAATGACTTTCCTGACACTATGTTTTTCAAGGATCAACAAGCAGTCGGCAGTGAGGACATTTGCAAAATTTTTAGTGAATATTTTAAATCAGTTTATGAACCATACAATAGCAATGATTGCATAAACTCTACATCATCTATAGGACATATTAGTATAAATAATATAGATATTACAGGTGACAAAGTAGAACATTATTTGAAGAACATTGATATAAATAAGGGAAGTGGACCAGATAGCTTGACTCCACACTTTTTAAAAATGTGTAGCGAATCTCTGGCTCACCCTATCACACTTTTATTTAATAAATCTTTGTCTTCGGGGGAAATGCCGGTCCAGTGGAAGCGCTCATATGTTATCCCAATTTTCAAATCAGGTAACAAGCATGACGTGCTTAACTATAGACCAATTTCCAAGTTGAGTACCTTGCCTAAGCTATTTGAGAGGATCGTCTATGATAGTATTTATCCGATGTTGCGCACAATTATTATAGACCAACAGCATGGATGTTATCTATACTGAATTTGCAAAGGCATTTGACAAATTATCACACGTGGCATTACTAAAAAAACTTGAGAGTGTCGGTATCGGAGTGTAATATCATTTTCTAGAAAAATAGACACTCTAAAGAACGTTTACTTTTTGAATGGATGTCCCCTTAAGCGAGTGGATGAGATTAAGGATTTGGGAGTTTATCTTGACTGCAAATTGACTTTTAATTATTATTATCATATAAATTATATTGCAGCCAAGGCATATCGTACTTTAGGTTTTGTTTTGAGAGTATGTAGAGATTTTAATAATCAAAAGACCCTTGTTCTACTGTATCAGGCATTTGTACGCTCACTTCTGGAATATGCATCCACCGTCTGGAATCCGCAATATAAATCTCATATAGGGACAATTGAAAAAATTCAACGCAAATTTATAAAATATCTACAATACCGCAATTTTAGCATTGATCAGGATTTGGTACCTTTATCTAGTCTTGAGAAACGTCGACAGATCAAGGATCAGATTTATTTGTTTAAGATTGTGCGTGGTTGTATCGATTCTCCATTTCTGCTTAGTAATTTATATTTTAAATGTCCTAGAATGGGAAGTAGAAAGCAATACCTTTTTAACTTACCTGCTACTAAAACTATGTACGCTCAAAATTCTTTCATTTTGCGAGCTTGCAATAATTACAACAAACTGTTTAATTGTATTGATATTTTTTATGAATCTGTGGAAAATCTAAGAAAAATGTAATATATAATTAATCTGATGTCAGGCATACACATATTTTTTAAATTTTATTGTTTATTTATTATTTTATCACCAACTTTCAATTTTCTTTTTATTTGTATTTTGCTGATGTTTTTCTGTGTATTTAATTCATGTCAGTCTGCTCTTTTCTTGTATTTTTATTTGTAAAATGTGGAAACTTAATTGATTTATGTAATAGTTAAGATTGTGCTAAAATTAAGGCATTATAAAACTATTTGTTTTCCTAATAATAATAAAGATAAAATAAAATAAATAAAATATCTAATGTAATATGGAGGGCTTGCAGGAGATGCTGTACAGTCTAAATGAATCCTCCCGACGTGTGGGCCTTAGGATGACAAGACGAAAGTCATGTTCAACGAACACGTTCTCCCTAGGCCGATTAACGTTGATGGCATAACTCTCGAAGTCGTGCAAGAGTATGTCTATCTTGGGCATACTTTGCAGCTAGGTCGACATACCTTCGAGAGGGAAGTCGATAGGAGGATTCAATTGCGATGGGCATCATTCAGGAAGCTTAGCCATATTCTCACGTCGTCTATACCGCAGAGTTTGAAGACGAAAGTCTTCGACCAATGCGTTCTCCCCGTGATGACCTACGGGGCTGAAACGTGGCCTCTAAATTTACGACTGGTCCGTAAGTTTGCCGTAGCTCAACGTGCTGTGGAACGTGCTATGCTGGGTGTTTCTTTGGCGGATAGGATCCGAAACGAAGACATCCGCCAGAGAACTAAGGTTACCGATATCACGCTAAGACGAGCTCGTTGAAGTGGCAGTGGGCTTGTCCCACACTCAGGAGAACGGATGGCCGATGGGGCAATAAGGTTCTAGAGTGGAGGCCACGTTTAGGTAGACGAAGTTTTGGTCGGCCATTAACCAGGTGGGAAGACGATCTCCGTGCGGTGGCCGGTCCATGTTGGATGCGAGTAGCAAGGGATCGGCCATCTTGGCGTTCATTGAGGGAGGCCTATGTTCAGTAGTGGACGGAAAGAGGCTGATGATGATAATGAATGTAATATGTTATAGTTTAAATTTAGTTTAGTCTCCTATAAGGAGTATAGTTTATATCATAGCATAGCGCTACCAACCCCACACAATGTATATAAGCCTAATTTATTCACTTTTATTATACCTAGTTATAAGTACATAGCGTTATCCAGAGATAAATTAGAATATTGTAACCTCGAATTACTGAAAGAATGCAGAGTGATAGCACCCAGAGAATTCCTATGTGACATCATGACCGTGTTCCCTTTTTTTTTTCTTTAACGTCGGGAAATGCTCTGAGACATCCCGCGGGTGGATCTGTTGGATGTGGAGGTTGTTCATATTATTAAATCGATGTTTGGTTTAAGAACTAGAGCGGAGACCGATGCGAAGCGCGCGCGGGTGAAATCAGATATTTTGTTAGCGTTAGGCGCCCTCTTAAGTGGGGTCTCCCGTATAAAAATCATATTTGGAAAAAGTGAAACCTATTGGAATGATATTAGATCAGAAAAATCGAAACCGAACTAACAATCAATAATAGTTTAATCATCACCTCAGTACATAGCGCTTTATTAAAATAATATAATATAATAGCCAATAACTAGGTATATTATTTTACTTTAACAAAACAAACTTTTTTGTTGTTTAAAGTGTAATGTTGTACGGAACCCTTCGTGCGTGAGGCCGAATTGCACTTGGGCGATTTTTTAATTTATTACTCTGACAGTTTATTTAATATACATATTTATAAGGATAAATACTTTTTATTTTTAACAATTTAAGCTATATTTAAAAATCCCATGAATAATAATTAATTTGACTCTTGCTGGTAACAATAGGTGGTGAATCTAAATCTTGCTAGTAAATCATTTTATTATGGCTTCCCTTTTATTTTAAAGTCTACATTATAAAAGCATTGGAGATTTATTTTATTAGTTTAGAAAACTTACAGCTAGTGTACTTGGAGAAACAGCAATAGTATAGCAAGCCCAATTAAAAGTTTTCACTCATAAGCAAGTGAGTACATAACAAGAATAAGAACCAATATATAACATTACACTTTAACAAAAAAAAGGTTTTATTTAGTCCAGTCAATTTACCGAAAAAAATAATCACTAAATTTGGTTTTTTTGGGATTATGAAGGATCAATAGAGGGGTATATTTTGAGCATACATTCCAATTTGAGAGATTCTGGGGAGGTCAGCTCAAGGTCATTTCGATGAAAACGCGTTTAATTCGATATCTCGAGAACGGTTTGTGTTAGGCAAAAAATTATAGGCACATTTTCTCTTCTAAATTAAATTTACTAACTTTTTTATCTGAAACTTTTTTTTATCATCAATAATTTTCAATTTATCACTTCCGAAAGGCAAAAATTTTACTTTTTTTTCTCCCTATGAATAGGTTTTTAAAAATGACATTGAGGTTTCTAATATCATTTTTTTTCTAAACTGAATAGTTTGCGCGAAACACTTCCAAAGTGGTAAAATGTGTCCTGTAACTTCTAAAATAAGAGAATAATAAAACTAAAAAAAATACGTGAGGCACTCGGGGATTGCCGCGGTAAAGCTATTGCATAGCATTTTTTATCAACTTATGCAATTATAATTATTTATTTATTTTTTATTTATGCAGTTTTTTTTTTCTTTCTTTTGTTTTATATTTTTATTTATAATGGATTAACAACAATTCTATGATTTAAAGCGAAAGGCCAAAGAGATAATATTCATATGACTATAATTCATCATTTACATCATCACAAACTTCAATTCAAGAACCATTTCAAATTTTATATATAATCAACAAAATCATATCACTTTCTTTATTAATAAATGCACTTTGTTTATTCATATTTAAAACACTTACCTATACACAAACTTTGCGCGTACAGCTATTCACCAGCAACTGCTATTCACCCTTTTACATAGGTACACCTATGTATTTCTGTACCTATTCATAGATAACCCACACACGTATGGGTTTGTTGAAAAAAAAAATTGAGTTTCAGTTCTAAGTATGGGGGGTACCTATGTGTCTACTTATGTGTAAAAATCTTAATGCGGTTCACAGAATACATCTACGTGGTAACACTGAAAATGTTTAGAACTGGCCAGTTAGAAACATTGAAAATGAAAACTTTTTTTGAATTTCAATTTTAGAACTCTTTGGTAACCTAATGTAGTAAATTGCATTCATTTGTCATTCAATTGCATTTGTTTTTGTGAATTGGCGGCAAATCTAAAACTCTTGTTACACGTGAAAATGAACATAACGCGAGAAAATTTTCGGACAATGATTTATTATGACTTTCGTTGTGGGCTTACTCAACAACAAAGCTATGATAGGCTGCGATTAGCATTTTTTAATGAAGCCCCATCTCGTGCCACTATTTACAATTGGTTTAACGAGTTTAAGCGTGGACGTAGCAATCTCAGTGATGATCCGCGTGAGGGACGTCCTTTAACAGCGACTACTGAAAATAACATCAGTGCTGTGCGACGCATGATAGAGGAAAAGAGAGTGACCTATCAGCAGATACGGGCAAGCCTAGGCATTGGTATGAGTCAAGTTCAAAAAATATTACACGAACATTTAGGCGTCAGGAAGCTTTGTACCAGATGGATTCCCCATACTTTAACCGACGACCAGAAACGCCTCCGCATGGACTGGTGTCGCCAAATGTTGGATAAGTTCAACGGCGGTAACTCAAATGCTGTATTTGACATCATCACAGGTGATGAAAGCTGGATATATTGCTACGAACCCGAAACCAAAAGACAATCAGCTCAGTGGATGTTTCCTTTCGAGGATCGGCCAACTAAGGTAAAGAAAGGAAGAAGTCAAGGGAAAAAGATGATTGCCTCATTCTTTGGTCGGAAAGGTCAGTTCGCGACAGTTGTGCTAGAAGATGGAAGGACATTTACTGCAGACTCTTATGTCAATCGCTGTTTGTCTGTTGTCTTGGAAAAAATTCGACAGCAGCGCCCTCGAAGTAGGATCCTCCTTCACCACGACAATGCTTCAGCGCACTCCGCAAAACGGACTGTTGAATATTTGACTATGGCAGGTGTCGAGATAATGAGTCATCAGCCTTACAGTCCTGACCTGGCGCCCTGCGACTTTCATTTATTCCCAAGAACTAAAGATAAAATTCGAGGTATTCGCTTTACGAGCCCTGAAGATGCGGTGAAAGCGTACGAAAATGCCATAGAAGAGACTCCTAAGGAAGAATGGGCCCACTGCTTTTCTCAGTGGTTCCATCGAATGCGACGATTTGTAGAAAGAAACGGAGATTACTTCGAAAAACAATAAAAGTATTTGCAACTTTCTACATTAAGCAGTTTTTTATTTTCTAAATATTTTCAGTGTTACCTAGGTACTTACCATGTTTCAACAGTATAGCACTTATAGTTTCGGAAAAATGTGGCTGTGACATACGGACGGGCAGACAGTCAGACAGATAGACAGACATGACGAATCTTCGTCGAATCGAAAGGGTTCCGTTTTTTGCCATTTGGCTACCGAACCCTAAAAAGACAGTAGACAATCGTAGATAAGTAAGGCAATGAACTAAAACTAGTATAAAATTTAGTGCTTTTCAAAGAAAGTATCTAATATTGAGTAGTTGTTTCAATTTTCAACTGGGATAAAATAATAATAATCAACTGGTATCAACTGGTATCCATACACGATAAGTGTTATTATAGCAAGCACTCAAACATGAGAGCCTTATGAGAATCATCACCCGCTACCCGTGTCCGTAGTCGAAAGACCTCCTGAACTTTGAAAACTTACTCCTGGTACTTTTGTTGCAAATGTGAAGAGGTCTAGTGAGGGTCTTAGGTCTAGCTAGCTCATCAAAAGGACTATAAATAAAGTATAAACTATGTTTATCAGCTCGTTGTACGGCATAATATGATCACGCCAATAACCTTTCTAATTCAAATTCAAAGTATCTTTATTTCGTAGGTTTTTTTTTTTATGTTAGTTGGATAGGCAAACTGGCAAACGTACCACCTGATGGTAAGTGGTTGACGTCGCCCATGAACATAAACTAGTTTACCTGAACCGAGCCCAGGCAACTCCTTTATGTGTTGCCTATCCTGAGACATAAGATGTTAAGTCTCGGTGCCAGTAATTACACTGCCTGTCTTGCTCTTCTCTCCGAAACACAGCAAAGCTGTTTCACGGGAGAAACAAGCAAGATGGTGGTACCCATGCAGCCGGGAGCACGGCACAGCGCTTCCCTCCCACCGGTAAACAGGTTTACTTGTACCTAGCACCTGAAACTCGTTTTCACCTGTTGATGCGTTGTTTCGGCAAGCGAGTAGGATCACACCGTAGCCCACTACCCCTACATGGATCACGGGCTCTGAAGCCTAAGCTCTATCGCGTAACTCTTGTCCCATCCTTAATTTAGTTAATTATTTTCCTTCTTTAGTCCCCACATGAAAAATAAAGCGTTGAGAGTTAGACCGTATATGTGCGGTGTAAACCGCATGAATTTAAGCTTAATTATTATTAAAAATAATAATCGATAATCAAAAACCGTCAATAACAAATCATTTATTATGTTATTGTTTATGTCATTTTGCACTGGTCTGCTCGTAGTCCCTTATGATACAAGAGATCAGGGCGTTGTAAATTGTTAACTTCAGACTTTCCGGTAGCATTTCGTACACGAACATCTGAAATAATAATTTTAATTTACGCTCAAGCTGCGCGAAGCACGGAGTTTGCGAGGTATACAGTCCCACGACACTTAGGTAATATATTTCTTCTTTTCAGGCTACACACCAAAACTTAGACCGATAGAATCAATAGTTTAGTCACAGGATATTTTTAAAGTTTTAAAGCCACTTCGGTTTGTTCGACCCGGGGAGAGGCAACGTGCTGTGCGACGTTGCCTTTTAGATTCGAAGGACATTTTACAAAGGCTGTTTACGTTTTACTTTGACTATTCACGTATTTAAGTTCTTTGAAAAACTTTTTTTTTATTGCTCTCAAACAATTTTTTTATAGTTTCGGATTAACCGTAAGCATGTGTAGTATATGTAGTTTAATTTAATGCCTCTCGCTTTTATCAACCTTGTATGTGTACCTATTATAAATATGAGAATCTCTGGTAAAAAGAAACCCAGTCCTTCATTCTATATATTTCAACGATTGCCAATATCTTTAACTAGTTATTGCCCGCAGCTTGGCCCGCGTTAACTTACTCAACTTAGTTACTGTTAGTCACAGCGTTAATGTTAGGTATATAGCCTATAGCCTTCCTCGATAAATAGGCCATCTAACACTGAAATATTTTTTCTAATCGGACCAGTAGTTCCTTTTTTTTTTCTTTTACGCCGGGAAATGCTCTGAGGCATCCCACCTGGGGAGTGGGTCTCCCCAGGTGGGTATGTGGGACTCGCTACGCCCGCAAGGTGGTAAATGGACGCAGCTCTACCCACTAAAAGCTCTACCCGGCGAGTGCCACCAGTGCCGCCATGGTGAAGTGCCCCGGATCTGTTAAGCTAACAGGGCACCTCAACGGCTAGGCAGCCCCGCAAGGGACCAACGCCACCTCCACAGAGGGGTTGTCCCGCACCACAGAACAACCTCTCCCAACATAGGGACAGTACAATGGGGTGAGGTTCCCATCCTCACCCCTTGCCTCCTGCTCTTTTGTCCCCTCTTCTTATAAGAGGGGTACAAAGAGCCCCCTCGGCTCAATTGGCTTCGCCCAAGGTGCTGGGCTCACCCTAGGCTACTGAGCCCCACCGCCACGACAAGGCCTGAACCATGGTGGGGGGACCAGTAGTTCCTGAAAGTAGCGCGTTCAAACAAAGAAACTCTTCAGCTTTAAAATATTAGTATAGATTATTCAATAGTTTCAAATTAAAAAGAATCACAACAGATCATACAATATATATATATATACAACAGAGATATTTTAATAAATATAACAATTTTAGTCTGGGTTAATTTTATGGTAAAACTTACTGTTATGCTGAAAACCATGAAAAACCCGTTTGTGACCTTTGACACCGAGTAAATTTGGTTGTGTCGGATCGATGAGGACTTTTTAGATTTCATTTATTATGGTGTTTTCTTCGATCAACAATTGCAACTAGATATCGGGTCGGCGCAAAAAATCCGTCTCGGTAATTAATAAGACCTCACTTGAAAAGTCGGTTCTTATTTTGTTTAGTTCGCTTATAACACAGCCAACGTAAACACGTCTCACAATGCCACAGTGTGCTTTCAAAACTTGCAAAAAGAATGCCCGAAAAAGCAAATTACCGGCCTTAGTGTCTTACTTTCAGTCAGTACATGAAGAATAAAAAAAGTGTGTGTGTGTCAGCTCCGACGCACGCTTGGAGTTTACTCATTACGAACGATAATTATGATACCTATATATCGAGTAGAAAAAAAGGGTAAATGAACGAATCAGCTAAAATGATAAGAGAAACAAACATATATCTGTAATTATTCGGATTATTTATATTACTTCAATAAAGCGTATTACATAAAGTATGTTACAAAATAATAATAACAATAACAAAGAGGAGGCCACGAGAATAAGATCAGGGAGGTTCAGGGGCATTTCACTTAGTACGTTTGGTTTTTTGTATGAGATTGGAAAGTCGTTATATTGCGTTGGATGGCGCTATTTTAGTTTTTTTTTATATCTATGAATTTTTTACATGTTTTATGTTGAAGACTAGTTATTTTTATATAAAATATACATGATTTATTTTTTAACAAATATTTAATACTTAATCGAAATTAAATTCTTTACTTGACAAGTTTGTACAATTAAACTTGAACCAAGTGTTTAATGGTGACACCGAATAATATATTTAGGGAGGCAACATTAATATTTTAAAGTTTCTGATTGGTTAATTATCAAATTGAAGAGTTTCAATTTATTGTATTATTGTTAGAAAGAAATTGCAAATTAGAAATATGATTTTGAAAATATGAAAAAGAATATTTGAAAAGAATAAATATATTATTATATTAAAATTACTAGACTTTTCTGGGCTGAAATTTAAAATAATTTTAAAATCGCCGCGAATATTGGAATATTGATAATGACGTAATGACTTTTTTTAGTCTGTGCTAACATTTATCAATTTCGATTTTCGAATTCATTTTTGTTATTACGTAGTAATCGTAGTATTCCCTAGTTTGTATTTTTGATTATTCAATCTTGAATGTGCTCTAGTTGTTTTATTTCTTATTTCCACTCATGTTTTAAAAAACCATTGTGAGTTGTGACTATGATAACGTAAGAAACTACATGAAGACAGTTTTATATACGGAAATTAATACAATGCCAATTACATAAAAATCTGAATTGTGATTTCATATGCAATTTGCTTAGTAATTTTTTACCTAGTTACTTATTTTTCGTCTATTATTTTAATAATAGACGAAAAATAAAATAATAATTAGTACCTACACATTGTTTTATTTTAAATCCTACATAATAACGTCACGTCAATTTTAGCTAATGCTGACCAAATGGGGGATACTTATTTGTCTTGCAAATCATTGCAACGGAATAAAGTAATATCCCCATTTTTTTTATTCATCATTAGCTAAAATTGTTTAAATATCTTATAATATTGCTTATATAATGGTCGTGTGATTGACTTTTAGTGCTGTAATATCGTGTTAGATGGCGTTGGCGGCATTATTTTAAGATAAGTGTAATGTATTCCATCTCATTCTTTTACACGTTCAATCATACAGATTTATATGTTTGTCTCTTTCTACGTAACGCCTCAACTTCTGTGTTACACTTGATTTTACTCCTCATAAAATTTCCATACCGGGCCGTATAACTCAAATCGTTTCTTAAGGAGTAAACTCCAAAAATATTTAAGCTTTAACTAATAAATAACATCAAACTTTGAACAAAATTACCGATTTTAAACCACCTCTATAAATATTTACATTTACGCGTGTGTAAAAGAAACGATACAATACATTGTAGCTTGCAAGGCAATATAACGGAAATAACTACTTTATTTGATACCACACAAGGTTGATTTCACACTAATGTTTGACTTATGTCTTCTCACATCTAAGTGACAGGCGTAATTTATTGAATTGTATTGGTTTGTTCGTTTTTAAGACGAAAATTCGTAAGTATTAGATAATATTTTGAGTATTTGTGACGTTATTGCGAGGTTTCATGGTTGTAATTAGGTTGAATTTAAAATTGTTTTAAAACATTTTTATCCGTTTTTAATAAACAAATGTATATTATATTCACGTGGACAGTTTTCAGCTTTGGTTTTGTACGTGACACGAGCACGAGGAACTTTACTATAAAGTTGCTATTGTTGATCTAAGAATAACTTACCATTTTTCAGCTGAGAGTGAATTGTTATACCCTCGGATGTCTACATTGACCAGATTATTACCTTCATACCTTGGGGCCAGTACCCACACGTGTCCTGCAGCTTCCCCAGCGTCAATATAGCGTGTTTCGCGTAAATTTTTGCCAGCGGTACGAAGAAGTTGCCTTTGGCCAACATGTCGGCGAAATTTATCATGTTAGAAGACACGAAGGAGGGCGTCAGGATCTGAATGTGAACTCCACTATCGGGATACTCCCTTTGAATGCTCAGTGTGAAATGTCGGACGAAAGCCTGTAATATTTTTAATATAGCATCAATCGACATATTTATATAATAATATATTATTAATTATACTTTTGCTTTTAATACATAGTGTTCGCATTAAATACTATATAGATAGGTATAATGTTTGTCGGATGCGCATCGTTGTAGAAATTCTAACGTGTATTGTCCACGTTTTATTTAAAGTGAGTAACGAGTTAAGCAAAATTCAATCTTATCACATTAGAAACATAGCTTTTTAGAAGTGACACAACATTACTAATTAAAAATGTATTTATTGCTTTTCGAAGTATTCTCCGCGAAATTTGACACATTTTCCATACGATGGAACCAATCATTGAAGCAACCATTCCATTCGGAAGTTGGGGTCTCCAAAATGGCCGTTTTGTAGGCGTCCACAGCTTCTTCAGGCGATGAAAATCTCTGACCACGCAATTTATTCTTTATTTTAGGGAAAGCATAGAAATCATTAGGGCTTAGGTCGGGACTGTACGGCGGATAGTCTAATAATTCTATGTTTTCTTGCTCTAAAAACTCTTTTGTTCTGTGCGCGGTGTGAGAACTCGCATTGTCGTGATGGAGGATGATGCGGCGGTTGCAGTTCTCTTTACTCGTTGTAGAAGCTTGCTATTTTGTGCGTTAGGGGATATTTCAAATGTTTATCTTTTTATTTATATATTTATTCTGGTGTAACATTATTCTAGCTGGAATTTTACCTTGGTAGCACTATAGACGGCCGCGTGCGGCACCCAGGGACTGAGCGAGGCCGCGGAACCCACGTTCACGATCGCCCCCCGGCGCCGCTGAAGCATCTGCGGCAGGATCAGGTCCGTCATCGACACTACCGACATCACATTCACCTGGATCTGATCCCACTTCTTGGACAGAGGTTCCTCACACGTCTTCATGGGGTACTCGGTGGCGACTCCCACGTTGTTCACTGAAAGGAAAAGGTATAGTTTAGTAAAATTTAATACAACAACTGCCTGGTGATAACCAGACGCGTCTTTATTTTCTTATTCTTACGTAAACATTTTTTTTAAATATACATATTACATAGGTACTCCTCGAAACCAGGCGAGAGGGGTGTTGAGCCATAGTTCACCTATACGTTGACCCAGTACGGGTGTTGGACATCACACAACCATCCAAAGACTGTTTTACTAAGAGGTTTCCTCACGATGTTTCTCTTACCGGTGAGTAAGCGATGTCTTCGTGAGCTGGTAAAGAAATTTAGAAAAACTCATTTTAGGAGCATGGGTTGGGATTGAACCCAGACCTCTCTCTTCGACACCTTTAAACGCCTTTTGAAACAACCATTGAACTATTTTATTTAACTTAACCCTAAAGAGCCCACAAGTCTCGCGGAAACAATTTTGAGTAAGTATATTTTTATAAAATAAAAGTATTTATTTTTATAAATCTACCTTTTTTCTAATTTATCGCTAATATGTTACGAATTGAAATGTGCAATAAAAATAAATATGTATATTTGTAACATGAATACCTAATTTTATATTTATTGTTAACTAGCTGTAGCCCGCAACTTCGCCCATGTTTACCCATGTTACTCCCTATAATATCAGCAATCTATCTGTGAAAGTCCCGTTAAAATCGGTCCAGCCGTTTCAGAGATTAGCCGAACAAACAGACAGACAGACCATCTTGCTTGTTTCTCCCGTGAAACAGCTTTGCTGTGTTTCGGAGAGAAGGGCAAGACAGGCAGTGTAATTACTGGCACCGAGACTTAACATCTTATGTCTCAGGATAGGCAACACATAGATGAGTAGCCTGGGCTCGTTCCAGGCATACTAGTTTATGTTCATGGGCGACGTCGAACACTTACCATCAGGTGGTACGTTTTCCAGTTTGCCTATTCAACTAACATAAAAAAAAACTAGGTAGGACTAACCATAGATTATACACTTACTGGTAGGACTAACTGACCAGTAGGTCAGTTACGTTACAAAAGCTTACTAGATTGTTAAGGGTTAAGGGTACTTACTATTACACACCAAGAACTTCTCTCATTATCATGTAGCAAAACTCTTATTCCACTCACAATTTAATTTTTTCGGTCGGCCGGTCTTATAAAAAAGTTCCTGCACTCAAATACACCATACAAACAAAAGTTCCCCATCATGGTTCAGGCCTTGACGTGGTGGTGGAGCTCAGTAGCCTAGGGTGAGCCCAGCACCTTGGGCGAAAATATTACCCTTACTTTTACAAAGTTCATTACAAAATGTTACCCTTACCTAATATTCCCACAGGAATGTCCTGGAGCTCGGCTTTGATGTGGGGATAAACCACCGTTCCCTTGCTGAAATCAGCAACTATAATTTTCGTTTTGACGCCATAAAGTGTTTCTGAAAAATAAAAAAATATTTTTTATTTATATAGAAGAGGGGGCAAACGGACAGTCGGTTCACCTGATGGTAAGCGATAGCGACATCCACTGACACCCGCTATGCCAGAGGGTTAGCAGGTGCGTTGCCGGCCTTTCAAATAGGAGTATGCTCTTTTCTTGAAGGTCCCTAAGTCGTAACGGTACGGAAACACCGTAAGTGGCAGCTGATTCCATATATTCGTCGTGCGAGGCAGGAAATGCCGTAAAAATTGAGTTGTTGTGGATTTACGAATATCGAGATGGTGAGGGTGAAATTTGGAGCTTTTACGCGATGTCCGGTGGTAGAATTCTGCTGCAGGTGTCCGAACAATCCCTCAGAACACTCCCCGTGATAGATGCGGTAGAAGACGCAGAGCGCTCCGACATCTCTACGCAGCGCCAAAGAATCAAACCGATTGGAGATAACCTTGCTATCGACGATTCAAGCCGCTTGGCGTTGAACGCGGTCAAATGGAAGGAGCTGATGTTGGGGCACTCCAGACCATAGGTGAGAGCAGTATTCCATGTGAGGCCGGCCGTTTGTATAATTGTAGGCGGTGTGAAGGCATGAAATACTGCTTCGCCCTACTGAGCACGCCGAGTTTCTTAGAGGCTAGTTTAGCATTGCCTTCCAAATGACCAAGAAACTGCACATCTCTCGATAATATGTCGACGCCAAGTATCCCAATGCTGGCTGAGGCGGTTAGGAAAGTGCCTTCAAATTGTAGAGGTACGACGAAGGGTGATTTTTTAGCGATAAATGCGCAAACTTATGTCTTGTTGCGGTTAAACTGGACTAGGTTATGTCGCCCCCATTCCGATACATTGGCCAATAGAGACTCGATTTCTGACACAAGTTTGTTCCGATACTCATCGACTTGTTCCCGAGAAATATTAGGGCGACCAGTGTATAAGGCATCACCGGTGCTGTCATCTGCATAGCAATCAATGCCGCTGGTTTTCAGCATATCATTGATATGCAGAAGAAACAGGGTTGGAGATAGTACACAGCCTTGCGGAACACCAGAATTAACAGACTTGAGGTCCGAGCATGCACCGTCTACATCGACCTTAATACTCCTGTCTGCCAAAAAACTGGTGATCCACCCACATAATTTCTCGGGAAGCCCATAAGATGGTAGCTTTGCAAGAAGTGCTTTATGCCACACCACACCATATTTTATTCATATTAAATTCATATATTATTTATAATCAATTTCATATAAATAGAAGAGATAAAAACCCAAGACAGAAAATTCATCTAAAGTTATAATAATATTTTGTCTCACCGATTTCCCCGGCGACCCTCTTGAGCTTGTCGGGGTTCCTGCTAATGAGCACCACGTTGATGCCTCTCCTCGCCAGCTCCATGGCGTAATACTTGCCTATACCATCCGTACTGCCCGTAACGACTGAAATTAGGAATTTGCTTTGCCATCTTAAACCATTTGATATATTAGGTAATCACTAACAATTATTTAATATTGTATGTTCTAAAGTCTATTTATAAGTTATGAAAATCCATTAAATCAGATGTAATGTAGCAACGGCCTCGATGATACAGGTGCCGTAAGAACTAAAACTGGTACCTATATAAATAGTATGCTTGATAAACTAATAACTATCAGTATTCAGTGTACAAAATTAAGAAAACTTTCATGAACCAATAAAAAACCTGTTAGACTCCTAATTATTACTTAATCTTATTTTCAATATTGCTGTTTAATTATGCATCGATACCGCTTAAAGATTCTTAATAATTAATAATTTTTAATAATAATTAATTAATAATTATATATATAGTTAATCATTTTTACTTTCGCGAGTGCCAATGTTAGTGAAGTCGACAGTGGCACCACGGCTGTCGTTAGAGTGATTATTAGTCGGTCTTCACCTGCCTTCGCGTTAATAACTTAATTTTGATCGTTGGTCTAGACTCTAGACTCTAGTTACACGTTCGGCCTTGTAAAAATTGTTTGTCGAAATAAACATAGTTATTGTATGTCCGAACGAAGTTACTTTTTCAACAAATATTACAATAGTCCAGTCATTTAAGCTTAAAGGTAAGAATCTCGGAATTCGAGATACCCAGCTGAAAGTCTGTAAATACTTGTATATTGACACCCTAAAAATTGTCTCAAAACCTACATATGGTAGGGTGTACGCAACTTTAAATTTCAAGGTCAAAGATCACAAAAATCGGTTTTTCGCTCTTTTTTTTAAATATCTCATTTCCTATGGGTTTTTTGCTATTTGTGTTTATTATCAATATTGTAGAATACAAATTTCTCTACAAATTTTTTAAAAAAAAAATTTTTCATACGGTGAACTTTTTTCGATATAGAGGGCGGAGAGCGCGCGGTCACAGCATCACTTCAGGTCAACGCGCCGGCGGTCGAACACGCGCCATATATAGTTGATGTCTATCGATAAATCAATGATTATAAATATTGGTCAATTTTTTAATTTATTATATTATAGCTGCAGCATTTGACGAAGAAAATTGTTCGGCCCAGAGATTATTAGAGTGAAACTCAAACCTTATTGGCAGTCTATAATGCTCCGCAATCTGTGAAATGTCTTGATCATCTTCGTTATATGCATTACTTCAAGTCTACGAAACTTAATAAACCTGTGCAGCTTTCAAATATTCCACCAACATGTGCAGCTGCTCATCAACATTTCAAACGTGTATATTATCAAGTTCAAACTTGGTTAGGGCAAGATTTGGAACCCCAGGTATGGGGTTAGGCAATGCGAAACTATTTTCTGGAGCCTATCATGACAATTTTACCACCAGCTCCAGAAGATTTGCTAAATACAATTTTCTGTAACTGCAAGAGTGGTTGTGGTTCGCGATGCGGATGCAGGAAAGCGGGCTTGCAATGCTCTTTAGCTTGTGGCCAATGTAATGGGCAAGCTTGTCTCAATGCTCTACCATAACAGAGTGACATTAACGAAGATGGAACCTTTGAACCCGAAATCATGGAAGAACTTGAGACAAATGTCGTTGAAGACGATAATGAAGACCAGTTTGAAATTTACCAGCAGCCGGAAGACGACGATGAAGAGGAAGATGATTAAAATTATAAACTGTAGTTTTTGTACCCTTTATTCCATTTTTTTACTTTTAATAAAAATAAATGTATTGAATGATATTTTTTAATAAAAAGATTAATTCATATGTAATTTATTTGTTGTTTTTTTCATCATGTAAGAAGTTATTATTAATTAGGTTAAAATTCAAATATAATTCCTATATTTTCATTAACAATTCTGCAATTACATGTGCAGGTAAGTGTTGTTAAATAAATTAATACTGAATAAAAAGTTGATAGGTTAGGAAAAAAATGATAGAATATAATATAATAGTTAATAAAAATTGACAAATATTAATAATCATTGATTTATCGATAGTTCATCAACTATATATGGCGCGTTTTTGACCGGAGGCACCGGTTGACCTGAAGTGATGCTGTGACCGCGCGCTCTCCGCCCTCTATCTCGAAAATAGTTCACCGTATAAAAAATTGTTTTAAACAAAATTTGTAGAGAATTTTGTATTCTACAATATTAATATAAAATACAAGTAGCAAAAAACCCATAGGAAATGAGATATTTACAAAAAAAGCGCAAAAAGCCGATTTTTGTGGCCTTTGACCTTGAAAATTTATAGTTGCGTACACCCTACCATATGTAGGTTTTGAGACAACTTTTAGGATGTCAATATACAAGTATTTACAAACTTACAGCTGGGTATCTCGAATTCCGAGGTGAACTTACTATAATGACTGGACTACAAGGTCTTCTACTTCAAAACATCCGATACGTTGACTTTTGTGCAAAGCAATTGATAACTCAGTTTCATCGCGAATGTCACTGGCGAAATAGGAAACTTAAATATATAATATAACGAAATATTTATGAGAGGCCTAAAAAATTCATTTACATATAGTAACCAGACATATTTACAATTCTTTGTTTTTTAAGTAAAACTTCTTTAGGCGCGACTAGGGAGTAACTCAGATGTTTTTTCTGATGGAAGTAACGCTCAGTATTCTTTATTCAAAAATCACCTGTCACCTGATATACCACGGGTCTACGGTGACATTTTTTTTAATAGAAGAGGGGGCAAACGGACAGTCGGTTCACCTGATGGTAAGTGAAAAGCAAATCCACAGACACCCGCTATACTAGGGGATCAGCAGGTGCGTTGCCGGCCTTTTAGATATGAGTATGCTCTTTTCTTGAAATCGTATCGGTTCGGAAACACCATAGGTGGTAGCTGATTCCATATATTTGTGGTGCGAGGCAGGAAATGCCGTAAAAATCGAGATGTTGTGGATTTCCGGACATCAAGATGGTGTGAGTGAAATTTGGAATTCTTACGCGATGTTCGGTGGTGGAATTTTGCCGCAGGTATTAATCTGAACAATTCCTCAGAACACTCCCCGTCGTAGATGCGGTAGAAGATGCAGAGCGATCCGACATCGAGCCGCCCGGCGTTGGACGCGGTCAAATGAAAGAAACTGATATTGGGGCCGGGGACATACCGAGCATGTTGTCACTAGGTTGACACATTATTCTTTAGAGGGCTTTCTTCTAGTTAACTTGTGTCAAACTTACTAATATTTTTCTTTGAATACCTTTATTAATAATTTGTTACTTCTTTTGTTAATTATTTTTGTAACATAATTATTTAATGTGAATTTTTGTTTCTTTTATTTAATAGTCCGCTCGATTTACAAATATGGGATATAAAACAAAATAGTAATTACTTAAATTAAATGGCCGAGTGCCAAGAACATTTAACTCGTTCATCATTAAATAATAATGAAAGAAAAAATAAAAAACCTGATAATGATTTGACTTGTAAAAATCGTAAATGTTATTTTTTTGAAGTAAAACATCTATAGGCGAGACTAGAGGGTAACTTAGATTTTTATAAAGTTTTACTTCAATCGCGCGTAAAGATTACACGCACACACTTTTTTAATTTATACATATATTGATTTCAATTCCTTGTGTTATACTGAATTTATATATGATGTTATAACTGTGAACTAGTTGCTGTGTCTTCTGTCGTGTGTACTAATGGCTGGGCTCATAATTATTAGTTAGATATCCTTTCTAATGTTATTGTTCACATTTAAAAAAATACAATCCTTACTTCCTTACTAATATTATAAATGCGAAAGTAACTCTGTCTGTCTGTCTGTCTGTCCGTTCTTCACGCCTAAACTACTGAACAGATTTGAATGAAATTTGGTACAAAGATAGTTTGAAACCCGATAAAGGACATAGGATAGTTTTTATCCCAGATATCCCACGGGAACGGGATTTACGCGGGTAAAACCCCGGGACTGTCTATCTTCTGAACCACGCAACTGATTTGGTTGAAATTTGATACAAAGATACTTTAATACTTAACATAGGATTTAAAATAGTTGTTATCCTGAAAATCCCTCGGGAACGGGAACTATGCGGTCAAAACCCTGGGACTGTCTATCTTCTAAGCCACGGAACAGATTTGGGTGAAATTTGATGCGAAGATACTTTGGAACTTAACGTAGGACTTAAAATAGTTCTTATCCTGAAAATTCCACGGGACCGGGAACTATGCGGGTAAAGTCTCAGGACTGTATATCTTCTAAACCACGAAAAAGATTTGGGTGAAATTTGATATGAAGATGCTTTGAAACCTAACGTAGGGCAAAAAATTGTTGTTATCCTGAAAATCCCACGAGAACGGGAACTATGCGGGTAAAACCCTGGGACTGTCTTTCTTCTAAGCCATGGTACAGATTTGGGTGAAATTTGATATGAAGATACTTGGGAGCTTAACGTAGGACTTAAAATAGTTCTTATCCTGAAAATTCCACGGGACCGGGAACTATGCGGGTAAAGTCTCAGGACTGTGTACCTATCTTCTAAACCCCCAAACAGATTTGGGTGAAATTGGATGTGAAAATACTTTAGGACACGTAGGACATAAAATATTTCTTATCCTGAAAATCCCACGGGAACGGAAGTTGTGCAGGTAAAACGCCGGGACTGTGTATTTATTAAACCACTGAACCGATTTGAGTGAAATTTGATATGGAGATAGTTTGAGACCCAAGGTAAGATATAAGATGTACAAGTGTAACAAGAAGTTTCTTTTAAATATGTCAATAGATGGCGTTAACACAAAACGTAGATCACGCTATCGATTACAAGATGCGAATCCTTTGTATTGCACGCGTTTTTAATGAATACTGTTTCCATATATATATATAAATTAATAATAAAATATATGAATAATAAAAAATATATCTAAAATTTATTTTTCGCAGTTTTTCGCTGGTAGTACTAATTTGAATTATAATATTGATGTATCGTAGGGTAATTTCGAATAACTTTGTAACGTTAGGACATCTGTCACCTCAGTCCTCCCTTAACCATGATTGCTGTAAAGTATCCAAAACATCGTGCATGTAAAACATAAAAATCTTAATAATAAAATCCGTAAAAGTTATTTCTTTATAATAAAAATTTAATTCTAAATCCTTACTAATCCTTACTAATATTATAATGTTTAATATTATAAATGCGAAAGTAACTCTGTCTGTCTGTCTGTCTCTTCTTCACGCTTAAACCACTGAACAGATTTGGATGAAATTTGGCACAAAGATAGTTTGAAACTCGAAAAAGGACATAGGAATGTTTTTATCTCGGATATCCCACGGTATCGGGATTTATGCGGGTAAAACTACGGGACTGTCTATCTTCTGAACCATGCAACAGATTTGGGTGAAATTTGATATGAAGATACTTTGAAACTTTTAATAGGACATAAAATAGTTTTTATCCTGAAAATCCCACGGGAACGGTAGTTATGCAGCTAAAACGCCGGGACTGTATATTTGTTAAACCACTGAACCGATTTGAGTCAAATTTTATATGGAGATAGTTTGAGACCCAAGGTAAGATGTATAAGTGTAACAAGAAGTTTTTTACATGCGTTATGCAATAGATGGCGTTAACACAAAATGTAGATCTCGCTATCTATTACAAGATGCGAATCCTTATGAGGATCGCAACTCTGTATTACACGCCTCTCAAATGAATACTGTATATTAGTAATTTATCCAAAATCATTTATTAATAGAATTCATGACATTATAAAAAAGGAATACTTATATATAATAATAATAATATATTATATGAATAAAAAATATAACATTTCTTTTTCGAAGTTTTTATTGCTGGTACATCATTATATGATACATCAATATTTTAATTCAAATTAGTACCTACACTAATTTGAATTAAAATATTGATGTATCATAGGGTAGTTTCGAATAACTTTATAACGTTAGGATGTCTCAATCCTCCCGTGACCAAGCAGGTTGCTGTAAAGTATCCGAAACGTTGAAACGAAAGTTATTTAAATATAATAAAAATATACTTCTAAATTAAATAAATATATTTTATAAAAACGTACTATCGGGCCTTACAGTGGAAGTTAATAGTATTTTAAAATTATAATAGTTTTTAAATTGGAACCATATTATTTGAAAAATAAGATTTAAAACAATACTTCTTACATGCGGACGAATTCGCAGGTAAAAGCTTTGAAATAATATACGGTACTTACATTTTTTTAAAAATTGTCTATTTGTTCAGATTAAGCCGATTTTGACGAAGCTTTCACTGGCTGATGTTATAAGGAGTAACTTTGGGCTTTGGCCATAAAAATAATCATCATCAATCCAAACGGCTGTAAATCTAAGTTAACGCGGGCGTAGCTGCGGGCAACAGCTAGTCTTTATATATAAAAATCAATGCCACTTTTCGTTGTAATTTTATAACTCAAGAACGGGCTCACCAATCCCAACCAAATGTTTAGGCTTTGTTCGGACTATTTAGTAGATGGATTATGTGAAGTTTGCACAAAATCGGTCGAGTGTTTCTTCATTTATCACATTTTTTTAATTCAATAAATGGCGGATCATTTTGTTAATCGAGATTTTGCTGTCAAATTGAAACTTTTTCAGTTGGGGTCATATTGAAACTTTTTTCAGTGTTGACAGTACAACATTAAATTTTAAAATAGCTAGCAATTAATAATATATTTTTTTGTTTGAATAAATTAATTTGATGTTCCAATTTCTTTAATTTTACTTTATACGTAGCGAAGCACGTACCGGGCAGCTAGTCGTGTATATTTTCTCTGTATTCTTTTAATTGTATGTCTGTTTGTTTGCTGAATAAAAAGAATAAAACTAATAATTGTTTGAAAATAATTAACCAAAATCTTTATCCTAGCAATTTATTCTCGCGTTGCTATCCAGATACGCAAGTGTCGGTAGAAGTGATTACACTGGAACTATCCTATCCTTACTGGAACAGCTCTTTATCTTCCCCACCATGGTTCAGGCCTTGTCGTGGCCGTGGGGCTTAGTAGCCTAGGATAAGCCCAGCACCTTGGGCGAAGCTAATTGAGTCGAGAGGGGTCTCTTTGTATCCCTTTTATAAGAGGGGACAAAAGAACAGGGGGCAAGGGGCGAGGACGGGAACCTCACCCCATTGTACTGTCCCAACGATGGGAGGGGTGTTTTGTGATGCGGGACAGTGGTCCCGCATCCACAGAGGAGTGCCTCTGTGGAGGTGGCGTAGGTCCCCTGAGGGACCGAGGGGTCGAGGTGCCCTGTTTGCCCATTAGATCCGAGGCACCTCACCAAAGACGGCATTCGTGGCACTCGCCGGGTTTTAGTGGGTAGACCTGCGTCCACTTACCAGCTTTCGGGCACAGCGAGTCCCACATACTTGCCTGGGGAGACCCACTCCCCCGTGGGATGCCTTGCCATCCCCTGCATTTCCCGGCGTTAAAGGACAAAAAAGGCTGAACACATGTGTTAAAATTGTTTATTCGTTCTAAGCAACTGAAAGGCTTTATAATCGATTTTGTTGTGGAAAATGATATTATGGGGCGTGCACTTTTGGATTTTACAAACTTTTAAATTTATTTACTTAGTTTTCTTAAAATCAGTGAGTAATTGTTTATTAATTACTTCCGAGCAAACAGTACAAATGAGCACGAATCGCTTGGCGAGGAGTGTTAGAAACCGGATCGTACTAATCAGAATCGAGTGGAATAATAAATCGTACTAAAAATAATTTCAGTATATTATAGTTACCATAAAGTATAAGTGAAATTAATGTATTTAATAACCTGGCCTAACAACAAAACAACAAATCCGCAATCCTGAAAACGTGATACTAATAATGAATGAGCAAGACAGGAGACTAGACGAAAGATTTGATGACACTATTATTAAGGAAGGTTAGTAAAGGCTATATATTTAACTAGCTGTTGCCCGCAGCTACGCCCGCGTTAACTTAGATTTACAGCCGTTTGGATTGATGATGATTATTTTTATGGCCAAAGCCTAAAGTTACTCCTTATAACATCAGCCAGTGAAAGCTTCGTCAAAATCGGCTTAATCTGAACAAATAGACATTTTTAAAAAAAATGTAAGTACCGTATATTATTTCAAAGCTTTTACTCGCGACTTCGTCCGCATGTAAGAAGTATTGTTTTAAATCTTATTTTTCAAATAATATGGTTCCAATTTAAAAACTATTATAATTTTAAAATACTATTAACTTCCACTGTAAGGCCCGATAGTACGTTTTATAAAATATATTTATTTAATTTAGAAGTATATTTTATTATATTTAAATAACTTTCGTTTCAACGTTTCGGATACTTTACAGCAACCTGCTTGGTCACGGGAGGATTGAGACATCCTAACGTTACAAAGTTATTCGAAACTACCCTATGATACATCAATATTTTAATTCAAATTAGTACCTACTACCAGCAATAAAAACTTCGAAAAAGAAATGTTATATTTTTTATTCATATAATATATTATTATTATTATATATAAGTATTCCTTTTTTATAATGTCAAGAATTCTATTAATAAATGATTTTGGATAAATTACTAATAAACAGTATTCATTTGAAAGGCGTGTAATACAGAGGTGCGGTCCTCATAAGGATTCGCATCTTGTAATAGATAGCGAGATCTACATTTTGTGTTAACGCCATCTATTGCATAACGCATGTAAAAAACTTCTTGTTACACTTATACATCTTACCTTGGGTCTCAAACTATCTCCATATAAAATTTGACTCAAATCGGTTCAGTGGTTTAACAAATATACAGTCCCGGCGTTTTAGCTGCATAACTCCCGTTCCCGTGGGATTTTCAGGATAAAAACTATTTTATGTCCTATTTAAAGTTTCAAAGTATCTGCATATCAAATTTCACCCAAATCTGTTGCGTGGTTCAGAAGATAGACAGTCCCGTAGTTTTACCCGCATAAATTCCGATCCCGTGGGATATCCGAGATAAAAACTATCTTATGTCCTTTCTCGAGTTTCAAACTATCTTTGTGCCAAATTTCATCCAAATCTGTTCAGTGGTTTAAGCGTGAAGAAGAGACAGACAAACAGACAGAGTTACTTTCGCATTTATAATATTAAATATTATAATATTAGTAAGGATTAGTAAGGATTTAGAATTAAATTTTTATTATAAAGAAATAACTTTTACGGATTTTATTATTAAGATTTTTATGTTTTACATGCACGATGTTTTGGATACTTTACAGCAATCATGGTTACGAGGGACTGAGGTGACAGATGTCCTAACGTTACAAAGTTATTCGAAATTACCCTACGATACATCAATATTTTAATTCAAATTAGTACTACCAGCGAAAAACTGCAAAAAATAAATTTTAGATATATTTTTTATTATTCATATATTTTATTATTAATTAGTAAGTAATACATATATATGGAAACAGTATTCATTAAAAACGCGTGCAATACAAAGGATTCGCATCTTGTAATCGATAGCGTGATCTACGTTTTGTGTTAACGCCATCTATTGACATATTTAAAAAAAACTTCTTGTTACACTTGTACATCTTATATCTTACCTTGGGTCTCAAACTATCTCCATATCAAATTTCACTCAAATCGGTTCAGTGGTTTAATAAATACACAGTCCCGGCGTTTTACCTGCACAACTTCCGTTCCCGTGGGATTTTCAGGATAAGAAATATTTTATGTCCTACGTGTCCTAAAGTATTTTCACATCCAATTTCACCCAAATCAGTTTCGGGGTTTAGAAGATAGGTACACAGTCCTGAGACTTTAACCGCATAGTTCCCGGTCCCGTGGGATTTTCAGGATAACAACAATTTTTTGCCCTACGTTAGGTTTCAAAGCATCTTCATATCAAATTTCACCCAAATCTTTTTCGTGGTTTAGAAGATATACAGTCCTGAGACTTTACCCGCATAGTTCCCGGTCCCGTGGAATTTTCAGGATAAGAACTATTTTAAGTCCTACGTTAAGATCCAAAGTATCTTCACATCAAATTTCACCCAAATCTGTTCCGTGGCTTAGAAGACAGTCCCAGGGTTTTAACCGCATAGTTCCCGTTCCCGAGCGATTTTCAGGATAACAACTATTTTAAATCCTATGTTAAGTATTAAAGTATCTTTGTATCAAATTTCAACCAAATCAGTTGCGTGTTCCCGTTCCCGTGGGATATCCGGGATAAAAACTATCCTATGTCCTTTCTCGGGTTTCAAACTATCTTTGTACCAAATTTCATCTAAATCTGTTCAGTAGTTTAGGCGTGAAGAACGGACAGACAAACAGACAGACAGACAGAGTTACTTTCGCATTTATAATATTAGTAAGGATATTAGTAAGGAAGTAAGGATTATGATGGGCCCATGGGGCCACATCACGGTCAACGTCAATTTCATTCATCGTGATAAATATTGCGTTAATTATTTTTTTTGACGTGACAACGTCTTATATTTCGATGGAGCCGGCTGCACAAACGAAAACATAACGCATGCGGCGTTACCTCGCTCTGAGGCGTTCCATTTTCTTATGACGTTGTCACGTTCAACTATCGTCAGTAAACCGACTTTACAGACAACCGATTTTATTACCGTCAAAGTATACTAATCCCATGAGACATGCAGGTTTCCTCAAAATATTTTACTAAGCACTGGGCAATGTCGACTAGATCCAGGGCAGCAGTCATAGTTTATCAGTTACATAAACTGATAAAAATATGTTTTTAAATATAATTACAATTTAAGTATCCTATTTTCATCAAGTTCTTAATTATTGCATTGTCTTTAGTTTCTACACAAGTTCAACATTTTTTGTGATATAAATTAAGTTTTATTATTATTTTTATGTGTTAATATTATTGTAATTGTACTTAATAAAGATATTTTTAGGAATCCGTTCCTAGAAGGAACCATTATAGGATCACTCCGATGTCCGTCTGTCTTTCTGTAAGTCTGTCAAAATATATCCTACAGGGTATCCCATTGATATAAACCTAAATTTTGTAAGACTCGGTCCTAGCACAATGAGCAAAGGAAAAAAATCTAAAAATTGTTAACTAAATCCTTAGTTATAAATTACATAAAGACCCTCACTGAGTTTGTTGTGCCGGTTCTTTTAAGTGGAGTAGCCTTGTTACCACTAATAGAGGTAATTGAGCCTTATTCAGCATTCAATAAGATACTTTTATGCACAACGTTGAATATATTTATTACTCTACTTCGGAACCCTGGCTAGTTCTTCTCTCGCTTGACTGGGTTTTATTAATTACATCAATATCTTTATTCTCGATATAAACATGATCTTTTATTTCGTTCTTTCACAACGTATTATATAATAATTGATGTATTTTATTAAATTATAATAGATAACATGCTGTTAGTATTTCATGCACAAGAGTCAAGAGATAGCACTCTACGAAGCCAAAATTAGCAGATTATCTCTTTCCACAGTTCGATGTGCAATATTTATCGCCGGGTACTGCACAAATTCTTATAATAAATAATAATTATTATTATTTTCTTCTTCGCCGTTCCCTCACAACTGAGGATCGTGACCGCATATGATAGTTCACTGGACACGGTCATGGGTCGAGTGGACTGCCCGGTGCAAATTGCCCCCCACTCTGATCTTCACAGCATCGGACCATCTCACTGGTGTCCTTCACCCTGCACGTTGTCCTTCCATCTGTCCCAAGATGATCGTCCTCTCCAGATCATGTCTCGGAGAACGCATAATGTAAACGAAGAAGCCCAGAACCCTTTCTTGGCATATTGCAGAGAGCCGTTTTTTAATAATCATAATATTATTTTTTTATTTTGTTTTTAATAATAATAAACCCTTATATGTCCCACTGAGAGAGGGCGAGTATCAGATTGAGTTTGCGTACTGGAAATAGAACTAGAGAACATACCTTTTGCAACAATACAGGCATATGCACCTATCGAGAATTACACTCAGGATGATATAGACAATTTCTACGAGGACCTGGAAAAAGCTCATGATTCTATCTCTACAAAATACATAATCTCTATGGGAGACTTCAACGCTCAGATTGGTATACCTAAAAACACGAACATCTAATTATCGGTAAATATGGTTATGGAAGAAGAAGCATACGTGGAGAACGGTTAATACAGTATGCTTATGAATATAATCTGAAGATAATCAATACCATTTTAACCTAAAAAATAGAAATAGATGGACGTGGATGTCACCCGATAAAAAAAATGAGATTGATTACATATTGACCACAAAACCGCAGTTATTTTCTAAGTATGAAGTACTTTCCTCATTCTCCTTTGGGTCCGACCATAGACTGCTGAGAGCCACAATCAACCTGAAAGCAACAAAAAAGACAAGGCGAAATTTCTCAAACAGATCCTTAATGCTAAAAACGTTAGAAGAGAAAGACAATTTACCTTAATCTCCTTAACAACTACATACCAGAACTTATAACTACATCTAAAAATTTTAAAGCTGAGGAATACTGCCAAAAAATTACAAACTCTATATTACAAAGTCTTAAAACTACTAAAATAAAAGAAAAATGTAGAATCTTATCAAAAGAGCTCTAGCTCATGAAAAAAAATGAATTTTCATAACAAGCCAAAACTGAACAAGACTGATAAAAAGGTTCTCAGCCAACTATACAAAATTACAAATAAAGAAATTAGAAGATGCTACGATACCTACAGAATAAACACTATCCAGAGACATGTCGAAAAATTTTGATCCGCCAAAAAAGCATTTAAAGTACTGAACAACTCAAAGAAATGGATTCCATCACTCCAGTCTCGCTCAAAAATAGGTAACTCCCGATTGGGGATCATAAATATAGCTACGAACTTTTATGCAACACTATACAGCCAACCAGTCTCACCACAACAAGCAGATGTCGACTACCAAGGTACCAGTTAACGAGTTCACAGAGTCTGAAGTCGCGAAACAAATAATGAAGCTCAAGCCAGACAAGAGTCCAGGACCTGACGGAATTACAAACGAATGCATTCAATCTGCAAGGATTCTTCTTCTGACACCTTTAACGTTATTATGGAACAAAATTCTAGATGAAGAAGTTGTGCCACATCAGTGGTCCGAATACGAAATTAGCCTGCTGTACAAAAAAGGAGATCCAGCTGATATAGGGAACTACCGCCCAATAAGCCTGATGCCCTGACTCTACAAATTATTTGCCTCATGCCTGCTCGAAAGAATATCTCCGGACATCGATGCTCACTAGCCCATTGAGCAAGCTGGATTCAGAAGTAGTTTCAGCACAATGGATTCATATTCAGGTGGTCGATCAAGTCATAGAAAAATATTTAGAATTTCGAAGACCATTATATATAGCCTTCATTGACTATAAAAAGGCATTTGACTCCATATCCCACGACTAAGTCTGGAAAGCACTAAGGAAACAAAAAATAAACGAAAAATACATACATATTTTAAAAAACATCTACACAAAAAGTATAAGCAGAGTCAAGCTAGACAGAACAGGCGAAAAAATTAACATATTCAGAGGCGTGAGACAGGGTGACCCGATCTCACCTAAACTGTTTATAGCCGTCCTGCAAGCTATAATGGAAAACCTACCATAGTGCAATCAAGGGATCAACGTAAATGGAATTTACTTAAGTCATCTCAGGTTCGCGGATGACATCCTCTTGTTCTCAGAAAATCCAATTCAATTAAACACCATGGTAAATGAGCTACATCAGGCTAGTATTAAAGCTGGACTGGAGATGAACCTAGAGAAAAAAAAAAAAAAAATGAGCAATCACCACGTGACACCCATCGTGGTCAACAATAATCCATCCACTCGAGTTCGTACAAAAGTATGTATACCTAGGCAAACAAATCTCTTTCAACAAGAATAGGAATTCAGAAGAAGTAGATAGAAGAATAGCCATTACATGGAATAAGTACTGGGCTCATAAAGAGATATTTAAGTCGCAGCTTCCATTAATTACTAAGAAAATAGTTATAGACTCAGCTATTCTGCCATGCCTCACTTATGGTTGCCAAACTTGGGCATTCGATCCCAAAACCTGTTACAAAATCCAGACTATGGAGTCTGGATTTTGTTTATCAAAGGAGTATGGAGAGAAGCTGCCTAGGTATTAAATTAAAAGATAAGCTAAGAAATGTTAACATCAGAAATAAAACTAATGTAAAAGACGCGCTAAACTTCACACCAAAAAGGAAATGGACATGGGCAGGTCACGTGGCTAGATATAACGATGACAGATGGACCATAAGGTGTGTAAAGTGGTCTGGACCAAAAGGTTCTAGAACGAGGGGCAGACCATGTACCAGATGGGTGAACGAGATTGTAGCGACGGCTGGTCGACATTGGCTAGCCACCGCTACAAATAGGAAAAAGTGGCATTCCATGGAGGAGGCTTTTACCCGAAGGGGGTCCATACGAAATAGATAATTCATTCTAGTACTACCACTACCACTAATTATGTATTTAATTGCGTAAATGCGATGTTTTTTTGTATTTATTTATTGTAAGTACTTGAATGTTATTTTTTTTTCATTTAATTGTTTTTGTAACTTACCTTTTGTATGGAATAATTAAAAGCTTTATTATTGTTATTATTATGTCCCACTGCTGGGCACGGGTCTCCTTCTCGAAATCAGGTGAGGAGGGGGTTGAGCCATAGTTCACCGATCCGCTGGCCCAATGCGGGTTGGTGAACTTCACACACCCTCAAAGACTTTTTATCTCATTAGGCATGCAGGTTTCCTCACGATGTTTCCTTCACCGGTGATCAAGCGATGGTCTCATGTAAAGGTGCACGTAAAAATATAAACAAACCATTTCAAGGCATCACAGGGGTCAGGATCGAACCCGGACCTCACACTCAAAAGGCCAAGCCCATACCCATTAGAACATCGCCGCTCACAAATTCTTATTCATCAAAAATTTATTCAACATATGTAATTTGTTAAAAGACCGATAATTCTGCTTCCGAGTCCAAAAAGAGCTCACTGAGAAGGACCAGCTAAATAAAAAACAAACAACGAAACGTTTCTAGTTATAGCCGAGATCTCCACCATGGTTCAGGTCTTGCCGTGGCGGTGAGGCTTAGCAGCCTAGGGTTAGCCCAGCACCTTGCACGAAGCTAATTGAGCCGAGGGGGCTCTTTGTACCCCTCTTATAAGAAGAGGGGACAAAAGAGCAGGGGGCAAGGGGTGAGGATGGGAACCCCATCCCGTTATACTGTCCCGACGTTGGGAGGGGTTGTTCTGTGGTGCGCGACAACCCCTCTGTGGAGGTGGCGTCGGTCCCTTGGGGGACTGACTAGCCGTTGAGGTACCCTGTTTGTTTATTAGATCCGGGGCACCTCACCAAAGGCGGCATTGATAGCACTCGCCGGGTTTTAGTGGGTAGAGCTTCTTCGCGAGCGTCCACTTACCAGCTTTCGGGCGCAGCGAGTCCCACATACCCGCGTGAGGAGACCCACTCCCCCGCGGGATGCCTCAGAGCATTTCCCGGCGTTAAACAAAAAAATAAAATAAAAAAGGAGCCGAGATTTTCTTGGGATCTTCAAGTTGAAGTATTATCAAAGTTAACCTTACCTGCCCAGGATCCAAACTTCCGTGACAAAGTTGTCGGGACGAGGGTATCCCGGAGGACTCCGTAACAATACAATACTGGATTCCAGAGGAACTCTATGATACGTTTCAAAACTATGATCGCACCGACTATAGTGAAGAAATATAAATACATTGTAGGCTGAGTGTAAACGTCTACACAGCTCCGCAACCTGGACGCTATTACAAGTCTATATTATTATCTTACTAAATATTAAAATCCTCCAATCTTACATAATTATAATGTAAGTAAAACAAGTCATAAAATTGACATGCACTATTATTGATGTTATCCTTGTACTTTGCTTTAAACGTGCAACAATATGGCAAAGTAAAATACATAGAAATAAAGTTAATATGTAAGTAAAACGGTTTCATTTGCAAATAAATAAATAGCAACAGCGATAGCAAAAAAATAGTCATATCTGATGAAACCAGTATTTAAAACTGCGCCTGGTACTCACCATGTTAATCTTTAGTCTTTTTTTTTTCTCAGTGGTTAGCGCGATGGGGCTGAAGCTGGAGGTTGCGGGTTTGAATTCCGCCAGGGAACAAAATGTTTTCTGTGTTCCTGGGTCATGGATGAGTATTGAGTATTATATAATAGAAATCTTAAATATATGTATAGTATAAAAGTATTAAATATATTTCCGTTGACTGTACCACAAGTACTGTACCGTAACACAAGTTCTTCGAGAACTTACCACGGGACCAGATTGATGTGGTGTAAAAGCGTCCATATATATTATTATTATTACTCTAAAATTTAAAGATATATTCATGGATATGGATGGTTTTGAGAAAGAGATGCTTGCACTGCAAGTGGAAGTCCCATTGCTATAAAGGTCGCTTACGAGAGCAACAAACAGTTGGTAAAATTCGGCCTCGAAAATGAGAGATCTGGATTCGAGTCTAACTAGTTCCCTAGGACTAGAGAACCCCTTAAATGGGTTTTTTCTGAATTTCTCTATGCACCTGACTATCGCTTTCACCAACCACAGATATTTGAAATAATATGGTACCAACCCACCGTTGGGAGGGTTGGTACCATATTATTTCAAATATTACCACAATATATAATGGTACCACACTCTCGTCTGATTGGGTACCACCATCCTGCTTATTTTTCCCGTAAAACAGCTTCGCTGTGTTTCGTAGAGAATGGCAGTACACGCAGTGTTTTTCGCACGCAATTTTTAATTACTGGCACCGAGACACAATCTCATGTCTCAGGATAGGCAACACACGAATGAGTTGGCTGGGCTAGTTTCAGGTTAACTTCCTGAGTTTTTGGAGTTTACTCCTTAAGAAACGATTTGAGTTATAAGGCCCGGTACGGAATTTTTATGAGGAGTAAAATCAAGTGTAACACTAAAAGTTGAGGCGTTACTTAGAAAGAGACAAACATATATATCTGTAGGATTGAACGTGTAAAAGAATGAGATGGAATACATTACACAGCGTATCTTAAAATAATGCCGCCAACGCCATCAAACGCAATATTACAGCACTTAAAGTCAATCACACGACCAGTATTTATGCAATATTATAAGATATTTAAACAATTTTAGCTAACGCTGAAATAATGGGGATAATACTATATTCCGTTGCAATGATTTGCAAGACAAATAAGTATCCCCCATTTGGTCAGCTTTAGCTAAAATGGATGTGACATTATGTAGGATTTTAAATAAAACAATGTGTATGTACTAATTATTATTTTATTTTTTCGTCTATTATTAAAATATTGACTGGGTAAATTTTTACTGTATCACTACCACTGTGTTTTTTCTGCGTCCACTTAATATTAAATATATTATTTATATCTTTGCACCACTAATGTATGTGAAAAAAATTACTAACCAAATTGCATATGAAATCAAAACTTTGATTTTTATGTAATTGGCATTGTATTAATTTCCGTATAGAAAACTGCCTTCATGTAGTTTCTTACGTTATCATAGTCACAACTCACAATGGTTTTTTAAAACATACACTGCAATGTCTAACATTTTGGAAATAAGAAAATAAAACAACAAGAGCACATTCAAGTTACGTAAGTAACTTACAAGTAGTATATACGTAATAACAAAAATGAATTCAAAATTGAGAAATATTAGCACAGACTAAAAAAAGTCATTACGTTCCAATATTCGCGGCGATTTTAAAATTATTTAAAATTTCAGCCCAGAAAAGTCTAGTATTTTTAATATATATTTATTCTTTTCAAATATTCTTTTTCATATTTTCAAAATCATATTTATAATTTTCTATTTATAATTTGCAATTTCTTTCTAACAATAATATTATTGTTTTATAATATATAATAATATATTATAAAATGAAGAACCGCTCCTTCATTTATCACATTTTTTTATTCATTATTATTATTTTCATTTAAAGGCATTAGCTACTACGCTATTAGCCATACAAAATACAATATTCGGTCTGTAATACGGAGAAATTGCGGGAAACCCCAAAGAGCGCGGCTTCGCCCCTCGCGCACCCCGATGCCTCCCGCCATTCCTCCTTTTTTTATTCAATAAACTGATCATTTTGTTAATGGAGATTTTGCTGTCAAATTGAAACTTTTTCAGTTGGGGTCATATTGAAACTTTTTTCAGTGTTGACAGTACAACATTAAGTTTTAAAATAGCTAGCAATAAAATTTTTGTTTGAATAAATTAATTTGATGTTCCAATTTTTTATTATTTCACTTTATACGTAGCGAAGTACGTACCGGGCCGCTAGTATTTTATATAGGTAAGAATAACTAGTCTTTAACATAAAACATGTAAAAATTTCATAGACATAAAAAAAACCAAAATAGCGCCATCTAACGCAACATAACGACTTTCCAATCTCATACAAAAAACCAAATGTACTAAGTGAAATGCCCCTGATCCTCCCTGATCTTATTCTCGGGGCCTCCTCTTTGTTATTATTATTATTATTTTGTAACATACTTTATGTAATACGCTTTATTGAAGTAATATAAATAATCCGAATAATTACAGATATATAATATGTTTGTTTCTCTTATCATTTTAGCAGATGCGTTCATTTACCCTTTTTTTCTACTCGATATATTATATCATAATTATCGTTCGTAAGGAGTAAACTCCAATCGTGCGTCGGAGCTGACACACCCAAACTTTTTTTTTATTTATTATATTTTTATACACACGATTTTTTTTGCTGTCACTGTTTGATCCTTTCCTTCCCCTTCGCCGTCTGGATGTCACAGAATATCGTTGAGGATATTCATGCGAGTTTTCCCAACCGAGAGTCACCATGTAGTTTGTGGAGTTACAATCGAATTGAGTGCAAGATTTCATAACTGTGCAAATTGTACATTGTCGTAATTGTTTTTTTAGAAATAGTCTTTTAGAAATAGAAAACTTGGTACAAGCACCACGCTTTTTTACAATAAGTAATTTATAATTTATTTTGTTAATCCATTTAATCCTATTAAAAAATATTTTCAAATTTTTAGTTCGGTTTGCTATTAAAGCGTATTTTTTAGTTTTTTTTAACTATGATTTATTTCTATGTATATTACCTAACCGCCGCCGTCCAATTTAACCCCAACAAGACACAAGTTTGCGCGTTTACCGCTAAAAAATCACCCTTCGTCGTTCCTCTACAATTCGAAGGCACTTCCCAAACCGCCTCAGCCAGCATTGGGATACTTGGCGTCGACATATCGAGAGATGTGCAATTTCGTGGTCATTTGGAAGGAAAGGCTAAACTAGCTTCTAAGAAACTCGGCGTACTCAGTAGGGCGAAGCAGTATTTCATGCCTTCACACCGCCTACAATTATACAAGGTGCAGATCCGGCCTCATATGGAATACTGCTCTCACCTCTGAGCTGGAGCGCCTCAATATAGCTGATATTGGGGCCATCCATTTGACCGCGTTCAACGCCGGGCGGCTTGAATCGTTGATAGCAAGGTTCTCTCCAATCAGGTTGATTGTTTGGCGCTGCGTAGAGATGTCGGATCGCTCTGCATCTTCCACCGCATCTACCACGGGGAATGTTCTGAGGAATTGATCGGACTAATACCTGCAGCAGAATTCCATCACCGGACATCGCGTAAAAACTCCAAATTTCACCCTCACCATCTCGACGTTCGGAAATCCACAACAACTAGAATTTTACGGAATTCCCTGCCTCGTACGACGAATATATGGAATCAGCTGCCACCTACGGTGTTTCCGAACCGATACGACTTAGGGACCTTCAAGAAAAGAGCATATTCATATTAAGGCCGGCAACGCACCTGCTGACCCTCTGGTAAAGCAGGTGTCTGTGGATATCGCTTTCGCTTACCATCAGGCAAACCGACTGTCCGTTTAAAAAAATGTATTGTATAAAAAAATGGGCGATTCTTTTCATCGAACTAGTTCATTCTAGTGCAACTAGTTGGAAGTCTAATATAATAGCTAATCTTTCCGAATGAACTAAAAACACAAACAAAAAACATTGCATCATTTACTACGAGGTGGAAAATAAAACACTAATGTTGAATTATATTTGTACTATAAAACCTCAAGATGGCTAGCCGAGCCGAAGGGATAGCCCATTGTACAACATTGACACTGATACCAGATCCCATACCCCACCCCCTCACTGCGTCTTCGAGTTCAACTGCATGTACTCCTCACGGAACCTGCGGTTCATATTTGCTCCCAGCTTCATACGGAACCACTCTGGTGCTAGTTTGATAAAGAAATACTGAAATCAAAGAGAAATTCACTTTCGTATAAGTCCTGGGGTTTTAATTATAGGTATCTGGTATAGCCAGGACTTGGAAACGGAGATAACGACCTATAATGGGATCTATCCGAATTTACTTCAGTACTTAGTTACTACTTATTTAGTTCGGTACTTAATTATCATTCTTTTTCTCACGCAGAAAGAGGGGTGTTATAAGTTGGTCAGCTCTGTGTGTATGTCTGTCCATGGCACCACAACTCTAAAATGGGTGAATCAAATTGGATGCAGCTTTTTATTTGAAAGCTATTCTAGCGGGTTCTAGAGGGTTTGAAAAATGGTTTTAGAAATGTTTCGTCAAAATCGGTTAAGCCGTTTCAAAGTTATCAGCTCTTTTATTAGCTGCGGTAGGAATCTGAAACGCGTACTGGTTCAACTAGTCAAGGTAATTTTAATTTAACTTTTTAAAAAAAAAAGTTCCCTTTTTTGCGTCAGCAATTTTTTTATTCCATTAATGAAATACGTCCATTCTAAGGTCATATCTCGGAAGACATGAATGGAAATATCCTCTGAGCATCGTGCAAGAGGATGCTTCAATTCAATTCCAATCATAATCAATAAGGAAGTTTCCATTTTTTTATTTATGTTATAACCACCAATTTCTTAATGTTAATCCACCGATTTCTTAGGTATAAGTATTGATAAATTTTGTAACTGGAAAACACATATCAATAAAATATGTAACAAGCTAGAAAAATATATTTATGTTTTAAGACGCTTAAAAAACATAACTACACCGGAAGCATCACTGTTAGCGTTCCACGGGTATGTGACATCGAATTTAAGATACGGTGTAATTATTTGGGGCAACTCTGTCGATTCCGAGAAAGTATTTAAAATTCAAAAAAAATGCATGAGAGCTTTATGCGGTGCTGGATTTTTAGATAGTTGTAGACCTTTATATAAATCTAAAAAATTACTTCCATTTCCGTGTTTATATATATATGAAATCTGTGTATTTGTCAAGAAGAACCTACATTTATTTAAAACAAAAAAAGATGTAACTGGTAGCAGAATACGAAATAGGGACATACTATATGTGCCACATCAGAGGTTGACACTATACGCAAAAAATGTTCACTGTATGGCAATTCGAATATACAATAATTTAGACAAGAGTCTTCGTGATTTACCTTTGACGAAATTTAAGAGGCAACTATTTGAATATCTTCTTGACAATTTGTTTTATAATATTAATGACTTTCTTAACCAAAAATCTAAATGGACATAGTGTGAACTACTTATTGACATATTTTAATTTAATTTATTGACATTATGTACCTTAATTTAAGATTAATTAATAAATTTTAATAATAAATAAATAATTTAAAAATAAATAAATAAATATATTATCTTTAAATAGTGAGACTTATTTAAAATGTAAAATGGGCGGCCTTTGTAAAAATAAAAATAAAAAATAATAATAATAATAATTGTTTCTTGATTCTAATATGTACGCACTTTGAATTGTATAATAATTTAATTAAATGGAACAAAAATTTGCACGCCATTTTAAGGCAGAATATATGAAACACCAAAAATTAATAACAACTTATGTACTATATTCAGGCAAATAAAGATTTTTGATTTGATTTGATTTGAAAAATAGCACTAAACTCACAGTAAACCACTTGATTTTTTTTTTTTCAAAATGACGAAGCTATGATAATTTTCCTGTCGGCTTTAAAACTTCTCGGTGCGCGGCTTCTGACGTCACAAGTCTCACCCACGGACGCGACTCGCTACTCGCTCGCTCGAGTCGTACCTACTACCGCCTTACTCATACCATTGACCCGGTGAGACTTGTGACGTCACAAAGCAAACGCTCAGCGCACGTTCGGGGTTAAGTAAAAGTTGATTCGTTTTATCCTTTTTAGGGTTTCGTAGCCAAATGGCAAAAAACGGAACCCTTATAGATTCGTCATGTCTGTCTGTCTGTCTGTCCGTCCGTATGTCACAGCAACTTTCTTCCGTAACTATAAGAGCTATACTGTTGAAACTTGGTAAGTAGATGTATTCTGTAAACCGCATTAAGGTTTTGACACAAAAGTAGAAAAAAATAATTTTTGGGGGTCCCCATACTTAGAACTAAAACTCAATTTTTTTTCATTAAACCTATCCGTGTGGGGTATTTATGGATAGGTCTTCAAAAATTATATTGAGGTTTCTAATACCATTTTATTCTAAACTGAATAGTTTGCGCGAGAGACACTTCCAAAGTGGAAAAATGTGTGTGTAACTTCTAAAATAAGAGAATGATAAAACTAAAAAAAATATATGCGTACATGCAAACTTCCACCGAAAATTGGTTTGTACAAGATCTAGTAAGTAGTTTTTTTTATACGTCATAAATCGTAAACCGCAATTTACCTTTCATGCAATCAACTCAAATATATAAAAAAACATTTAATTCCATAAACATAAACCTTAATTTTTGTTAAAGTGTCTAATGTTGTATATTATGTAATGGTACGGAACCCTTTGTCCGCGAGTCCGACTAGCACTTGGCCGGTTTTATTCAAGTTTGAACTTTGAAATAGTTCTTTCACCATGTATATTAAAATATCTTTGCCTTACAATTTATATAAGAATTTTATATTTTTGTAAAAATGAAAACTTCCTTATTACGATTTTTTCAGGTTCTTTTACTATTCTATTTTTATTTTATTTTAAGTAGATGCTCCTAGTTGGATACGAGTCATCTCGCCCTTCACTTAATAGGTTTAGCAGCAGACGAAAGAGGTTGGTAAAGATAATTATGAAGAAATTGGTTTCGGTTACCGCAACGTACATAATATTTTATATTTTAATATTTTATGAATCTGGCGAGAATTCCTCACCCTTCGGGTTTGTTTTTCCTCAACTACCTTAGCGGTACAGAAGGCAATTATTCACCTGTATCCCATGCGTCCAATATCCTGTAGTGTTCTGTACTCTGCCCAGGGTGGACACGGCGGACTTGGTGAAGGACTCTACATCTGGAATGAGCAGGTTTCCCTTCAGCACCCGCTGAGAGAAGGAGTTCATCTTCGTCGACACGTACAGGGGCGACAGATGCTGGATGTGGATCCCCTTATCGGAGTATTCATCTCGGATGGCCATCGTGAAGCTACGTACATACACCTGGAATATTCACATGATCGGTTCGTATCTTACTAATGTCAAGTGTGTATAGGTAGTTCGGAGGTGATAAATACGAAGAGATACAGTTGACGATTGTTGAAGATTAACACCAATTATTGGGTCCGAAATAACAAAAATATTACAATGTCGGTATTTCGGTAGGTACTAGGGTACTACTGATAAAACTACACTATAGCTACTCTACTCACATTTAAAAAACACATTTGTCAGCTTTCGCACTTTGCTCTTCCTTGTGAGGTCGAGAATTACGTATACACATGGAGATGTTTGACAATGTCAGCCCTCTATCTAGACTCTAGACTCTAGAGTATAGCCAATAAACTGCTAAGGAAGAAAACGGTTTCTCCCAACACTTGATCTTTCAACGTTATTCAATGACTCTCGAAACATTTTAAGCATAGAGGATTTTTATCACATTCTCGATATTACTTTTATATATATTTACTATTAGATACATTTACTTGGAGCAATCAGGTAGACGTGACACGTGGCAGTAGGAACGAGTTTACCAGGCAACATATTTACGCGTAGCCTATGTTTAAACGTAAATTGATATAATTCAACCGTTATGATTCCTTCGAAGATACCTTTGTAGCCCCATAAATGGCCATCAGCGGCAGGGGCTGCAGCTCCGAGCCGGAGGACACGTTGACGATGGCGCCTCGCCCGCGCTGCACCATCCCCGGCAGCAGCATCCGCGTGAGCGTCGTCACCGGCAGGACGTTCACGTTGACCATCTCGAACACCTTCGCCGCGGGAACCTCGCACAGCGGCACCGGGCACTCGTAGTTTACACCCACGTTGTTCACTGGAAACAGATTTGGGAGCTAGTTAATAGAAACATGCGTTACTTTGCGGAAATCCATAACATGAGATATTTAATCATAAATTAATATTTGTTAGCTGTAATTCCGCGAATCATGTGTTTAATAGTAGTGAATGTAAGTACGCATATGCAGTGTAGGAAAGGAGGTCCACCTGTATGCATATGAGTGCACTCATGACTGCGTGGTTCGCGGATTTATTGCTATCGAATATATAGTTAAATATCTCCAATTTGGGAGCATTTAAAAGAGTAAGAGGTAGTGCCAGGCTCATTACTGCCGAATTAGGCCGGCACGGCCGGATTGGTACCTCTCGCCCACATAATACCGGCGTCAAGTGACAGCTGTGCTGTCGCTTTTCGTGCAGCTAGGGAGTTTCCGGTGGCCCATTGGAGGGGGATTGGGTAAAAGAGGGCAACGCATCTACATAATCTCTGGTTGTGCGGATGTGCATGTGCATCGATAGTCGCCAAAAGGCTTCGACTTCACGTTTGCCCTCCTATGCTATCATAAAAAGATGCAGCACCGCACAGATGAGATGCAGCACCGCACAGATGAGATGCAGCACCGCACAGATGAGTAGCATCACTGTTAACATGGTAATTCATAAATAATACAAATCTAGAACGAAACATGGAATGAGTATTGACATGACGTCGTGCAGTTTGCCGTCACGGCTTTCCACTCTATTGCTATGCTCTGCCGATGGCGCGCCAATAGAATTACTCGATAAGTGGTATAGTAAATACCTCTTTTGATACCTAAATTTCAGGTTTAAAATTCTAGCTACTACTAATAATCGACAAAGCTTTAGTTAGTTATCGTTAAAAATAATAAGAAGCACTTGGGCCCTTGAGCGCTCACAGCTAGTTACCTTATATTATATTATATTCATGAAAATACTACCAGATATAACTATTTTAACGACCTTTTGTACATTTTACGTTGCTCTTTATTTATTGAAGGCAATTTCTTATGAATACTGCGCACCCATAATAATTTATTTTAATTTCATGTCAATTTCATTCGGTTGGAATTATACACCAACTAGTATGATATAAACAGTGAGTTGTAATTACTACGTACGCTAGTAATATAGTTCAATGGATATCTCTGTTCTGGGAGCTCTGTTTAACCTAAAACACAGGGTTTTATCCTAATTTAGGGAACAGTGGCTAAACATTATGCTATAAAATTGTATTAAGACTTATTTAAGCTGTGTAAAATTTTTGATTGTTCGTACTTCTTTTGGTACTCTAATAAAGTTATTATTATTATATAAAAACATTTTTTTACGGAACGCTCGGCGAGCCAGACGGGCACGTGTCAAAATTTGGGTAATCTGCCTTATTATTATCATGTGTAATAAATATTTAAAATGTGTGTTCGACGACCTCTGTCGCCAACGCGCTTACCACTGAGCCCAGTGGTAAGCGCGTTGGCGCTCAAGCCGGAGGTTGCGGGTTAGAATCCCGCCAGGGAACAAATTTTTTTTTTTTTTTTTCGGAGGGATCTATGCTAATGGCCCGAAGGCCCTAATGCTTCATCGGATTAGTGTGAGCCCATTCGGCTCACTTTTGATTTAAAAAGTGGGGGGTTGCCCCCCGCCTACCGTGCGGTCATCGACCACACGGCCTCCTGGCTTCGGTTGTGTTTCAGTGGCGGGACTGTGCCGCGTCACCGTCGGGTGGAGTGGAGCCCCAGGGAACAAAAATATTTTCTGTGTTCCTGGGTCATGGATGTGTATTAAATATGTGTATTATAATTATAATAAAAATATTAAATGTATGTATAGTATAAAATATTAAATATATTTCCGTTGTCTGGTACCCGTAACACAAGTTCTTCCAGAACTTACCACGGGACCAGATTGACGTGGTGTGAAAGCGTCCATAGATATTATTATTATTATATTTTTATAAAAAAAAGATATAAAGTGTAATTATTTCGTATCAAAAAATTCTAACAGTTTTCCTTTTACGCTTCAAAAGGTATATATAATTCCCTCCACCAGGTAAGCAGTATTTTGCTAAAGCCACCTCACCTAATATCCCCAAGGGAATGTCCTTCAGTTCCTCCTCAATGTGAGGGTACACCTCCGCGCCCTTGCTGAAGTCCGCTACAATAGTTTTAGTTTTCACGCTGTACGTTCTTTCTGAAAATAAAATTTACTTGGTTATGCAAGTCATGTTGAAAGTTGGCACGTCTGACGGTCTGCTAGTTCATCCATCTGACACAAAAATACTGTAAACTGAAATGAATTGGAAAAAATGTGTTAAAAGAAAAAGTGTTCAATTGGTGGAGGTAGTGCACTCCCCCACCATGGTTCAGGCCTTGACGTGGCGGTGGGGCTCAGTAGCCTAGGGTGAGCCCAGAACCTTGGGCGAAGCTAATTGAGCCGAGGGGGCTCTTTGTACCCCTCTTCTTATAAGAGGGGACAAAAGAGCAGGGGACAAGGGGGAAGGATGGTAACCTCACCCCATTGTACTGTCCCGACGTTGGGAGGGGTTGTTCTGTGGTGCGGGACAACCCCTCTGTGGAGGTGGTGTACCGACACCACCGCCCTTACGGGACTGACTAGCCGTCGAGGTGCCCTGTTAGCTTAACAGATCCGGGGTACCTCACCAAGGCGGCACTGGTGGCACTCGCCGGGTTTTAGTGGGTAGAGCTGCGTCCACTTACCATCTTTCGGGCGCAGCGAGTCCCACATACCCGCCTGGAGAGACCCGCTCCCCAGGCGGGTTGCCTCAGAGCATTTCCCGGCGTAAAAGAGAAAAGGTAGGTAGTGCACGCCGGCACGACTGGGGTGGTACCTTTGACTCACATAATACCGGCGTAAGGTGACAGCTATGCGGTCGCGTATCGTGCGGTTTGTAAGTTTCCGGTAGCCCATTGGGGGGATAGGGAGAAGGAGGGTAACGCATCTGCATAATCGCTGGTAGTGCGGTTGTGTATGGGCGTCGATAGTTGTCAAAAGGCTTCGCCTACTCTTTTGCCCTCCTATGATATAAAAAACTGCCTCATCATCTGTGTGAGTGTGTGTATGTGTTTGTGTTCTAGACACACGAGGTTCATCATTAGTAGGTGAAAACAAAGAAGAATAAGGATTCATAGGAGTAGTTAGCCCCATGTGGTTTTTTAAAAGATGGTCAGAGGCCCACAGATGCCTATAACTAGAAAAGTGTAGTGAGTGATCGTTCATCAAAGGAGATGGTTGATAGACAGATGATAATGGCTGGGCACTTGGATCGGAGTGCTAAGACACAGCGTGTATTTCGTGACAGCTTCAAGTAGGACGGCAGTATCGAGGACAGGACACGCCCGGATCGGCTCCGGGTTTGCTGCACTTCTAAATTAGAGTACAATTAGTATGAATGCAATAAGTTGATATCTGCAATTTGTTACTTTGTAGGACCCGTAATGGCGGGCGAGACGTGTAATCAATGAAATCCATTGCTTCAACTCATTGAGCGTTACAATGTAACAGATGAAGTACTGCGTCCTGCGGTTTTACCCGTGGCCTCAGATTTATTATTTTAAACATTTGGAATAAAAATAAGAAACCCATGTGCAGATGCCGCCAAAGGCTTGAAATAGGTTGTAATATTAATGTTATTAATAGTCCCTTAAAGTCCGACTTATATACATACTAGCTGGTGCCCACAGCCTCACCTGCGTAAACTTACATTTACAACCGTTTCCGGATTGATTATTATTATTTTTATCCCAATCCAAGGTATAAGCCATCACCATTTCAACTTTCAACCAAACCAGTTCAGCCATTTTGCCGTGGAAGATTAACAAACAGCCAAAGGAGACTGGCGGTTTTCGGCCTGAACTCCTACAGAAAAAGAACGCATACGAAAAAAAAAGTAGATTTTTACTCTTAACTATTTTCATAAAGCGTTACGTATTATATCTGGAGCTATGATCTCATCCCCTATTAACTCTTTAGAAGTTGAGGTAGGATCAACTCCACTTTTTATTCGAAGATCATACCTCATTGATAAATACTGCCTTAAATTAGCAAGTAGGGACAATATCATTGTCCAAAGATATTTGGAGAATTTTGTGTTCCCTGATGATAGATTCTCAAAATTATCTGGACATACGTCTTCGAGTCATTCTATTGGTTACCTAAATTCGAAATTTCAAGATCATATTTATTGGTCACAACTTCTTCCGTGTTTTATTTATGATTACTAGAGCATTATAACCGATGTAAATATTAATCAATCAAAATTTTTAAATAAGTCCGAGTTTCTAGAATTTGTAAATACAAAAGAAAACTGTATTAAAATTTATACTGATGGTTCTAAATCATCAGAAGGAGCAGGTTTTGCTTTTTATGACGAATGTCACAAGATGGGAAAAGTGTACAAATGTGATAAATTCTTCTCTATTTATTCAATTGAATGTCTTGGCATACTTTTTTTTTTTTTTTTTTTTTTTGGCAGTTCTCGTACGTAGTACATTTGCCATTATCAAACGGGAGAAATTTTTCCATGTATATAAAGGGACGAGAGATGTTAAATTTAGGAATCATTCAGGGCAGGATATAGGATATGTATGACAAGATAATAATAATATTATTATGAAATATTAATTTATATAGCTATACATATATTTAAATATATTACTTATATTATAGACACACAAGACTTTCATCAAATAAATACTAAACCTAAATTTCTATATTATTAGTAATTATATAATCTGAAATTATTTTATATATGTAATATTTTTTTATAAATAACAGACAAGTAATTGAGGTTGGAAAAGGGATTTGATGATCTAGTAAGGATTTCAGGAAATCGGAACGGTCATATAAAGGACAAGAAAAGAAAAAATGATTTACATCGCCAGTTCCACAACCACACAAACAAGAAGAGTCGTTAATAATTTTAAACTTGGAAAGATGAGCAGGTGTACAAGTATGGCCAAGTCTCAATCTTGAGATGATACTAGAGCACCTCCTATTAAAATTCATTGAGAAAAACCATGGTTTTGATAAAATATCAGGCTGAAGAGAGTAATAATAATTACCTTTTTGTTTACTGCTTTTTTCCCATGACGTTTTCCAACATGTATCAAGATCGAGTTTAGGTATTGATAACAAGTCTGAGCAGTAAATCTTATACGGAACAAGGTCACCACATGAAATAGCTTCATTAGCGAGAGCGTCTGCTATAACATTTCCTTGGATTCCAGAATGTCCAGGAATCCAAGAAAATTTAATATTGTAATGTTTTGCTATGCATATTGTTAGTAATTGTCTTGTGTCAAATATTATGGGGTTGTGTTGCTTAATTTTAAATGGGTTTTTTTCTAAGGCTTGTAAAGAACTAAGTGAGTCAGTAAAAATGATTGAATTTTTGAGTTTAGCTAGTATTATATAATCTATGGCTTTGAAAATACCCAAGCACTCTCCAGAAAAAACAGAAGATTCTGGAGGGAGTTTTACCTTCTGTACAATGTTATATTGACGGTGGAAGATACCTACGCCTACTAAACCGTTAACATTATGTTTCGAAGCATCTGTAAATATGAGATGGGTATTTTTAAATTTTTTCTCAACAATTGCATTAAATTTTTCATTAGCTATTAAAAAATCTGACTTAGCTATACCAATATTTAATATTTGTGGTGATAGAATAAGAGATTCGAAGGAACAAGAAAACAAAGGTAACATGTTAGATTGATGTAAAGGTGCAGAGAGAGATTTAAACTTATAATAGCTATTAATTAGATGTGGATTCGATTTATGTATCCAATACGGTGAATTAGATACTAAGTAAGCTAAAAGATGAAGTTTTTCAATAAGAGGGTGATTGGAAAGCTGTAGACGTCGAAAGAGAAATTTATCAGACAAATACTGACGACGTAGTTGTAACGGAGGATCACAGCACTCAATTTGTAAAGCGTTAATTGGGCTAGACTTCATTGCTCCACAAATGATTCTCAAACATTTGTTTTGAATTTTGTTCAACATTTTAAATCCAGAAAGAAGGCCCGGTTCCAATAGGAAGGTTCCATATTCGAGGACACTACGTATGAGAGCATTATACACGAGTTTCAAATAAAAGGGATGGGCACCCCACCAAACTCCTGCTAAACATCTTATGATGTTTATTATTTTTTCACACTTATTTGCGATGAAATTGCAATGAGGGATGCCTGTAAGTTTCCTGTCTAAAATGACACCTAAAAATTTAAAATCATTTTTTTGTGGTATAATGGTCTCATCGTAATAAACATGAACTGGAGTGATAGTTCGCATACGGGAGAATAAAACTACTGAGCTTTTAGATGGGGACAAATATAGTCCATGATCATCAAGCCATTTTTTTAAATATTGAAGTGATGACGTTAACTCTGTGCATGCTAATTTAATGTTTTTCTTTTTACATATAATAATAAATCATCCGCATATTGCAAAACTTCAATCTTTCTATCAATAGCTAAGTCTAGATCATATGTGTATAAATTATACAATAAGGGGCTCAAAACGGACCCTTGTGGAAGGCCTTTGGATAACACTCTAGAATGTTTTTGTTCACCATCAGTAAACAAAATCGATCTATCATTAAGCATATTTATAACAAAAGAAATAATTTTTCTGGGAATCTGAAGGCATAAAAGTTTTTGTTTAAGAATTGGTATCACGACATTGTCATAAGCATTAGATAAATCCAAAAATGCTGCAATGACAAAATTATTATCAGAGAAGGCTAGCCTGATATCGGTTGTAAGTAAACTAATATTATCTATACTACTTCTGTTTCGTCTAAAGCCAAATTGAGTTGTTGATAGCAAACTGTTGCTTTCAACGAACCATTCTAGACGATTCTTAATTAATTGTTCGCAGATTTTTAGGAGGACAGATGAAAGGGCAATAGGACGGTAAGACAAAGCAGAAGAAGGATCTCTATTAGGTTTTAATATTGGAATTACAATTTGTGATTTCCAATTTGCAGGAATGTGACCAGAGTGAAAAATAGAATTGATTAAATTTAAATAATATGTCATGCTTATGTCATTTAAATGAGTAATGAAAGAATAATATATTCCATCTGGACCAGGTGCAGAATCTGATGCATATTCTAAAACGTTCTTTAATTCTGTCATTGAAAAGGGAGAGTTTAATTCAGATGATTCATTGTATAAGGCACCGTTATCATTTAAGTTATCTTTACGAAAATTAACAGTGGGAGGAGCAATTCTATCAAGAAAATCGTCTACTAGAAAAGATGGAAAAGTTGGGGATGGGGTGGTATTATAAGCTGATCTAAATCTTCCAATGTTTTCCCAAACACTGGATGAGGGAGTATTGGGAGATAAAGATGAGCAGAACTTTCGCCAGCTGTCTCTTTTTTTTCTTTTAAAAAGTAATTTTGTTGCGTTTGTAATCTCCTTTAGTGATAAGAGGTTTTCTAATGTCATATTATTATTAAATATTTTTTCAGCATTTTTTCTTTTATTTAAAAATTCTTTGCATTCGACATCCCACCATGGAGGACTTGGAATATAAGGGTTCCCATGTTTTATATTAAAAACTTCATTGGCACTTTCAATTAATGTATCTAAAAAAATTTGGGCACCGCAAGAATCACTAATATTTTCTGATATTTTCTGACTAAGTTTTAAATCAACTTTACTACTAAATTGAGTCCAAGTGTCAGAATTGACTTTTGATATATTGTATCTCGGGAATAGTTTATTGCAAGTTTTAATTAATTTGCCAGGAGGAAATGAGGTAATAATGGGATAATGATCACTGCCAAATGTGGATGTTAAAACAGAACTTGACAGCTGAGATACAAATTGGGGTGAGCAAATAGTTAGATCTACTACACTATTTCCTTCAGATAAGTTTGTACGTCTAGTAGAATTACCATTGTTGATGATACACAAGTTGTTTTTATCTAGAATATCCAAAAGTTTATTACCATAACAGGTTGTCATGGAGCAGCCCCAAGACTGGTGATGACAATTAAAGTCACCAGTTATAATTAATGGTTTAGGGAGGGATAAGAATATATCCCCAACTTCATTTAATATATTAATAGAAATATGTGAAATATATACAGAAACAAAACAAACTTTATTTACAATTACGGCTAAAATAGAAATTTCAGAACTATGTACAGGAGTGGATATTATATTAAAAGGGTAGCCTTTCTTAATGAGAAATGCTACACCACCATATCCATCTAATCTGTCTTCTCTAACAGTATTATATTTTTTAATATTTAATGTAAAACCTGGTCTAAGCCAAGTTTCACATAATGAAAATAAAAAAGGGTTATATTTATTTAATAAGTAAATTAGATCACTTTTTTTATTAATTATGCTTCTAGCGTTCCATTGTAATATTTTGTTGGCCATTATTTATTTTGATTATATTTACAATTAACTCCATTAAGGGGGCAACGATGGACGGTATATTATTATTGGTCTGGGCAAAGGTTTGTAATAAAGATATAATATCTGATATTTTTGTTGGTTCTTGTGTGGAGGGAGTATCATTTGAAATTGGGCTATAATTTTTATCTAATTGATTAAAGGAAAATTCTTTTATGATATTATCATGTGCAGTTTTGTCGTAACCTTTTCCAACTTGTATAGGGCGGGAAGGTTTAGATATAACTGTTTTCTTGTAAGATTTTTGTGGAGTATAAGAAGATGGAGTATTAATATTTTGGAAAGATAATTTTCTTTGAGGACTGGACAAGGTTTCAGCGAATGATTTATTAAGTATAGGGAACATTTTACTTGCTTCTTGATAAGAAACACAATTTTGGGACATATATAGTTTTATTTCTTTTTGTCTGTTAAGTTCCGGACAAGATTTACTGTTTGCCATATGGCGACCAGAACATTGACAACAGTAATAGTCATCTTCAACATTACATGAATCACTAACATGATCCTGACCACACTTGAGGCATCTTGGTTTGGAACGACATTGCATCTTTGTATGACCATAACGACAGCAGTGATAACATTGGATGGTGGGAAAAACATATAAGTCTACGGGCAGAGAGTTGTAGCAGATAAATATTCTTTTTGGGAGTACCTGACCATCAAAATACATTACTACCGACTGTGTGGGTTTCCATATTGGAGACCCATCAACAATAGTTTTATAATTAAGTCGTCTAATTTTAACTATTTTGCCACAGCCAACAGGGGTTGAGATATTAGAAATAATTTCCTCAGGAGACCAATCTGTTGGAACTCCTCTAACAATGCCTATTCTTAAAATATTAAATGAAGGGACATATGCTTTATAATTATTGTCGGTGATTATACTATTGTTAATAAAAGAGTTAGCATCAACATAATTTGTGAAGGAAACAGACATACGGTTTCGACCAATTCTCTTAACACTACCATTAACTATATTATAAATTTTATTTTTTAAAAGAAAATTTCCGAAGGTTATCGGGTGCAATATTTTTCCGTCATTATCAGAGGATTGGATCTTCTGAACATGAATAATGTAAGGAGGTGCATCTAGTTCATTGTAAAGATTTCGACCAATTGGAGTATTTGGTTTACTGACTGAATCATTAATATTATGAGGCACTGGATTATCTGATTGTAATAAAGGCTGTGCAAGTGGAATATTAGTTAAATTTTTACCCTCATCTGATTTATCGGACTCTACACAACGACATCCAATGTCCTTTTGGTTTCCCGTATTTTTTCTTTTCTTTTTGTTACAATTTTTGCATATTTTATGCAGGCGACCACGTTTTAAACTAACTTTTTTGGAAGATTGGTCAGTGTCCATACTAGAATCATTATATTCTACTGTAACAAAACTGCAAGCTTCGGGCACTTTACATGTTCCCCCGGGATCCGGGGGTTCATTCATGTTGCAATAGAATGTAAAAAGAAACTTACCAACCAAGAATTTTCTAACTAACTATAATATATACAAATAAAATTTATAAAATAAATATTATAATAAACTGATCTGAATGACTAAAATAATAAAAAATTAATGAGAAACAAAAAACCACAACTGCGCGCCTTGAAATTTCCCGCCGTTTGTGTCTTGGCATACTTTATGGCCTAAAATATATATTAAAAAGTCACAGAAACTTTAGGCAAAATAAATATTTAATAATCACAGATTCCTTGAGTGTTCTTCAAGCGATCAATAAAAATGTAATTTCTGCAAATGTGAATTATCTGATTTACGAAATAAAACAACATACTTATAAATAATATTTTATGTATTGGTTTAGAAATTGAACTTTGTTGGGTCCCGAGCCATTCCGGGATATTTGCCAATGAATTGGTAGATAAAATGTCAAAATTTTGTATTCAGGATGATATTGAATGTACTAATTATAAGGTTCCATTTTCAGATTTCTTAATCATCCTTAAAGAAAACGTGATCGAACGTTAGTCAATTAATTTAGAATTTACCAGGCAAGGAAAGGGGAAATGGTTGGCTGATATCCAACCAGTTCCTTCTTTGCGTGCGTGGTTTGAAAGATATAAATTTCATATTAACAAGCAATTTGTTAGTACAATATGTAGGTTAAGAATTGGGCATTGTCGAATTCCATCACATCTCAATAGACTTCGGTTAGTTGGATCAGCTTTGTGTAAATTTTGTAATAAAGAAGATTGTGACCTTAACCACATATTTTTCAAATGTACTAAATTTGCCATAGAACGACAAATTTTTTGTTGCAAATGTCAAGACATTCTCAATAGTTCTGAGCTTCCTAATTCAGTTCAGGACTTATTAAAGTGTGTGCAAATTTACCCTGTGATTTTTAATTTTTTGAAAGCCACTGAAATTGAAATTTAAAATATAAATGTTTGGTATATGTAAAATTTATTTAATTTTATATTTTGTATTATTGTTTATTATTGTATTTGTTATTTAGTTACATTTAAGAAGTATAATTTAGTTAAATATTTGATTGTAATAATAATTATTATTAAAGATGTATGTAAAAAAAAATGTATGGCTAATAACTTAGAAGCTAATGCCTTTAAAAAAAATTAACTATTTTCTGAAGTAATATTTTCGGAGAACTTGTCTGAGTTGAGAAAAAATATTTTTAATATTGCACCCATGATGTGATAATCGATACTTGCAAATCATCGATAGACATTATTTTACTTTCATCACATGATTCATAATTATCCTTCTTTGTGCCTTTAATCAAATTGGTTTTTCTAGCACTTACATCGCAATATATGAAATAGGTATTTCACGCGGAAATGAGGTATATTATAGATTTTATTGTATCGATTTGTATAATTTTTTGTAATCGATTATGCACATACTTTATTTAGTTTTTTAGGATGGCAGCACAACTTGACTGCATGCTGTCAATTGTCATTCTATCGATCGCCATCTGACGATCAATTCGATCAATTTACGTAGATATTACGAATCTGTGAATTACGTACTCGTGGTTTTTCTCGCATCAGCGCTACGTAGATCTTTCATTGTTGTATCGTTTATTTTTGACCTCAGCATTGTATTTTGGACTGTGTACCTTCCATAAATGTTGACCTGGCGAATTACCATCGGACTTTGAAATTCTTAGCTATTTTGGATTGTGACTATCTAATGGAACGGTTACGTTGTGCTAACTGCACCATAATAGTCCATATCTACTCAACGATTGAGGAGGCATGTATTGACGAGAAATACTGTCTTCAATAAGGCAGTGGCATCCTAATCGCTCGGTAAGCTCTTCGATAATACTTTATTGGGTACAAGAATGTTGCTTATACCAAACTGACGTATAGCGTAGTAATACCTAATACTCTTACAATAACTCACTGTACAATGTACATATTTAAAGTAGGTATTAACCATAGACTTAGAATATTATATTAAATGTTTATGGTATTAACGAAGTTTTCGTGCATGACATAACCTTATGTCAATGTCATAAGTTATTGTCTTATATCTTTTTTCAGACAAGTTTTTGGAATATAATTTATTCCAAAAACTTGTCTGAAAACCACACATGGTTTTCTAAATAATAATGCTATCAGACTACATTAAAATTATCCGTGTAGGTGACCAGGCCGAACGTTCCTAGGAAACCCGCCAGTCTCCTTTACAAACTTTCGCTTTTATAATATTTAATAATATGGCCGCGGCTTCGCCCGTGTTATTTTAGATTTTCAGCCGTGTTCGGATTGATGACGATTATTTTATAGCCTATTTTATAAATAATATGTATATCCCATGCTCGTGGAAGACAGCTTTGGTACACCCGATCCCTAAGAAAGGGGACCGGTCAGACCCGTCCAACTACAGACCAATAGCCATAACTACCTTGTTCTCAAAGATTATGGAATCCATAATCAACTGCCAGCTCCGGCGATATTTGGAGGAGCACCAGCTGATTAGCGATCGCCAATATGGCTTTCAACGGAATCGCTCAGCTAGTGATCTTCCAATATTCCTAACGCAGCGATGGGCGGAGGCAGTTGAGAGCAAGGGGCCTCCCCCTGCTCTGGTGGTTAGTTTGGACATATCGAAGGCCTTTGTCGGGTGTGGCATAAATCACTTCTTGCAAAGCTACCATCTTATGGGCTTCCCGAGAAATTATGTATGTGGATCACCAGTTTTTTGGCATACAGGAAGGAGCATTAAGGTCGTTGTCGACGGTGCATGCTCGGACCTCAAGTCTGTAAATGCTGGTATTCCCCAAGGCTGTGTACTATCTCCAACCCTTTTTTTTCTGCATATCAATGATATGCTGAAAACCAGCGGCATGCATTGTTATGCGGATGACAGCACTGGAGATGCTTTATACACTGGCCTAATATTTCTCGGGAACAAGTCGATGAGAGTCGGAACAAACTTGTGTCTGAAATCGAGTCTCTGCTGGCCAGAGTCTCGGAATGGGGGCGACTTAACCTAGTCCAATTTAACCCCAACAAGACACAAGTTTGCGCGTTTACCGCTAAAAAATCACCCTTCGTCGTTCCTCTACAATTCGAAGGCACTTCCCAAACCGCCTCAGCCAGCATTGGGATACTTGGCGTCGATATATCGAGAGATGTGCAGTTTCGTGGTCATTTGGAAGGAAAGGCTAAACTAGCCTCGAAGAAACTCGGCGTGCTCAATAGGGCGAAGCAGTATTTCATGCCTTCACACCGCTTACAATTATACAAGGCGCAGATCCGGCCTCACATGGAATACTGCTCACACCTCTGGGCTGGAGCGCCCCAATATCAGCTCCTTCCTTTTGACCGCATTCAACGCCGGGCGGCTCGAATCGTCGACGACAATGTTATCTCCAATCGGCTTGATTCTTTGGCGCTGCGTAGAGATGTCGGATCGCTCTGCATCTTCTACCGCATCTACCATGGGGAGTGCTCTGAGGAATTGTTCGGACTAATACCTGCAGCAGAATTCCACCACCGGACATCGCGGAAAAACTCCAAATTTCACCCTCACCATCTCGATGTCCGGAAATCCACAACAAATCGATTTTTACGGCATTTCCTGCCTCGCACGACTAATATATGGAATCAGCTGCCTCCTACGGTGTTTCCGAACCGATACGACTTAGGGACCTTCAAGAAAAGAGCACTCTACTCATATCTGAAAGGCCGACAACGCACCTGCTAATCCACTGGTGTAGCGGGTGTCTGTGGATGTCGCTCTTCACTTACCATCAGGTGAACCGACTATCCGTTTGCCCCCTCTTCTATATAAAAAAAAAATGTATAATTAGTAAACTCACAAAAGCATTCTTACCAATTTCCTCTGCAACCTTCTTCAGCTTGTCGGGGTTCCTGCTGATGAGGACCACGTTGATGCCCCGCTGCGCCAGCTCCATCGCGTACTGTCTGCCGATCCCATCAGTGCTGCCTGTGATCGCTGTAACACGAGATCACAATTGTTACTAGTTCTTTGGCATTTTTCTTGAAATCAGTCGAGGACGGTGTCAATCCATAGTTTACATATTATGTTTAATACATACTTAGTAAACTTTACACACTCTCGAAGCATTATAATCTCATCACGAATGCAGGTTTCCTCACGATATGTCCCTTAGCCTGTGAGCAAGAGACGTTGTCGTATTTAGGTGCACGGAAAAATTTAGAAAACGCTTTTTAGGTGCACCGGCCAGTATCGAACCCAGAATAACTTCGATTTTTTCGTCGTGCCGGCCCAATTCGGTTGCAAAGCAACATGGCACCATCGCTTACTAAACGCCGGGCCAATACCACTAGTAACAGTAACAGTAAAAGGAAAATAGTCGAGAATCGTTTGTGTGGCAATAGCTTTTTTATAATATCAACCCTTATATGTCCCACTGCTGGGCACGGGTTTCCTCCTCGAAATCAGGCGAGGAGGGTTTATAAAATATAATAATTTATGAAGGTAATAATACGCACTTTGGTAATAATACGTTGATAAAGTCGAAGTAGTTAAATGTTGTACTGTAATACAAGAGATTTAAGGCTGGCAATTATTACAAAAAAATAATTTTTCTGTAACGATCAAATGCCTTTAACATTCAATTGCACTGGTGATTTGAATATGGCTGGTTTACCGTTTAGACAACAACAGTTGTTTTTTTTTCTATTCGTTGACAAACTGTCAGACGTGTCATCTTGTAGTCCGAATCGCCCACTATCGAGCAATATATAACCGGAATTGAGCGGTAATTTTATATATTTTGTATGAAAACAAATTCCGCTAAATTTGTGCTGCGACGTTGCGCCGGTTCTGCTCTCTGATTAGCCGACTGATGGCCATTGACGGATGATTGGCCGATGGGATGTACATACAAATCACTGGTTGGTTGAATTATGTCAGTGACAAATCACTGACTAGTTTCGGAATTTTGTGGCTCACATTATTACTTTAACCGTTTATATGCTAGATGCCGCCCACGAACACCGAGTACACCTGGACCTAGCCCGAGTGTCCGTCCTGAGTCCTGACATGTAAAATGTCAAGTCTCTGTACCAGTAATTATACTGCCAGTCCAACCTACTATCTGAAATTCAGAAAATCTGTTTCACGATAGAAGTAAGCAGGATGGTAGTCAGCAGAACCTATGCAGACAGCTGATCTCTTTTACCGGTAAGTAAACACTCCTTATTAACACGTGCACTTAGACCAACAAGCTTGTGAAATTGAACAGGAAATGACCATACTTGATCCCATGCGACCTCACAAGACCTTAAGCGACCCCAAGCGACCTAACGACCCCATGACCTCTTACAACTTGATGCGACCCGATCAATATTATGCTCCCATATCATGTAAACTATAAAATGTGTAGCTTATGCTTACAGAAGAATAAAAATAGGGTTACATCTTGTTTTAGAGGAGTTTTGAGGCGAACGAAACCGTAAAAATGATCTGGTTAAATATATGACATGGGAGATTAAAAATGTTTTTTTTTTTGTAGATTCTCACACTTATCTTGAATCTATTATATTGACAGGGTTTTTGTGATCCTGCCTGGTAATCCTCCACAAATTGATATTTGTGGAGAACTCTCTAAATTGTAGGCCCATTGGGCTATTTTGGCCTGCTGACATTATATTGAGAATATGTGGGATTTAAATATTTCTTAGTTTATTAACTCCTCAGACGCCTTTTACTACATCTTCAGTTCAGTGATCTAACGTTACTACATCTTCAGTTCAGTGATCTAACGTTACTACATCTTCAGTTCAGTGATCTAACGTTACTACATCTTCAGTTCAGTGATCTAACGTTACTACATCTTCAGTTCTGTGATCTAACGTTACTACATCTTCAGTTCAGTGATCTAACGTTACTACATCTTCAGTTCAGTGATCTAACGTTATTACATCTTCAGTTCAGTGATCTAACGTTACTACATCTTCAGTTCAGTGATCTAACGTTACTACATCTTCAGTTCAGTGATCTAACGTTACTACATCTTCAGTTCAGTGATCTAACGTTACTACATCTTCAGTTCAGTGATCTAACGTTACTACATCTTCAGTTCAGTGATCTAACGTTACTACATCTTCAGTTCAGTGATCTAACGTTACTACATCTTCAGTTCAGTGATCTAACGTTACTACATCTTCAGTTCAGTGATCTAACGTTACAAAGCTATTCGAAAATACCAATATCAATATTTTGGTTAGTCCTATCTACGCAGAAAGTGCTAACTGTATCTTTAATCTGTGACATATTATGCTTGGATTTTGATTTGATCATTTTGATAATAGGGTCCCAAGCAGGTGGTAAGAGCCAGCCATCTTCTCTATTGAAATTAGGATGTTTTTAATTTCAATAGCCTCACGGATCATTCTTGGCTGGAACCGGTGTTCTTTTGAGAACTTGTCTAATATAATGGCCAGCTTTGTCATGACTATGTTCACAGATGGCAGACTTAGTGTAGCGACGGTGTTTAAAATCATCTGTATGTTCTTTGACGCGAGTTTTGATAAATCTTTTAGTTTGGCCTATATAAGAGAGACCACAGTCACAATCAAGCCTGTATACTCCTGCATCTTGTAAGGGTATATGAAACTTGACTAAGACTTGACTATGAAAAAAGAAACCGGTTAGATTTTTTATACAATATAATTATGTCTGTATGTACGTATTATTACATATATGGTAATTAATATGTTTAAGTAAGGCAGATTACCAAAAAAGACAAGTGCGTGTCTGGCTCGCGCGCTGAGAATTCCGTAAAAGAATGTTCATTTAACAACAAATTAACAGTTCCATTCTTTCACTTATTTTTTTTTCTTTAACGCCGGGAAATGCTCTGAGGCATCCCGCGGGCGGGTGGGTCGCCGCCCAAGGTGCTGGGCTCACCCTAGGCTACTGAGCTCCCCCGCCACGACAAGGCCTGAAACATGGTGGCTGTGAGATTTTCTTGCAAAATTTCATTATTCTTTGTCACGGGATAATTAAGTAATGTTAGTTTGACACACAACCCAACAACTGGGATCCTAAGTTTCCGTTTTGTGATTTTAATGAACCCAAAATATAGTTAGCAGTCCCTAAATAGACCAACTAGGTAGGTATATTTAATATTTTTACACTATACCGCTTATACAAATTGGTGCGGGTCTCTAAGTGAACTAATTATTAATTCCTGAACTCGCTTTTGTATCATTTGGCAATTGCGCCACACTTTGTTTATCAAATATTTAACATTATGTACGTGGGTAACACTGAAAATGTTTAGAACTGGGCAGTTAGAAACATTGAAAATGAAAACTTTTTTTGAATTTAAATTTTAGAACTCTTTGGTAACCTAATGTAGTATATTGCATTCATTTGTCATTTGTTTTTGTGAATTGGCGGCAAATCTAACACTCTTGTTACACGTGAAAATGAACATAACGCGAGAAAATTTTCGGTCAATGATTTATTATGACTTTCGTTGTGGGCTTACTCAACAACAAAGCTATGATAGGCTGCGATTAGCATTTTTTAATGAAGCCCCATCTCGTGCCACTATTTACAATTGGTTTAACGAGTTTAAGCGTGGACGTAGCAATCTCAGTGATGATCCGCGTGAGGGACGTCCTTTAACAGCGACTACTGAAGATAACATCAGTGCTGTGCGACGCATGATAGAGGAAGATAAGAGAGTGCCCTATCAGCAGATACGGGCAAGCTTAGGCATTGGTATGAGTCAAGTTCAAAAAATATTACACGAACATTTAGGCGTCAGGAAGCTTTGTACCAGATGGATTCCCCATACTTTAACCGACGACCAGAAACGCCTCCGCATGGACTGGTGTCGCCAAAATGTTAGATAAGTTCAACGGCGGCAACTCAAATGCTGTATTTGACATCATCACAGGTGATGAAAGCTGGATATATTGCTACGAACCCGAAACCAAAAGACAATCAGCTCAGTGGGTGTTTCCTTTCGAGGATCGGCCAACTAAGGTAAAGAAAGGAAGAAGTCAAGGAAAAAAGATGATTGCCTCATTCTTTGGTCGGAAAGTTCATTTTGCGACAGTTGTGCTAGAAGATGGAAGGACAGTTACTGCAGACTGGTATGTCAATCGCTGTTTATCTGTTATCTTGGAAAAAATTCGACAGCAGCGCCCTCGAAGCAGGATCCTCCTTCACCACGACAATGCTTCAGCGCACTCCGCAAAACGGACTGTTGAATATTTGACTATGGCAGGTGTCGAGATAATGAGTCATCCACCTTACAGTCCTGACCTGGCGCCCTGCGACTTTCATTTATTCCCAAGAACTAAAGATAAAATTCGAGGTATTCGCTTTACGAGCCCTGAAGATGCGGTGAAAGCGTACGAAAATGCCATAGAAGAGACTCCTAAGGAAGAATGGGCCCACTGCTTTTTTCAGTGGTTCCATCGAATGCGACGATGTGTACAAAGAAACGGAGATTACTTCGAAAAACAATAAAAGTATTGGCAACTTTCTACATTAAGCCGTTTTTCATTTTCTAAACATTTTCAGTGTTACCTAGGTATACCCGGTATGTAAGTAACAATTTCTTTAATCATTTTTACTATCGCTTTCGTGCATTAATTAATTGAAAATGCATTTAACTTATTAAAAGGGATTTTTTTTAATTTTAATGAGTTGTCTGTACGAGTTCGAAGTAAACACGTTTATATATACCACTATCGGGTGGCCTGCCAAAAAACCGGAACGTTTTTATAATTATGCTTTTATATTATGATAAACCACAAGTCTTCGAAAAAGAACATCGATTCCAACCAAGGATGATCCGTGAGGCTATTGAAATTAAAAAAACATCCTAATTTGAATAGAGAAGATGGCTGGCTCCTGCTTGGGATTCCATTATTAAAATAATTAAATGAACATCCAAGCAGTTCCCATGGCCGCCCCTTGGCCCCCTGCTATTTTGTCCTTTCGTCTTATAAAAGGGGTACAAAGAGCACCTTCCTCGGCTCAATTTGCTTCGCCCAAGGTGCTAGGCACACCCTAGGCTACTGAGCCCCACCACCATGACAAGGCTTGAACCATGGTGGGGGAAAATCCAAACATAATTTTTCACAGATTAAAGACTCAGTTAGCACTTTCTGCGTAGAGAGGACTAAATAAAATATTTATGTATCATAAGGTAGTTTAGCATAACTTTGTAACGTTAGGACACAGTTAGGACGTCAGTCCTACCGTGACCATGGTTGCTGTAAAGTATCCGAAACGTCGGGCTTGTAAAAACATAATTATATTTAAATATATAGATAAAATTCGTAAAATTGTTTCATAAATAGTGAAATTTGCGTAAACATTAGAAAACAATACGATAGGTTTTTGTAATGTAAAAAGAACTTGGGTAATATTAAATCCGGCTTTTATAAATTAAAAATAGTTTATGTTCGTAGGCGACGTCACCAATTAGCATCAGGTGGCACGTCTGCCAGTTTGCGTACATATCCAACTAACATTTAAAATAACTAAATACAATAATATGAGCAGAAAACCAGTAATGAACTTGGATGTGAATTTAGGGAAATGATAAAATTATTTTGGGACCCGCAACGATTTCTTCCTTTAATTATGTCGTGATACCCCGATTTTTTCGGTGTTGATGGTAGAAAACGTTTTGTCATTTTAAAGCTGGAGATAGAACTAGATGACAATTCCCTAAATAACTGTGGGCCTCATGCAGATGAAGCACCAGCTAACAGTTATTTTTTTTTAACATCAAATAATCTGTCCAGCAAACCGCAGGCTTTTATATTATATGTTAGGTACATAAAGCCTTAGCAGCGCCCCACGTCTTCACCCGCGTACTTCGCGTACACATGGGTGTACACTAGTAGAATTATAATTATGGTCAATAAAGAGTCAGAGGCCTTGCGTCTTGACGTTCATTGATGAATATCCACCAATCAAACCAGAACCCACCACTGAATGAAAACCGCAAACCGTAACGCCCCCTGGTAAGTCGTAATTGTAACACCTATCTGATAACATGCACCAATTAAATCCAAACCCATAATTGAAAACCGCATCAAAATCAGACTAGTAGTTTTGGAGAAAAATTGCAGCATTAGTTTGTACAAATAAATGTTTACTGCAGCGCCCCCTGGTGAGTCGTCACCGTAACACATTTAAGAACACGTACCACGATTAAACCCGATCCTATTACCGAAAATCGCATCTAAAGCGGACTAGTAGTTTTGGTTTTCCACAAACAAACATTTACTTCAGCGCCCCCTGGTGAGTTTTCATCGTAACACATAATACAAGAACATGCACCGATCAAACCAGAACCCATCACTGAATTAAAACTGCATCAAAACAAATGTTTACTGCAGCGCCCCCTCGTGGGTTGTAATTGTAACACCTATCTTAGAACATGCACCAATCAAACCCAAACCCATCATTGAAATTCGTATCAAAATTAAAATAGTAGTTTTGGAGAAAAATGGCAACATTGGATTGTACAAAAAACGTTTACTGCAGTGCCCTCTAATGAGTTATCAACTTAATATATATCTAATAATATGCACCAATCTAATCCAAACCCATCTCTGAAAACCGCATCAAAATCGGACAAGTAGTCTTGGAGATAAGCGGCAAAATAGTAACACACACAAACTGCCTCTCACCCCAAACGCACTTAACATCTTATGTCTCAGGATAGGCAACACATAAATGAGTTGCCTGGGCTCGTTCCAGGTCTACTAGTTTATGTTCATGGGCGACGTCGACCACCTAACATCAGGTGGTACGTTTGCCAGTTTGCCTATCCAACTAACATTAAAAAATATATATATACAGTCTCCGTTCCGTCACGGGTAAAAAACATTTTCAATAAAATTATTTCAATACCATGTTTATGAAATCAAAAATCAAAATCAATTTTTTTTATTCAAAATAGTACTAATACAGTATCTTTTTGAACGTCAATTGAATCTACCACCGGTTCCAAGGTAAGCCCACTGAGAAGAACCGGCGAAACAAACTCAGTGGAACTAATCTTTTCAAATAATATAATATATTAATAACAATTTTAACATCTTATCTTGAAATGCCCGGGAGGAACGCCTTATTCCCAGGGTGTGGTATCTTCCATGAAATCTTTTACTTTATAATATGCTTTACCACACAAACGTTCTTTAACAACTTTTTTGAATTTTTTTATGGAGAGCTTTTGAACGTTTTCTGGGATCCTATTGTAAAAGCGTATACAGTTGCCTTTAAAAGAATTGCTTACTTTCGAAAGTCTAATCATTGGTGCATGTAACCTGTGTCTATTACGTGTATTCCTACTATGAATATCACTTTTCTTACAAAATTCATTTATGTTTTTACGGACATACAGTAAATTTTCTAAGATGTATTGAGAGGTGACAGTCAGAATTCCTATTTCTTTAAATTTTTCTCTCAAAGATGAATAGGGAGGCAACTTGTAAATTGCCCGAATAGCCCGCTTCTGCAGCACAAAAATGTTGTTTATGTCGGCTGCATTTCCCCATAAAAGTATGCCATAAGACATAATGCTATGAAAGTAGCTAAAATATACTATTCGCGCTGTATCTACATCAGTAAACTGTCTTATTTTTCTCACTGCATATGCTGCTGAACTGAGTCTATTCGCCAATTTAGCTATGTGGGGACCCCACTGCAGCTTAAGATCTAGAGTTATTCCTAGGAAAACTGTGGAGTCCACCAATTCCAAGTTTTCACTGTCTAAGAGTACATTTGTTTGCAGTTGCTTAACATTTGGCAAGGAAAATTTTATGCATTTAGTTTTTTTACTATTTAAATGCAAGTTATTAACGCTAAACCAATGTACCATTCTCGAAAGTGTGTTGTTTACCTCGTCATAATTAGTTTCTTGTCGTTTGATTTTAAAAATAAGTGAAGTATCATCAGCAAACAACACTACCTCTTGACTATCTTTAACTAGGCAAGGTAAATCGTTTACATAAATTAGGAAAAGAAATGGACCTAGAATGGACCCCTGTGGGACCCCCATCTCTATTTTAGTCCCGGATGATCTTTTACCATTTATCTCGACCTTTTGAGTCCTGTTTTTAAGATAGGAATTCAAAAGATCCAGTGCCGTACCGTCTATCCCATAGTGGCGTAATTTCCTGATCAAGGTCTCATGCTGTACACAATCAAACGCCTTGGATAAGTCGCAGAAAACTCCCAAAGCATCACGTGACTCCTCCCAGGCCTCATTACGATGACGATTATGAAAACGATTACTCGTAAAATATGAAACTCTAAACCCGTTTATTTGCTGAGGAAAAATCATTTGTATCCCAAAATGACCCGAAGACCGTATGAAGGTTAAATACGGACAAAAGCATAATAAATTATATTGCACATACACTTCCGAACGTTGTTAACTCGAGAACAATGGACAATGAACAGTCGATATATTGGTACTGTAACATGCTCGCAAAAACTGTCAAGGGGATATTTTAAGAAAATTATGTCTTTGTAATAAACTACATATTGAAGTGTAGAAGAAAGAAAAGTATGTAAAATTTAACGTGATAAGATAACACCGAGTTAACTTTAACCTTATCTAACTTGTCGGTGGTCTTGCGTTCATTGAGACCAATTTTCAGCAGTGATGATGATGATGATGGTGATGATGATGATGATGGTGTTCATCATCATCATCATCATCATCGCTCGACGCTCCGCTAGAGTGACATCTTGTCACTCTTGAGTTTAACAATGACATTTTAATGTGCGCCGACATACTTTATTGAAATTTGATTGTTTAATAGAGGTAAAGCTTGTTTCTATTGTGAATCGTGCATGTGTACTTCAGCACCAGCGTTCTGCTTACTAGCTGTTGCTCGCAGCCGGGGTTTCTGACCCGGGACGTCTCGTGTCTCTAGGACCCGGGAATTTTTCTAATTTTGGTTGTCCCGAGTCCCGGGACTTTCGGGTCGAGACTTGACACGAGACAAGATTGTCGAAATTGTTATGTAATCATTTTTATTTCCAAATAATTGAAGGAACCTAGCGTCGTCTGTTAGTGTAAGGAATAACTTATAAATTTGCCTTAATATATTATATTAAGGCAAATTTATAAGTTTTATTACTTATGAGAATTAACAATATTGTGATTTTGACCATTGATTAGATACTAGAATCATCAGTGAAGATAGATTTTAACTAAGTTCGTTTTATAAATATAAGAATTAACTGCTTAAAAGTGAATAATGTGTGTTACGACTTGCTACAAACTCAAGCATTTTCTTTTAAGTTTTGAAAAAAATAACTTGAGTTCGTAAATGAACAGAAATTAATTCAATTGAAATTCTTTAAAAAGGCTTGTTACCCTCTTAAAAAAATAAAAATAAAACCTTAACAGTCTCGAAGTCCCAGGGATTCCCGAGAATTTGATCGTAGGCTGCCTCGTGTCCCGGGACTTTGAAATTGTTGGGAATTCCCAAACCCTGCCCACAGCTTCGCGGTCACGTCTTCTACGGCCGTGTCAGGAGAGATAATAATTATAGTTAGGGAGGCGAATAGGGGAATAGTCGGTAATACTCGAGCGTGGCAGTTTAAGATATGAGAGATACCTTAGACCTAATAGGACAACCTTGTAAAGTATTTAGCTCTATATGTAGTGACGCGCGCCTAGGATAGACGATCAGATTAGTAAAAAAAAATCGATAGTCTGAAATACTCGAGCGCGTCAGATTAAGATATTGGAGGTTGATTTTAGTGTTTTAAGACTAAATTTAACTAATCTGACGATAAGTCCTTGACGCCGCCGAGTTATAGGGTCGCGAACTTGTAAAAAAAAACGTTAATCCGGCATTCTCGAGCGCGATTTTTTATTTTTTTATTTTGAAGAATATAATCTAAAACTTACTAAAAATACAAAATCTGCCGGTTTCCGCATGACCGGAAGTGTGGAGGAGCCATTTCGTCTTCCGCCGGATATTCTGGGCAACGAGAATGACACTGAGGACAGCAATGACGAGACGCTTGATTCAGGTAAATTTTTGTACTTCTATAATATTCTCTCAACAAAATTACTGAATAGAAATAATTGTTACGGATGTTGCAGGCACTCAGCAGGAAAGAATTGTGGATGAGGAGCCACAATATGAAAGTTCCAGGGAAGAAGAAGAAGATGAATTATATTGAGCAAAAAAAATATAGATAAGAAATACGCCACGAGGATTACCTCGCCTCCCTAACTATTATTTGTATAGCCTGTGTTACTCAGTAACGTATTCATCAACATCAGGTTGAGTCGTTTGAAGATTATCTCCTATATACAAAGTATCAAGTATTCATCTTGATAATATAAGCATAGATTTTATCACAAAACAGTATTTCTGTGTTCTAGAAGCGAGGACTGTTATAGAGTAGCATATATGTATGATTCACACATACAAATATTACACGTCATCGCCGTCGTCGTCGCAGTCATCCACTTCCATCCCTGCTCTCACCCACCCGGCAAGTGCACGATCACATCTACTCGGAGGTCATGCGACTCTACTTGATCCTCATCATCATCCACCTCCTGCCACCCATTTCTGGACAAAGGCCCGTTCCAATAAACACAACATATTATATTATAAGCATAAAACTAATTTAAAATGGTGGTTATTGTTGACTTATCTTGGTGTCAAGTGATCAAATATTTGCTATTCCATCATACGTACGTATATTTGATTCAAAACACATACAATAAAGTACAAACAACATTTATTTGGTTTAGCTGAAGTTGACGGAAATGTATTGTGGTTTGACGGTCATACCCAGAGGTCTACATGTTTTATATTTATGAACACACCACGTTAACCTAGCCTCTACATGTATTATTAGTAAAGGGAATATTAACATATTTCCCGATTTTTATCGTTGATTCATGAAATTATAAATCGTCGACTTCGGTAGGTACCTACATTTTTACACGCTTTATAATAGCTTCACCTGTATGTTTGTATGTATGTTTGTAACCGACTCCTTTAGACTTGATTTTGACTCACTTCTAACGACCAGATTTTGTTCAAACTTTGTAGATTTATCGAGGACCGATGACAATACAATAATTTGATAAAATTATTCCAATATTCTGATCAGGATAATCAGGATAGCACATGCTAGGAAGGCGTAAGGCGCGCAAGTTACCTACATCACTTGTGTTGTTTTTAGTCTCTCACTCATTTCTAAAGTGATTGTTAATAGTTGAGTACCTTAAATTGATAAAAATTTTCATTAAAAAAATCGACACTAAAAAGTAAAAAATAAATTATAGTTTAAAAAAACTAAAAAACACGCATTAATAGCAAACCCAACAAAAAATTTGAAAATAATTTTTAATGGATGAATTAAAAGGGTTAACAAAATTACTTATTGTAAAAAAGCGTGAGGTGCTCAATATTCATTATTAAAAATATTTCATCGGTATCTATTTAATATAAAAACTTAGTTACAAGCACCACGCTTTTTTCGCATCAAATGTTAACCCTAAATAATACACTAATATATGGGTAGTTAACCCTAGACGCGACTAGTCGCGTGATAGTCGAGAGAACCTGCGCTACAGGAAATACATCGTAAAATAAACCCGGAAGAGGTATTTGTATTTTCATGTATTTTTTTATTGGACCAAAACGTGTTATTTAATATTTTACAGACCTTTAAACACAAACTGCTACAATTTTTGTGTATCATAATAATATCACTCTTAAAATAATGTGTTCCATTTTTAATGGCTTTTAATAAACAAGCCTTTTTTTATTTTTAAACAATTTTAACTTATTTACGCACATAAGCAACAATAAGGAAGTTTCCATTTTTGAAATTTATGTTTTAAAGGTATTACTAAACTCATAATAAAGCCCATTGAATTTTTTTTTTCAATTATCTCCATAAATGATATAGATACTTTTCCAGTCCGCTTTAAAACTTCTCGGCGCGCGGCCTCTGACGTCACAAGTCTCGCCCACGGGCCGCGACTCGCTCGCTTGATTCGAACTACCCACACCGTTGACCCGGTGAGACTTGTGAAGTCACAGAGCAAATGCTCCGCATGCGTGCGGGGTTCAGTAAAAGTTGATTCGTTTTGTTATTTTTCAAGTTATAATTCTTTCACCATATATATTACAATTTCTTTGCCTTACAATTTATGTAAGAAATTTATATTTCTGTCAAAATAAAAACTTTCTTATTAAGTATATCCAAGTTTATTACTTTAGATATTATGCCTTTAGATTCGAATCCGCGAATCAAACAATAGATGACCAACAATTGCACCATGACGACGTATTACGTGGATGTGACAATGTGACGTGATTGTTTCTCCACAACTTCACGTATGTACGCTAAAATGCTAACACGATTGTTACATAATTAGTCCGGTCAATTTAGACCAAACAATGAGAGTGAAGTTACATAAAGTCCCAACAAGCTGAATCTCAGTGAAATTGTTCAAAATATAATTATAAACAATGTCTACAAGTTCCCCATCATTCCCCTGTAAGGAAAAAATTTTATTCAAGGTCAAAGGTCAAAAAAATGAGTTTTTCGCGATTTTCAACAAAACGGTAAGTTTTATCATAAAAGTACCTCAGACAAAAATTGTAGATCATAAAATTATCTATAAAAAATGTATCAATACTTTTTTTCTTCCGAGCCACCGTTTCTGAGATATAACGATTCAAAAAGTTATAAAAGTTGTTATCGTCATAATATGCATGAGTACGCCACGTATATACATCAACTCAACAAGAAGTTATTACCAACGGCATCCGCTTTCTTCTTTCTATGTACGGAGCTCCTAAAAAAACTACCTGTTTAGATAAGCATCGATATGCATGTTTCGTTAAAAATACTAAAAATAAAAAACAAGTTCAATTAGCTTGTCTTCCTCCAACCTCAGTTGCTGCTCACCAACATCTTCTTCTAGTATATTACCAAGTTCAAGTGTGGCTTGGTTATCAGCTAGACCCTACAGACTGGGGTTGGAAGTTGGTCAACAATATATTAGAGCCAGTTCAAACTTTACTTCCACCTGCGCCGGAAAAACTGCTGAACACTATTTTTTGCAACTGCAAAAAGGGATGCAGTGCTAAATGTGGTTGCAAAAAAGTCGGACTGTCTTGTTCTTTGGCATGCACAAATTCTCAAGGCCGGTCGTGCTCTAATATTGAATCACAAACAATAGAGGATTCGTTTGACTCCGACGAAGTATCATGCGATACATCGCTATTGACGCAATTTACTTGCATCCAAAATGAAGATGAAGAAGAAGCAGGAGAAGAAGATCAAGAAGAAGAACAAGAATTTGAAACTTACGAATAAGACGAATAAACTTCAACACTTTTTTTTTAATTTAACTTTCCCAATCTTTGAAAATTTCCGTTATTTTTCAATAGTTTTACATTAAACAGGATCACAACTGACCCGTGGAGTAGTACTGGGGAAACCACGTTAAAAAAAACGCGCTAAGTACACTACCTCATAGGTGGCGTGGAAACGTGTGCATATTATGAAGATAACAACTTTTATAACTTTTTGAATCGTTATATCTCAGAAACGGTGGCTCGTAAGAAAAAAAGTATTAATACATTTTTTATAGATAATTTTATGATCTACAATTTTTGTCTGACGTACTTTTATGATAAAACTTACCGTTTTGCTGAAAATCGCGAAAAACTTATTTTTTTGACCTTTGACCTTGATTTTTTAATTCAACTACATGAACAAGGGCAATTTTTCGCAGTTTTTTGTTAATACCTATTTAATATTGTAGCATTGGCCGGACACGTGCGTCCGTTTCAAGTTCTGCTGTCCGTCACTAACTGCTAGGCTATTTCTTTTATTTTATCTCGGGCACACCTCCAGGATGTGCTGGGCCGAGTCCACCGCCACGCTGACACACTGTCAATGGCTCCCTGCGAGCCGTCCGGCACAGGTACTCAAAGCAACCATCAATATCTGTTGACGAATATTTGTTGTTATAATATGAACATACAAAATCAAATATATACGTAATATACGTAACCATGCCCGGTGAGCACCTGTGTCAGACGGAAGGTGAGGGGTTTGCTCTTACGGCGCATCCACCGCTCAAAGACCGGACGCAGAATAACAGGTTTTTGCCATACGGCTGCCGCCCATGATACCGTACGGTACCCCCGGATCACTCTTACCGCTGACCACAGCTGGGCCTTATTCCCACTAACTGCTAGACTGACTGCCTGACTCTAACTGGCTAGTCACTATTGACCTCATCATTCAGTGCCTCAGACTTTCTTGTCATCTTTAAATAGAGAGGTCTCGCTCGCTCATCTTTAAATCGATAGGTCTCACTCGCTCTAGAGAGCGTAGAGCTCTAGACTAGAGTCTATCCAATTTCACCGTCACTATAAGACAGATTTGTATGTAATAATTAGTCTTGTCTCTGCGATCAGTTTATGGTTTAAGTATTCCTTTAAATATGCCTAATAACCTCCAGCGTTATATCATCAGAATGCCCACTACTATATCATATATGACCGATTTCCAGCCTCTTGAAACCTGTTTCGACTAGATGAAGAACTCCAACAAGTCGGCCAAACTAATTATTTGAAATTATTTAATAATTGTCCTCTCACACAGTTCTGAGTAGTCCTAATATCTGTGCGATAATTTTATAAACCGACCGACCCTGCGGCGTATACCGGATCCTTACAAGGAGCTAATACTTGTTCTGTGACTGACTTCAGGGCTGACACCTTTGTGGTAAAATAAATTATTTAATAATTGTCCTCTCACACAGTTCTGAGTAGTCCTGATATCTGTGCGATAATTTTATAAACCGACCGACCCTGCGGCGTATACCGGATCCTTACAAGGAGCTAATACTTGTTCTGTGACTGACTTCAGGGCTGACACCTTTGTGGTAAAATAAATTATTTAATAATTGTCCTCTCACACAGTTCTGAGTAGTCCTAATATCTGTGCGATAATTTTATAAACCGACCGACCCTGCGGCGTATACCGGATCCTTACAAGGAGCTAATACTTGTTCTGTGACTGACTTCAGGGCTGACACCTTTGTGGTAAAATAAAGTGCAATCGTCCAAATTGATAGCGTATGATAATTCTTCGATGTGTGTGTTTCACTGAACTCCTCCAGGCTGGACAGATTTGATAAAATGTTCTGTGTGTGAAGTAGAATGTAGATGCGGGAATGATTAAGACCCACAATTCGATCCCATACTAAACGTTTTGTACGGGGCAGCGTCTGTCGACTCCGCAAGTATATTTTATTATCCCTTAAAAGCATTATTATCCCTTTTTTCTCACAAGTTTTTTGGTGTTTTATAGGTATTTAATAGTCAAACTATTGTTATTAATAATTAATCATACTTCAATTACACGACAGTGTAGGTAGATAGATAAGTTTTATTATTCAACTCGCTCTGTAAGATCTACAATAAAAAAACAAGGTGTCTTTATACATTTATGGTGAAAACAAAACTCGCGAATATTCATAGACGAAAACTTTTAAATTCTCACTTTTAAAATACTCGTGTTTTTTAAATCAGTTTACACTACCCAATTATAAAGAAGGACCCTGTCTTATTAGTATAAAATAACAGTTGTCATAATAATATGTTTCACATTATACATATTATTAATTTTGTCTTGTAATTGTTTCTGTACCGTTCCCCAAATAAATAAATAAATTATGCCCCTCATCTTATTGATTTATAAGCACTAAATAAAGTATTATTATAAAGAACTTCTTTTTGTTTGCTGGCGCGCTGTGCCGCGGTTGAGTGACACTTGCACAAGCGTTGTACCCATTCTACTTCTTTCTTCGGTAAAATAGTCATCATACGTCACAGGAATAACGTGTTGCCTGGTCTCCAGGTGAACTCGTTTTATGTCCATGGGCGACGCTGATTACTTACTTAGGTGCTACTTCTGCCAGTGTGCTATTTAACTAACATAAAAAATATAAAATACTGGCAACCCTATGTGAGAGCAATAAAGATCATGTGAAATTATACCAACACTTATATCAAAGAGACAATTGCAGTCGTATTGATAACTTTACCATCTGTGGTTATGGACGTAGCGTCTCTACTGTACCACAATACTGATTATTATTGGTTCTATGAAACAGTATAATGTGTTCCCGTAAAAGGTCGATGCTGTGAAATAACTGACACCGCGAGACCTGCTTAAATAAAATAAGGTCGATTTGTCTGGCTTCAGCTGGTCGGGACACTGGGACTTTACAAAACGGTCGCGGGTTCGAGCTCCGCCAAATGCAGATAATAATTTGTATGATGAATAAAAATGTCTGCACCGTGTTATTATATACATATATTTCCGTTCCTAGGACCCCCTTGTTTTCTTTAACGCCGGGAAATGCTCTGAGGCATCCCTGGGGGGAGTGGGTCAACCCACGCGGGTATGTGGGATTCGTTGCGCCCAAAAGCTGGTAAGTGGACGCAGCTCAACCCACTAAAACCCGTCGAGTGCCACCAATGCCGCCTTTGGTGAGGTGCCCCGGATCTAATGAGCAAACAGGGAACCTCGACGGCTAGTCAGTCCCCCAAGATACCGACGCCACCACAGAGGGTTGTCCCGCACCACAGAACAACCCCTCCAAACGTCGGGATAGCACAATGGGGTGAGGTTACCGTCCTTGCCCCTTGCCCCCTGCTCTTTTGTCCCCTCTTCTTATAAGAGGGGTACAAAGAGCCCCCTCGGCTCAATTAGCTTCGCCCAAGGTGCAGCGGCTCACCCTAGGCTACTGAGCTCCACCACAAGGTCAAGGCCTGAACCATGGTGGGGGTTCCTAGGCCCCTAAGTTCGTGGTGTGATAGTTGGTTAATATTTATTTTATTGACAACATATACTCGTGTGGACTTGATATGTAAAGCAACTTATTATCAAGTGACTATATTCCCTTTGCCTAAAGAATATCCCAAAATAATACAAGTTACACCTTTGAGCTGTGAACCTTAGAGGCGTCAAAACAAATGTCACTAGAATTTTATGACTAAAGACGAACCGTGATGAAACATTCTCTTATCTTACATTGCGTAACTTCTCGTGCGGTTTTACTAATGTACAGAACTTGCATAAGGAACGTAACATTACTTACGAAGGGAATTCGCGAAAACCATCCCATCTCATAAGCAGGTCAAAACCCAGATTTGAACATTTCGAGTGAAATGAGCTACGTTATATATATAGCGGCCAGCTGGAAACTGATAACCAGAGGTAGTGGCCCAGCGTGTTCGAATACCGTCTAGTGCAGACATTGTATTTTTCCGGCAGGCCGTTGAAACAACGGATGTCTGTTGAATACAGGTTGTTTTATTGGTTGGTTATAATATTAAAAATATTTACATTTTTTTTTTATAGAAGAGGGGGCAAACGGACAGTCGGTACACCTGATGGTAAATGAAAAGCGACATCCACAGACACCCGCTATTCCAGAGGATCAGCAGGTGCGTTGCCGGCCTTTTAGATATGAGTATGCTCTTTTCTTGAAGGTCCCTAAGTCGTATCGGTTCGGAAACACCATAGGTGGTAGCTGATTCCATATATTTGTGGTGCGAGGCAGGAAATGCCGTAAAAATCGAGATGTTGTGGATTTCCGGACATCAAGATGGTGTGGGTGAAATTTGGAATTCTTACGCGATGTCCGGTGGTGGAATTCTGCCGCAGGTATTAATCCGAACAATTCCTCAGAACACTCCCCGTGGTAGATGCAATAGAAGATGCAGAGCGATCCTACATTGTAATTTGTAGTATTTATATTTTCTAAAATGATTTTCAACCAATGCGTTCTCCCCGTGATGACAATTGATGTATCATAGGGTAGTTTCGAATAACTTTGTAATAATAGGACGTATGACACCTCAGTCCTCCCGTGACCATGGTTGCTGTAAAGTATCCGAAACGTCGGGCTTGTAAAAATCTTAATAAACCGCGATAAAATCCGTAAAAATTGTTTTATTATAATGAGTGAAATTCGCGTAATAATTAGAAAACAATATACTACGACGCGTCTTCTGATTACTACCACGTTTCTTCTGATTACTACCACGCGTCTTCACTCTTCTGATTTCTACCGTCCATCAACTCTACTGCGACCTGTGGACAGGGCTGGGAGTTCGTTTAAGTTTAAAGACGACGTTGGCCACTTAAAACCTGGCTATCATTTGATTTCATTATAGCTAGCGTCTCTCTCGGTCGTTATAACTGTATAATAATTAGACACGATTATAAAATATTTAACTAATTACACACCTACTTATGCCTAAGCAGGTTATAAGTGAATAACTTTACAATTATAAAATTGTTTGTAAGCGAGCTGTGGTTTGCGGTTCCTCGTGCCAACTGTGTTTGATTATTGATGTCCTACAATCATATTCAATATACTAGGTAGCTATGTAGTTCCTAAATTAAAATATTTTGACGCGCGTCGGGGTATATTGGTGTTGGTGAAAGTACCTCTCCCACGGAATACTGAGGACACAGGATTGTTTGCTTAGTATATCACGTCTACCATAAGGCATTTCCTTTATTCATTTTTTCTACTAATTATTTTGTGATGAGAACTTGTATAGCTATTATAGTGATTTACATATATTTTTATTTGAAATTTTAAAGTTACTCTAAAACATTAAAGGAAATCTTTTAAACATTAATAGTTCTTAAAGTTTGTTAATGTTAACTTTTTAATTATTTTTTAAACAGCGATAAATTTTATACATTGTTTTTGGTTTAGGTACCTGATTTAGATAATTAATTTTGTTAAGTTAAATTAAAAAAATATATACTTATGTTAAAGTGAAACTTTTATTACATCGTCTCAAACTTTTCGTCTGTGTGTCGCATGTCGCGTGACGGTCGGCCGCCAAGTTTTCCAAGTATAAAATTAAGATTGATATTATACCCTTAATGGCATATTATTCCAAAAATGTTTAGTTAAATGTCTATAATGTGAAAAAAACTTTCACTTCTACCGTGGTTTCATAAAACCACACAATCCTTTTTTTGTTAACAGTAGATTTACTTATGGAAATTTTACTGACTTATGTTCTGTTAATTTTGTATAATATTTAATTATATTATATTGCTGTTTTTTTCCTAATAAAATAAATAAATAAATATTAGTAAAGAATCCTTTGGCTCCGACTTTGTCCCTACTTTACTTTGGCTTTACTTTGCCCATAAGTACAAAAAGAAGTACATGTTATAAGCAAGTTCTCACAGAACAGGCCCTTATTTCAGAATCCATTAAATTGTTACCTAATTTAAGACATAGACGCTAGGTCCTTAATACTAGTCTAGTTACAATGTTTGCTCGTGTGTGGGCTGATGAATGGTGACTCATCAAGGTATTATGGCCCCAGTACCTAAACAATTTGGCTGCATAAGATAATTATTTATTTGCATATAATTATTCAAATTTTAATTACGTGATCACAATCCTTATCGAATGCCACAAAATATTTTTTAACAAGCAAGGACCAAAAAATAAAACTGCATAAACCGATTACGATACAAGTTTTGCTTACCACGGTCCTAAAAACAAACAAAAAAGCAATCGTTTTAAATAATATAAATAAATAACATTCTGTTTTGTATATTATCATCAAGTTAATGTTAACTTGAAGATTGATTAACGTGATAGAAGGGACTTAAAGTCCCTTTTATCACTATATAAATGGATTACCAAAAAAAATGAAATTATTGTAAAAAAAGCGTGAGGTTTTCGACATTCATTGTTGTAAATATTCTTCGGTAGCTCTTTCTAAAAGTGAAGTTAGTATAAAAATGTAGTCGGTACAAAGTACACTTTCATAAGAAAGTACACTTTTATCATCATTATTATCATCATCAGCCTCTATCCGTCCACTGCTGAACACAGGCCTCCTTCAATGAACGCCAAGACGGCCGATCCCTCGCCACTCGCACCCAACACGAACCGGCCAATGCACGGAGATCGTCTTCCGATCTGGTTAATGGTCGACCAACACTTCGTCTCCGTTCTTTAATAAAATGGTATAAATTAGCCAATGACTAAACTTGAACTTTGATTGATTATTTTTACATACAATAAAAGTGTATATTTGCAAAGAAAACAATGTTTACCGTGGTTATTTGACATATTTAATTAAGTTGTATGAATAATCATTGCTAGCTCTATATTGTTTTAAATTACATAACGCGATCACTATTTATATTTAAATATATATTGTTACGGGTCCTTACCGCGTTTATAGTTTTATTGAGGTCCCGATATTTAGGCAATGCTTGAATCGCCATGATCAGGGAGGAGTCCCTGGCCCCTGCGATTAACTACTAACTTATAACTGTATCTTCAGATTTAGTTCCTCCAGAAACCCATCGAAATATCTTCTGACTACAAGGGCATTGTTTAGTCCATTTCTTGATTTTTTTAAACAACGTAGTGTAACTGCCACAGAGACATTATTTTGTCTGGAGATGGGTTTTACCGGTGGGAGGGAAGCGCTGTGCCGCGCTCCCGGCTGCGTGGGTACCACCATCTTGCTTGTTTCTAGGTCATCTGACCTAAAACATTGACGGCTCATCTGTTGTTTCTATCTACTGAAAAACCTAAACATGATCTGAAGTCATTTGTTATTTGTGTATTAATTGGTAAAAATGATGCAACTGATCTTCGCGTAGCAATTTCATCTTATACAAAGATTACATCTTATTATCATCATCATATTTCATCTTATACTTCTTTCGATTTTTTTTTCATCGAATTTAAGATGTTAGGATACTAATTATACACCCTTTCGTTATAAACTCTTACTGTGGTAATAATATTTCAAATTGGCTCTTTCCTGTGTTGATTCAGCAATCTAGTGCAGGATTGTATTCAAGCTGCCTGCAAAAAAACATTCAGTCCAGGCTCATTATCAGATATCTAATTGTTAAGCGTCAACTGGAAAGGCAAACGGCTAAGGGTCAACGTCGCCCATGAACATGAATAAGACGTTCAGTAAGAGGTAGTGCCATGTTGCTTTGCAGCTGAGTTGAATTGGGCCGACACGACAGGGATGGTACCTCGCTCACATAACACCGGCGTCAACATGACAGCTATAGGTACTGAAGCGTTTCCTGTGGTTTGTGCGTTGCCGGTAGCCCGTTGGGGGGTAGGGAAAAGGAGGGAAATTCATCTGCATAACCTCTGGTTGTGCGGATGTGTATGGGCGTCGATAGTCGCCAAGGCGACTGCTCCTTTGCCCTCCTATACTATAAAAAAAAGTTCACCTGGGACTGACGTCTGGGACATTTCATGTGTTTCATCCATTACTGGCACCGACACTTATAACATCTCATGTCTCACATAAGATGTTAAGTCTCGGTGCCAGTAATTACACTTTTTTTTTCTTTAACGCCGGGAAATGCTCTGAGGCATACCGCGGGGGAGTGGGTCCCCACGCGGGTATGTTGGTAAGTGGACGCAGCTCTACCCACTAATACCCGGCGAGTGCCACCAATGCCGCCTTTGGTGAAGTGCCCCGGATCTAGTAAACACACAGGGCACCTAGACTGTCCCGCAAGGGACCGACGCCAACTCCACAGAGGGGTTGTTCTGTGGTGCGAGACTCCTAACGTCGGGACAGTACAATGGGGTGAGGTTCCCATCCTCGCCCCTTGCCCCCTGCTCTTTTGTCCCCTCTTCATATAAGAGGGGTACAAAGAGCCCCCTCGGCCCAATTCGCCCAAGGTGCAGCGGCTCAACCTAGGTTACTGACACCGCCACGACAAGGCCTAAGCCATGGTGGGACCAGTAATTACACTGCCTGTCCTGCCCTTCATTTCGAAACACAGCAAAGTGTATGATGGAAGGAATTAGTGTATCGACACCACCGGCAAATGGTCGAATATTGTTTTTACACGACCATCAAGATCTGATGCCAATTCAACCTTTGTTTAAAACGAATCTGCTTCTATTAAAGCTATAATTCCAAATTATCTACCCGGTTCTCCTGGCATACATGTCATTTATTTTGAACAACACAATTTTATAACAATTACTCATCTAAGCAAGTTTGAGACCTGGTTTTATATTATTCAAAGCAAATAATTGTATAAAATTTCCATAATCAAAGTGTTTATAAACAATATATTTTAATATATTTATTTTAAATATCACAGGTAAAATAATGAATTTTAAATTTTAAAGCACATTAATTATTATCTAACATCTAAAGTTTTTTGTGAAAATATAAATTCAAAATTATAATTGGAGTTCAAAAATAACGTAGGTACGTTTATGTTCATACTCAACACTTAAATTTAGTTATGATCAGTTTTACCTTTGCTAGTTTGTTTGCTAGTTTGACTATCTTAACTACTAACTAACATTAACACTAATTTACTTTCAGAAACTTAAATTGAAAAAATGATTTCAGATTTGTTTCGATTCAGCTATTTATTTTCCTCACCAAATCTAATTGGGCGCATATTGGTCCAATCTAATCTTTTAGAATAAGCAAAACACAAACAACCCTTATACACTTTTGGGCGCAAGACTGCTTAAAACTAGGACGAGAAGAGAATGAAAGTTGGTGAACTTCACGAACCCTCGAACACTTTGAATCTTATTATATAATATTCAATATAACAGGTAATCCGCTATTTTGAGACACTTTAGTATCCACTAATCAAAGACTCTAAGTAAAAAAACCTGTATTAAAATCGCACCTTTGGCCATAAAGACATTTTTTTTTCTTTTCCGCCGGGAAATGCTTTTATGCATACCGCGGGGGAGGGGGGACTCCCCAGACGAGTATGTGGGACTCGCTGCGTCCGAAAGATGGTAAAGTGGACGCAGCTCTACTCACAAAAACCCGGCGTGTGCAACCAATGCTGCCTTTGGTGAGGTGCCCCGGATCTCTTGAGCAACATGGCACCTTGACGGCTTGTCAGTCCCCCAAAGGACCGACGCCACCTCCACATAGGGGATATCCCGCACCACAGAACAGCCCCTCCAAACGTCGGGACATTACAATGGGATGAGGTTCCCATCCTCATCCCTTATCCCCTCCTACTCGTTTGTCCCCTCTTCAAAGAGGAGTACAAAGGGCTGCCCTCTTAATTCACTTCGCCCAAGGTGCTAGGTTCACTTAAGGCTACTGAGCCCCACCGCCACGACAAGGCTTAAACCATGGTGGGGACGACAACACATATGAATTAGACAATTATACAATCGGTTTGAAGAAAGTAAGGGTTTTGTAATCGTCCACGGCCGGGCCATCTCGAGGTAACTAACGAGTGTTGACATTTGTAAAAGTTCCTCTTTATGTAATGAGATGTTTATTTGTCTTTCACCTCGCGATGAATAGGCACATTTGACATTTGTAACTATTGCCCAGTTACATTTGTTGCTCACTAATTGGAGATTGTGAAGGGTAGACCCCTGTTGAGTTGATGTTTAATGAAAGACATATTTAAAACAAGATGATATATCGTACAAGGCTCACCCTTAGCTGTTTTTTTACTTCTGCTCCTTGCAATAATTTAACCTTGTTAAAATCATAATCATTTACTTGTTTTATTACGTTGACGGCGGAAGCGACGTGCTTACTTAGGTTTAAAAAAATATAATTCTTCCGGATAAAACAGTTTCGTATCGCATCAAAAAAAATCATCAACATCGGTCCAGCCGTTTAGGAGGAGTATAGTGACATACATACGCACAGAAAAAAATATATCAATTTTATTATATAAAGATATATCTATTAACAAGTTTTTGAAGTAAAACTTCTTCAGGCGCGACTAGAGGGTAGGGGTTTTAACCTCACTCAGATTTTATGAAGATTTACTTCAACTGAACGTAAAGTTTACACGCACACACTTTTTAGTTTTTCCTAACTATACCAGTAATTAAAATTGTGGTGTATGTCTGTGTTTATAATCTATACTTATATAATGACGAGGAAAGATTTGATTATTTGTTTGTTTGCATTGAATAGGCTCCGAAACTAATGTACCAATTTGAAAATTTTCTTTCACTTAAAAAAAGACACATTATCAGGGAGTAACATATATATAAATTGTTTTCCCGTGCGAAGCCGGGGCGGACAGCTAGTAATTAATTAATAAGAAAAATAAGCGCATCTTGCCATTATGATGTACAATCATACGAACAAATGATCGTTTAGAAGAAAGAGATTTTAGAATTATATCCTGACCCAACTATGGTTAAAAATAATTAATAATTAGACCCTATACTATGACAAACTGTCAGACAGATTGAAAGCTTATAATAAGGAGACTAGGAATCTTTCCAAATAGATATCTTGCAGGATTCAGAGATTATGACTTTAAATATTAGATATTTGAGTTATATTAAAGAGGTTGGTATCGAAATAAAAAACAAACATCCAAAACTCACCCGCCCAATTTCCAAATTTCTTCGACAGCGGCAACACTTCGCTGGGAAGGAAGTACTTCATCAAATACGACGTGACAAATTCGAACACGCTCCACAGAGAGTCGATGATAAACAATAAAGTAACCACAGCGCCGATGGCTGCGAACGTGAGCAGTAAATACATCGTACGAGTGTGCAGCGGACTGGACCTGGCGGTACTGCAGACTGCTACCTCCTGCCGCACTGTATTGTTTACTGCCGCGATACTGCTGACTGCCTTACTGCCGGCGGAACACTATCGGCGTGTTACGTACATCGACCTACAATACCTCATTGTTTACGTTAGCGACACTTGATGACCAAACGTTAGAAAGTTTCGTACTTGCAAACTTAGGATTATAAGTTCGTTGTTTTAACTGTAGCATATTTTAAGAGACAAGATACGAACGGGCATATTATATAAAAGATAAACAAGGCATGTGCCTCTTACGGAGGCGGTAGTAGGTATGCTGATGTGAGTACGCGGTGTATTTTATTTATAATATATATATTTATACTCTGCATTTTACTTTTGCCAAAAACTTGTAAGATGTTAAATCAATTTTCTCATTCATTTGTTGACAATTATCGTAATTCGTAGACCACATAAATAGGTGCGAGTCTCCAATTACATCTATTTTATATTGTATGGACCAATGACCGATATTGATTAAACTATTCGATGACTAATTTGGCCTACAATCAGCGCTATCATGCCATATGCCACGGTTATCAAGTAGAGATAAGGTTACTCCACTACTTATTCACAAAATATAAAATCATTACTATAGAAATAGATTCTTAAGAACTACAATTTTCCCAAAATTATTTTTAATGCAACAAAATTGACATGGTGTGGTATGTGTCTGACAGTTGCTATTGAAGGTTCTTTCCGTTCAACCAGATTAGTAGGATCAGCAGTATACGACTATAAAATAAATAAATAATAAAAAATAAAAATAAAATAAAAAAGCCTTATATTTCTTACCAAAAAAAGTACAATAAGTGACATGAAGGTTTATAATTTTTACATTAAAAGCTATGTACTAGGTAAGAACCCCTCGTTCTCGAAGGTGAAGGCCTCCTCTAGAGTTTTCCAGGTTTCCTTGTTTTTTGCTGTCTCTGTCCAGTTTTTGCCAGCCACTTTGATGATATCGTCTGTCCACCGGGCAGCTGGTCTACCTCTTTTTCCTGTGCCTGGTGGTCCTTTCCACGATGTTAAAGTGTGACTCCACCGATTGTCTGTCAGTCTAGCTATGTGACCAGCCCAGCGCCACTTAAGTCTTTTACAGTGTGTCAAAGCATCCGTAACTTTTGTTTTTTTTCTTATATCTGTGCGTCTAATTTTTTTAATCTTTTTAACTTTCATTATACTTCTCTCCATGCTTCTTTGACAAGACCTAATTTTGGACTTAATCCGGTGTGTAAACTTCCAGGTTTGGCTGGCGACTTAGTATACGAATATGGACACAAAAAACTTGTGGAAACTTTTGGGTCGAGGATCTTTAGCTTTTAGTTCTACCTATTGCCTAGGTCTTGTCCGAGGCCAACCACTTGCCCGCATTGGCCATATGGTTCATGTACCAGTTTGCCCATTTGAACTATAAAGTCACAAAATATCCCACGCTGAATCCATAACAATACACTTGTTCAAGCCACAATGAATTATTGCATATGCTCATTACCGAACAATGATTTGACAGAAAAACAGTTCAGCACCTGGTGACCCGGAGGGACGTGGCCGTGTGCTATAATAACTTTTATTGAACCAATATAATATGAAAAACAAGTAGTTTTTGTAAAGGGTACACAATATCGTCACACAGTCGTCAAAAACTCATCATTTTAACAGCCTCAATCTCAACATTGATACAGTCAGTGTCGCTGTCATAATTATGGCGAATCTAACGATGTCTATCAAACTTAATCCAATAAGTCGTTCAGGCTGTAAAGGGTGCCAAAGATATAGACATACATACATATATACATACATTTGCTCGAAAAACATACTCCTGAGACATTCGGTAAAAATAGCAGAAAATACCAGATTTTAAATCGATATCATAACGGCTTAGAAAAGGGGTATATACTTTAATCTTAGTGGGGTCCAATTTGGAATCCTTAAAACAGCCTTACATTTTGACGTGACAACGTCTTATAATTCGATGAAGCCGGCTGCAAGAACGAAAAAACATGACGTATGCGATGACGTATGCGGCGTTACCTCGCTCTGAGGCGTTCCATTTTCTTATGACGTTGTCACGTTCAACTATCGTCAGTAAAGCGACTTTACAGACAACCGATTTTATTTTATATTAGTAGGATAGGCAAACTGGCAGACAGCTAATGGTAAGTGGTCAACCGTACAGTACAACCGTCAGCAGCGCCTGTGAACAAATCTAAACAAGGTCATCTAACCCAGGCAATGTCATGGTTCAGGCCTTGATGTGGCGGTGGGGCTCAGTAGCCTAGGGTGAGCCCAGCACCTTGGGCGAAGCCAATTGAGCCGAGGGGGCTCTTTCTACCCCTCTTATAAGAAGAGGTGACAAAAGAGCAGGGGGCATGGGGTGAGGATGGGAACCTCACACCATTGTTCTGTCCCGACGTTGGGAGGGGTTGTTCTGTGGTGCGAGACAACCCCTCTGTGGAGGTGGCGTCGGTCTCTTGCGGGACTGACTAGCCGTCGAAGTGCCCTGTTAGCTTAACAGATCCGGGGCACCTCACCAAGGCGGCACTGGTGGCACTCGCCCTAGACCTGCGTCCATTTACCATCTTTCGGGCGCAGCGAGTCCCACATACCCACCTGGGGAGACCCACTCCCCAGGCGGGATGCCTCAGAGCATTTCCCGGCGTAAAAGAAAAAAAAAAAAAAAAAGGCAATGTCATCCTGCGTGGCTCGGAGAGCGACTGGCCTTGGTCGAAGATATTGATCAAGATCTCTCTCCCTATCAGCAGTAGTTTTGGCTACTATAGGCCTACCTATATACCTTCGGGGCAGAGGGCTGGACCTTCCTTCTGTGACACATCGGAACATAGTACCAAGAGAGAGTAGATGTGATTCTATTCGAGTTCCCTCAGCCTCCCTCCTGTGCTGATGAAGGCCATCGCAGGAGTTTAAGTAGGTAATATCGAACAAGGTGGCTTTTCAGCCTCGGGAACCAGGAATCTTTTGAAGATTTCCCCTGCGTTAAAAAGGCAATATCATAGGTAGGCCAGTCGTTTACGTTGCCTGTCCTGAAACATGAGATGGTAAACTTCGGTACAGGTGGATCGGGCGAGCCGCACAGCCCTTGAGGGATTTTTTTTGGAGCGGAAATTTGCAGCCCAAACCATAGCTAGGACCGGGGTTGGTTTTTTAACCTAGCCGTGTGTGGGGTTCGCACTTGGGCAGTGTCGTTACCCACTAAAACCGCTGCAAGCGCCCTCCGCCGCCTTTTGAGGGTCCCGGATCTTGCAACAACACAGGACCCTCGGCGACAGCCCTTGAGGGATGCGATGTGACCTGTGGACACAGAAGTATTATAATGCCATGAAATTACATATTTTAAAACGACATAATACTTTTTGCTTGCCTTATTCTGGTGACCACAGAATATCAGGGCCAGGGTATCATAATTACTGTAACCGCATACCGAGCGGTTATCCTTTTTAACTGTATTCCATTGCTATGCATTTTTATCGTCTTTTTTTTTCACAGCTGGGCCGATTTTGATGGGACTTTCACTGGCAGATATCTAATGATATAAGGAGTAACTTAGGCTATAAAAATAATCATCATAAATCCGCGTGCGGCTGTAAATCTAAGTTAACGCGAGCGAAGCTGCGGGCAACAGCTAGTTTACAATATAATACGTGTATTTATTTCATGTATTTTGATATTATAATACTAATATTCAGCATTTTTTAAATATTCAATCGTTCATAGGAAGTGGAGGTGGAGGTGGACAGTTCATAGAACATTGTTAATCTCTCACCACTACGTGTCCGTGCGGGTTATATTTATGTGTAATCCATCAACATCAGTATCTCCTCCAACATCAGCCTCTCTCTTTCAACTCTGGCGCTGGCCTTTTTCATAAACACCAAGACGGCCACACGGCTAATATCAAAGTAAAACCAGCCAATTTATTCTATATTTGAGCTTCGTATTTACAACTTACATGGTTGTAATACTAATGCTACTAATATTATAAACGCGAAAGTTTGTAACATACATTCTTACAAACTTTAGATGTATGTTTGTTACTCTTAAACGCAAAAACTACTGAATGGATTTTGATGAAGCTTTACAATATTAGAGCTTATACACCAGAATAACATAAAGGCTATATTTATCCCTATGCTCCCAAGGAAAAGGGAAGTACACGGGTGAAACCGCGGGACGCTGCTAGTTACAAATAATTTGATGAAAGAGGTAATTCTCCAAACTAGAATATTGTTCATCCAGTAAAACTGCACGTCATCATTGATTGATTATATTATATACTAGTTGTTGCCCGCAGCTTCGCCCGCGTTTATATTTTAGATTTACAGCCGTTCGGATTAATGATGATTATTTTTATGGCCAAAGTTGCGCCTTATAACATCAGCTATCTGCCAGTGAAAGCCTCGTCAAAATCGGCTTAGCCGTTTTAGAGATCAACCGGAACAAAGAGACAGACAAAATTGTTTTTTTTATGTAAGTACCGTATATTATTTCATAGCTTTTACCCGCGACTTCGTCCGCATGTAAGAAGTATTTTTTTTAAACTTATTTTTCAAATAATTTAAAAAACTACTATTAACTTCCCGATAATTTCCTTATAGGCACGATAGTACGTTTTGAAAAAATATATTTATTTAATTTAGAAGTACATTTTTAATATATTTAAATAACTTTTACGGATTTTATCGTCATTTATTAAGATTTTTACATGTCTGACGTTTAAGATACTTTACAGCAACCATGGTCATGGGAGGATTGAGGTGTCAGACGTCCTAACGTTACAAAGTTATTTGAAACTACCCTATCATATGATACATCAATATTTAAATTCAAATTAGTACCTACTACCAGCAAAAAATAAACTACGAAAAAGAAATGTTATATTTTAACTTAACAACTATATATATAAAGAAAAGAAGGAGAAACAAACAAAAACACTAAACAAACTAATTATATTATTATCTAATACCTACTTTAAACTTATAACTAAAAACTATGTATTTTTAAAATCTGCAGCGCGCTTATTGCGAGAAGAGTCGTTAAGAACCACGTCCGTTCGCATTAAGAGTGAGAATGTGAGTGAAGTCGGCGCGTTTTTTTTTTTTTTTTCGGAGGGATCTATGCTAATGGCCCAAAGGGCCTAATGCTTCATCAGATTAGTGTGAGCCCATTCGGCTCACTTTTGATTTATAAAGTGGGGGGTTGCCCCCGCCTACCGTGCAGTCTGCGACCACACGGCCTCCTGGCGTCGGTTGTGGAAGTCGGGGCGTAAGCGGCCTCGCCTTTTTATAGATGCAGCGGATGGCCGTTTCGCGCGTTAAACAAAAATCAACCGTATAGCCATACTGGCGCGGCGAGTTTTGAAAGTTTTATTTCATCTATATCTTGTGTGTTTATAAACCGATTTCTATAATATTTTTTTTATAAAATAGATATTAAAGTGTACTTTTGAATATGAGAGTTTGATAAAGATATATCTATGTGAAATACAATGTATTTATGCATTTAATACAATTTGAAGAAATGCTTACGATTAAACACATTATTGTGGCTAATTTATAAAAGACAGATATATACTATTAAGGACTTTTTTGTAGATCTTTTAAAGACCATCCTCTTTGTAATACATACCTTTGGTGTATGATCAACATATGCGAGGATAAGCTCGAAAGCGCATTTTCATCCGACTTGCTTCAATTTTATCGTCACTGCTCAGCTCCTATGTGTCTTAGCGTTATTTTATATGGCCTATAACCTGCCCAGGAGTATGGACTACAATCGTACCAAGTTTGGTTAAAATCCCTTCAGTAGTTTTTGACCCATGCGTGCATATACAGACAGACAGACAGACAGACAGACAGACAGACAAAAAATTTACTAATTGCATTTTTGTCATCAGTATCGATCACCATTCATCCTCCAATATTAATTTTGAATATATATTCAATGTACAGAATTGACTTCTCTACAGTTTTATTATAATATTATATATATATATTATATTATATATTTATATTTTAAATATCAAACGCCTCCAAAAAGTTTAACGCAATGTTTGAAACGCAGAAAAGACTTGTGATTTTGATCAGTCAGCCGTGCTTGCGCGCTCTTGCGTGCCTTGGCTTCGAATGCCGTGACGAAAAACAGCTGAACTGTCATGTCGTGATGCCCCTACGCCACCGCTCTCGAAATCTTTCGTGTGTGCGCGTGCGTATACTAGGTATATTTACATAGCTGGATATTAGCTCGTAAACGGTTATCGGTAGTATTAACTAACTCATTAAGGGTTCATATAGGTATTGTTTTCTAATATTCACGCGAATTAAAAATTTATTAAAGGTTAATCCGTTTATCGTTAATTAACGAAGTTAACATTTCGACTACGGATGAACTTTTAAGATAAGTTTAAAAAATTCAACGGACTTTTAATTTAACGGACTAATTAACTTCCGTTAGATTTTATCACCAAGTACCAGGCACCGCGCAGCACCGCCGCGCGCCTTTTAGCCGATTCGGGCACCGCCCGCGCCGTCAGAAAAGGTAGAAGAGGTTCGAAGGTTTTACAGAGATAGTGTAAGTGACGGAGGCAGCGACGCGACAATATATAACAACGACGGTGATGGGGAATACTTTTTCAATTTTGTCACTTAGTCTAAAGAAAAGCCACAAATCTTTAAAGAGTAAAGCTCAAAATCTCGTCAAAATGTGGCTCGACATGAGATCAAAAGACTCGCTCAACGATACAGTACTCGTTCGGGAACTGATATTCATAAATCTGTTCATTAAACATAATATTGCAGCTACATCCTCAAGCGCTGCTGTTGAACGTCTTTTTTGATTTTTCCACTTTTACGCCGCTAAGATATTTTAACGCCGAAACGAGGCTTTTTTTTATATCGCACGGAAATCCATTTGGATGCAGCCAAGATCTTCCGGTAAATCCTGACCTAATGTGTGACTCGCACCTGGGAGTGCCCACCCTAACTAAAACCTCTGCGAGCGCCTTCAGCTGCTTTTTGAGGGTCCCGGATATGCAGGCAACAGAAAGGATCACCTTCCGGGCAGCGGGCGTCCAGTCCCCGTCAACTATTTTATATACCTTTCAGGTAGCTTAGTAAACGTAAGGAGGCGTTAGGCCTCTTCAACACATAATTTTTTTCGGTGTGAAAATGTGCGATTAATTCGCCAAGTGTATAGGTACATGGTTGACAGTTTTGTGTGGATCACTATGGGAGCTGTTTGATACACGCGGCGAGCGATACGTCACGGTACCGCCGTGTGCCGCCGTCGTGTTTGCCGCGTATATATCAACAAGGTGTAGTTTATATGGCACAATAAAGAGAAGGAATACTTTACTGTGTATACGGTCTAACTTCCAGCACTAGCAGGTTGGCAAAATTCACATTCAACTCAAAATTATCTACTTAGCTAGGTTTTCTCACTTTTCTTCATATAAAATTAATTTTAATTTATTTATTTTAAAACATACGTTACAGATATACAATTACAAAGGAGAAAAGTCACTACAATTAAGTCTGAATACAGAGAAGATACAGCAATACATAATTTATTCGTCATCATATTGTATTGCCATTTTATTTGGAATTCATTTTTCAGTAGTTATTTTCACTCGTATTAAATATAGATCATACTAATTATAAGATTATATAAACAGCCTTACTGTCCTCAACTATGACCTCCATTACACAGACCATATATTGGTACAACTGACTTAGAACCGGTACTTCCAAAGATGTTGGCTATCAAACCTAATTAAGACTCCATATTGGTATTAAATACGTCAAGTTATGCGTTGACTGAATAAACAAACAGACGGATAATGTATAGTGTTACCAGCCAAGTATCATGATGAATTATAAGTTGTAACAACAGCTGAGTTTTTGTTAGCATAGAAAACAGGGCAAACGTACAGTCGGTTCATTGGCAAGTGATCTTTGACGTAGACACACGCTACACCGGAGGGATTGCAGATGCGCGCGGCCTCTCAATGAAGTACGGTCTTTCCTCGAAGGTCCCTGTTTGGAGGAACCGCGGGTGGCATCTGGTACTATATAGTGGTAGTCTTGGCGTTCCCTAAAACTTACAATCAAGTGATGATGCAAGGAAAGTTTTATCAAGGTACTAGCTGTTGCCTGCAGCTTCGCCCGCGTTACTCAACTCCTATAAATCATAACGTGATGTTTTATAGCCTATAGCCTTCCTCTATAAATTAGCTGTCTAACACTGAAAGAATTTTTCAAATCGGACCAAGTAGTTCCTGAGATTAGCGCGTTCAAACAAACAAAGAAACTCTTCAGCTTTATAATCTAATATATAACATTTCCATGTCACAATGTTAGTTACCGTACTCCTCCGAAATGGCTTTACCGATTTTTACCAAATTTTATATGCGTATTCAGTAGGTCTGAGAATCGGCTACTATCTATTTTTCATACCCCTAAGTGATAAGGGTGGTCACCCCTCAGTTAACGCGGGCGAAGCTGTGGGCAACAGCTAGTATTAGTATAGATTAAAAGACGTATAAAAAGATAATATTTATATTACAAATTTACTTCATAAACAGTTACAATCGGTCTGTAGTACTCGATACACCTACAAATAAAGGTAAGAGGTGGTAACAAAAATGTAGGTACTTTATTAGAATTTTGAATAATTTAACCAATCTGAAGTTAGTTGAGATTGACGACTCAAAAGGTGTATTCGTATCACGTGATTCAGAACTCCGCTACTGACTTCATATATGGCCAAATTTAAATACTCTGTAATCAAGAAGGTAGTGAAATTAATCATACATTTCAGTCATATTTTTAAGTACCATTTGATAGTCTTATCGTAATTAAATATCGGCCTTACTTATAAACTTTTCTTAATATTTTATCAATTGCTTAACAACTGATTAACAAAAACCTCACTTAAACACTATTTAGAGTTAAGAAGTCGTTTAGTCGCTTAAATAGCCGCCAAAATTAAACACTGCCGTGAGATAGTTTAAGCCTAGCTTAGAGGGAATTCTTCTAGGCTTCTGTTGAAGACTGATCTACTTACTGGAATTTTTTGGTTCCTGATGAATTTAAAAAATAATAGAAGCGTTATCCGTCAAATTCACATTATTGTATTAGATGATTTTCATTTAATATATGGAAAAAATTTAACTATTTTATTCAATTTCTCTATATTGTCGATTATTTTGGGAATAATCTGTGCCAACCATCTTCGTATCGTTCTCTGTACGATTCATAACTAAGCAACAGCTTTTAACATGGGTATATAAGTAAAAAAAATTAAATGATTTATAGCTTAAGAGTTGATTAACTGAGAGGTGGCTAAGTATTACATAACGAGATTTTTATAAGTAAGACCGTATGTGTATATTTAACTACCTTAACATTTTTTTAAGTCTCTTACTTACAAATAACCTCTAATCCTATAAACACAAACAAATATTATCATCAACCGACTGTTGAACATAGGCCCCTTTCAAACAAGCAATCATGCAGCATGCTCCAAGAAGATGGTACATGCACCTCACGTGGTCACGAGCGTGGGGTAGCCCATTTTCATTTTGGGATTTGACTTTACGTATGCTGAAAATCTAACATAAGAAGATATGGAGAGGAGTAATGGAAGGGATAACAAGAAACCTACATATCATCTTACAAACGGAGCTATTTCGTGGCAGTTTCAAGAAGAACTTGCCGCTATTTTCACTACGATGACAAATATATGAATACATTTTAGATACATACATTTTCAATAGATTTATCTTAATGATATAATAATAACTTGAACGTAACTAGCCGTACATTTTTTTCCAACTATAACTCTTACGGCGGTGTTCATAATCAGTCTTGATACTTGCTTCAATATTTACAAGCTCATGGAAAAATAAAAAAGAACTTCTGACAAACTAATCACAATTATACTATTTGTTCAGTTTTTTCAGCAGCTACTTCAGTCTTCAGCCCCACGGCTTTCGGTTTGATCATCTCCTTTATGACATGAACTGCAACAAAAGAAAATATTTTATTATGTGTATAGTACATTCGAGGAGTTTAGTTAACATCCCCACCATGGTTCATTCCGGTCGTGGCGGTGGGGCTCAGTAGCCTAGGGTGGGCCCAGCATCTTGGGAGAAGCGAATTGAACCGACGAGGCTCTTTGTACCCCTCTTATAAGAAGAGGGGCCAAAGAGCACCCATTGTACTGTCCCGACGTTGGGAGGGGTTGTTCTGTGGTGCGGGACAACCCCTTTGTGGAGGTGGCGTCGGTCCCACCGGTCCCCTGAGGGACTGACTAGCCCTCGAGGTGTCCTATTTGCTCAACAGATCCAAAGGCGGCATTGGTGGTACTCGCCGAGTTTAGTTGGTAGAGCTGCGTCCACCTTACCACCTTTCGGGCGCAGCGAGTGCCACATATCCGCGTGGGGAGACCCACTCCCCCGTGGGATGCCTAAAAGCATTTCCCGGCGTTAAAGAAAAAGGAGTTTAGGTAACATAAAAAAGTAAAGACTGGGACGGAACCGTTATCTTTCTAATCCCCTCGTTTCAATTAGTCAATTATTTTATTAGTTTTTATTGAACCCGCTCTAGTTGTTGCCAGGTCTTAAAAAAATAACAAAATACGGCGAGAAACAGGTCACAGAGTACCTTTGTATATACGAGGAACAGAGTCAGCGCTGCGTCTAACGTTTTGGGCATATTTCGTATCATACAAATGACCTCGGACCTACAATCAGCCCAGCCTAGTAACTAGAGTCTAGAGGCCCTAAATTAGTCTGTAATAAAACCTGAAAGTACCTTATCGTAAAGGCTGTTCTCACGGCACGGAGGTTATGTTCTTTGGCATACAATTTGTTACATTGTAAGCTTTACGATTAAGTTGTGCAAACGAAATTATTAGTTGTAACTTTAATGTGTGTATGAGTTGGAATAACTCCATAATTTTGACTTATGCCATGATAGTTTTATGTCTTTCATCATCATTATCATCATCATCAGCCTCTATTCGTCCACTGCTGAACATAGGCCTCACTCAATGAACGCCAAGACGGCCGATCCCTTGCCACTCGCATCCAACATGGTCCGGTCACCGCACGTAGATCTTCTGAGGCCGGTATGTGGGACTCGTTGCGCCCGAAAGATGGTAAGTGGACGCAGCTCTACCCACTAAAATCCGGTGAGTGCCACCAATGCCGCCTTTGGTGAGGTGCCCCGGATCTATTCAGCAAACAGGGCACCTCGATGGCTAGTCAGTCCCTCAAGGGACCGACACCACCTCCACAGAGGGGTCGTACCGCACCACAGAACAACCCCTCCCAACGTCGGGACAGTGCAATTGGGTGAGGTTCCCATCCTCGCCCCTTGGCCCCCCTGCTCTTTTGTCCCCTCTTCTTATAAAAGGGGTACAAAGAGCAGCTCCCTCTGCTCAGTTTGCTTCGCCCAAGGATCTGGGTTCACCCTAGGCTACTGAGCCCCACCGCTACGACAAGGCTTGAACCATGGTGATATGAATACAAAAACGTATAACAAACGTTGATAACTTAAAACACCGGTTCAGATACAATTATATGAACCGCTCATCAGTCATCTGGATACGAAATAACTTAAATAACAACTAATAATAATTATTATTACATTTTTATCGGTACTAATTCTTATATTATTCTATAGATTTTAATGTCTTCAAGTATTTAAGATATGAATTACCTAACCCTTCTTGAAAGTTAGCATTAATACCGGTGGGAGGGAAGCGCTGTGCCGCGCTCCCGGCTGCATGGGTACCACCACCTTGCTTGTTTCTCCCGTGAAACAGCTTTGCTGTGTTTCGTTGTTTGTTTCGAGAGAAGGGCAAGACAGGCAGTGTAATTACTGGCACCGAGACTTAACATCTTATGTCTCAGGATAGGCAACACATAGATGAGTTGCCTGGGCTCGTTCCAGGCATACTAGTTTATGTTCATGGGCGACGTCGACCACTTACGATCAGGTGGTACGTTTGCCAGTTTCCCTATCCAAGTAACATTTAAAAAAAAATCGTATTTTAATGTAGACGAGAGCGTCCTAACGTTTTCATTACGACAGTAAATTGGCTTGCAAGATAACATCTGCGGTGTCACGCTCCAGTGAGCTTCAATATACAATTTGTTACTTTGTAAGCTCTGAAAATGATTAGGTGAAGGAATTATCTATAATTTCGTTTCGACATGCCTCTCTGGTATGCTGTGGTTGTAATGTATCTTTCTATCTGTCTATATGTATAATATAAATGCGAACGTTACTCTATCTGTCTGTCAGTGGAATGTACTTATACGTCCCGCCTGCATGAGTACCACTATACTGCTTATTTTTTACGACAAAGAGTTTTTTTGTACTTTAAAAAAATAGCTAAGAATTACCACCTTATGTCTCAGGACTAGAAAACTATGCATAAATGAATTGCCTGGGCTTGTGCCGGGTGAATCTTCTCTGCAAATGTGAACATTTATATTATTTTATTATATTATCTTATATTAATATTGCAATTCTGGCCCGACCAGAAAAATAGAAACCCTGAAAAACCTGGGGTCACTTCATGTCATCGTGAATTGGCTTCGTATGATTATTTTTTGTTTTATACAATAAACACCAATTTGAAATCAATGTTTATCACGTGTATGTGACTACCTAAAATTTTTCTTTGTGTAAAACATGTATTTACTAAACAATGACCTAGGAAGTGAAGACTGAAGTAAACATTAAATTTTATTCAATAAATTCAGAATAGCTCTAGATTTTAAGCTACAGTGGACTCAGTTCAGCAGCATATGCAGTGAGAAAAAATAAGATAGTTTACTGATGAAGATACAGCGCGAATTGTATATTTTAGCTAATTTCATAGCATTATTAAGAGTTAAGACCCCACCATGGTTCAGGCCTTGACATGGCGGTGGGGCTCATTAGCCTAGGGTGAGCCCAGCACCTTGGGCGAAGCTAATTGAGCCGAGGGGGTTCTTTGTACCCCTCTTATAAGAGGGGACAAAAGAGCAGGGGACAAGGGGCGAGGCTGGGAACCTCACCCTATTGTACTGTCCCGATGTTGGGAGGGGTTGTTCTATGGTACGGGACAACCCCTCTGTGGAGGTGGCGTCGGTCCCTTGGGGGCCTGTCTAGCTGTCGAGGTGCCCCGTTAGCTTAACAGATTCGGGGCACCTCACCAAAGGCGGCACTGGTGGCACTCGCCGGGTTTTAGTGGGTAGAGCTGCGTCCACTTACCATCTTTCGGGCGTAGCGAGTCCCACATAGCCGGCCTGGGGAGACCCACTCCCCAGGCGGGATGCCTCAGAGCATTTCCCGGCGTAAAAAAAAGGCTAGATGTAATAATGATTAGACTTACAAAAATAAGCAATTCTTTAAAAAATGTAGGCAACTGTATACGCTTTTACAATAGGATCCCGACCTTAACTCAAGTAAGTCATCAGTACCCGGATGACCGAGCTTTGCTCGGTATTTTTTTTAAATAAAATGACATTTTCTAAAAATGATTCCTAGCTAGATCGATTTATCGCCCCCGAAACCCCCTATATACTAAATTTCATGAAAATCGTTGGAGCCGATTCCAAGATTCGAATTATATATATATATATACAAGAATTGCTCATTTAAAGATATAAGATAACTAATAGTCAATACAGGAAAAATAACTGCGACCTCCAGTTGGAACGTGTTCGTACAACTAAATTAATATCGAATACTATTTTGCGGAAATATTAACAAAAATATGTGTACGTCACTAGTATGAAGTTAAGTCATTCTCAGGGTGTGTCACTAGTGATAATACCATCTTGAAATTGACACGGGCAAGTCTTCTCGGAATAACGCGAGAATGGTTATTATGTATAGGTATGTTTAAAATGTGCACGCGTTGGTCAATGCGTGCTGGCAAACCAAATAAAATGTTTTTTTTTTATGTTAGTTGGATAGGCAAATTGGCAGACGTACTACCTGATGGTTGACTTCGCCTATAAACATAAACTAGTTTACATGGAACTAGCCATGTGTTACCTATCCAGAGACATAAGATGTTAAGTCTCTGTGCCAGTAATTACCCTCCCACCGGTGAGATATATTTCCGTCACCGATGAACAAGCAACGCTGACAAACTTAGATGCTAAAAACAATTAGAAAGCACCAATTTTCAGCTATCTTAATTTTGCTTCATCATCATCATCATCAGCCTCTATCCGTCCACTGCTGAACATAGTCCATTTTTGCTTAGTCCATCTAAAATCATTGCTGTGTGCCAAATAGAGGGCAGGCAATATAGTTACAGGCACCAACACCACTTTTTGAGATCTAATACCGGTTGGTGCTATTTCAGTCATATCAAACCGTGCGCTGTTCAGATGCTGTTGACATTCTAATGCAAAACTATACATAGAATCAGTAAACGGTCTGCATTTCCTGTGTTTAGCCTTAATAATTATTATAATGTTGTCTGACGACTCAAATCTGAGCGTGATTAATATCTAAACCTGCATACGGAAGCTAAATATGGAAGCAACATTTCGTTGTTTTCTTTGATAAGGTCGTTTAGGCTGATGTGTATGGGTCGGTACTCACCATAAGGTCCCGACTGCTCGGTTGCCGTCTTGCGGTATAAAAAAGTCACTCCTATGACTCTACATATTCAATGATGGTGACGATGATGAGGACGTTGTTGTGTTGACAGACCTCTCGACGCTCGGTATCGCAGGAGTATTGATCGGATAAGTACTGAGTAGATATTAGCAACCGGGCCATAGTTTAGTGTAAGAATTACTTAGTGTAAGAATCCCAAACGATATATTATACTTTAAACTAAATAATAAAGCCAATTTTAATTTTAATCTCACTTGTCGAGCGCCTTACAGTGAAATTTGTCTTATGCCTCTCCAAAATTAAATATTTTAAATAAAAAAACTGTCGTACATGCCAAAAACTATCCCAAAAATATTAGATTAGTATGGGGCCTTCCCCCTCTCCCGCGGGATATCTAAGAGCATTTCCCCGCGCAAAAGAGAAAAACAAAAAACAAGGATCACGTATATATCCTCTTTTATTTAATTTTTTCACATCGCACCGGCACATACTGTATTGTAATTTATCACAATATTTGAAGACATATTATCACTTCCATTGCATTTATGAGACAAATAAACTCTTTTCATCTTCACACATTTTTAATGACTGCCATATATTTAGTATTCTCGGAATATCTTGTAACTTGTTCTATAACTAAATATAAAATTAAAAATAAATATATTCTCGAAATAATTTACAATGTTGGTAATCTATTTAAAAACTGGTTATAAAAAAAGAAATAAAAAATGTTTTATTTTTTCTATTTCTCTTATCTGGTTGTTAGAAACAATTATACAGTTGGATTAAAAGCCAAGCTTGTAACAAAGGAGTAAAGTCTTCCTTGTCGCGGGAACCAATGTGATAATTTCTTATAATACATAACCCACCGGTAGAATTATTCAGATGAATCTTTCTTTTAGAGGCCTCATGAGAGCTCATGGGCATATCATATGGTTTGCTTCATCCTCTCAGACTCAACATTAATTTGTTCCAGAGTACGGTCAGGTCTTTCTGCTCCCTTAGAAGTTCCGAGATAATTCAACAATAACTTTATTATATTTTAGTCGATTAACAACAGTTAAAAATAAAACATTTCAAATTACAGGTAACATCAAAATCCGCACCAGATCAGTTCAACGATGTGCATAATCATGTACTGGCAGAAATTCAAATTGGTAATGATGATTCATCGTCTTTATAACGATTGTTATTTACAATTGGCACACACACACAGACACTTACACTTCTTAGGACAAGTTTTCATGATATACGTTTAGTGTTTACGGAAAATGGATGGAACAATAATTATTTTTACCATGCACTTTAGCGTTTTTAAAGCGCTAAAGATCATGTTTTGTTAAAACAAAACCTATAATATTTGCGATAAGGAAACAATCTTATTGGCCTTTGTAATCTTATGTCGACGTACGAGTTAGCAAACACCTGCTCTATCCTGACTCTAGACTCAACCTAAAGATAATTAGCGCTTGCATACCATAAAAATTTAGTCCAAAAAACCGTGTGGTGTCGTGGGACACCAGATACTAGATTAATGCTAAAAAGTTTAGTTTTAACTGGTTGAAAAACTTCTTTTTCTCCATGATAAAAGATCTACTAAAACTTTAGTAAAGTTGACAATATGTAAATGTATTTATGTACTGGGGTCACAGAAGACTGTTATTTTGACATATGTGTATTATTTTATGTTACCACGTTAAATTAAATATAACATTGTTTTACCGTTGACAGTTTAAAAAAAGCCTGCGTTTATAGTAAATTTTGCACAGGGTCAGGTGCTTCAAGGTAAGCGAGTGTAATTACATAAGCAATTAATTCTTATAAATATACTTTTAACTTTAATATTTGAATAAACCATTAAACTATTTTGCAAAGTAACATGAATATGAAATAACCGAAGTAGCCCTGGAAATTATCATATCAATTTATCTTCAGGACATACATAAGAATAACAATAACAAGACCTCGACGAAGGGGGTTTGTTAAAGTTATTTTTAATTTCATTAAATTAAAAATTCTAACCTGCAAATCTCCTCTCTTTGGAGACGGGATATCCGGACCCTATCCGGTATGCGGGTTATCCGGTACTCTCATTGCTATCCGACCGGATACCGGATAGGTGCGTCTATTATTACTAGATAGCAGATTGGGAACCTGATCAGTCGGTAATGTGTCCTGTTGCTGACAGAGGCACTTCAATTATGGCACCGCAGAATCCTTAGTGGATGGGGTTAAAGTCAAGTCCCCGTTTAACCACCAGTTTACCAGTTAATATTTATATATAATGACATTGCCTTCTTCGTGTCATTATCATTGTCAGCCAGTCGGCCTCTGCGAGGTTAACACCAGCTGGCATTCAGTTTAGTATAGCCCATGCTGGTGTATGCTGACCAGCACTTCATCAAACCATGCGGGCACTTCCTTTAATTTCTATAATATAACTATTGACACGAGCTGACATCGTCCCACCACAGACAGTAGCGTCATTTATCGTGGCCAAGACCATAACGTCTCTATAGATACAGAATGCACAATTTCACTAAAATCAGCTCAGCAGATCGAGGGCTGATCGCGGACAAACGTCATACGAAACGTTCGTAAAGATAATAATTTAACCGAATTTAAAGATAAAAAATTTAAGATAAAAATTTGTCGCATTTCTCCTTGGGGCGCAGGACTCCTAAAGGCCAAGGTATAAGGCCATAGTTCACCGGCGTGCCTCGTGCAGGTGCGCGTGTTTAGTGAGCTTCAAGTCGTCAAGAACTTTTGATCTTGTCACACGTGTACCCTAGGTTTTCTTGTAATATACTGTTCTTCCCGGACCGATTTAAACGAAGGCAAATGCGCGTGGAATGTAAATCTCTTTTTTATGTATCTCTCTTAGAATAAACCCTATTAAATCACCCTATCAAATATCCTACGGGGTTTCGTCGTGCCCCAGATCGTGTGATGTTTCGCGATCGGAATCAATTACACACCGAACATGAATAAGTACCCATTTATTGACAATGACTCTACCAATTGATTCACATACGTATTTAATTAACATATGTAAGTGGTAAAGTATACAAACAAGAAAACATTATGTATTAAATCTGAAGTCAAAACATTTAACTAAGTACTAGAATACGACATACTATTGTCATATTTTCTATACACAATTAAGATAACAAGACCTAGGGTCTTGTTATCTTAATTGCGTTGAAGACAAAAATGCACAAAAAATATAACACGAGTACATACCTCCCTCTTTCAGTTTGCTCTTCACGGGTCCATCGTGACAGCAGGACTTCACCAGCTCCAATATCGCCAGGAGAGTGAGTGCAATCAACAACATGTATATCAGGATCAGTAGCATAGCGAGATGTTCCGCCAAACTCAACACACACGCAGTACGGATGCCGACTCGTGCACGACTACATATTTCGCGAAATACAAAAAGCCACTCAGCAACTTCATCACGTATAATTAACGATTAGAAAAATCTCTGAAATTCTTTTTCTTTTGATGGCACAATTATTGTGACGAGCAATTTATTTTAGAGGGACGTCGTGTGAAACTGCGGGGAATAGCTAGTTCATAATGGAAATGGATATCCACATTACAATTTTTTGCATTATCATCCGCGAATTTTATTGCGCTTCATTACGTTCCCGACGTTTTAAATACTTTATGGCAACTAGGCGTGATTTTACCAAGTCATTAAAGTATTCATCATCCCAGGACAGTCCATAAGGGCGCTAAGTGGCCCAAGTTCCGCGCAAAAATTTTTTCTATCTTGTAACCTCTACTGCTAATAATTATTAACAATTATTAATCTGACCTACGCAGGAAGCGCTTACAGAGTTCGTCTAAACTCTAGAGTTTAAAGTGACGTTTCCCATTTGTTGGGTCGCTAACCGGTACCACGAAAAAAAATACCGGGTCGCATCATTGTCAAACCAAGGAGGTCTGAACAACTGGTAGAGCTTGACTGACGAGACAAAAGAGTCAAAAATAAGCAGCATCATACTTCTCCTAATGATCGTAATACATATGTATTATGTACATACTTCTATTTAGAATAAATGTTTCTTTTTACCTAATATTTCGGATTCGTAATTAATGACTGTCAGGTTGATCACACTATACACTATAGTGTGTATCTGTCAGTTTTGTAGCGTGATCATAATGGTAAGGATGATAATAATGATTAAACCTATTAGGTACATCCACAGAACAATGTTGCACAATAAGGAGTTATTTGGTAATTTGCATTTCTACAGAGAGTAACCCATTATAAACACATTCTAAGTATTGCATTTGTCATGACTTACATCCGATCGTCATCTCTTCGTATAAAAAAGAGAAAGTGAGAAAGACGCTAATGAGAATGATTTCGACATCACATAATACGGTATGTATTATATTATATACGTATATATTATGTATACATACATCACAATGTCTACTTTAATTTAATTTTCAATGTAAATAATATCTAAGGCTTTGAAATTATAATATAAAATGTTATTTATTTATTTTATTGTTAAGGAACACAATTAGTTAAAATAAACATATTACAATTAAATTTACAAACATAAACCAAAAATGTGTCCACACATAAATTTAACATTAATCAGCTTTCGCTAAAACTAATGGATATTTTGTCAAAAGCCTTGGTCCATAAAAAATCCAATTCTGTGAATAAACTCGCATAAATCAGTTTAAGTTGATATTTTAGAAATAAATCCGTGTTGTTCAGGCATGATAACGGGTCCTTATTTGATGGAAAAAGCCATCGTAAATATTTTTTTCAAAGATTTTAGCAATTGTATTAAATATTAAAACAGGTCTTTAAGTAGCCTGATTTGAAAATAGCGACGATGAAAAAATATTTCCATTTAGTAGGCATGATACCGCTTAAATAGTAACGCTTATAGGTTTAGCGAGTTGTTCCTTACATGATTTTGACGTGACAACGTCTTATAATTCGATGGAGCCGGCTGCAAGAACGAAAAAACATGACGCATGCGGCGTTACCTCGCTCTGAGGCGTTCCAATTTCTTATGACGTTGTCACATTCAACTATCGTCAGTAAACCGACTTTACAGACAACCGGTTTTTTATTGTATGGTTTAAATTGATGAAAAATCACTCTACTCCTCTTTCATCCCTTTTATTTGCTATCATAATATATTCACACTACGATTTCCCAAAGAAACTTTTATACACTTTTTGTATTACATAGTTGGATAGACAAACGGACAGACGAGCCATGATAGTTAGTATACACGGACTACTACTAGGTCCGTCTATACCATACTCAGTATATTCTGTGGTGGTCAGCGTCGCCCATGAACATAAACAAGTATACCTTTTCAGGTAGGCTAGTTTCACCAGCCCAGCAACTCATCGGTGTCAGTAATAACACTGTAATACTTTCAGAAGCACAGCAAAATTTGATTCACTGCAGCAAGCAGTGCAGATGGTGGTACCCATGCAGATAGCGGGACTGTGCAACCCTCCCACCGGTCTACAGTATCTATATTCCTCAGAGAATGACCGATCACCAATTTATACCGATTTAACTTTACAGTGACGGATCTGCGTCCATCAAGGGATGAATTTCGTATAATACGCCGCTAGCCTCAATTATAAATGGCACACGGTTTAGTTTAAAAATGATATCATTGTAGATTCAGTAATAGACCGACAATTATTTAAGACTTTCAACTACATATTATATTAGGGGTTAAGGTTACACAAGTCGCTCATCTTTCCATACAAACGCAGAACAGTAATTACTACAATGTTTGACGCTGACCATGAAAAACTAAGGATAATATAAATTGATCTCGTCATTATCTATGTCTGTATATACCCAAAATCGTAAAAAAATTATACATTTTAAAAATACAAGCTTCTAAACTTTCGTATTTCAACACTGATTTTAGCCCAATTTTGGGCGTAAATAAATAGTATACCGAGCATGAAATCTCATAAATAAAGCCCTTACAGATATAGTTTAGTTATTCAAAAGATAAAATAAATTTATTTTGAAAAGATACACTTATTAGTTTTTCTATAATAACTGTTTTGCTAAAAGGACATTTTCGGAATGAATCATTGTGCATTTCATTCTAGCACACATATTCGCGCACTATGTCAGGTGAGATAGCAATCATTTTGTTTGAGTTCGCGCCATCGACTAGTTCAACCTTAAAGTATGAAATTACCGACTTGTATTGAAAAAATTAAATTTGTTTATTTTCTATTTAACATATTTATTTAATCAAAATAATTACCATTATTAATTATTATCTATAAATTGTTGCAATCTAATAGGAAGATCATTTATGCATTTGCGTTAGAACTCCTCCTGAGAAGAAAACTTTTTATCGCGTAGAAAATTGTCCAAATCACGAAAATAATAGTCCGTTGGAGCAAGGTCTGGCGAATATGGAGGGTGACGAATAGTTTCTAATTGCAGTTCCTGTAGAGTTAGAACGGTTTCTCGTAAAATATGAGGATGAGGTCTCTCGTTATCATAGAGCAATAATGGTGAAGATCGATTCATGAGTCGGAGCTGTTTCACTGCTAGTTTTACTAGCATTGTTCGGAGTTTGGCACAGTAGACATCTGCCGTTATTGCTTGACCAGATCGGAGAAAGCTATAGTGAATAACACCATGCTGAGACCGCCAAACAGTTAGCATTACCTTTTTATTGGTAAGCTTTGCTTTAGGACACTGTTGCGCCGTTTGACCTGAGGTCAGCCATCGCATTTTTCGCTTACGGTTATCGTAAAGAATCCACTTTTCATCACATGTCACAATTCGATCCAATATTCCTTCATTTCTGTATCGATTCAACAAGGCAATACAAGTTTCAACACACGTACTCGTTTCTTTCTGCAGATCAGTCAAAAAAATCATGAGGCGTGACTCCCGCTATGGGCGTACCCAGTGGGGAGCAGGGGTGGGCAGCTGCCTACCCCTGGAAGTTGTATCTTCCACAATATATGCGTTATCTTTTGAATAAACCGACAGTACCTACATTTATATTTTTCGTAACTGGCACCAACTTCAAAATATAGATGAGTCTGTTATAGCGCATAATATAATAATTATCATATTACTTTATTTTTCGCTTTTGAGTACCTATTTGTGAGACTCACACCTGAGAGTGCCCAACCCTAAACCAAAACCATTGTGTGCGCTTCAATCGCTTTTTGAGGGTCCCCAATCTATAGGTAACAGGATTACCTCAGCGACAGACTGGCCCCGGCGAAGGCCAGACTAATCCTTGTAAGGGGGGACTGCCTGGTACAAGCAGTCACCGCGACGTCGTGTCATACTGATCCCAGGTTCCCATCCTGAAGCCCGACACGAGCACATACGGGCATTACTAGAGGCGCATTAAGAAGCGACTCCTACGCACCGTTCGACGCTCGCGGAGGGAGGCTTCGTCAGCTGCCTCCTCTCTCACCCGCCGTCGGACTTTTTGTGGAACATTACTGCCTTGCAGAAGTCCAGGTCCAGGTCGAGGTCTATAGTCATCACCGAGAATCGTGGTGATGTAGCTCGGCAGAGACAAGCCCCCTCCGATGACTGATGTGAGATCGTCATCATCGGATCTCATCTCGGGCACACCTCTAGAATGTGCTGGGCGGAGTCCACCACCGCGCCTCACTCCCCGTGGGCCGTCCGGCACAGATACTCACGAAGGCAACCGTGCCTGGTGAGCACCCATGTCAGACGGACGGTGAGGGGTTCTGCGCTTACCGTGCATCCACCGCTCGAGGACCGGACGCAACCGTTACGCTATTGCCATGCGGCTGCCGCAACAGGTCCTGCCCCCACCTCCGCATTAACACCTCTTGCCTTAGTCGTTGAACCCGCAGGATCCCGTCCAACGTTAAGCTCTTGCTACGCCGAGCGCAGCGGGTCATAAAGTCATAAGATGACCAGCCCAGATGGATGCACCATACATCGCCATACTCCGTCAGACTCCGGAGTATAGCTGCCCACAGACGGCGCTGGGTCATTTGAGGTTCGGGAGCAATCTGTCCAGCGTACTAGCCTATGAGAGCTCATTCTGATCCTCCTCTCTCCGACCTGGAGAGCAGCCCCCGGTGGAGGTGCTTTCCGCCCGGTCCCGCAGAAGAGAAGGGCTTTTGTCTTCCCCACTCTGACCAAAAGCTCTAACCTCGGTATGCGGCTGACTATGAGGTCGGCCCGACCTTGGCCATCCACACCGCCTCCTTACAGCCTCGAATCCGGGCATACACATCCTGCGGAGGTGGTGGCCTCGCAGGACCCAGTCGTACTCGATGTTCCACAGGATCAGACCCAGAACCAACCCTTGTGGGACACCGCATCCAAGTCGCTGCCAGTCTACGGACCCCGACCGGATCTCGTAGGATACGGGGGTACCCTGAAGAAGTTCAGCACTGTTGAAGGCGTTCGCGATGTCCAGTGACACCGCGACCACCATCTTCCCTCCGTGCTCCGCCTCACCCGTCACCACCCCAACGCATTTGGGGGCATCGACGGTCGATCAGTGTGCCCGGAGCCCGGGAAAATTGGGATTCTGGAGAGTCCCGGTCCCGAACCTTCCTCCAGGTGCTTAGCGAGCCGGGAGGCCACTTTTCTTTCCAATACCTTCCCAGCTTCGCTCGGCAACACCACTGGTCGCACTGCCGAAGCCGAGTCCGGAATACGCCCTGCCTCTGGTAGCAAGCAGAGCTGACCCTCCATTTAGGCCGCCCATAGGCAGCGGTCGAACAGCTCCCCAAGTGGGGATATCCCCTTGCACCCTCCCATGCATCCCTTCGGACTCAGCGCCCTGTACTTACTCTGGCCTGGGTAGTGTCTGACAAAACAAGCGCGGGCGATCCGGTCAAAAAAAAATCTACCTTGCCCCCCCCCCCCCCCCCCCCAGAGCAGAAGCTGGGTACGCCCATGGAGGCACCCGTTTTTTTTTTTTTTTTTATTTGACACAAATGAGTCAATATTGTTGGTAACTGCTAATTCCAGTGTAGTTTAGCTCGGATCGTCTTCCACCATCTCTTTCAATTCATTGTTATTCGCCTATGTCTTTCACGTAGTTCGTTCTTCAAATCAAAGTTTCCATCACGAAAGCGTTTAAACCAAAATCGCAGGGTGCATTAGCAGTCCCCTCTCCAAACGCAACATGATATTGCGAGCTGTTTCTGCCACGTTAGTTCCGCGTCGAATTTTCGAAGTATCCATCGTTCTGGTCTAAGCTGAATAATCGAATATTGAACATTTTTTATAAGAATAACTACTTAGGTACCATGTGAAAAAAGTTTCACTCAAACATGTCAAACCATGAAGGTTCAATATCAATTCGAAGTATCTATTACAAAAAAAAAAAGATTCCGACGAATTGATAACCTCCTCCTTTTTGAAGTCGGTTAATAAAACGGCGATTTCATACTTTAACTCCTATTATAATCACGCCTTATTGTTTTTACTATGAAGCAAAAAAACATTTATATGATTCGTTGTTTATGGTTTATAATTTAAAAGCAAATCCGCTTTGGTATTTTTTTTTAAATCCATCTTCTTATTACGATTCAGAATATATTAAAATATATCTGGCCTGCGAGCCAGGGTGATATAATGTTGCTAGACAGACACAACCCTAGCATGCTCGTTGCCGAATTTCTAATACACATTACCTCTGTGAAACACAGTTTTGAGTTTTGACGATTCTGTTCGGAACTGGTACGGAGGTACATGATAATTGAGTCACCTTTTCTTTTTCAAAAATAAAGACTGGTAATTGTAAACAAAAATCTATATCTATTCGATTTTAATACAACTTGCATATGAGAACCGGTTTTAGAATTATGTTACGTTTGCCGTTAAAGTGTAAAATATATTTCCAAAATAAAAGAAAGATCAAAGATCGCAAGATACAGGATATAATATAACATACATACAAAAATCGCAAGAGAAATTCTTAAAAAGGTGATGTTGAAATAGATAATTTATTTAAATTCAATCGAATATAATATTTTAAAACCACTATTTTATATTAATGGTATAATGCATTAGAGGATCAAAACTGGTAATTTGCTATAAAATTATATTGTTGTGGATGGCCTAAGAATTCAAGGACAATGTAGGGTTCCGTATGCAAAGGGTGCCAAACGGGACCCTATTACTAAGCCTCCGCTGTGCTCCGTCCGTAGATACATCTATCACCAAGCTGTATCTCATATATGTAAACCATGATAGCTAGACAGTTGAAATATTCACACAATGTATTTCTGTTGCCGCTATAACAACAAATACTAAAAACAGAATAGAATAAATATTTATGGCGGGCTCCTATACGTGATTTTTGCCGTTTTATTTTTAACCGACTTCAAAAAGGAGGAGGTTATCAATTCGTCGGAATCTTTTTTTTTTTTTTTTATGTATGTTACCTGATTACTCGAAGATGGCTAGACCGATTTGAAAAATTTTTTTTTGTTCTAAAGGGTATACTTCCCAAATGGTCCCATGATAAGGAAACCAGGATCTGATGATGGCATCCCAGAGAAATCGAGGCGAACTTTCGAAAATCGTAGGGGCGACTAGTGCGTTTGATATTTTTTTTTATAAAGTGTTTTGAAGGACTACAATTTAATGAAGGTCTAGAGTCGATCTGATACTGGAGCCGAAAGACAGTCGAGGGAACTCCTCGACGACTTACATCAGTAACCTTGTGTTTGGGCTTGATTAATTTGTAATGATGAGAACTTTACACTTAGATAGGTTGTGACTGTCATTAAGGGTCTGATGATGAAGACAAATGACAGTTAAGGGAACTCCTCAACAGTTTACAGTAGCTACCTTGTGTTTGGACTAAATTAATTTAAATTGATGAGAACTTTGCACCCATATGGGGTATAAACGCCATTACAGGTGTGATGATGGAGACCTTATACAGTCGAGGGGAATCCTTGACGATTTACAGCTTTTATTGGGCTTAGTTCATACGGCTAAATAATATACCAAAATCGTGTAATTTTGTTTAATTAATTTAATTTTACTTGTCGTTGTTAAATGAACAAAAAACAACTGTGCCTTGAAAGCGCATCATAGTATTTCAAGGTCATCATAATATCCATTCTATACCTATATATTGGTGATGATGTCCTATAACTATATATAACTGAATTATTTAATTAATAGCAGCAAATCTGCCGTGATTGCTTTCAATATAATAATAATAATACATGTATATAAAGTTTTACACAATTCCATTTCGGTTTTTTTCATTTATTATGTAATGATTTAAACCCTTTCTACGTTCATCTCATTAATACAGCGCTATCTAACCTGAGCAACGCGTTTAATAGTTCTACCCATATTTCAGACAAATAAAATCAGTTATCGAACTTTGCAATCACTAAAAATTAAGAAATAAAAAAAATTTAAACAAAAATTAAAACCGACTTCAAAATTAAAAAAAAAAACTAAAAAGTAATAAAATAATTTCCGTAATCTTTGTGCCTACAATTTATAATCAACTTGTTCTTCTACTAATATACAATCTTTGCATTTACCACGTCATAATTGTTACTTTTGAAGCCGGTGTCGTATTCGTTGATGTACCTACCTCCCTACCTACCTTGCCTGACACCGACTCCAAAAGTAACAATAATGACGTGGTAAATGCAAAGATTGTATATTAGTAGAAGAACAAGTTGATTATAAATTGTAGGCACAAAGATTATGGAAATTATTTTATTACTTTTTTTTTAAATTTTGAAGTCGGTTTTAATTTTTTTTAATAACGGCAATAGGTAGACATTTGAAATATTCACATAATATTTATATATTGTTTTAAACTAACGCGATCACTATTCATATTTATATGTATTAATATTATTACGGGTGCGATTAAAACATTGCCGAAATATCGGGAACTCAATAAATCTTTAAACGCGGTAAGCACCCGTAATAATATTAATATAAACATAATATTTAGTTATATATTTACTTCAAAAATAAATAATTTAAATAAAATAATCATTTAAGGGGCATACTGGCCTGTTGGTCTAGTGGTTAGTGACCCTGACTACTAAACAAGAAGGTCGTGGGTTCGATCCTCACCCAGGACAAATGTTTGTGTGATGAGCATGATCATTTGTTCTGTGTATGTGTGTAATTTATCTATAATATATATGTATTTACAAATATATAAGTATGTATCAGTTGTCTACTTGCCATATTACAGGCTCTGCCTAGTTTAGGATCAGATGGCCGTATGTGAGTTGTCCCAACATATTATTATTATTAAAAATACAGCAAACGTGATGTTTTGCCGTTTATAGATAATGGTACAGAACCCTTTGTGCGCGAGTCCGACTCGCACTTGGCCGGTTTTTTATTTGAGCTATTTTAGTAATTGAGAAGGTGATCTCATCTCTCATGCAAATGAGACAATGAGATGACTTGCATAAATATAAGTACTAGAGGCAAGTGACAACTTCACAAAATTATAAATAATACAAATAATAGTTTCGCTTACTTTATGTGGGTTGGACCGCTAAATTTGTCTGCCAGTGTCTGCCAGTGTCTGTCTGTTGCACTGGCTTTTAAATGGGTGAACCGATTTGGGTGCGGTTTTTGTAAGTTGTTTGTAAGTATATACATAGAATCCGGATATAACGACCTTCAAGGGACCGGCGATACCATGTCGTACTAACCGGATGACGTACAAAACGGCAGGATTATTTCTTAAGTAAATTTATGTACGATAAGTTGGCTCTGAGTGCCTCTGAGCTCCAGGTTATAATTTAAATTTATATTTTATTTAATTATTCAAAATATAGGCATGAAATAAAAAAAGGGTTGGGTTACTTTATTAAAACATTAGTCTAGCTATTTAGTTAGTAAAAAATAATGTGGTGTTGTCGCTGATAATTTTGAGAATTTAAATTAATACCGTTTTTTTTATGCGAAGTTTTTTTTTTTACAAAAACCAGATATTTTTTCACAATTCTACTGGGTTAATCGACTTCTACAGAGTTTTTGCCTACCTATATAATTTTTTTAATCTGAATTATTTGGTTCTTTCCCATTAAACTATGGGCTTAAAAATAGACCGTTTCTCTCAATTTTCGCGTTGGGCTCATGAATAAATATGTGTGTATTATATTTGCGAAAGTTTGATTTTCCTATTTAGATATGCTTTATTTTATTGGTTCTTACACATTTCAAATTACAAACATAGGTACGTAATACACTGTAATACAAAGAGATACATACACACGCACGACACGAAAAACTCTGTTACTAACTAACGTAGAAAGTCTGTAATTTGAGTTTGTTTTTGACAAACTTTTGTTCGCTAGTAAGAACTTCCTACAGCATTGTGAATTCCTGACATCATTCTTTTCATAAGATCATCATCGAAGTTAGTCTGAACAAACACATTGAGCGTTTCCACAGCCTTCAGAGCTTCAGACACACCCACGGTAGGATGATTCTCCGCTGGTTCGTCATCATCACCGTCGCTATCTTTGCCATTCACGTCGTTGACGATGATATTTTCCACAATGTTGTCATCAGACGGTTTTTTACAAGTGGCGACAGCATCATCGACACTCGCGTATTGTTCAAAGTCCTCGTTTGTCATGAATAACTGATGCTTATCAATAGCCCTTGCCCAAGTGCTTAGCGGTACGTCGTCTTCTTCATTAAAATCATCTGCATTCGAAGTTATGCTACAGTCTACATTGCTTCTGACAAAACCAGCATGTTTGTAACAGTTAAAAATTGTCCCTTGCTTGAGTTGGGTCCAAGCATCTTGAATCATTAGAATAGCATCAAGAACAGTGATCTTTGGGTATTTAACTCGACTGCTTCCGCGGTCGTCTAGTTACTGGATCATTTTCAGGACAAAGTTTTTACAAAAAGGTGATTTCAAAGCTCGAATAATCCCTTGATCCATGGGTTGCAACACTGATGTCGTGTTAGGAGGCAGAAACACCAGGGTTATGTTTTTCAAGTTTTCATTATGGGAATGTGCAGGACAGTTGTCAACTAGGAGTAGGATTTTCTTGTTCTTTTTCGTAAGTTCACGATCCCATGCGCATACCCATTTGTTAAAAATGTCAGCAGTCATCCAGGCTCGTCGGTTGCTCTCATAATCCACTGGCAAATGCCGTACATTTTTAAAACATCTGGGACGTTGATATTTTCCGATTACGAGAAGTTTTTGACGTGACAACGTCTTATAATTCGATGGAGCCGGCTGCACAAACGAAAAAACATGACGAGGCGTTCCAATTTCTTATGACGTTGTCACGTTCAACTATCGTCAGTAAACCGACTACAGACAACCGATTTTTTTATCAGTGCCACTCATGTTGACTGCCACCATCACAGTGATTCACTCCTTTGATAATTTTCCTCCTGTACATTTTTCACCTTTAAATTTCAAAGTCTTGTCTGGGGTTGATTTATAAAGCAGTCCGGTCTCATCCGCATAAAAAATTTCATCATCTCTAAATAGCGCACGTTGAGTAGGCCAAACCTTTTCCAACCAATTTACTACATCACCTTGTCGAACTGATAAATACTCGCCAGCAATCTTACCACTGACGATGTTGTGTCTTACTTTGAAACGGCTTATCCAACTCATGGAACATGTGAAATTTTGCATGTCTAACTGCCTAGCAAAAAAGTTTGCTTTATCTTGTAGCAGAGATCCATTCACGGGTATTCCCCGGTCGAGCTGAAGCTTGAACCATTGTAACAATGCCTTATCCACCTGCTCATGAGTTACACGTTTGCATTTCAAAACATTGGCATTAAATAGCGGCTCGATCTTATCTTTATTTCTTTTTTATTGTTGATATTGTAGAATGAGATACGCCAAACTCCTTTGCGAGGGTTGTATTTAATTCACCGGCTTCTAATCGGTGTAATATTGCACTTTTTTCTTCAATTGAAAAACACTTTCGCTTCATAGAACTCATTTTTTCGAGCTTTAAGAACTTGTCATAACAAGTGACAAACATAATATACAACTGTGATTGACGCGCTAATAAGGAGAGGTGAAGCGCGCGCGGCGGGGTACCGAGGTATTGGTGCGTAGGTTGTGTAAACAAATCATTGCGCGTCGTTTTAACCGGACGTATAATCATAATTAAATTTAATGGTCGCTATAAGCAGTTGGTCGCTTAAACCGGAGTCGCACTAAATGGTTATATTTTGTCAGTACCTAACTATGAAATCTAACTTGAGTAAACATTATCGTCGTTAAAACCGGTTAGTCGTTACAAGCGAAGACGTTATACATATATGAATTCTACTGTAATATAATAGCGGTGGTTCTTAGACATGTTTTATAAAAATCATTCCTGTGTTAAAGGTTTTTTCAAAATTAGAAAACCATAAAAGATAAATAATTTATTATATATAATGATCCCCACCAAGATTCAAGCCTTGTCGTGGCGGTGGGGCTCAGTAGCTTAAGGTGAAACCAGCACCTTGGGCGAAGCCAATTGGACCGAGGGGACTGCTCTTTGTGCCCCTCTTATAAGAAGAGGGGACAAAAGAGCAGGGGGGGTACAAGGGGCAAGGATGGGTACCTCACCCCATTGCACTGTCCCGACGTTGGGCGAGGTTGTTCTGTGGTTCTGCGGGACGACCCCTCTGTGGAGGTGGTGTCAGTCCCTTGAGGGATTGACTAGCCGTTGAGGTGCCCTGTTTGCTCAATAGATCCGGGGCACCTCACCAAAGAAGGCATTGGTGGCACTCGCTGGGTTTTAGAGGATAGAGCTGGGTCTAACTTACCACTTTTCGGGCGCAGTGAGACCCGTATCCCCCTGGGTAGTCTCCCACTCCCCAGTGCGATGTCTCAGAGCATTATCCGGCGTAAAAGAAAAAAAAAGTATATATTTCAACAACAACAAACCGCTCGAAACGCGACAGCATAGCTGTCACTTGACGCCGGTGTTATGTGAGCGAGAAGTACCACTCCGGTCGTGCCGGCCCAGTTCGGCTGCAATGCAGCATGGCACTACCTCTTACTAATTAATTATGTTATACATGGAAAATATTTATTCAAGTATGGTTTAAAAATGGTCAAAAATGAAACACGACGAGAATCAACCCGCAGACTCTCGATAATTGGATGCAATCACCAGTGCGATCCTTGATTGAGACTAATTTATATCAAGACGACGTGTGGACCTGATGCTGTACCGTCTTCATACACACTAGTGCTTATACTATTCAGGCTATTTTCTATAATAATAAATGGTAGATATCCTACTATCCTATTAATATTTATATATGTATGGACGTTTGTTACTCCTCCACACAAAAACTACTAAACGGATTTAAATAAAACTTTACAATAATATAGCTTATATATTAGAAAAACACATAGACGAAACCGTGGGGCGCTGCTAGTTCTCTATGCTAGGTAGGCAAAATAGTGCTTGGCAGACGATCTACCCGGTAGTAGTTGTCAACGCTGCCGGACGCTCGTGAACCTATAAAGTTTCGGTGCTAGCTCTTATCGCCTTAAGCCGTGGGCAATGCTTCCCTACCATGGTTCAAGCCTTGTTATGACGGTAGGGTTCAGTAGCCTAAGTTAAATTAAGCACCTTGGGCGAAGCTAAGTGAACCGAGGGGGCTGCTCTTTGTACCCCTCGTATAAGGAGAGGGGACGAAAGAGTAGGGCGGACAAGGGGCGAGCATGGGAACCTTATGCCATTGCACTGTCCCGACATTGGGAGGGGGGTCCACACCTCTGTGGAGGTGGCGTTGGGGTGCCCTGTTGCTCAACAGATCCGGGGCACCTCACCAAAGGCGGTACCGGTGGGAGGGAAGCGCTGTGCCGCGCTCCCGGCTGCATGGGTACCACCATCTTGCTTGTTTCTCCCGTGAAACAGCTTTGCTGTGTTTCGGAGAGAAGGGCAAGACAGGCAGTGTAATTACTGGCACCGAGACTTAACATCTTATGCCTCAGGATAGGCAACACATAGATGAGTTGCCTGGGCTCGTTCCAGGTAAACTAGTTTATGTTCATGGGCAACGTCGACCACTTACCATCAGGTGGCACGTTTGCCAGTTTTCTTATCCAAGTAACATAAAAAAAAAAAAAAAGGCGACATTGATGGCACTCGCCGGGTTTTAGTGGGTAGAGCTGCGTCCACTTACCATCTTTCGGGCGCAGCGAGTCCCACATACCCGCCCTGGGGAGTCCCCCCTCCCCCGCGGGGTGCCTCAGAGCATTTTCCGGCGGAAAAGAAAAAAAAGTCCGTGGGTAATGCTATGGATGTGTCCTACCTTAGACGCAGAGTAGTAGATCAGAGTAGTAGATCATCGGCAGTAATTATACTGACTTGTCTTTTTTCTTTATGAAACAAAGTTCAGCTGTCACTGATAAAATAACCTGATAGTTGCAATCAAAGCAGAAGAGCGCACCGTCATCATCACTTCTTCCCCAATGCTGCACCAAGGTCTCTTTCCAATCTTCAATCAGATCGACGTCCTGCCACTGATCTTAACAACTATGTTTCTCATTTCCATAATCAGTTTTCTTTTATTACATTTCACTATTTTTTTACAATGTAGGGAAATGCATTTAAATGCATGTAGCTAGGATCCTCGGGTAGGTTCCTGACCCCATGAGGAACTCGCACCTGTCAGTCAGCGTTTTGTTTGCATTAATTTGATTGCGCAACTATTTTGATAGTATTTTGAAGTATAGTATAGTTACATTTATACTTTAGTTAACAATATTTCAATTTTTGTCGTTGATTGTTTCAATTAATCGCGAGTTTACATTCTATGTTGCCATAACCTTAGTTTTTATGAACGCAATGAAAATGTAGCCGATGAAATCCATCTGTATTTGAACCGAGACTGAACGCATTATGTGAACGCGATAAATTTGTACTTAGTTTTATTGAACTGCGTTTAACGTGGAACTTGTAAAATCGGGTTTAAGTCTTACCTTTAGCCGTATGAGGCGAGACCCAAGGTCAAATAAGTTGCATGACGTACATCTTGCCTCATGACTGTGGTTGGGATTCTTCGAGCCAAAGCCATTACCGCTGTCAAAAAAGGCCAACTTGAAAATAGGCCTTTAGCCTTGATGTATTCCAAATTGAGTCTGTTACGCAATAGTATTCTACGTTGTTTCGGACCATGACTGAAGACAGTACGAGTAGCTCTATTACCTGTTACAAGCAATTTAACTCGCATGGACTGGTATGAGCTAGTTAGATGTTAGTGGAGAGTGGAGACGTGCAAAACTCTGAAAAATGAGTTATTGGACGATCTCTGTGGCTCAATGGTAAGCGCGTTGTCGCTCAAGCCGGAGGTAGTGAGTTCGAATCCCGCCAGGGAACAAAAATACTTTCTGTGTTCCTGGGTCATGGATGTGTATTAAATATGTGTATAATAATGTGTATAATATAATAAAAATCTTAAATATTGGCACTCGTAAAATAAGTTCTTCGTGAACTTATCACGGTACCAGATTGACGTGGTGTAAAAGCGTCCATAGATATTATAAAACAGATATTATTATTTTAAGATTTTATTATTATTTTATTAATTTTATCCAAATTATTTAAAAGAAATGTACATGTCCTCACACATGAAGCAATAATGTTGCCGTAATTATTAAAACTCAAAATGTTGCTCTGATAATGTGTCATTAAATTTCGATTAAAACGACCACAGGTAGAGCCAAGGCTAGAAGAGTGTACATAGTTTATTTCTACTTTCGACACACGCCTTTCGACAGACAGTAGATCAAGCTACAGTTTAATACGGATAGATTTAAAGCAATAGTACCCGGATGCTCGGTATTTTTTTTTTTTAATAAAATGACATTTTCTAAAAATGATTCCTAGCTAGATCGATTTATCGCCCCCGAAACCCCCTATATACTAAATTTCATGAAAATCGTTGGAGCCGATTCCGAGATTCCAATTATATATATATATATATATATATATATATATATATATATATATACAAGAATTGCTCATTTAAAGATATAAGATATTATGCACTGGTATAAAAAACATTTTTTTTCTCATTTAAGACTAGTCACCGAGATTCGCGTCGCGGCGTCTTGTGAAAACGCTAGAAGCATTCAAGTCTCTTAGTATTGAAAATTAAATATTTCCACATAAAAATGATGTGCAAACTTACATATTATTTTATTAGTAAATTATTCATTTTAGTTTTAACATGTTTTCAGGTTTTTTTATGATCGAGTAAAGTACATCTTATAGTATTACCAATTATCACATTCTTTAGGTATGTCTGATATTTTTTGTGAAACTGTTATTTAATAGTGAATATCTCAAAAATTTGATATGGCAAACCATTTTTCCCATTTCCCCTATGGTGACTCGTGTATCACAAACCATTTTCCCCATTTCCCCTATGGTGACTCGTGAATCACAAACCATTTTCCCCATTTCCCCTATGTTGACTCGTGATTCGTGAATCACAAACCATTTTTCCCATTTCCCCTATGGTGACTCGTGAATCACAAACCATTTTTCCCATTTCCCCTATGGTGACTCGTGAATCAATAAACCATTTTTCCCATTTCCCCTATGGTGACTCATGAATCACAAATCATTTTTTAAAGTTTGATATTTCGATCTAGATCTTCATGTAAAAATCAGTTGCTGTATGCGGTACTTTAAACACATTACAAAAAATTAAAACCGACTTCAAAAATACTAAACTAAAAAGTAATAAAATAACAGTTTCTTTAATGTTTGTGCTTACAACATATAATCAACTTAATATTCTACTAATGTACAAACTTAGCGTTTACCACGTCATTATAGTTACTTTTGGAGTCGGTGTCGTATTTGGCTGACACCGACTCCAAAAGTAACTATAATGACGTGGTAAACGCTAAGTTTGTACATTAGTAGAATATATTATGTTGTAAGCACAAAAATTAAAGAAACTGTTATTTTATTACTTTTTAGTTTAGTATTTTTGAAGGTGGTTTAATTTTTTTGTAAAATGTTTTTATTTCTTAATTAGTAACACCGACTCCAAAAGTAACAACAATGACATGGTAAACGCAAAGATTGTAATTAGTAAAATAACAAGTTGATTATAAGTTCTAGGCACAAAAATTAAGGAAACGCAAATTTTATTTTATTACTTTTTAGTTTTTAGTTTATTTTTTACTATTTGAAGTCGTTTAAATTTTTGTTTAAAAAAAAAATATTTCTTAATTTTTAATAATTCCGAAATTCGATTTTATTTGTCTGAAATATGGATATAACTGTTAAACGTATTTCCACTGTCTATACTCCTGTCTATACTCCATCATCAGACCTTTAATGAGACTTATAACCCATATGTGTGCAAGGTACTCGTCAATATAAATGAATTAAGTCCAAACACAAGGTAACTACTGTAAACCGTAGAGGAGTTCCCTCAACTGTCTATGTCTCCATCATCAGACCTGTAATGATACTTATAACCCATATGGGTGCAAAGTTCTGGTCAACATAAATGAATTGTGTCTAAACACAAAGTAGCTACTGTACACTATTGAGGAGTTCCCTCGACTGTCTATGGTCTTCATCATCAGACCTGTAATGACACTTATAACCCATATGGGTGCAAAGTTCTCGTCAATATAAATGTATTAAGTCCAAACACAAAGTAGCTACTGTAAACCGATGAGAAGTTCCTTTAACTGTCCTTCGTCTTCATCATCAGACCCCTAATGATAGTAACAATTTATCTAGGTGTAAAGTTCTCATCAATACAAATTAATCGAGCCCAGACACAAGGTTACTGCTGTAAATCGTTGAGGAGTTCCCTCGACTGTCTTTCAGCTCCATCATCAGATCAACTCTAGACCTTCATGAAATTGTAGTGCTTTAAAATACTTAATTAAAAAAATATTAAACGCACTAGTTAATCCTACGATTTTCGAAAGTTCCCCTCGATTTCTCTGGGATGCCATCATCAGATCTTGGTTTCCTTATCATGGAACCACCTCGGAAGTGCACTCTTTTGAATAAAAAATGAATTTTGAAAATCGGTCCACAATTGACGGAGAAATCGGTGAACATACATTAAAAAAATATATATACACACGAACATACATATAACCTCCTCCTTTTCGAAGTCGTTTAAAAATGTTCATATCATCAAGGTAAACAAAACCAACCAATAAGGCATTATTGGGAATAACTAAAAAACGGCTCGTCAGATCTTAATAAAATTAATATGGGACCAAATTGAAAACACCAGCTTTCAAACAAAAAAATAACCATCGAAATCCATGCACAAACGGCGGAGTAATCGCGTCACATACATACAAAAAAAAAAAAACATACAGCCGAATTGAGAACCTCCTCTTTTTTTTGAAGTCGGTTAAAAATCTCAAGTACTTAATCACACTCGAAGCTTTCTAAAATTGGATCTACTATCTTAGCGTTCATTACAAAAACCTTTTTTCAGGAGATGATAATATATCCCGTATATGATAATAATATGTGCCATAAATACTTAGATAGTGATAGACGAAGATAATAACAGTTCATAACTATTTCGTAATATTATAAATGTGAAAATGTATAAGGAGAGATGGTTGTTTCTCAATCGGATAGAAAATTAAGGTTATTATCATTACCAGTAATTACCGTACGAACATGTAATTGCTGGCCGTTGGCCGGTCTTATCGTGACAATTAGGAGAATATGAGCAAATTCCTCTGACATTCAAATTTCAATGCTAGTAAACGGGTAAAAGTTTGTCTCGAGTGCCCATAATAAACGACAGAAAATCCGTCGAAATGCAAAGAACTGTGCCGAAAATGCCAATTAGAAAACACTACCAAGTAGGTAGCTTAAACTAATAGCTTATATTCCTCCGTTAATTATAGATGTATGTAATGCATATACCTATTATCAACTAGCTGTTGCCCGCAGCTTCGCCCGCGTTAACTAAGATTATTTTTGTAGCCTAAGTTAATCCTTATAACATCAGCTACCTCCCAGTAAAGTCCCGTAAAAATCGACCCAGCCGTTATAGAGATAAGCTGGACCAAACAGACAGACAGACAAAATGTCCCGTGGTAAGTTCTCGAAGAACTTGTGTTACGGGTACCAGACAACGGAAATATATTTAATACTTTTATACTATACATATATTTAAGATTTTTATTATATACTTCACATATTTAATATACATCCATGACCCAGGAACACAGATAATTATTTTTGTTCCCTGGCGGGATTCGAACCCGCAACCTCCGGCTTGAGCGCCAACGCGCTAACCACTGAGCCACAGAGGTTGTCATTCATCCATACCCATTTAGTAAAAAGCGGTTATTTTAAAATAATATAATAAAATTTAAAATAAAATATTACAAACAGACACTCCAATTTTATTTATCTGTATAGATCATCATCATCATCATCATCATCATCATTATCGTCGACCCATCGACCCACTGCTGGGCACGGGTCTGTCTCGAAATCAGATGAGGAGTTTGTTGGGCCATAGTTCACCTAAGCTGGTCCATTGCGGGGTGGTTTTTTTTATGTTAGTTGGATAGGCAAATTGGGAAGCGCGGCACAGCGCTTCCCTCCCACCGGTTGACTTCACATACGTTCAAAGACTTTTAATCTCATCAGACATGTAGGTTTCCTTAAAATGTTATCCTTCGCGAGCAAGCGATGGTAAGATGTACCTGGTCAGGGCACAGACCTCCCACTGAAGGGGCCGGGTCCTTTTTTATTTTTAAACGACTTCAAAAAGGAGGAGGTTATATGTTCGTGTGTATTTTTTTTATGTATGTTCACCGATTTCTCCGTCAATTGTGGACCGATTTTCAAAATTCTTTTTTTATTCAAAAGAGTGCACTTCCGGGGTGGTCCCATGATAAGGAAACCAGGATCTGATCATGGCATCCCAGAGAAATCGAGGGAAACTTTCGAAAATCGTAGGAGTAACTAGTGCGTTTAATAGTTTTTTAATTAAGTATTTTAATGCACTACAATATCATGAAGGTCTAGAGTTGATCTGATGATGGAGCTGAAAGACAGTCGAGGGAACTCCTCAACGATTTACAGCAGTAGCCTTGTGTTTGGGCTTGATTAATTTGGATGATGGATGGAAATGATAGAGACCATAGACATTCGACGGAACTTCTCTGCGGTTTACAGTAGCTACCTTGTGTTTGCTTAGCACAATTTGCTTAGCAAAGAATAAACAGTCAAACAACAATAACAGTTTTTTGAATATAATAAAATATAGACTACTTTCGTCAGAAAAAAATGGCATAATATACTCACGCACGACCAATGCAAGTTAGCATTTTTGAATATAGAATGAGCGTTACTTCCGTCAGAAATTAATCTGAGTTAACCTCTAGTCGCACGGCGCACCTAAAGAAGTTTTACTTCAGAAACATCTACCTTGGAGAAACGATAAGTGAGGCTTGAATAAATGATATTGTTATTTGATCATTGTAAAAAGCCTTCACTGACGTGCGATCTAAGAGTTTTGTTTTCTTTTCTGGCAAAGAATTGTGTTTTGCAACAATCTGCCAGTGTTAAGTTTACAACTAAAAAATATTTAAAAAACCGGAAGGGCGGAAAATTTTAATTAATTGTGATTTTGTATTTTTGTTTAGTGTATGAGCGGTTTTATATAGTTAGAACCGTTCTTGGTTTATGGAGTGGGAAGTTATAGTTGATTGATGGGGACTAAAGCGTTGAAGCCGCACTACTTGGGGTTTCCCGCCGTTTCTCCATATTACAGACTAAATATTGTTTCTTTTTGTATGGCTAATAGCTTAGTAGCTAATGCAATATATTTATACTCTTTGTCTCTTTATCAATAAGTATAATATTATATATTTATACTCTTTGAGATAATGCCTTTTTAAAAATGAAATAAAAAAGGAGGACGGCGGGGAGTGTCATTGCGTGTGGATGTGTTTTTTGGTTTCTCATTAATTAATTGTTATTTTGTGTTTTTTCATTCGGAGCGGCTTACTAAAGTGTTTGTTTTAAAAACTTATCCGTACCTATGTATAGTGATTGTTGTGTGAATATTGTGGAGAACTGTTTTGGAGTGGTTTTCTATAGTAGGACTGTTCAGGTGGTTTCCTATATAGTGTTTGTTTTAAGAACTTAATCTGTGTAATATACAATGTGATTCGTTGGCGAATATTGTGGTGGACTGTTCTGGGTGAATAGAATGGGAAGTGATAGTGATAGTGATTGATGGGGGCTAGAGGGGCGGAGCGGCGCTCCTTGGCATTTCCCGCCGTTTCTCCAAAGACAAAATATTGTTAACACGACAGACTTGGCAGCATGGTCTTAAGTCTTAGCCGGTTCGAATAGAAACAAAACTAACAAAAAAAAATTAAATAAAAATTACCTTGACATTTGTAATTGATACATTAAAGGATAAAAGTTTGTGCCCAAAAACTGACTTGGCTTAAAGGTCTCGTAACCAGGCCATAAAATATTAATAAAAAATAAATAAAACATACCTTGACATTCCGAATGGCGGGAAGCATCGGGACGCGCGGTTGTGTTTTTTTGGTTTCCCGTTAATTAATTGTTATTTTGTGTTTTGTCCATTCAGAGTGGTTTTCTATAGTGTTTGTTTTAAAAACTTAATCTGTGTAATATATAATGTGATTGTTTGGCAAATATTGTGGTGGACTGCCTTGTGTGGATGGAATGGGGAATGATAGTTGATTGATGGGGGTTAGAGGGGCGAAGCCGTGCTCCTTGGAGTTTCCCGCCATTTCTCCGTATTACAGACCGAATAATTGTATTTTGTATGGCTAATAGCCTAGTAGCTAATGCCGTTAAATGAAAATAAATAAATAAAAACCTTGACATTCCCATAGGGAATGGCGGGAAGCATCGGGGTGCGTGGTTGTGTTTTTTTGGTTTCCCGTTTTTAATTGTTATTTTGTATTTTGTCCATTCGGACTGGTTTACTATATAGTGTTTGTTTTAAAAACTTGCTCTTTATATATTGTGATTGGTTGGCAAATCTTGTGGAGGACTGTTCTGGAGTGGTTTTCTTAATAGGACTTTTCTGGCGGCTTTCTATAGTTTGTTTTAAAAACTTAATCTGTGAAATATATAATGTGATTGGTTGGCGAATATTGTGGTGGACAGCACAGTGGACAGCTCTGAGTGGGTGGAATGGGGAGTGATAGTTGATCTCTTTATGAGTAATATTGTTCTGTGTAGTTGATGGATGGGGGCTAGAGGGGCGAAGCCATGCTCCTTGGGGTTTCCTGCCGTTTCTCAGTATTACAGAATAAATATTGTATTTTGTATGGCCTATAGCCTAGTAGCTAATGCCTTTAAATGAAAATAATAATAAATAATTGACATTCCGATTCTGACATTATGACAACTGTTGAAACTTGAAACTTAGAAGAAGAAAAAATAATGAAAACATACATACATAAAACATTGGATAACTTTATCTAGCATTGTCACTGGTCAATATTAGAAAATATTAGCGAGATAATATTGTAAGTTAACTGAATTAAATAATAAACCATGGAAAAGGAACTGGATAAGGTGGTAGAAGAAATAATGTCAACGCCTAACGTCCACGGTTGTTTAGTGGCGGACCATCAAGGACTTTGTTTGGCAAGCAAAGGGGCGGCCCATGTAGATTCAGCAGGTATTATCGTTGCCATTTCAGAGCAGGCGTGTAAAATTCAACCAACGTTGAAACCCCCAACAGTTTGCCTAGAATCCGATAGTAAAATATGTTTGATTCAGCGGCATGGAACGATCACGGGTGCAATTTATAAACAGAAAGAATAACACGCCTTGTCACATTATTGCTTGATAAGTTTAAGACTGTCTAAATGTAAATAATTACTTTGTAAGTAATACATATTATCACCATGTTATTCCCAAATATTTATATCTTGGTTTTAAATATAATATCTTTTTACTCTCATAATTAGTTTCTTTCTATATTTTATAAGTTTACCCTTAATGTATAATTTAATGCCCCGTTTCAAATCTTCAAAAAAAGGTCATTAAAATAATATTTTGGTAGTGGTCGGTCTTGTTATTAAGATTGCGCTGCACATGGTGATGCACTTGGTAATGAGTTTCATGCTGGTAATCTTCAACAATGGCTTAATGTGGTGAGAGAATGATAATGATCAGAGGTTTAGCACAATATATGAGAGGAGCACCAGCTCCTCTCATATATTGTCACCTGACCATGTCATAATGTATAATGTCATACCGTAGCTTCATCTGTGTAAATTTAAAAACGAGGCTTATCTTTCATTTGAGGTAGTACCATGCTGCTTTGCAGCCAAACTGGACGGCACAACTGGGGTAGTACCTGTTGGTCACATAACACCGGTGTTAAGTGACAGCTATGCTGTCGCATTTCGTGTGGTTTGTGAGTTTCCGGTGGCCCATTGGGGGGATTGGGAAAAGGATGGCAACGCATCTGCATAACTTTTGGTTGTGTGGATGTCTTATAGGCGTCGGTAGTCACCATAAGTCTCCGACAGCTCAGTTGCCTTCTTGTGATATAAGAAAAAAAAATTAAAGGAAGAATTAAATGTCCAGGAAAAAAGTGTATGAGATAATTTACTTGAAAATGCATTTCTAATAAAATGCAATAAATAATAATCTTTGTTTAGAAATGCACCTGGCTGACTGACCATGCTTTAGCTGGCATTTTCAGTCAGAAGAACTTATGTGTTTTTATACCATAAAATCACATATAAATATATGTGATTTAATTTAATAAAATCAATTTTAAAAATTTTAATAAAATCACATATAAATATATGTGATTTTATAGTATCTCTAGAAATTACAATCTCTAGACATTTTTTACACTGCAACATTTAGATTGGCTGTTGCAGTTTAAAAAATTGTGTACTTGGTACTTTATCAGGACAGATACATTTTAAAGATATACATACATACTGTACATATGGTTTTTAACCTCATTTAATATACATTACGTCTTAGATCAAGTAAAAAAGGTAGATAGCATACTTGGAACATAAAAGTAAAGCCACTTTTTTAAGTATGTGTGAGTGAATGAAGGGTTGCCATTTTTTTTAAATATCTCTTAAAATTGCATATTAATAAAAATAGGTATTATGTGAATGCGACAGTGAATATTTTTATAAATAACATTACGAATATGTAGGAGGTGTGTAGGATCACTTTATAAATTGTCTCAATAGATATCTATATAGACTATTGAGACATCAATATCTATTGAGACAATTGTTTTATTTATTTATTTATTCCCATGAATGTAGTAAATCATAGGTGACATTAAAAAAAATAAAACAAATTCTATACATTCTACCATAACATGGTGTGTGAAAATAAAACTTTACATAAATAAACAATTAATATAAATTAACAGTAAACAGTAAACAGTGGACTTGAATAATATGTTATTGTCACATCTACGTCTTCGAGAACCAAATAGGTGCGTAGGGAAGTGCTATGAAAACTGATACTCTGTTGTTTAAATGTCGGGGGTTTTTAATTATTTTATCATTTTTCAATTATGTTTTAGCCGTCGTGGGTTTTTTTTAAATTTTTAAATTTTGCTTTTTATTTCAAGCTTTTTATAGAGTATGCTCTATAAAACTAATTATATATATTGAATATGTAGAAGCTAAAATTAAATATATTAATGACTGCAGCGCTTTCAAGTGATTTACCACCGTATCATCTGTTTAAGAACCTTTACTGATCAACCACAAACCCTATAATGAATACCGCATGAAAATCGGACTAGATATTACTGCAGCGTCACCTAGTGAGTTGATACCGTAACACCTATTTAAAAATCTTCACTAATCAACCACAAACCCATTATTAAAAGCCGCATCCAAATCGGACCAGTAGTTTTGGTTTTGTAAAAACAATGTTTACTGCAGCGCCCCCTAGTAAGGTGTTACCGTAACACATTTTTAAGAACATGCAACACAATTTAAACCGAACCTATAACCGGAAACCACATCCAAAACGGACTTATAGCTTGGCAAAAAAGAGTATGACGTGGTGACAGGTGGAACTAAATATTTTACTAAATGGAAACCTATGATGTTGACAATACTTGGCCGACAAATACTAGATTTTGAGTAAAGCTTAGTGTTTCACATTTATTTTTAACGATTTGATTAAATTATCTTGCTGATTTTCCATATTATGATGAGACCTAAGTGCAAGTGGCGCCCTCATTTTTTCCATACTCTTTTTTGCCAAGCTGTAGTAGTAGTTGCACAAACAAAATATTGTTTCCTGCAGCGCCTCCTGTAGGACTAGCATACGCGCACGACAAAATTGTATCTACCCCTTTTCTCGTATTACTTATATGAAATAATATGGTGAATTTTCATCGTCATAAAAAATATATGAATATCCACCAATCAAACCAGAACCGAACACTGAATGAAAACCGTATCAAAACAAATATTTACTGCAGCACCCCCTGGTAAGTCGTAATTGTAACACCTATCTGATAACATGCACCAATTAAATCCAAACCCATAATTGAAAACCGCATCAAAATCAGACTAGTAGATTTGGAGAAAAATTGCAGCATTAGTTTGTACAAATAAATGTTTACTGCAGCGCCCCCTGGTGAGTCGTCACCGTAACACATTTAAGAACACGTACCGCAATTAAACCCGAACCTATCACCGAAAATCGCATCTAAAGCGGACTAGTAGTTTTGGTTTTCCACAATCAAACATTTACTTCAGCGCCCCCTGGTGAGTTTTCATCGTAACACATAATACAAGAACATGCACCGATGAAACCAGAACCCATCACTGAATTAAAACCGCATCAAAACAAATGTTTACTGCAGCGCCGCCTGGTGGGTTGTAATTGTAACACCTATCTAAGAACATGCACCAATCAAACCGAAACCCATCATTGAAATTCGTATCAAAATTAAAATAGTAGTTTTGGAGAAAAATGGCAACATTGGATTGTACAAAAAACGTTTACTGCAGTGCCCTCTAGTGAGTTATCAACTTAATATCTACCTAATAATATGCACCAATCTAATCCGAACCCATCTCTGAAAACCGCATCAAAATCGGACAAGTAGTCTTGGAGATAAGCGGCAAAATAGGTTTACACACACAAACTGCCTCTCACCCCAAACGCATATACAGTCTCCGTTCCGTCGCGGGTAAAAAGAAATAACATAAAACAAAAAAATACGGAAATATTGAGTTATAGAGAAAAAAATATTTCCGTGGAAAAAAAATATACTTTTCTGGATGAAATAAAATATAGACACTTCCATTTGACCGCGTTCAACGCAAGGCGGCTCGGATCGACGATGACATCTCTCCGATCGACTTGATTCCTTGGGGCTGCTAATAGGTGTAGGATCACTCTGCATCTTCTACCGCATCTACAATAGGGAGTGTTCCGATGAATTGTTCGGACTAATACAGAATTCCACCACAGGATCGCGTAAAAATTCCAAACTTCACCCATACCACCTCGATGTTCGAAAATCCAAAACAACTCTATTTTTACAGCTGCCACCTACAGTGTTTTAGAACGGATACAACCTAGGGACCTTCAAGAGAAGAGCATACTCATAATATTTGAAAGGCTGACAACGCACCCGCTAATGATATGTAATTACCGCACGAAAAGCGACAGCATAGCAGTCATTTGACGCAGTGTTTATGTGAGCGAGGGGGTACGGGGGTGTTAATAGTAACATACTGTTACTGACTACCTGTGGGCCGTCCGGCACAGGTACTCACCAAAGCAACCATGCCTAGTGAGCACCTGTGAAACGGAAGGTGAGGGGGTTTGTGCTTATGGCGCATCCAACACTCGAGGACTGGATGCAAAGCAGTCCTCCCCCCACCTCCGTATTAACGCTCTTGTCCTAGTCGGCGAACCCGTAGGATCTCGTACAACGTAAGGTTCTCGCCGGAAGCCCTCCTAACATATGAATGCGTCTCGGCAAGAACCTCCGCCACAAATTACCACGGGGGGTCACCGGCTAGGTCAGTGGCTGTCACCCACGATACTGTACGGTACCAGCTGGGCCTTATCCCTCGCGATAAGGTGACCCGCCCAAATGGATGCACCATACATCGCCATACTCCGGAGTATAGCTGCCTGAAGGCGGCGCTGGTTCCTTCGAGGTTCGAGAGGAGTCTGCCCAGCGCACTTGCCACCTTCACGACCTTCGATCCCAATATTGACTAATGTGGGCCGAAGGTCCACCCTCCGTCAAGGATGGACCACAGATACTTGATCTGGGGGCTCATCCTGACCCTCCCCCCTTGGATCTGGAGGGTAGCTCCTGGAGGGTGTCCATTACGGCCGGTCCCGCGGAAGAGAAGGACATTGGTCTTCTCAACTCTGACCCGAAGCCCTAACCTCTCTATGCAGCTGATCACGAGGTCGAGTCCGACTTCGGCCAGCCGCACCGCCTCCTTATAGGCTCTTCCCCAGGATACTCTTGTCTTTCAAGCTTAACTGCAGCTAACTACTTATTTTGCCGAATTGGATCGGCTGGGATACTAAAAGAAAACAAAGCAAGCAAAATGCGCAATCATTTTTAAAATACCTCAATTATATCGATATACATTTAAATAATGATAAAAATATAAACATATTAGGTATATTATACATTTCATGAAGAATAAATAAAATACCTTCTACATTGGTTCAAACATTGACTTACTTCATTTTGCATAGTATTGACCATCTTTTTTTTTTTTTTTTTTTGTTTTCGCAAGGAACTGCTTTTTACGCATGTAGCCAGGATCTCGGGTAGATCCTGATCCTATGTGGGACTCGCACCTGGGAGTGCCCTACCCGTAAACTAAAACCAGTGCGAGCGCCTTCAGCCGCTTTAATTTGAGGGTCCCGGATAGGCATTCGACAGGATCACCTCAGCGACAGGCTGGCCCCGGCGAAGACCAGACTACTCCTCTTAAGGGGGGCTGCCCGGCTGCATGGGCAGTCCCCGCGACGTCATGTCATACATGGGCCCAGGTTCCCATCCTGAACCCGACACGAGCACAGGGGCGCTACTGGAGGCGCATTAAGTAGCGCCTCCTGCGCACCCCCGTTCGTCGCCCACGGGGGGAGGCCTCGTCGGCGGCCTCCTCTCTCACCCGCTCGTCGGCCTCCTTCTGGGACATTACTGCCTCGCAGAAGGAAACCATCGCCGTCCAGGACTCGTCGTCACCGAGAATCGCGATGATGACACCCGGCAGAGACAAGTCCCCTCCGTTGACTGATGTCAGATCATGACGCAGCGCCGCCCATCTCGGGCACACCTCGAGGGTGTGCTGGGCCGAGTCCACCGCGGCGCCACAATCGTGACACACTGTCAACGGCTCCCTGCGGGCCGTCCGGCACAGGTACTCACCAAAGCAACCATGCCCAGTGAGAATTGACCATCTTGGTTTGCTTATTACATTAACGTATTTGAATATAATATAATTTTACTACTATTTACTAGTGAGAAGTAATCCCTGGAGGTTTTAATTTTGCATGGCTCCTGCACCACTTCACTACACATGATGGTATGATGATTAACAGCTGTAATTCATAATGAAAAAACGAAAACGTATGCGTAAGTTTGACGTGTGTTCGCTTGCAAGAAAAATGTCCGACTGATGATGGGCTGGACACGACTTTTAAGCCCCGCCTACTTGGACACGACTTTTGTTGGGTCATTTTTATAACATTTATATTTTACATTTCCTGACTTATTATTTATTCGTAGCTTCAGTATTAGCAAAGCCGTGCGTCATCTACCTTTTTTTACGTAGACAGAGAATACTATAGACTGCTGGATAATTCTTACTCCTTCCCACATAAAAGAGATGTGCTTATTACAATAATTAAGGGAAAACAAGGACAAGACTATACTATTGGCATCTCTCAGTGCGTGCTGATTTTTTCAAGGTCAAACAACATATGTTGCTAGTTGCTACACAAATTTTGACATTTGTAATTTGTTTACAAACAACGTCTAGTGAGTTGTGAAGTGCTATTTTAGTATTTTCTAATGTAATTAAAAGAATTCATTGGTAATTAAAAAAACAGAAGGTAATAAAAACATTCTGGAATACTTTAACAATGGTTCGGTGCAGTGTTAAAAGTGATAGTGACCGGAAAATTCCGAAATTGACTTTTCACTCATAAGTTCATATTTTATTTCATATTGTGGTTAATAGTGGTTGAATAACGATATGTGTGATCAGTCTTTATGTATATATACTTTCATTGGTTTATAATTCATAAGTTAAATTGAAAAAAAAGGTAATAATTAATATTGATTTTGTGACGTCTTTAATGTTAAAATTGCTAGTATTATGTTTTCCCTTTTCCCAGTAATGTATGTTATTAATATTTTGAATTGTGTTGTTTGATTGAATTTATCTCCAAAAGCTATCCTTAAATTAAAAGTGAGATATTTTTATTTAAATCGTAATAGTTTTAAAGAACTTTTGGAGGTTTTTTTAAATAAGAAAAATATTATAGAAATATAAATTAGGTTTATTTTTTATACAATATTCTTACTTACTTAACTTAATATATAAAATAAATGATTATAATAGTATTGAGATAATGATTGCGTCATTTTAAATTTTCTAGAATAGGTTAAGGATTCAATTTAATTAAGTTTAAATATTTTTACAAAATTGAGGCTGGACTCCGCAACAGGTGACGTAAAAAAGAGGTTGTAGGAGAGGAATGGAGTTCCCTCTATCAATCCCTCTTCCCTCTACTTCCCTTTGCCGCTAACTCATATTTTAGGAAAAAGGGGGGAGGAAGAAAAATTATCCCTGAAAATAGTTAACACCTGGAAAGTGAGGAACAGAGGGTGGGAAGGGATAAAAAGATGTTCCTTTATTTATCCCATCACCTGCCTTCTCGCTAGGGAGTATATTTAAGAAGAAAAGAGGAAGGGGGAAGGAATATTTGCATTAATTACAAAAATGCAGGTTTTATTTCAAATTAAACAAAGTTTAAATAATGTATATATTCATTTGTATCTACTATTAATACCTTAAGTTACCAATTTCTCAATTATAAATTGTTACTCATAATTTAATCTTACATCACAGTTTCAGTTAATCCTGACATTCGGAAGAAATGGATTAAAGCCTCTGGTCGAAATGACTGGATTCCACTTTGATACAAAACATATCTTAAAAAAGGAAGGTATACTTACATACACCCTGATGCTTTTCCAATTGTTAAGGTGAGTATTAACTAAATAAATATTTAACTATGTAAGTATGTGGTTTTTGGACAAATTACTTTCTCTTATGTTGATGGGATAAGTCTATATTCATGCTAAATTGAATAATTTTATCTCCCATTCTTTAAAGAAAGAAAGAAAAATATTTTATTGTCCACAACAAAGATATGTTATTATTATAAAAAATAATCGTACTTTATGGAAACAAAATAGTTTTTTTTTCATATTTCAGCTTGGAGCTACTGAAGAGATAAATAAACCCATGCCATGTCCATCTGCTGTTATACCATTCACAAAAACAATGGAAGAGCAACCAACGCATGTGAAATTTGATGCAGTAACTGTGCCGTTACGTACGTTTCTGTGTAAAAAAAATACGTGTTCATATAAATATCGTTTTGGTTTAATTTTTTATGCCAATTTTTAACCTATAGTATGTAAATAAATCACATCTATTTTAACTATTTTTATATATAGAAAATTAGTGATAAAAATAGTTTAATGGATGTGCATTTTAATTATTTTTATCACTAATTTTCTATACTCTTATTTTCTTCCTTTCCTCCTTTCCTTTCCAGTACTCTTATTTTTATAGTAAGACTTTTGAGAATTTTATGTCAAGTCTAGATGTTTATGCTAATATGATAATTTTTCTTGTTTCATATTTATCGACTTTATTTTATTATTTACTAGCTGTTGCCCGCAGCTTCGCCCGCGTTAACTTAGATTTACAGCCGTACGCGGATTGGTGATGATTATTTTTATAGCCTACGTTACTCCTTATAACATCAGCTATCTGCCAATGAAAGTCCCATCAAAATCTGCCCAGCCGTTTCAGAGATTAGCCGGAACAAACAGACAGACAAATATTGTAAAAAAGGCTATTTTGGTATATGTACCGTGTACACATCCATATGTATTCAATGAAAAGCTGTTATTTTAATATTACAAACAGACACTCCAATTTTATTTTTCTGTATAGATGTATAGATACCTATCCAGTTCTAATACATTACAGTTCTAATATACATTTTTATAAAAGATCATAGGGTCTACCGGAGCTAAAAGTATGCCCTCGTATCAGTTTAAATTAAATACGCAATAAAGAATCTCAAACATTCGGGCACAGTATAAAATAATTTGTCAAAACAAAAAAAAAAACCAATAAAAACATAATAATATGTGTAATGTTTTAGCTTGTCATGTTTTTTTTATATTTAGCGTTTTGCCTTAAAGTAGGCAAAAGGTTTTTGTATAGCAACCCCCATTTCAGACGTCACTTCAATATATCTCTCATGTCGCCACGGCTGGCAGCAGTCTATAGTATTCTCTGTCTACGTTTTTTTACTTCATCTGAGCATTAGGTAATTATAGCTTGTCAAATCTCCATTCCCTAATGTAGAGAAAAAAAAATCTATCAAAATATTTTTTTTATTTGTGGAAGAATGAAATGAAACAAAATTCTATATTCACACATTTATTACAGATATGCCTTCTTAACAATAACATTTATGGAGAGGAAACACTGCGATAACCATACCAATCGACTACATATTCCATTTATTACTTGCCTTACGATGCAAACACATGCATTCCATTTTACTAATAACCCTTGCTAAAAAATTATAATCAAAAATCATATCTATAGCGCTTTTTATTTATGGTAACTTATATTCAATATTTATTATTTATTAATTATAAATTATAGTTTTTTAAGAGATAAAAGTCTGCTGGATTGTATATCATCGTAAGAGAAGTAAGAATCGAATTTTACATTTAGTATGCAATGCTGCAGTCTACCAATTAAGTATAAACATGTATTAAGAATTCTATTGCTTTTATAATTACCTAAACACATTCATATCTGAATATAAGTGTTTAACATTTAGGTCTTCAAATATAGTTACAACATTAACACTTCTCACTATTTCTCGGAATCTCGGAGTGGTGTTTTAGGCCACGGAGCTCCTAACATGTTTATGAACAAATCTGGATAGAAGCTTTCTAAGCTTAAGGTTACACAAGTCGCTCATCTTTCCATACTAACGCAGAACATTAATTACTACAATGTATCACGTTGACCAATCTAAAACTAAGTATAATATAAATCGTCGTTATCTATGTCTGTCTGTACCTAAAATCGTAAAAAATATATACATAAAGGAAAATAAAAGCTTCTAAACTTTCATATTTCAACACTGATTTTAGCCCAACTTTGGGCGAAAATAAATAGTATACGGAGCAAGAAAGCTCAAAAATAAAGCCCGTACAGACATCGTTTAGTTTTTCAAAAGTAGAAATAAATTTATTAAAAAAACACTCTTAATAGTTTTTCTATAATAACTTTTTGCTAAAAGGACATTTTCGGAATGAATCATTGTGCATTTCATTCTAGCACACATGTTCACGCCTTATGTCAGGTGAGATAGCAATCATTTTGTTAGAGTTCGCGCCGTCGACTAGTTCAACCTTAAGGGTAGGGCCACTAAACAGTATTAAGCTGCCTGTTAAAAAATTTAATCTCATAAACAAGATAGCCTTAAATAATACATAATTTCATTAGCTATATAAATTATTTAAAATAATAAAATGAATTGAAATATATTAAATTAATTACATTTAGGGATAATATAACAAATCATAAAACAAGCAATTCCATACACACAATGTTGCCAGGTGTAATTATCTAAGTGATTATATTTAAGGAATGTCCTGGCAACATTAACAATTAACAAAACATATTGGCTGTATAATGAGCAAATATCTACACTATTAATAACAGTACCTATAGACTAGGGTCTAATATTATGCGATAATACTTATACCATTGCCCTCCTTCTATAATATATGTATTTTACAAAAATATCAATAAACAGTTGTACCAGATAGCGTTCTAACAAGTGCCAACAAGACAAACACACGACGCTACACTTCCTACCGACTTAATTATTACTTTATTATAAACAGAAAGTCTACAGTGGTTACCATTATTTAGGTTTGCAAAAATAACATTAAAATAGTATAGTATATTCTGCGTAGAGAGGACTAATTAAAATATTGTTCATATGGTAGTTTCGAATAACTTTTAACATTAGGACATCTGACACCTGAGTCCTGCCGTGACTTATATTTTTAATAAACCGCGATAATTTCGTAAAATTTGTTTCATTTATAGAAATATTTTATATTTTAATTTATTCCGTGGTTATTTTCGTAAAATTTGTTTGATCATAATTTATAGGAATATTTTATATTTTAATTTATTCCGTGGTTATGTATTTAAATATAATATAATCAGTATTTGACGGTATATATTTTAAGATTGTCAAATATATTGTTGGTTTGATTACTAGTCCGTACAGATATTTTATTTTATATATTTGGTATTTTAAGGTATTTGCTCCATACCCTGCTCAGCAAGAGAGCTAAATTATAAGTGTTATAGAACTGGATCTATAAATCTTTAACTCGTACCTAAGGGCATGGTAATTACTTTAGTTCTATACTTACATAATTGTTCCTTAGACAATTTTCAAGAAATATATAAATGTTTACAAATCTGATATGAAACACTTATGATTAAGGTAACCATAGAGTTTACACATACACTGAAAGAAAGAGGTAGGGCCATGCTGCATTGCAGCTAAACTGGACCGACCAGGGTGGTACCTCTCGCTCACATAACACCGGCGTCAAGTGACAGCTATGCTGGCGCGTTGCGTGCGGTTTGTGAGTTTCCGCTGGCCCATTGGGGCGGGTAGGGAAAAGAAGAGCAACGCATCTGCATAACCTCTGGTTGTGCGGATGTGAATGGGCGCCGGTACCATAAGGTTCCGACTACTCGTTTGCCCCTTATGAGATAAAAAAATATATAAAATAATATTACATATATAGGTCACAAATATAAATAATAATTACTACAAATTGCACTTATATGTTTTTTAATTTTGTCTTTTCACGTAAATTTCATATACATATAGGTATAGAAAGAAGACACAGGCAAAAGGTCAATTATTAAATTTAAAATGAGACCATATTCAGTACAATTGGGAATGTTCATACATTACACAAAACAAAATGGACGTAATTCAATAAAATATAATTTTTGAGCGAATTAATAAACCTGGAAAATTTAATTCGTAATTATTGTTAAATGTACAAATATAATTATCTAAAACGTGTAATATTAGTTATCCGCAATACTACATAATAATATTATAAAGGAAAAAATAATTACAAAATCATTAAATTACAGACTATGTACACTATTATTTTAAGCTGGCTACGTACAGAGCCATAGAGTATAGACCGTAACTTTAGCAACCGCAAAACCACGGACAATTTTCCAAAACCATAAAAATATACGCCAACATGACTTCACAAATTGTTTGTATTTAAATAATTTCAGTAAGCGTTTATAAACGGGCTATGTTTGGTCCAATACCTGGTTACCGTATTTGTTGTACCTATATATTTATATTTTTCAGATTAACAACATTTAAAATTGATCTAGTATGCATGTCCTATAACTCTTAATATATTTAGCTTTATATTTGATAAATACAAATCCAAAATTACGTCTAACTACAAGCGATTAAATTAATGTTGACAATTTGGCGTCACCTACCTTAGGAGGTTGAACACAAAACTCATTTGGACACCGTGTTTGAATCCAAACTTAGAATTCGTAAACTTTGCAGTGTAACAACAGTCAAGTTTTGAATTGGACTTTAAGACAAGTGGTTGAATATTTTTTGTAATGTCAATAAAGTAAACTATACTAAATACAGAATTCTTGACCTTGTTACACAAAGGTTACATTAAAAAATAAAGGAAGATTCCAAATTCCAGTACCAACTTAGTACGTATAATTATAGCTTCCCGCGTTTTAGTTCAATAGTACGTGAAAAATTGTATCATAACAATCTATCAATATGTCAACTTACAGTTCACTTGTACATTATATTGTTGATTGGAAACATTTAAACTTTGACACATAGTCCAAACGTAACAGGGCCTCAGTTCATTACAATTTAAAATATGTCAACGAAGCGGGGCCCTGTTTTAAAAGTAATAACATTAAGACAAAGACAGTTTGTATTCTATTTAATTGGGTTCGACAAATAGACATTACTTTTATCTCAGGGCAGGACCTTGCCTAATTAACATTTAAAATATGTTAAAGAAGCGGGGCCCTGTTTTGAATTTAAAAACATTAAGACGAAGACATTCTGTATTCTATTTAATTAGGTCCACGAATAGACGTTACTTCAATTTCAGGATAGGGCCTCGCTTCACTGCCATTAAAATATGTTAACGATGCGAGGCCCTGTGTGCTCTAACTTTAAGACGAGGACTATTGACGAACCTTACTCAGGTTCACGTGTTAGCCAGGGTGCACTCACTAGGATCAGGGTGAGGGCGTCAGATGCGTGGGGGGCCGGTGAAGCTGAAGGGCTGCTCGTTGGTGACGAGGGTGGCGCGGGGTGCAGTGGTAGGCTGACCCAGCCCCGCCTCCAGGTTAGCAGCCGACGTCCTCATATCGTCCATTGACCCTCTGTAAAATTACATCATGGAATCAATTAATTGAATTTGTTATAGACATAATATATTATACTGCGTATAAATGAATATATAGCTGTAGATAAGGTCGGTCACGCTTCGCTGTGACTCGATCGAATCAAGTAAAAAGAAGTACATAAAAATATTCTAGCAGGCTAAATTGCAATCAATAATAAACTTATAGAACACTGTTCTTTAGAAACACAACGCTGTGTGTAACTAGCATATAAATTTTGTGAGCACAAATAGATAGAAGCTGATTTAATTTTAAAAGAAAGTATTATTACAAGCAATTTTTGCTACGTCAAAAGCATTTACATATATGATATATGCGCATGTAATACATGTGATATACGCACACATGTTGGGTAAACTACTTTAATTAAACGTAAGAAGCTGACTCGACCGAACTATGCAAATCTCTAAGGTGTTCGAATACTGAGCGAGATCCTGCTTAAAATTTTAGAAAAGAAAAAGATGAAATCAATATGCGTGTAAAAATAAAAATCTCGTATAATATGAAACTATAAATAAAAAATATTTATTGATTCACGAGAACTTAAGCACTTTATCATCATATTCTTCACATTCAGCAGTGTCGGTGTAATAAAAATCGAAATAATATGTGGTATTTCAGATCCATTTATCTTATAGGTAATCAAAAATAAAATAATACTTTAATCGACACTTAAATTCTCATATATGATAAACGCGCGAAAATAATATAGCAATCTACAGGTGCACTAGCGACATGCACACTCATTCACGATGCAGGGGACAGGGCATGCGTGATTGCCTCTAGTTGGGACGCCACACGTCGGGGTCCTCCATGAGCGTGACGGAGTGGTCGGGCGGGGCGGGCGCGCCGGGGGGCGTGGTGCCGCCCGCCATCGCCGCCATGTCGTCGCGCGAGCCCCTGCGCCGCGCACGCGAACACAAACCGCACAAGTTAATTCGTGTATCTATTATGCGCGGTTTAACAAACGCGCTGCCGCCATATAAACGCGCAGCCGTCTAACAAACGTGCGGCATTCAACCGCGCTCAATAAAAACCGTGCATCCACGCGAGCAGACGTTCGCCGATTTGCCACGCGTAATAGATACACGACTTTAGCGGTTAGATCGCAACTGTTAGTACAGGCTTTTATACACGGTTAGTACAATTAAACATCCCAACCGTTAATGTAAGTAATACAAAAACATAACACAGAGCGTCTATAGGGGACCGGCTAAGAGGCTCAAGCTCCCAAAAATCATGAGTGTGTTTTATGACATCCTTGATAACATCTAAGGGACAAATCTTAAATTAAATTTCATATTTTTTTTTACTTTTTACAAAATCAAGCCCAAAACTAAATTCGTCACTGAAAACATACTTGTAGGTACAAGCAGTCGCGTTTTCAGGGTTGTTTATTAAATAATACTCAAAACATACTAGCGCAAAAATCACTCCAAATTTAACCATTGCAGCTCCTTAAGGCTCTCCGTAACATGGAACCTTTAGAACCTGTCTCGGAGGTTGAGGTTGAGTGATTGGTCACACCACACATACCATTTGTTTTACATTTACATTTGTAGGTATTACCAGATCATACATTATTCCAATATTGTTGCATTAAATCTTCTTTTCTATATTTAAGTTATTAACATTAGTATCACATCACACATTGGTCGAATCCCTTATCCAAGTCGTTACTCACTTTTTGCCCAACGCCATCATTCCGTAGACCACGCCAGTGGCGAGAATCAGGCCGCTGCCAAACCATGTGCTCATACTGAAGAAACACAGGAAAAATGGCGGAAGTGCTAACCTGAAAACAAAATACAATTTTAGTAAAGGCATAAAAATCTTCCTACCAAGCCACGTAAGGCATAAAAATCTTCCTACCAAGCCATGGTTTAAAACATCATGGGAGCAATGAAGTTAATCAAATTGGAAGTAGTTATAACTAATATAAAAAAGAACCTGACTTGGCAGCTGAGTCGTAAATTAATTTTAATCTAGTACAAAACAGGCAATGTAACTTGGCAGGAAAGAAGTTAGTTTAGTCCAGAATTTCGAGCATAGGTACGCATCAATGTTTGTGCCGCCGCTACGGCTACCTTCAGTTGGGTCAAGTTAAATTGGGCGTACGGCACCCGTTCCAAAATATATACAATATCAAAGATCTATTAAACCTACCACAGAAATAAAAGGTTAGTTAGCAAGTTTATTAACATACCCAACATATAAAGCCGCCTTATTCCAGTATGGACGACTTTCTACTTTATCCGAGAGCGTCTGAACGTAGTCAATGAAGAAGCAGCAGCACGGCGCCTCGCACACTATGACGATGAAACCTGCCAACATCTGCCAAATGCCGGCAATGAGGCAGGACACGTCGAGCATCACGATGCTAATGCAGTTAAACAGGCCGAGGAGAATGGCAACTGAAAGATTATATCAACATTATTAGATTTTATAATAAACACAAGCATGGCACTATTGTATGAACGACAAACTGACACGAGGGTAACCCTTGTTATGCTATCTTACTTTCTCGTCTAAAGCTACTGAGGCGCAAAATAGCATATGAAGATTAAATTATAATTGAATTAATTATATAATGGATTTCCGCAAAGTAACGCCTGATTCTATTAACAAGATAGCATATTGTTAGAAACTATTAGAATCTATTTATACATATCATCATCATCATCAGCCTCTATCCGTCCACTGCTGAACATAGGCCTCCCTCAATGAACGCCAAGATGGCCGATCCCTTGCCACTCGCATCCAGCACGGACCGGCCACCGCATTTTATTTATGTACATATGTAAATAAAAATAAACCTCCGAAATGTATGTACGCACATAACTTCTGAACCACTACACCAAATTAGATAATTCTTTTTTTGTTGTATTGGTTATCGTCAGGACAACGTTTTTTGTATATAAAAATGACGGTAACGGGGCATAGGTAAGGGCGAGACAACGTTTGCCGGGTTCTGCTTGTAATTAATATGATTAACCATTAATATTGGTATGTAGATAGATATTACATTAATAGTATAAATGTACAAATAATTTTAAAAAATAGATAATCGTAAATACATGTTTTAATTATATCATTTTATTTAGTAAGAAATAAATATTATAATAAGAAATGAGAACGAACACGCAACTTCCGGTTTCATGTTTGTTCGATTGGTAGCATTGCCTGAAGGGGAGAATGGCAAGCAGCGGAATTACGGTGACCAAAGAATATGTAAAGCTAACGCTAAAGGTGACTGAACATATATTGAACTAGCTGTTGCCTGCAGCTTCGCCCGCGTTACTCAACTCCTATAAGTCACAGCGTGATGTTATTATAGCCTTCCTCGATAAATGAGCTGTCTACCACTGAAAGAATTTTTCAAATCGGACCAGTAGTTCCTGAGATTAGCGCGTTCAAACAAACAAATAAACTCTTCAGCTTTATAATATTAGTATAGAATTAGAATGTTTTATTTTAGAATTAGTTCGGAATTCGGACTACTTATTTCCTGGTCAAAAAAAAAAAAAAGTATACCTATAATATTAATACGAGGCATTCGTTGACGATGCCGAAATGTCAAGATCCTCGAAATAAAAGTGAAACATGATAAGTATCTCGCTTTAGTATTAGTAAGCAAATAACGTTTTCCGCCCGAAACAGGAACTTAGCAGAAGAAATGAGGGGCGCGACGGTACCACTGACCACACCCCCACACAACGAACTTCTCCCTCAAGTAAAGTTTGTACATTTGTTGTAATCTCGACATGTCCTTTTCTATACGAAATAGGGAAGTCTAATTCAAATAAACTTTATATGTAACAAACTACCATCATCAAATCTAGATAAGGTTTTTTTACTCTACTTTACTCTTGGTTGAACTCTGTACCTACCGTTATCATTACAAAGCTGTAGACGTAAGGGTCGTACTACAAGTGAACAGCTTCATGTGCTCTAGACTTTACCCACAAGATGCATTCCCCATATCGCCTCCATCGGTTGGCGACGCCCTTGTTTATATTGTTTCTTATCGAATATACCCGACGTTTGACTTTTATTACAACGTTATAAATAACCTTTACAGCGATCTTTCCTTTGTATGTTCGTATTGTTTGTTTGTATTATTTTAATTTTTACCTACTCTTGTTTAACGAATACAATGAGAAACCCTAATATTCTGTAGTAACCCAATTTAGTTTGTCTGACAGTTTAGCCTGTAGTCAGTACACATAAATCATATTATCATATCATATCTTGGTAGGCACAAAGGATTAGATTTAGATTTTTTTGGGAAGGACAAAAGCTGTTAAATTCATGGGGCCTTTTATACGTCGTATAATGTTGACCACTTTAGCGTGTATCAGACGACAGACTCCACGTTTCATCTTCTAAAAGATACTGCAATCATGAGGGCACGGAAGATTTTATATTATCGTCTTACCATCGGAAACAAGGTTTTGCCTCCTCTAGAAGCGGCGGAGTTGAATACCTGTACCATGTATACACACATGGTACAGGTATTCAACTTGTTGGCAAGTGTTGGGGTCCAGGGCCCAGACTCCGAGTAATAAAAAAGACTTCACAAAATGAAAATGCAGTAAATATAGGCTCATATCAGTAATTAGTAATTCACAAAAGCTTTGAAGCCCTAAAAGTGTTAGTCCACAAAATAATGAACTGAGCTTGTTTACAGTGAGCCCGAGACGTCCGCGGGTTATAAACTAAAACTGCATTAAACCTAAACAAAAGCAGGTAAATTTACATAAAACATTTGGTTAATAAATATTATGAGTCATAAAATAATTATAAAAAGTTGTCAATGAGTAAATTATAGGGAGGTAATTTTATTGTGTGAGTAACATAATATTCAAGCTTACTTTAATGCAATATTTGATTCGCTAATGCTAAATTATTGCAGTTCAGAAAAAAAAATCATATAATTCTTTTACTTAAAATTATTTTAAATGTTTTTTAGTTTTTTTCCTATTATTTATTTTTTAATTTAAAATATATATTTTTTAACCAATTTTATTTTACTATTTATAATAGTATAATTTTGGCAATTGTTTGAGAATGAGTGAGAGACTAAAAACCACACGAGTGATGTAATGTAAAAAAATTATAGCTCTGTATCAGCATGTATAGCTTCTACTTGACATGTAATAATAATAATATCTATGGACGCTTTCACTCCACGTTAATCTAGTCCCGTGGTAAGTTCTCGATGAACTTGTGTTACAGGTACCAGACAACGGAAATATATTTAATACTTTTATACTATACGTATATTTAAGATTTTTATTATATAATACACATATTTAATACACACCCATGACCCAGGAACACAGAAAATATTTTTGTTCCCTGGCAGGATTCGAACCCGCAACCTCCGGCTTGAGCGCCAACGCGCTTACCACTGAGCCACAGAGATCGTCAAACTATGTATTTTTAAAAGTACTTCAAAGTTGCCCTTACATGAGAGAAAAGGTGAAGTATAGCTCAAAATAACATAATATGACTTTATTGTCTATTAGTCAAGTATACTTTAATCTCATATCAATCAAATCATGTTTTTCATACCATATTTTCATCATTAGCTATACCATACATTGGAATGATGATGATGATGATGAAATTGTGTTAATTTTTATATATAGTTTGGTCCCACTTGGCTGTCAGACATAAATACAGTGTAAACTCTTTATAACTAATTCCAAGGGATCAACCATTTTTTTTCGTAATAAAGAGTTTTCGTTATACGGAGGGCAGTGAAAAAATAAACCAAATTTACAATAATTTCTTATATAATAACTTTTTAGTTAACACAAACGCTTTTCTTTTACTAGCCATTTTGACAGTTTCAAAGTTGGCTTACGACTAATAATACACGATACTCGACAGGTGACGATGGTGCGTTTAGTAGCTGAGACTAAAATTTCCTACAGATATTGTAGGTAATCTAAGAATAATGGCACACATGTTAAGGCAATTAACAATCACAAAAGAGAGAGCTATTTATGACTTCATGTATCTTTCTTAGGAATTACGGCACCTCAAAAGATTAGTTTAGTAAGCTGATTTTAAAAACAATTACACTATTAAATATGTTGTTGATGTCTAAATATGAAAATATTTATTCGTAATAGTTTTGTGGTAAACCAACCAAATTGAACTAATTTCTATGATATAGAAAGTTTTTCATTATAATGAATGACGTTATATAGAGTTTACACTGAATGTTTAGTATTTTAGTGTATACCTGAGATATATTCAAATGATATGTATAATATGGTAATGGTTTTAATAGTAAAGTCTTCAGAAGAGCAACTATCAATTTTATTGACAACTCATGTTATATTTATTACTGAATCATAACATATTCTATGTTTATTTTACTTTCGAAGCCTTTTGTTCACCATAGCTGTGGTCCAGAAAATATAAAAAAAATATTGATAATGCTTTACTAGCATTATTGTTTAAATACTTAATAATAACTGATAAGATAATGAGTACATTATCTTTTCATTCGTTCTGGTCTAATATATATAACTAATAGTTACAATATAATGAAAGCATATTCTTTATGTATATATATATTATAAAATGTTTAAATACATACTGAAACTGCCAACAGTGCCCAGTCCGCGACCAGCAAATCGCATCAACCAGGGAACGTCATCTTTTTGGGCATTGTCGCCCCCTGGCCGAGCCATTAGCATCGTAATTTTGTCCGCCAACGACTAAAAATGTATAAATCATTTCAATAACAAAACAAAAATGGAATCAGAATAAAACTTTTTACTGCGAACATTTTATGAAACTTACCATTTTCGAAAAAATCAATTCACTGCCTAATGCCTACGCAAATGTCACTTCACACTTGTCAGATATATGTCAGTTTTTTTTTTTTTTTTTAATTAATATTTTATGGCCTGGTTACGAGACCTTTAAGCCAATATATGTCAGAAATCAATCAGAAATATTTTTTTTTGTTACATTTGTTCATGTTCAAACCTGTTAAGACCTGAGGCCATGAAGCCATGTCTGTCGGCGTGAAATGCCACGGAGTGTGGCTCCGCCCCTCTAGCCCCCATCAATCAACTATTACTACCCATTCTATTCACTCAGAATAGTCCACCACAATATTCGCCAACGAATTACATTATATATAATTACACAGATTAAGTTTTAAAACAAACACTATATAAAACCATCAGAACAGTCCTATAATAGAAAACCACTCCAGAACAGTTCTCCACAATATTCGCCAACCAATCACAATACCGGGTGTATTTGGAACGCTTGGGAAAACGAAGAGGTATGATAATACGTAGTATTCTCTATATAGTTTGTGGTATGATAGTGTTGGTAATGCCATGCATTGTCAGGCTATGTCAACTTGGCAACTGACATGATACCACATGATACAAGTGAAAAAAAACGCGTTTTTTTTTTTTCTGTTGCCTTTTTTATATTTATTTATTGTATAATCCGGTTTAGTAAACATAATGTTACAGAAATTTGATGATAATGCTTTAAAATAATGTTTTTTTTGAAAAAAACAGCAATGTTTATGGTTCACGCCGCTAGCGGACTGAATCAGCTGATAGTGTTCGTCGCATGCACGAGGTGAACGAACTCCAGCACCGCGCGCGTCTTCAGCGCGATTTATCGCTTTCGTCGTTCATCGTTTCGTCGTGCATAGTGTATATTGCGGGTTCGCAAAATACACAAGGCCTAAAATTTTCTTTAAAAAACCTTTCTGAGATAAATGGTTATATGCATAATATAGCATATAAATAGTATATTATTAAAGTTTAATCTTCCCAAACGTTCCAAATACACCTGGTATAAACGGATAAGTTTTTAAAACAAACACTAAAGAATGAACGAAACATAAAATAACAATTAATTAACGAGAAACCAAAAATAAATACATAAATTCGTAAAGTTCCATTACCTGACTTATTATTTATTCGTAGGAAATTACAGACAACATATTGTTAACATGCCGTGTGACTTGGCAGCATCGCCTCTGTTCTTAGCCGGTTCCAACAGGAACAAAAAAAAGCAAAAAAAAAAAAAAACATTTCGCACCGAGGTAATGGGCAGGAATGGCGGGAAACATCGGGACGCGCGGTTGTGTTTTTTTGGTTTCCCGTTAATTAATTGTTATTTTGTGTTTTGTCCATTCAGAGTGGTTTTCTATAGTGTTTGTTTTAAAAACTTGATCTTTATATATTGTGATTGGTTGGCGAATATTGTGGTGGACTGCCTTGGGTAGATGGAATGGAGAATGATAGTTGATTGATGGGGGCTAGAGGGGCGAAGCCGCGCTCCTTGGGGTTTCCCGCCATTTCTCCGTATTACAGACCGAATATTGTATTTTGTATGGCTAATAGCGTAGCAGCTAATGCCTTTAAATGAAAATAATAAAAAAAACCGAGGGAATAGCGGGAAGCATCGGGGCGCGCGGGTTGTGTTTTTTTGGTTTCCCGTTAATTAATTGTTATTTTGTGTTTTGTCCATTCGGAGTGATTTTCTATAGTGTTTGTTTTAAAAACTTGATCTTTATATAATATTGTGATTGGTTGGCGATTCTTGTAGAGGACCGTTCTGGAGTGATTTTCTTAGTAGGACTGTTCTGGTGGTCTTCTATAGTGTTTGTTTTAAAAACTTAATCTGTGTAATATATAATGTGATTGGTTGGCGAATATTGTGGTGGATTGCTCTGGGTAGATGGAATGGGGAATGATAGTTGATTGATGGGGGCTAGAGGGGCGAAGCCGCACTCCTTGGGGTTTCCCGTCATTTCTCCGTATTACAGACCGAATATTGTATTTTGTATGGCTAATAGCCTAGTAGCTAATGCCTTTAAATGAAAATAATAAAAAAATATAATTTCGCACCGAGTCTGCCGGTTTTTTTTTACTGAAGTTTTGAATTCCTATTATAAATACATACAATACAAGTACATACAATTTAGTCAAAAATCTTCGTAATTTGGATGATCAGTGTTCTTAATTATAAGAGTATTAATAATGCAACCAATAAGAAAGATAACTAAAACTACTCAAACAATGTGAGTATACAGTAATTAATTTAGGGCATTAATTTTTCGCTTAGCAAACGAATTATTTTAATACATATTCTTCAGGCTTTTACAGTATAATCCTTGGCGTTTTTGTAATTACTAAGTAATATGCTATTTTACATACGTTTTAAATTTATAACCTTTAATATTAAGGAATTTTATGTGGGTATAGGAAATACGAGTATTACACGAATTACTTAATTTAACTGCGGATTCACGCACCCTAGATAATATTCTCTTAAAATAAATAGGCTATATTAATAATTGGGATATCAGAAACAAGCAAAGTTTTTCTTATCTGATTGGTTAGTTTCTGTGATAATTATTGCCTACAAACTGACATGCCGATTTATGTTGAATGGCATATTAAACATAATTAAAAAACATAGTTCAGCTATCATATTATCATCGTTAATTAAAACCTTTTATTACTAACTATTCATTATACTATACTATTATATATACTAACTTTGGTCAATAAGTTACTAAATGTAAGTTAGACTTATAAAAACACAGGGACAGGTAACAAATATTTTTTTATGTGTATATACTGAGTCAATCCAATAAACAGTATAGGGCTGAAAATAGCATGTGAGTATGTATATATTATTTATGTATTTAGGCTGTTCCTAAATGACTATAACATTATGTATGTATGTATTATCAATTACAGGTCTATACATATCAAAATTGTTTCAAATTTATTTTATATAAAATTTATCTTTGAACTTTGTTCTATTCTCAGATCATTCTCAGAAGGGGATGGAGTCAGCAGTTCTGAGGTGTATGCCTCAGACGTCATAGTCACCACTAATGCTGGCAACCACAACCATGGAAGTTCCAAGTTCAAACTAAAGAGCCTTGTTGACTATAATTGGGAGCCCAAGTTCTACCCGGGACAGCTCCTAGCTGTGCATTTGAGTGGGAAATACCTAGCCTACTGTATTAAAGGTAAAATTTGTTGCTTTCAATAAATATATTAATCAATATATTGCTAAGCATTATCCAGGAGACATAGTCCTACAGATTGTGCACACTTAAACATGACCTTTAAATTACATATTAATCATTACAATCTATACAAATTAATAAAATTTAAGTGCCCTTTTGTAATTTAAAATTAACAGCTTTTCACTGAATGCATATGAAAGTATATAATATGGTACCTACTTACATCAAAGTCTTTTATTTTTGTCTGTCTGTTCCTACTAATGGCTTTGCCAATTTTTAACAGAACTTTCACTGGCAGATAGCTGATGTTATAAGGAGTACTTAGGCTATAAGAATAATCATCATCAATCCTGATACGGCTCTAAATCTAAGTAAACATAGACAAATCTGCAGGCTTGTTTTCTAATATTTATGCGAATTTCACTCATTTTAATGGAACACGGGAGTCCCCCCGTGACCATGGTTGCTGTAAAGTATCCGAAACATTGGGCTTGTAAAAATCTTAATAAACCACGGTAAAATCTGTAAAAAGTGTTTTATTATAATTAGCAAATTATGTTAAGCTGCAGCAACCACTCTTGAGGGTTTGTGTTTTTGTCTGTAAATGCTCATAGCTGACATATTATGCCTCTAAGTTTACATCACCCTACCTTAGCCAGGTATTATTGTGTGATTCTTTATTCTACATCGTTACATTTTTTTTACTATTATAAATTTGCTAGAAGACCTGACACATTGTTCTGTCCAAAACATTATTGTTTGAATTGTGAATCTAAATCCCGAATCCCCTTGAAGACACACAAAGAATTCCATCAAAATCGGCCATTAAGGAAGTCAGTGAAGTACACACATACAGAGGAAATATATAAGTCATACATTATTTTGTTATTTAAAGTTGAAAATCAGTAACAATTTCATTGTTGCACTTAAAAATATATATCAATAATTTTCCCACAAACTTTCTCTACTTACTAGTCTAGCTGTGATAAAAATATTGATGTAGTGTATGTATTGTACATACTAATATATAGAACCTGCCCTAGTTCATAACAAAGCCTACAGTGAAAACCATATCAAAATCCAATGAGTAGTTTAGAAAATATTGATGCACAAAAAGCGACTTAAATTTATATTATGTATCTTATGATGAATGATCTTTACTTTTAGCTCCTAATCCCAGTAATCCTGGCACTTGGAATGGTATGGTGCGGGTGGTGTACAATCCTGAGCCAGGAACTGACCGACGCACTCTTATTAAAGGAATGAAGGGCGAGGTAATTAAGTAGTACCATTTTTTGTGTGTTTCGTAGAGAAGGGCAAGACAGGCAGTGTAATTATTGGCACCGAGACTTAACATCTTATGTCTCAGGATAGGCAACACATAAATGAGTTGCCTGGGCTCGTTCCAGGTAAACTAGTTTATGTTCATGGGTGACGTCGACCACTTACCATCAGGTGGCATGTTAGCCTGTTTGCCTATCCAACTAACATAATAATAAAATAAAACATTTTATGTTTTTGGCTTCCTAATGCAAAAAGTATAGGTTAATAATTTATCTGGATTATATATATATATATATATATATATAATCCAGATAAATTATTAACCTATACTTTTTGCATTATATATTATATATTTATATATATATATAAATTTCCATATATATTTCCATATATATATATTTCCATTTTCCTAAATAAATTTAGACACCTTACATTTTATTTCTTAACAAGAAATTATTTAGAATATTTTATTGATGTTATTTTCTTTTGTAGGTTCAAGATCTAGATTTTGCGCATATTCACAATCAAGTGGTGCTAGCATGTATAGATGAGATGGGAAACTTTTATGTACATGAGATTGAAGCAACTGACACTGGCTTAAGGTAATGACAAATTGAGAAAATGATTTTTTCATCATCCTTCTGTTAATAGGGCAAACTGGTGATAGAGCCCACTAATGTAACTATCTTAAGGCGGGCCTTTCCTGATTAACGGCATTTTGAATTCTGTTTTATTTAGAAACTAAGCCAATTTAAGTTTTGAAAAAAAAAAATATGTTAACACTCCTTCATCATAATATTTCGGTCGTTCGATACTATACGATACGATAAAAAAAAAAATATATATATATATATATATATATTTTTTGTAAAAGCCGATTGGATATATTATATTTTGCTGCAATAAAAAAAATTGCAAAGGTAGGTCAAAATTGAGATGAAAAAACTATTTTATTTGAGTAATATAAGGTTCTGTATAATATAATAAAACTTATACCATAATAAACCTTATAGAAAATGTGATTTAAGACGGTCGCCACAAATTATTTTTACATAAATCCCTCCCTTTAATTAAATAAATATGTAGTTTCACTCGCTGCCAAAGCGCTCGACGTGGTTTCGAGCTTCATACTAAATTCAGTTCTCGGACAGCCCCGCCTTAATACAAAGTTAACTTGAGCATGGCTATTATTGTGCCAGGTCCAGTGATTTATGCTTTATCTTTCCTCAAAAGGAAGATGCTATGTCTAAGTTCCAGTATTTTGATCATCTGGTGTTCCTGTTGTAGGTGCACAAGTGTAGCTGAAGTTCGTGAGGACACGGGCGTGGGTGGCACGGCTCACCGGGTGGTGTGGTGCCCGTACATCCCCGACGATGATGACGATGACGACGATGTCGCCCGCCTCCTACTCACCACACATGCTAATATAGGTACAGTACCCGGCGATAAATATTGCATAGCTGACAATTACATATTTTGTCAGCGGTGCTTGTGTTATCCTTACCTTATTCTGTCTTACAAGTGACGCCATCACCCGTTTTTACATTTAATATTTTTTCTCCAGTATTGAGTAACAAAAAAAAAATCAAAAATAAGGAAACAGCATTTTTATATTAGCGACTTCACAATTTTGAAATGATGTCAATTAGCAAGGTAAAAAAGCTCATGAATTGAGTGACCTCATAAATTGAGTGACGCAAATTGACAAACGCGCTTAGGCTGCTGCATTACATTACTCAACCAACACAATAATGAAGGAATTTTAAATCAAATTATTCCATGTGATGAAAAGTGGATTATGTACGATAATCGGAAGCACTCGTCGCAATGGCTGAACCCTGGCAAGCCAGCCAAATCCTGCCCCAAGCGAAAATTGACTGAAAAAAATTATTCTTGTCAGCGTTTGGTGGACTAGTGCCGGTGTCGTTTACTACACCTTTCTTAAATCTGGCCAGACGATTACGGCAGATGCCTAATGTCAGCAATTAGCAACCATGATGGAAAAGCTAGCTTCTAAACAACCAAAGCTAGTCAATCGCTCTAGGCCACTGCTGCTTCAGGACAACCTGAAGCCTGATTAACGGCATTGACAACCTGAAGGACAACCTGAAGCAGCAGTGGCAGAAGAGCGATTGACTAGCTTTGGCCGGCCACGGCGCGCGTGCCGCACGCGGCCCGCCAACTGTCAAGTTGCAGCCTGCAAAGCTGAATTTTTTTTTAATTAAAAAAATATTTGACATTACTAAAATTACATTACATACTTTCTCAAACATTTTTTCAAAAATAAAGTTTTTTTTGTGCGTTGGTAAGGGACCATTCATAAATTACGTCACACGTTAAGGGGGAGGGAGGGGTTGGCCCAGTGTAACACTGTGTCTGTGTGTGTGTGTGTGTAACAAAAGGGTGAAGGGGGTCCTTTTATTTAGTGACGTCATATTTCCACATCCAAATGACTGTTATTAAGACATGAATTATAAACTAATAAAGAACAAGAAATTAAAAAATAATTTTAAACTAATTTCAATATGTGGAAATTGGCAAATATGTAACGTCACATACGGGAGGGGGGGAGTCTTACAAATGTGACCAACTGTGACAAAGACTGCGGAGGAGTCGAAATATATATTGAAATTCGTGTGACGTAATTTATGGATGGCCCCTTAGCTACATAAAATTTGCAAGTGCGGCCCAGTATGAAATTCCGTTTCAGAATTTGGCCCGGCTGCCGAAAAGGTTGGCCACCCTTGGTCTAAGACATCCACCTCCCGGACCTTGCTCTAACAGATTACCATTTTAGGATAACTTCTTGCAAGGGAAAAAATCCAACTCCAGTGGGGCAGTCCACAACGCCTATAAACTTTTTATTGATTCCCGTCCAAATGGTTTTTAGTAAAGATTTTTATTTTTTGACATTTCATAGGTTATTGATAACCTAAAATGGCAAAAGTCCATAGATATGGCAATGGCACCTACATACTTTGAGTCATTTAATTTATTATATATAATAATAATCGACTTTATGTTCCGACCATCAAAACGCCGATTTCATCTGTAAGGAACTAATATTTTGACGTCATCGTTGTATCTATTCTAATAATAATAATAATATTCCTTTATTTCGGACCATAGATCCATATATGTGTTAGTATTATACAAATGTTCTTATGATTATGTTAGTAAAGAAAGTACATATTAATATTAATAGTTTACTAAAACTTACTGCTAATAATTATTAATATGGAGATAAGACCAGGGTCTCCATATTGGACTTTCAAGTTTCATAGCAATTTCCTTCAGGTATCTGTTGGAACTGTCTCGCACTCTTCGGATCATAGACGCGGATCGCTTACGCAGTATAGCTGCGAAACTGTCGACGTTAGCGGATGTAAACATCGCGGATGCGCTACAGTACCGAGGCAGTCGCATCAGAAACCTGAAGGCATTGTTATATTGCACTCTAAGGGCGTTGACAGTTCGCTGCGTAAAACTGGTCCACAAGCTGCATGTATAGAATGTCTGCGCGTAAGCTCGAAATAGTGTACAACTATCACTGACAGAACATTTAGCAAACCTGCGGGCCAGCATATTGCAACGAACCGCCATCCCTCGGCGCTCACGTTCGATGTCGGGATCATCGCTGAGATTCTCGTCTACAATATGACCTAAATATTAAAATTGTGTAACCCTCTTTAGCTTTAAACCATTTAATGTCACTGGTGGTACAATATCAGGAGTGAAGCAGCCATCTTTGAAAACCATTAATTTACTTTTCCCGACATTGTACATGAGTCCGTGCTCACCCACATAGCTTTCATAGACAAGTAACAGTTTGCGAAGGGCACTGATCGATGGGCTCAGTACCACCATATCGTCGGCGTAGCTAATATTATGAATTATCTGTCCATGAATTGAGCACCCTACGTTCGTGCCACTGAGCTCACGAATCAGCCCGTCAATGTACAAGTTAAAAAGCGTTGGCGATGTCAGTCCGCCCTGCCTTACACCACACTTTAAACCGTAAGCATGTGACAGGGAGCCAGACCACCTGTCGTAGTTAGCCTGATGCTGATACCAATATTTAAATGCGTTGATAATAGCATCCGGCAAACCCGTAGCTCTCAACTATTTGGTCATGTTTTGATGAATCACTAAAAATTAAAATATATTATATATTTTTTTTTAATAAAATAAAAAAAACAGACTTCTTTGTAAGAGATAGTGCCAAGATGCTTTGCAGCCGAATTGGGCCAGCACGACCTCTTGCTCACATGACACCGGCGTAAAGTGACAGCTATGCTGTCGCGTTTCGTGCCGTTTGTGAGTTTCCGGTAGCCCATTGGGACACATAGGGAAAAAGAGGTTAACGCATCTGCATAATCTTTGGTTGTGCGGGTGTGTCTGGACGTCGATAGACGACAAACGGCTTTGACTGCTCGTTTGCCCTCCTATGCTATAAGAAAAAGAAAAAAAAGTGCGTGCGTACAAAGGACACATGTCAGAAGTGAAACTTATTTGGCAAACTAATTTTTAAATCGTGTTTATATTTTCTGAGACTTGCGATGTCTCACTCTCTCTCTCTCTCGATCTTTCTCACTCACTTGCTCCCTACTCTCACTCCATGGCTATGTGCGTCATGCTACGTTCGCCCTTTCTCACTCTCTCTTAATCGGTCTCAATCACTCTCTCCCTCTTCTTGGACAAAAACGTTGCACATTTTCGTGACGTTTCATCCGTATCAAAATTTCCCTCTTGCGCGCAAAGAAGTTTCACTTCAAAAAACAAAAATAATAAAATAATTGCGTTTCTTTAATTTTTATGTCTACAACTTATAATCAAATTCTTCTACTAATGAACAATCTTTGTGTTTACCACGTCATTTCTCCTTTTTCTCCTCTAGCCAGCCTTTCTCCTCTTCTGTTTCTTTTTCCATTGCCCATTACTAAGTTTTCATGTTTCAATTGGATGTCCAATTTTGGCGTTAAAATCTCGTGTAACTAAAACTGTTTTGTCTTCGTTTTCGCATCGAGATAAACTCATTAAAAGTTGTGTAGCAATGTACAGTTAGATGATTTGAACCCAACATCAGTCTGATTAAATAAAATAGCTCGTATCAACTGTAATATTTTTGCATTGTTGTAATGTTGTTTCATTTATGTTCGTGTCAGCGCGCATGTGGAACGTACGCGCGGTGGGTGCAGCGTGCGGTGCGGCGGGCGCGGGCGGCGTGGCGGCCGCGAGCGCGCTGTTGGCGGCGGGTGCGGGGCGCGCAGCGGGGGCGCACTCCGCCCCGCTTACCGCCGCCGCCTTCTCGCCCGACGGCACCGCGCTCGCCACCGCCGCGCAGGACGGATACGTCATGTTCGCGCAGGTACCTACACCCCACACTACTGTATTGGATAAACGATTCAAGATAACGCTCATAATATGACCAGTTCCACGGCACTTGCGTCGAGTCAAGCCACTTTCCGGAGATCGACAACCCATCGAGTTGGAGGTTGGCTAACTCTATCCCCGCAAACGGAACTACCACGGAAACGGAAATTGCTCAATGAAATAATCGCAATGACATTAATTACGATGATGATGTCCGTAGGTGTACATGAACAACGAGAGCAGCCCGCGCTGCTTGCACAAATGGCAGCCCCACGACGGGAAACCTCTCAGCTGCCTTTTCTTCCTTGACAACCATAAAAACTATAATGCTGAGTAAGTGCTGAGTGCTGACATTTATTGTTACTATTTGTAATGGCTTAAAGTTAATCTTCTTCATTCTCAATAAAATATTCAGTCTCAATTATTTATTTGAACAGCGAACAGTTCTGGAAGTTTGCCGTGACCGGCGCAGAGAACAACACGTCCATAAAGATCTGGACCTGCAAGTCCTGGGCGTGTCTCCAGAGCATAACGTTCTCGCCGTCCATCGACACCAGCGGTATGAAGGCCATGCTGGACGCCAGCGCCAACTACCTGCTGCTGTCGGACTTCGCCAACAGAAGTCTGTACGTGCTGAATATGACCAGGGACAGCGATGACACGGAGGCCTACTGCAAGAGCATCACTGAGTTTCTGCTGCCATATCCAGTGCTTAGCTTTTGTATCGTTGATGCTGGTAAGTTCTCAAATATAATATGTATATTCAAAAGTTGAATAGTTTCAATTAAGAAATTCCAATATACATATTTTACTTCCTACTACAAGAAGAGTTATTCAACTATAAACGATTGTACCACACTCACGTTCTTTCTCTACAGAGGAGCAACAAGTGAAGTCCGAGTCGAGCTGCGACGACCCGTACCACCGTAACGGCGACGGCGACGACGTGGCGCCCGACTCGCCCGACGACTTCGACCTGCACAATGACGTGAGTTACAACAATCACGGGATTGTTTCAGAAGCTTTTATCTATTACACAAATGCGGGGACAAAAATCTTCGATTTTCCTAGATTGTCTACTTACGCCCGAATACTCAAACGAATCTCAAATGTAAGACGTACTTAAACTCATGCTACGACGTGGGAACGAAGGAACGCGTTTAAAGATGTTAAGGTTACACAAGTCGCTCATCTTTCCATACAAACGCAGAACAGTAATTACTACAATGTTTGACGTTGACCATGAAAAACTAAGTATGATATAAATTGATCTCGTCGTTATCTATGTGTGTATTTACTTAAAATCGTAAAAAAAATATACATTTAAAAATACAAGCTTCTAAACTTTCTTATTTTAACACTGATTTTAGTCCAACTTTGGGCGTAAATAAATAGTATACCGAGTACGAAAGCTCAAAAATAAAGCCCGTACAGATATAATTTAGTTATTCAAAAGATAAAATTATAAATTATTTTAAAAAGATACACTTATTAGTTTTTCTATAATAACTGTTTTGCTAAAAGGACATTTTCGTAATGAATCATTGTGCATTTCATTCTAGCACACATGTTCGCGCACTATGTCAGGTGAGATAGCAATCATTTTGTTAGAGTTCGCGCCATCAACTAGTTCAACCTTAAGTCCAACAAAGGAGCACTTAATAGATTCGCCTAGTTAGTTACGCTTGCAGGTTCGAAACTTAAATGAAGGTGTCTGATTTGCTCTTATGTACGTTACGTGTGGGAATATCGTCGCCTCGTGTAGAGGGGGCCGGGCTGTGTGCTCGTATGTGCGCGTGTAATGTTTACGTATACGTACCAAAGTGCAGGTACGTGTATGTAAAAAAGTGCGTGTACGTACGCATGTTTATTGAGCATGTGTTTGTCAGGGCTGCTCGCGGTCGTCGGCGCAGGGCGAGTCGCGGCGCGTGCGCATGAGGCTGTACATCGTGCAACCCAAGGGCCTGCAGGAGGGCACGCTGCTGTACGCGCCGCCCGCGCCGCTGCCGCTGTTGCCGCCGCCAGACTGCGACCTGCCCATGCACGGTAACACTTCAAATACTACTTTTACTGTTTTATAATGTTGACACGAATTTCACTCATTATAATTACAACAAAATCCATTCCTTTTATTGAAAATAGTACCAACACAGTAGCTATTTGAAAGTCTCTAAATAAATCTACCACCGGTTCTCTGAGAAGAACCGACGAAACAAGCTCAATGGAGAACAACTTTTACGGATTTTAACATGGTTCATTAAGTTTTTTTACATACACGACATTTCGGATTGTTAACAGCAACATCATCACGGAAGGACTCGGGTCTGACTGCCATAAATAACGAAAAAAAAAAACTTGTTTCAATGTTTAACATATCTTATGTATATTGTACTAGCTGACCCGGCAGACTGCCTCAATCGATCAACAAAAGACCTAAACTTTTGTATAAAGTAATCTTAAAACAAACAAAACGAATCCGTATTTAATAAAAAAGCATTTTTTGAATGAAGCAAGAAGTTTTATTATTATTTTCGACACATCATGTTGCTCACTTACAAAACAGAGTTTTTCTAAAATACTGGATATTTATAAGGTTTAAATTTGATATTGACAGACACACACTATTATGATACAGTCTGTTAATCAATTTAAAGCTTTCTCATAAACTATATTTTTTGTTTTGAACATGTTTACTAAATTGTTATTCTGATGAAGAACCATTTGTAATTCTTGGACAATGGTTCTCTTCACTGTTGGATTGTGAGCACAACGATCATCAACTTCCACATCTGAATTGCCCATAAAATAAATTTGTAAAAATTGATGATCTGCATCAGGTAGTAGTGGTAACAGTGCCCCCAGTAAGTGATAAATTTGTCCTTGTATCTGTAATTTTTTTAAATTGGTCCATTAATCATTGCTGATATAAATATTTTAGTACAAACTTTAATATTATAAAAAATATTCTGGTATAACACCTTGAATGAACCTTGGCATGAAATTGTCCTGTATAATATATGTAGCGCCACATTTGGCGTTGTCTGGAAACAGCTGTTATATTTCTGAATGTTACCTAAGAAATGCTTAGAATCATTTGCCTCCAGCACAACATAATCCAGTAGATTCACCAGTGTATTTTAATTTTAATGCCTTACAATATTTACAAATTAATTCCCGATTTCCCCAATTGTTACCGATTTGTTGGCATCATCATACCGGCACCGGCCGGATCATAGTGGAATGCAGCTCGTTCAAAAATCACAGGGGCACTGCGTCTGCGGATCCGCTCAATTTCATTATGTCGTGCTTGCTGTTGTTGTGTTTGATGTGCACGAACTCGTTGCATTCTAAGCCTATCTACTTCATTGTCACTTACTGAATAACGCAATTCTGACATAGCAATACGACTATTTTCTTGATCTGTCTCTCTCTGGTCAACAGTGCGGTTAGCACGTGAGGTAGCTCTTCGCACATTTGATTGACTGCGACGTCAGTTCGTCTTCTCCTCGGCATCGTAAATTGTAATTAATCAAAGTCAGAAAATTTCTCGCTCACTTAGCAGTAAAGTGTCACTATCACAAAATACCAATAAAAAAGAGCACATTACTTTGAATGTCACTATCACAAAGGATCACCAAAGTAAAGAAAGTTCTCGCGCACGTAGCGGTAATCGTCACTCACAAAGATAAAAGAATGCACTCATAGATATCGTAACACAATAATTTAATAATAATAGTAATTATGGACGCTTTTACACCACGTCAATTTGGTCCTGTGGTAAGTTCTCGAAGAACTTGTGTTACGGGTACCAAACAACGGAAATATATTTAATTCTTTTATACTATACATATATTTAAGATTTTTATTATATGATACACATATGTAATACACATCCATGACCCAGGAACACAGAAAATATTTTTGTTCCCTGGCGGGATTCGAACCCGCAACCTCCGGCTTGAGCGCCATCGTGCTTACCATAGCCACAGAGGTCGTCGTAATACTTTTTTTCGTGTTCTGAAGTGCGACAGGATGGATTGACTTATTAGTTGGTTGTCAAATCTAATGTCAAATATTGTTATGGTTGTGTTCAGAAATTTAATTTGTGACAAAACTTAAGATTTATCGATCAAAAAAATAAATAATCTGATAGATTAACAACTGAAGTTAGCTAAAATTAAGTCTTGCGAAGCGGACCAAATTGGAAATCATTACTACTAATGATCTATTTCATTTTGTGACTATTCAATTTGGTCACGATATTAGATCCTCCAACGCGCACTCGAAGACTGAATTTGAACTTAATGCAGTGGTAATAAATTGCAAATTGACTCTTTGACATTAGGAACACACCTACATTGCTCAGACAACAGTGTAATCTATAATTACAACTTATAATTTAATATGACCTTTATGGAGTAGCATTAAAGTTCAAATTAACTTTACATTTTATTTAGAAAACGTTTGTATGGGAAAAAGAAAAGGGCTGTTTTTAGGGTTTTCCCGGCCATTATTCGAATGTCCACCACTGTATGTATATTTATTTATTTATTTATTTATTGGTTTGCCAACAGATATACATCAAATATTATATAATATATTAAGAGTACAGTATATATAAATCGTAATGTTAGGATGTAGATCCAATTACAGGCAAACACAGCTTCTTCATTTTAAGTCTAAATGATTGAAAAGGATAGAATAATAAGGAAAAGGAATGTAAAAAAAAATACGTATGTTTTCTTTTTTTAAATTAAGTTACGAGATTTAAAATGTTTGACTAATTTTCTATATCTACCAAGACCACTGTGAAATATGTCTGTCTTTGTTTTTTGGTAAAAAAAGTTGTGATCCCGACAAATTCTCGGCAACAAGCTATTGAAGCCCAAGTTGGTTCTATACCCTTTGACATACAATGGCTTAAAGTTTACAATTCTAGAGTTACATCTTGGAACTCCAAATACTAGAACAATATTCTAAAATGGAACGAACTAAAGCATTATAGGTGCATTTTAGAGCAGATATATTTTTAAAGACCTTACAGTTTCTCCATATGAACCCTAGCATTTTAAAAGATCTGGAGACTATAGTATCAATGTGACTAGTGAAGGATAATTTTTTATCAAGTATTACTCCTAGGTCCCTAATTTCATCGACTACGTCTAAATAATTGTTGTTGAGATGGTATTTTGTTAAGATAGGCTTGTGTTGTTTAGTGAACGTGATATGCTTACACTTTTGAATATTAAGGGGTAATTTATTATTTAACGTCCAGTCGGAAATACGTGTTAAATCTTGTATATATATATATATATATATATACAGTGGTGGACATATAATTAGAAACACCTATTATCTAACCTAATTTATAAGTTTAAACAAATTTTGATACCATGAATAGTTAATGTGTCAGGGATACATCGTTATTTATTAAGTCAAAATATACTCGTACCTACCTAGTTTATAAAACAATACTGTTAATGACAGATATCTGTGTAGATTAAAAAAAAACATACCAGTAAGAAATATTACATCCATAGAACTGGCTCCCTGGACAACTAATTAGAAACAATACTATATGTATGTTCTAAGTTAAAAAAATATAAAAATAATAGTAAATTTCCATTTTATAAACACTGGAGCTACGGAACGATCGCAAATCAATTAGAATGTTCAGTAAAGAAAGTGTAAACAACATATTAAAGTATATATATTTTAATATGTTGTAGACTTGGAGGAGATGAATCTTCAAGATGGTGACGAGAATGTGGACAATAATTCCATGCCGTCCAGTATACTGCAGCAGCAGACGCAGCAGCTCAAGAACCTGCTCATGAGATCGCAGGTAGGAACATGCCTGTTGTTCTTGTACCATATTGTTTTAAAAAATTGAAGCTTCTATTAGTAGAGACTGCAATATTATAACTACAGTAAACTTGAAAAACTTATATTGAGAATTGCATATAATATTCGTAAGCAAATAGAAGGTCTAACAATAAAAATATAATAAATCCCACAGACACAGCCGGGCAGCCTCATTGTGCAGCGGCCAGAGTCCCCAGCTGCAATGCCCCCACTCAACCTCATGACACCAGATGCTTTTAGGTAAGTTTGTTATATAATATGTACGATATATTATCACTAATAAATGATTATTAATAGTTTTAAACAAAAAATACTATCCAAAAAGGAATATATCATTCAATAAAAATACATGATAAAGATATATTGACAAGCATAATTTATACTGTGTCAGTACTATTGAATATAGTCAGCAGCAGGACAGCATGTGTCAGTAAATCTCTCGCTGACTGAGCGTGTGTTGGCAGCTCGCCGGGCAAGCGCGACGACGACGACCCGCCGCTGTCCGCCACGCCCGACCTCGGCACCAAGTCGCGCATGTCGGCCGGAGGTAAGGCCATCTTCCAAGTAGTAGTAGGTTAAGTAATAGAATGTTACGTGAAGTGAAAATTTCTTCAGGCGCGTTGACCACTTTTTGGGAGAATAAAAATCATGGAACTGGCGACATTTTTTTTTTAATTTTTTTATGACGTCATTATGAAATTTCAACATTTAGTAAGTACTAAAATTTAAAATGTCATAATTCAATAAGTTCTAAGTTTTCCCTTCTATCGGCAGTCCCTAAAAAAAAAGATTGGTAGTCCAGTCTTTTTTTTATGATGGCCATTTGGCTTAGTAAACATTTTCATCTTAAAGTTGCAGAAGAAGCATCATCAGCTGTAGACGGCAAGCAAGTTTCTGGAGGCTCCAGCCCTAGCCTCGAGGTCCAGCAGATTATGGCACACAGCGATGAACCATTCTATCAGGAATTGGTGAGTATCTTTTGCAATATGTTTTAATAAAGCTAAAAGGTACAATATACATATGCCATACCCTACAAGACTATGCAGGTATGCTTCAGAAATGTAAATAGGAATATAATTGAGTAAAGCCCATGTGATGTTGCCAGGAGGAGGTGGCTCCGCCGGCGCTGGGCGGGGCGGGCGCGCCGGGTCCGCCCGCGCCCGAGCCGCTATTCGCCGCCGCCGTGTATGCGCCCCCTGAGCCCTCCGCGCCCGTGGTCCCCTCGGCGCCTGCAGGTTTTTTTATATTTTTTATAGCATAGGACAAGTGGTGAAATTAACTGACACCTAAATGATACAATGGGTTTGACATCTTGTAAAACGAATTGTATCAGTTGAACTCGCTGACTGTGGCATATGCGATCTATCTATCCTCAACTATCAAATATATGTGAACATTATTTAAGAACAATTAATTATGTTTTCAATAACAGGAGGTGATACATCCTGGCCGAAGATATCCATCGCGCAAATCACGGAGGCAAACCAGAGGAAGGCGTCCAGTGACAAGTCGAGCAACCAGTCGCTCAACGCCTCTCTCAACTCTACGCTTCCCGCACCGCTCACTCCTCTCGCGCCGCTCGTCCCGCCCCCGGCCCCGCCTCTCAACCCATCTGGTGCCGCCCCCCTCCCCGCCGCCCTGAACCCTCCCCTCGTCACTCCCGAGCGCTCGGCCAACGACTACTTCGCCAAAAGCCGATTGGAAGCCTTGGAACAGAAAATAGACAATTTAACGGGTAAGATCGGTGGGCCAAGTCTGCTCTCAATAAATCGTTTTACTATGCCCGGGTCGTGTAAAGCTCTTGGTGAAATCAGGCGAATGAAGCATCAAGCTTCTATACCTACATTCTTACTCATACAGTGCCTTGCCATATACCAACAGCTTTGTAACAAACGGACGGAGCGAAGTAATAAGGCTCCGTTGCCATAATTGGAGTATGAAGTAGTAAACCTATGGTGTGAGTGACGTTGGTGTTGTGCAGAGCTGATGGGCGGGCAGTCGCGCGAGCTGCGCGCGCTGCGGGCGGAGGTGAGCGAGGCACGGCCAGCGCGCGAGCTGCTGGACGACCTGCTGCAACAGCACGCCGCGCGCTCCGCCGCCCAGCTCGACGCCGCGCTCGCCAGTGGGTGAGAACACCTCTTGTTTGTACAGCTTCGACGACACCACCTCGTGCCGGCGGCACCCGGCGCGGGCGCAATGTACGGGCATTGCACCGTACAAAAATGGAACGCCTCACAGCGAGGTAACGCCGCATGCGTCATGTTTTTGGCTCCATCGAATTATAAGACGTTGTCACGTCAAAAACAATATCCCGTTTTCAATAGTTTACTTAGTGAAAATAAGCCATTTGAAATCTTATAGGAGATTTATAGAAAGAATCTTATAAATATACCTGCCTCGCACGACGAATGTATGGAATCAGCTGCCACCTATGGTGTTTCCGAACCGATACGACTTAGGAACCTTCAAGAAAAGAGCATACCTACACATATTTGAACGGCCAGCACCTGCACCGGCTAATCCTCGAGATACGACAGGGTAAGGTTAACGTCGTATGAAAAAAAATTTTTGCTGCATACAAAAAATATACTGCAACCTACAAATAAATAATAAGTCAGGAAATGTAACTGTGTTATAAAAATGACCCAACAAAAGTCATGTCCAAGTAGGCGGGGCTTAAAAGTCGTGTCCAGCGCGTCATCAGTGGGACATTTTTCTTGTAAGCTGAAATTATGAATTACAGCTGTTAATCACCATGCCATCATGTGTAGCGAAGTGGTGCAGGAGCCATACAAAATTACAACCTCCAGGGATTGCTTTTCACTAGTAAATAGTACTAAAATTATAGTATATTCAAATACGTTAATGTAATAAGCAAACCGAGATGGTCAATACTATGCACAATGAAGTCAGTCAATTTTTAAACCAATGTAGAATGTATTTTATTTATTCTTCATGAAATGTATGATATAATACCGGGTGTATTTGGAACGCATGCGAAGATTAAACCCTAATAATGTTCTATATAATGCATATAACCATTTATCTCAGAAACGTTTTTTATAGAAAATTTTAGGACTTGTGTATTTTGCAAACCCGCAATGTATGTATACACACTATGCATTCATGCTAACCGCGGGGCGCGCGACTAGCGGGCGCACTGAAGACGCGCGCGGTGCGGGAGTTCGTTCACCTCGTGCATGCGGCGAACGCTATCAGCTGATTCAGTCCACCAATTACACTGCTGTTCTTTTCAAAAAACCATTATTTTAAAGCATTATCATCAAATTCCTGTAACATTATGATTACTAAACCAGATTATGCAAAAAAATAAAATAAAAAAGGCAACCAAAAAAAAAAAGAAAACGCGTTTTTTTTTTCACTTGTATCATGTCAGGCTATGCCAACACTATCATACCTCTTCGTTTTCGCAAGCTTTCCAAATACACCCGGTATATTTTATATTTTTATCATTATTTAAATGCATATCGATATAATTGGGGTATTTTAAAAATGATTTTGCATTTGGCTTGCTTTGTTTTCTTTTAGTTTCCCACCCGATCCAATTCGGCAAAATAAGTAGACAGCTGCAGTTAAGCTTGAAAGGCAAGAGTATCCCGGGGACGGGACGAGGCGGTGCGCCTGACCGAAGTCAGGCTCGACCTCGTGATCAGCTGCATAGAGAGGTTAGCTGGCTTCGGGTCAGAGTTGAGAATACCAAAGCAATTCTCTTCCGCGGGACCGGCCGTAAAGCACACACACCGGGAGCTACCCTCCAGATCCGAGGGGGGAGGGTCAGGACGAGCCCCCACATCAAGTATCTGCGGCTCATCCTTGGCGTAGGGTAGATCTCGACCCACATTTCTCAATATTGGGACCGAAGGTTGCGAAGGCGGCAAGTGCGCTTGGCAGACTCCTCCCGAACGCAGCAGCATATAGCAGGCAGCTATACTCCGGAGTCTGCCGGGGTATGGCGATTTATGGTGCACACATTTGGGCGGGTCACCTTACCGCGAGGAACAAGGCCCAGAAGAAATCATTGTAAAATATTAAATAATATTATTCTAATATTGCCTTGGTTCACTTATTGTATGAATCGTCCACGCAGCTATTACTCAACTGTCATAGAAGACATTGCAGCATGCGCGCCGACCAATACCTGTATTTATTCTGAAATTAAACAAATCAGCAATGACGTCTATTTGTAGCCTCGAAAGTGATTCGTATTTTAAATCACACGTCGTTTTGGTTTGAAGCAGGCCCACTTCTTATGTGTCATTTGTTGTGAGTTAAGACTTCCTGACTTATTATTTATTCGTAGACTGCAACAAATATTTCAATATGTGTTTTTTTCTTTATGTCATAGAGAGGCAATCGAGCATTCGGAGCCTTATGGTGACTACCGACACCCATAGACATCCGCACAACCAAAAGTTATGCAGATGTGTTGCCCTCCTTTTCCCTATCCAATGGGCCACCGGAAACTCACAAACCGTACGAAACGCGACAGCATAGCTGTCACTTGACGCCGGTGTTATGTGAGCGAGAGGGTACCTCTCGTACCCCGGTCGTGCCGGCCCAATTGGGCTGCAAAGCAGCATGGCACTACCTCTTACTATGTATGTATGTTTTAGTAGATCTAATCAATTATATATATTAGCTATACTAGACTTTTATCGGCCAACTTGATGATAGTAGCTTCATACGTATACGTGAACACGCAGGTGGGAGCGCGTGGCTCGGCTGGGGGAGGCGGCTGCGCGCGCGGCCGGCGCAGCAGCGGGCGGCGGGGCGGCGCGCGCGCTTGAACCGCTGGCCGCGGCGCTGCAGCACGAACTGGCCGCCAAGCTTACCGCCACCGACCGCCTGCTGCGCGACAATATCGACAAGCTTGCCGGCAGCAAGGTAAACAATGACTTGACCGCACTGAAGTCAGTCTAGACGTTGTAGAGTGATTTTTCTATATGGCGAGCGCACTCAAAATACCATGAAACTAATTTGAATTGGTTTGAAATTTGAAACGTTGAATTGGTACTGTAACTTAACTGGGATTACTAAAAAATGATTAAATGCATAAAGGAACCCATTTTATACAGTTTGACAAACTGTATAATTAAATCTAAAAAAAAGGCTATTTCCCAGATACATTAAAACTGGCTAAAGTGACCCCAATACACAAGTCAGGATCGAAACTGGACCCTAATAATAATAGACCTATTTCTGTATTGCCATCAATCTCTAAAAAAAAATGGACCAGTTCTACATAGCCATCTAAGATTTTTTTTTAACTCACAATTATTTATTTGAGCGTCAATACGGATGTAGACAAAAATCATGCACTCTTTCTGCCACTATAGACTTAATAACAAAACTTAAAACTAGTATAGATAAAAAACATAGCTTTGGGTATATTTATAGACCTAAAGAAGGCGTTCGACACAGTCAGCCACGATATCCTTATGCTGAAGTTGTCTTCTATTGGAATTTCAGGAACTATTGTTTTCTAATGTTTACGCGAATTTCACTCATTATAATGAAACAATTTTTACGGATTTTATCGGTTTATTAAGATTTTTACAAACCCGACGTTTCGGATACTTTACAGCAGCCATGGTCACGGGAGGACTGAGGTGACATACATCCTAATGTTACAAAATTATTCGAAACTACCCTATGATACATCAATATTTTAATTAGTCCTCTCTACGCAGAAGGTGCTAACTGCATCTTTAATCTGTGGTATATTATGCTTGGTTTTTGATTTAATTATTTTAATAATGGGATCCCAAGTAGGTGGTAAGAGCCAGCCATCTTCTCTATTGAAATTTGGATGTTTTTTTTTTTTTAATTTCAATAGCCTCGCGGATTCCTTCCATTCCATCCTTGGTTGGAATCGGTGTTCTTTTGCGAGCATCTGGTTTATCAAATCTAATATCATGGCGGGCTTTGTCTAGACTATTTTCACAGATTGCAGACTTAGTATAGCGACGGTGTTTTAAGTCAGCTATATTATGTTCTTTAACGCGAGTTTTAATTGATCTTTTGGTTTGGCCTATATAAGAGAGGCCACAATCACAATCAAGCCTGTATACTCCTGCATGTTGTAAGGGTATATGACACTTGACAGATGGTAAGAATTGACTTATCTTTTTAGGCGGCTTGAAATAAGTTTTAATAGAAGCTCGCTTTAGGATGAAGCCAATCTTGTCAGTGACGCCTTTCATAAATGGTAGCACAGCATGTACTCGCTCGACGGTGGCTGGTTTCACACGTTCACTGTGACGGAGACGCGGTACCCGAAGCTTGTTGTCACGCAGTACTTGCTTGACATGTTGAAGTAAACACAATTACGCGAATTTCACTCATTGTAATAAAACAATTTTTACGGATTTTATCGCGGTTTATTAAGATTTTTACAAGACCGACGTTTCGGATACTTTACAGCAACCATGGTCACGGGAGGACTGAGGTGTCATACGTCCTATAATTACAAAGTTATTCGAAACTATCCTATGATACATCAATATTTTGGTCAGTCCTATCTACGCAGAAAGTGCTAACTGTATCTTTAATCTGTGACATATTATGCTTGGATATTGATTTGATAATTTTAATAATGGGATCCCAAGCAGGTGGTAAAAGCTTGGGTGCTTGGGATCCCATTATTAAAATAATTAAATGAAAAACCAAGCATAATATGCCACAGATTAAAGATACAATTAGCACTTTCTGCGTAGGGAGGACTTATTTAGAGTTCGAATAACTTTGTAACGTAAGGACATCTGTCACCTCAGTCCTCCCGTGACCATGGTTGCTGTAAAGTATCCGAAACGTCGGGCTTGTAAAAATCTTAATAAACCTCGATAAAATCCGTAAAAATTGTTTTATTATAAAAAATTGTTAAGATTTTGTTTAATTATGATTATAATACTTCGACAAGGATACTCTATAAAGAAACAAATTTATTTAACATCTCGCAAATTTACAACTACAACATATGCATACTAATCTACAAATTAATCCATGGAAAAATACAATCAGAAATATTATTTACAAAAAATATAGACATTCACCGTATAATTTTGTTGAATGCTTTCGTTTTTGCAGACAATAATGGAGAAGCTAAGCACATCGATCGCAGCGTCGCTGGCGGATATGGTGCGGCAGGCCTTCCGTGACGCGCTGTTCGAGAGCGTCGTGCCCGTCATGGAGAAGGCGCACGCGCAGATATTCAAGCAGATCAACCAGGCCTTCCAAAACGGGACCAAGGAGTGTGAGTACCAGCCGTGTGACGAAGACTGTTGGATATGATAAGAATGTTGTCTATCCCTATCAACATTGCCCATGAACCTACCATTTCGTTTTGCAGTTGCGGCGCACACGGAGACAGCGGCGCGCACAGCGGCGGAGCGTGGGGGGGCGGCGGCGGCGGCGTCGTTGAGGGCTGCGCTAGACGCGCACGCTGAAGCGCTGGCGTCCGCCGCGCGTGCCCCGCCCCTCACGCCGCAGCACTTCGCCGCGCAGCTGCAAGAAGTGGCGCATAGGTACGTCCTACACAACAAGATATATTAAGAAATATAGCATTTGTTTATATTACCATACGGAAATTGATGGTGGTGGTACCCTACTTCAAAAATTAATCAAATAATGTTTATTTCATCAATTTTCGAAATAGGGTAACATTAAATATATTTTTTTCTATCTGCGTTACTCAGTGTCCTGGAGAAGGAGGTGGCTTGGTGGCGCGAGCAGGCGCGCTCGGCGGTGCAGCTGTCCCGCTCCCACTCGCCCGCCACGCCCGCCTCCACGCCCTCCGCCCTCGACCGACAGGTAACACCTACCTAAACTAATGACCATTATTAGTATGACAAAATAAATTATTAAACACATTGGATTGTTGGACAGATATATTGTATATAATATGAGACGCAACTCTCCCAGTAATATAAAGATATTTCCCACCGCCAGATGCAAGCCAACCAGATCATGGCGATGATCGGGCGCGGGGACGTGAATAACGCGTTCCAGGCGGCACTATCGGCGGCCGACCTGGCGCTGGTGGTGGCGGCATGCCGTGGGGCGGAGCCCGCGCGCGTGTTCGGTCCACCGTGCCGCCTGCGCCAGAACGTGCTGCTGTCGCTGGTGCAACAGCTCGCCGCCGACATGACGCATGACACCGCGCTCAAACACAGGTATGGCTGGACCCGTGTCGTGTGGTAAGGCTCGTTGGAAATAATAAAAAACCTTCTCACTCAATCTGTTACTGTATATTATTTTTCAGATATCTGGAAGAAGCCATAATGAATTTGGACACAAGCAACCCGGTGACGAGGGAGCACTTGCCAGGGGTGATCAGAGAGCTGCAGAAGCAGATCATCTCATTTCTGAGCGCGAACCCTAGCTGCACTCTCAGCAAGCAGTTCAAGATGCTGCTGATGGCCACCGAGTCACTGGTGAAGGCAGTCTGACCGCGCGCCTGCTGCCACTGCCTCTGCGCCCACAGGACGAACTGCCAATATTGATAAGTGATGTGGCTGTGATCAAAGTGTAACCTTGTTCAAGTTTGCTTGTGAGTTTATCAAAATGAGTGTGAATGTATCCATTGGAAATTGAAAGAAAGAGACACTCAAAATATGACAATGGTATAATATTTCAATCTATTAGTATCTGGAATCTTGATATATATCTCATTATTTGTCTAGTATTAATAAAATACATAGTTTATCCCCAATTACACACATATTATCACATATACTTAGTAAACTGTATTTAGACCAGTGATTGATGCAAATGTCTAAAGCCAGCCACATTAAACTGTGGACTGTAAAATGTTGATGGATCAGTAACCTTATGAAAGTTATTAACTAACTATTATATATATAAACTAACTATTATATAATAACTTAACTATTGATTTAACAATTTACTCACTTATATATTTAACATAAAATGTATGTATTATTTATTGATTAAGGACAAGTAAAACTATGATTACTTATAAGTGGCAAACAGGTAATATATACAGTACTATCGAACACCAATCACCCTTGTAACCTTCTAGAAATGTGTGTACAAGGCAAGAGAAAACATATATGTAGAGGAAAATGCAAACTAGTAATTAAGACTGATTACTTTTATGTGTTATTTGTAAAGTTTATAATCAATATAGGCTAGACATAACATAGCGATGTTACTTTATGAAGATATACAATTTTAAATTTAATTCAATGGATTGCAGTAACTATATCTAATCTCGTGTAAACATTAGAAAACAATATATAATCTAATTCAGATATCAAAGAAGTTCCACTTTTATGTGTAACACCAGCCTAGTCCACTACAGCCTAATCAATTTTTGACAATACTATCATAAATTAAAATTCATTGTGTGTTGAGTACTTCCCTGTGTTGTTGTAATACAATTACTGGTTCTATGTGTGTGTCATTTATAATATGAACAATGACCATTTACTTGATGGTCGTTGATAACCTCGTGTAGGTATACCTGGGATTGGTGATTTGTGAATCTACAAAACATAAACTTTATTAGCCTCCTAACGTCAATGATGAGAATACAGTAGTGTAAAATATGTTATTTAAGACTTGTATAGTAAATAATATTGTGACTTGTTTGAGTAACAGCATTTTCAGTGTACAACACTAAAAATGGAACGAAAAATGTTAATAGGTTACTTGTGCAACTAGTTATGACTGTATGCCTAGGTGACTGATTCCTTAAGGTCCTGGATGTAGACCGCTTTTATTGTATAGGATGACGATCAGCCTGTGCCCGAAAAGAGGCCCAAATGGACGTGACCTGATGATGATTGTCCTCGAATAGCTCGATAATACTAAAAACTGAAAAAATCATTTACCTTGCCTTACCAACTTGATTTAAAATAGCAGAGCTAATAGAACCAACTACTGCATTTGAAGCCACCAACTGCATTTGACACCACCAACTGCATTTGATACCACCAACTTGGCTAAGTATTAGGAGTTGAAGCCATCGAACACTTCAGAGACTGACAGCACTCGATATCTACTTAGCTCTTGTGATTCGTAATTTTCTATTATGATTAATCTAGGTATATGTAATTTCTTTTAAGTATTCATTTCACATAAAAAAGCTGACATTAAATTTGTTATAATAAACATTTATACAAACTGCGTTTTTATTTAATTCTATGGTCTCGAACCATCCTTGCGTTTTACCAATAATATTGTGTAGTGCGGGTTGACTAGCAAATGCTTTGTCCCAACTTACAATTTATATCTAGCAGTTTCCCATAGCAAACCAAACAAACAAACTCTTCAGCTTTATAATATTAGTATAGATGACAGTAATAACGTAGTATTCTGTTGAAAGAATCCAAGCTCACATACTTTTTCATTATATTAGTACAGACATCATCGCCCTCACAACATGACCCTTGATACTGCACCGGGTTATGACCGTGTATTTATATAAATTTCTTTTTGTTTTCGTTTCTTGTACCTGTAACACGAGTAACAATTTCTTACGAACTTAGCACGAGGCTAGGTTAACGTGGTGTGATTGTTGGTTAGCATTTATATTTATTTTTTAAAAAAAGTTGGCACAAATATATCTATCTATATGTGATATATATATCATAAATATATATATCACCTGTCTTAATTCTTATAAAAAGTGGTTTCTTACGACCTTGTCAATAGTTTCTATGAACCGTAATAATACGTAGGTACTCGTATATTTAACGATATTCTAAAACGGTTCAAGGCTTGAAAATCATTGTTTACACTTTACTGCCCATATTAAAAATAATAAAAGCGGGTAGACTGAAATAACCTTATACAACGTCAACAGCTTTATTATTAATATTTCAGTAGTTCATTAAATCGCAAATTCAATATGGATTTTAAAAGATCAAAATCTTTAGAAAATGTAGAATATCCTCGACAATTTATGGGGCAGGACGAAAACGGACAGTTTTTCTACTTCCTCGATCACCGATCTCAAAGTGAGTCCTCGCTGGAACCGTGCGTCATCATCGATAGCAGATCTGATGGGTCTTCGCTGGTAGAAGACAAACTTGACAGCAGCGATGTTATTGACCTGGACGGAAAAGTGTCCAAAATGGAGATCAAAATTGACGAATTAAACAGTAAGTTTTCAGCCCTTTTAAGAAACGCATGTACTTATAAATAATAAACATTATGAAACAAACTGTTTACGGATTTGCGTGTATATTAGAAAACAATATAACTATTAAAGAATGGTTGTGAACAATGAGCATTGGTAATGGGATGCGCTTTGTAAATGGTACATGACCGGTTTCCACCATCTTGCATATTAATTCATTGCCTGTTTCAAAAAGAGGAGTAGAAAGGCAGAGAACTACGATAAGATTCCGGCCCTCAGGCCCTGACTTATCCCGAGTCACTGGTAATGTTAGGTAATAGGCGAAGTTGATGCTCCAACTATTTGTTTAGTGCATGCAAAAATGTATTTTAACAACGGAAAGTCAATTATGAGGGATCTTTTTATTTTTTATAAAATATAAACAACAATAGGATATGTACCAGGGGGCCGAGACTAATGTAGGGGCAATTGATACAATAAATAGCCACTTAAAGAACTTTGTTTTATGATGAGGTATATACTCATTAGGACTGTTTTTAAATGGGACTGGGCTCTCAACATCTACAGGACCTTTTTTTTTTTCAACGCCGGGAAATTTTCTAAGGTTTGTGGGTATGTGGGACTCGCTGCGCCCGAAAGATGGTAAGGTTGACGCAGCTCTACCCATTAAAACCCGGCGAGTGCCACCAATGTCGCCTTTGGTGAGGTGCCCCGAATCTATTGAGCAAACAGGGCACCTCGACGGCTAGTCAGTCCCTCAAGGAACCGACACCACCTCCACAGAGGGGTCGTCCCGCACAACAGAACAACCCCTCCCAACGTCAGCACAGTGTAATGGGATGAGGTTCCCATCCTCGCCCCTTGCCCCCCCTGCTCTTTTGTCCCCTCTCCTTATAAGAGGGGTACAAAGAGCAGCTCCCTTTTCAATTTGCTTCGCCCAAGATGCTCACCTTAGGCTACTGAGCCCCACCGCCACGACAAGGCCTGAACATCTATAGAACCCTGACGTCCAGACCTGAAAGCCTTATTTTAGCAGCCTTAAAATGTTTTTTTTTATGTAATCAGGGGGCAAACGAGCAGTCGGAGCCTCACGGTGCCGACGCCCATACACATCCACACAACCAAGGCCACGCAGATGCGCCACCCTCCTTTTCCCAATCCCCCCCAATGGGCCACCAGAAACTCACAAACCGTACGAAACGGGACAGCATAGCTGTCACTTAACGTCGGTGTTATGTGCGCGAGAGGTACCACCTCTTACAAATTTTGATTTAATTAAGATCCTACAGGCAATCGAAAATTTACAGAAATGCTCCAAGAACAGCTTCACCTGCTGTTGACGTTGCGAGAGGATCTATCAAATTATAAATCAGAGCACTACGACCTGATCACACTGAAAAACAAAATGGCTCTCGAAATGACCGATACCAAAAGTTATTTTCAATCGTAAGTTTCGATCGAATCGACCTTTATCTAATAATATTAATCAAATACTTAGGTACTTAGCTTTTAGTTATCTGAATTTATCTGATTGTATACCAGAGTTGGAGGTTGACCTCTCCTCCGTGATCCGTCTATGTATAGATTATATAATAGGTCATAATTTCGACCGAATGTCGAAACAAACAAATTTTTACCGTTGGGAAAGAAGCGCTGTGCCCCGCTCCCGGCTGCATGGGTACCACCATCTTGCTTGTTTCTCCCGTGAAACAGCTTTGCTGTGTTTCGGAGAGAAGGGCAAGATAGGCAGTGTAATTACTGGCACCGAGACTTAACATCTTATGTCTCAGGATAGGCAACACATAATGAGTTGCCTATCGTTCCAGTTAAACTAGTTTATGTTCATGGGCGACGTCGACCACTTACCATAAGGTGGCACGTTTGCCAGTTTGCCTATCCAACTAATCCTTCTATTACTATAAAATATTTTTTCTCCTTAGATTGGAGCAAATGGTGAAACTGTTTGATATTTCTGACGAGAACACAAACGACCGCGCCAAAACTCTGTTGGATGCAATTGAGTTGAAACATTTACAACGCATAGACTTTCAAATTAAGGACAGCATTAACAAATTTCTACAGAGTGATGTAAGATTGTTGTTTTGATTCCTGCTGATGGTAACCTCGCAGCTCAATGAAAAGCGTTTACTTCCTTTTATGGACTTCCCAATCAAGGAGAAGAGCCATCTTAACGTTTCTTTTTTAACTTACCAGCTTGCAGTAGTTTGCACATTTCATTTGACATAAAAAATACCACTTTAACTGCCAGAAATATATTTCGCGTGTTGTTTTAAGGTTAAACAAAGTATACGCAATGAATACTTAATATAATAAAATATACCTACGCAATTAATATTAACTTTATGACTTTTATTAGGAGCTAAAAACACATTTAGCATCAGCAACTGTGGATTCATTGAAGAACGACATCAAGAATAGCTTTTCGGAAACGTTTTCCAAGGCTTACCTTCCTATCCTTGAGAACTCTTACCAACGCCTCTTCAAACTTGTCACCAAGATATTACATACTGCATTTCGTGAACGTGAGTTTAGAATGCTACAATTACCTACATGTATGGTAAGTATAATGTCTAAAATTGGAATTGTTCTTATTAAATGTTTTCTTTGCAGTGGAGGCAAACTCTGCTTCTTTTTACAAATCTGCCCACAAGACCTCCAGATCTTTGCGTGTTGCAATGGAAAGACACCAAGAGCTTCTAGAATCGTCCAAACCATCTCAAAGTGTCATTCAGAACTTGCAGGTGGTATTAGAAGAGTAAGTTGAACTTTACGCAAAATTAATCAAAACTGAAATTACGTATAAATTAATAATAATGTTTATTGAACCAAAAAGTTACAGAAATATAATGCTTATAAGCTGTACAAATTCTTTATATTATGGAACAGAAAGTAACATGTACCTATGTAATTGGAGAAAGAACGAAACCATTGTTGCAGATATCTGCAAACATATTTAGACCCTGGTTCTTGAACTAGGATGACCTGTATCTCAAGGGACAGTGGATATAGGGATATGGATATGATAGGACCTAATAAAAATAACCATGATATGCACACAATTTATTACAGTACCTTACAAATTACAATTTTGTCGAAAAAATGTGTATGTGTTTTTATAGAGTTCTCCAAAATGAATTGAAGGAATGGCGGGAAAAACTATTTCAAATATTGATGCGTGAGATGCACCCTCGATCAGACACCTGCGTACAGGACTTGGTTGATGAAGATCCCCCGTACATGCCGCCCAGCCCCCCACAACCAGCGGACCCACAGCGGTCCATCATAGACCAATTGGTTAGTTGGTGACGTTTAAATTACAAGCTATAGCGAATTTTCTCCACAACCAAAACCCTCGACAGCGGGGCTCCATAGTTTTACTACCTTTGAGAAGGCAAACGATCTCCCATTTTTTCTTTCATTTATCCGCCGTATCTTTCACTGTGTGTAATGGTAGCATTTAATTTTGTTCGCTCAGATGAAGTCAGCAGAAATAAAGAAACACATAAAGGATGGCAACATTAACAAGTCGTTCGAGGAGGCTCTGTCATCGGCAGACCTCTCGCTGGTGATGGCAGCGTGCCGCGCCGCTGATCCCGCCACCATCTTTGCGGAGCCCTGCCTACTTCATCAGTCGGTGCTCCTGTCTCTGGTACAACAACTGGTCACGGATATGGTACACGATACACAACTTAAATGCAGGTACTCTATTATGTTATGGAAAAAAAATGTACTGTGTTAGTTTCCTGAAGTAAAGGAAAAAAATGGTATGTATGCCTATGCTTTCGCGCACCATACGTCCGAGTTTTTGAATCTTATTATCCAAAGAGTACAGACTTCATACATAGTACTAATAATAATAATATATATACTGTGCTAGATTCAACCAACGTAACAAATGCATTGCCTATTTTGAGAAGCAAGATGGAAAGTGTGGGTGTCAGTAATTGTTATATATGTTAACTGTCCCGTTTTTTTCAATAAGTTTAAAGCGGAAATAACTATAATATGGTACCTACTCACGCTGTTGCGAAGCACAAATTGCATCCCAGTATAGCTGTGCAAAAAAATGTGTTAAGTACATAAAAGTTATCAGCATTTTATTTTCCAGATACTTAGAAGATGCAATCATAAAGTTGAACGTAGCTGACCCCGCAACACGCGCTCATATGCCACTGGTGGTGCAAGAGGTTCGCAAACACCTCACCAGGTTCCTGCGCTCCTACCCTAGCCACGTTGCCAGTCGCAGGATAACGCTCATCATAATGGCCGCCAATAACTTGATTAAATGAACATCTGACATTATATATTATGTACGTTATAGATTTAGCTCGTGTATTTATTTATTTAAAAATAAAGTGTTTTTTTTTTCCTTTATCTTGCATATTAATTTTAGCATTAAAGCGTAAAGTATTAAATTACTTTAGGTACTAAAAGTAACATTTCCTGAATTTTTTTTATGTAAAGGATAGTTCTAAAAATTAACTTTTATATTGAATACGCAAATTGGTTAATATCTCATTATCAAAACTATATTCTATATCACGCATCTTTCAGAAAATCGATATTAAGCGATGCATCTTTTGAACATTGTACATTCTTATTGGACGTAGCAATACGTATCCTTATAAAACGCGAAAGTTTATGTGTATGGATGCTTGTTACTCTTTCTCGCAAAAACTACTCAATGGATTTTATTAAACCTTTACAATAATATAGCTTATACATCAGAATAACACATTTGTTATAATAATTTATCTACGTATTCCCACGCGGAATGAAAGTAGGCGGGTGAAACTGCGGGCCACTGTTTATTATGTGTATTATAATTTTAATTACAGCTTGGCAAAAAAGAGTATGACGTGGTGACAGGTGGAACTAAATATTTTACTAAATGGAAACCTATGATGTTGACAATACTTAGCCGACAAATACTAGATTTTGAATAAAGCTTAGTGTTTCTCATTTATTTTTAACGATTTGATTAAATTATCTTGCTGATTTTCCATATTATGATGAGACCTAAGTGAAAGTGGCGCCCTCATTTTTTCCATACTCTTTTTTGCCAAGCTAAATGCAGTCCATTAAAAATAAAAAAGTGGGACGATCTGTCAGTTGTCATTTGTCAAGCATTAAATGTCAATCTAAACGAAGACGATACGGCAATAGATGTTTATTTTTAAATTTTAATTACCATTCGACCACAATGATGAAATCTAATAAATAATTAAACATACGACTTTTAAATTTATTTCATAAATAAAAGTGTATACGTAAAAGGGACGTGTTTTAAATAAAACGAAAATGTTTACTAAATACATCGCCTTGCTGCTTTTGTTAACGCCAAACATTTTGTGCGCGTCGGCGGCGGTTCACAGCCACAATGTGGATAACGCAGAGCGAGAAACGGACGGGGCGTACCGACCGAGAGATTACGAGCACTACAATGACGGCGGGCATAACGTGGAGTTCGATCACGAAGCAATATTAGGTATTACCTATAGCTGTTTACACGTTCGCGTTACTCAGGCGCAGCGTTTTGCAATCTGCGATGTTTAGTCGTTGATAAGGAGTGCGATAGCGATGTCCATAAAAGTCGCTCTCATATTCCTTGTTCCCTTTGTGTTGCTGATCACATATTATTTCTCAATAGGAAGTGTGAAAGAAGCGGAGGAATATGACAAGCTCAGCCCGGAGGAGTCGAGGCAGAGACTGTCTCTCCTGCTGCCCAAGATGGATCTCAACGGGGACCAATTCATTGACCGAAAGGAGCTTAAAAAGTGGATCTTAAACTCGTTTATGTGAGTTTATATGTATTATAATTATTATCTTGTGTATTGTATCATCATCAGCCTCTATCCACAGCTGAACATAGTCCTCTGTGTAACATAATATATAACATATAACTTTAATTTTCATTGAAAGATTAATAATAAGTTACTAGTTTTTTATATAAAAATTAAAAAATGTTTTAAGTATTATATAAAATTAATTTTAAACTATATCTTTAATAATAGTTAAATATGAAAATGCAGAAGATTGTGATAAAATTTTTACACAAAAAAATAAAAATAAAATGAATTTCCATAACACAAGTCTAGATCAAGTAAGTTGTTAAATGTATTCAGAGCATGATTCATTGAAGCCTTGTATGGAGAAGTCTCAAATAGATGTTTTACATATTAACATATCAATAGAGAATACTGCTAACGCTTTGATAACATTTGATAGGATAGTGGAATACGATTAATATATATTATGTGCTTATTGTAGCTGCGCAGATGAAAATTTTTCATACACTCGGTTGTGTTTATCAAGACACTATATATTTTTGTCTGTATATTTACAGATTGAATACAAGCTGTTCCTCAGGGTCTCCTACACTAATAACAATTGTCTCCTAACTTTATATATTGTTTCCCTCTGTATATTTATATGGGTCAGCTTAGAGTAACTCTAGAGAACTGTTCTCCCTGGTACCTGTGTCAGAATTTTAAAATATGAATACTTTATATTATTTAGGCTGGGCTTTCAAATACAAAAAAAAATTGAGAAATTAAAAAACGTGACCCAAAAGCGATATAATTCCATTGTTTTCCACTAGAATGCCTTGAAAACAAAAAAAGAACCATATGGAATTGGGCCGGCAGATTATTTTAAAAATACAACCGTTTTCTTAGCTCTCCAAAAATGTATACCAAGTGACAGCTATGCTGTTGCTTTTCGTGCGGTATGTAAGTTTCCGGTGGCTCATTGGGAGCGAAAGGGAAGGAGGGCAACTCATCCGCATAATCTCTGGTTGTATGGGCATTGACAGTCGCCAAAAGGCTACAACTGCTCGTTTGCTCTCCTATGCTATAAAAAACATACAAATTTAAAATAAAATTTAGAACCAGTAACAGTACTGTAATAACAATTAAGACATTTTATAATTTAGCCTAATTAAAGTTCTTGCTTATTTCTTTTCTGATGTTGACGCAAATTTCACTCATGAAACAACTTTTACGAATTTTATTGCAGTTTAAGATTGTTACAAGCTCAACGTTTTGGGATACTTTACAGCAATGGTCATGGGAGGACAGGTGTTATAAGTCCTAATAATCGTCAGGTTTTTTCAATGTGGGATAAGTGTTTGTAGGTCTATCTTGACTCTAAGATGAATGTTATTCAGCACATTAACCACATCACCCAAAAATGTGAGAAGAGTATAAACATTCTTTGCATCCTCCCTGGGGTATTATTATTATTTAAGGGGTGGGGACACCAGTAAGGCCAGACGGGTGATCAGTCCTCATTAACGGGACCATTTCACCCAATGGGGTTTCCACCCAGTGGACCAGTTCACCAAAATTTTCCCTGGGGTATGGTGGGGTTCTCATCCCTGTACCCAGAAACTTTTATACAATTCTCTCGTTTGCAGTCACTTAGACTAAGGGTCATTTCTCCTTGAGCCATGCAGTAGAACCTATCAAAAATTGCTAGACAAAATTCAGGCGAAAGCTTTTCGTCTTAAGTATTGTCGTAGGTGCTACTAGAACTAGACCAGGCAACTCATCTATGTGTTGCCTATCCTGAGACATAAGATGTTAAGTCTCGGTGCCAGTAATTACACTGCCTGTCTCGCCCTTCTTTCCGAAACACAGCAACGCTGTTTGACGGAAGAAACAAGCAAGATGGTGGTACCCATGTATACCACCTCTCACCGGTAAATTGTTATACCGGTAATCCCAAAAAATTGTCGTGGGTCTGTTCCACTGGATTCGTGTTTCATTAACAATTCAAAAGAAATTGTAGAACTGGGATTGATTGGTTGCAGAAATCTATCAAAAGAGGAAGCTGAAGAGCGTATGACTGAAGCGGACAGTAACAGGGACGGAGTGGTCACGTGGGCAGAATACCTGCAGGATGCGTTCGGAGTCGACGCCGAGGAGGAAATAGGCCCTGAAGACACCGGGGACACAGGCATGGTATATAGAATCAAAAGTTTCTTCAACGTGTCCGGAGCGGTATTCAATTTAAAAAAATACCTTCTCTGTTTAAATAGCAAATGATTAGTATACCTAATAGGAATTATTTCGCCCATATTACGCCCGACAAGATATTTAAGTAGGTAATTGTAAACACCAATATACTTATGTAGTCTTTCTCAGGGGGTGTACATTAAGATTGCACCCATCTGCTCTAGATTGAGTGAGGTTAACGTTATAATTAAAATGAAAATGGTTCATCGTGTATTATATATGTATAAAATATGTGTATAATTATAAATCTTTATTTTAATGTGTATCTTGCTAAAGTAGACATAAGATTTTTAACTTTCCTTGTCTACATGATCTTAGAGAGAGATGAAGAGACATTGCTGGACCCGTCCTCCATTTTAATATGACGTAACTAATAATAATAATAGCACCGGAAGGAGCTGTCTCCAGTCTGAAGACAATAATCTTATAGGAAGATATCTAGTAAAGTAGTTTAAAGAAATACCTAATAATTTTCTAATGTTTACGCGAGTTTAGCTCACAATAAGACAATTTTTACGCATTTTATTGCAGCTTATTAAGATCTTTACAAGCCCGACGTTTCGGATACTTTACAGCAACAACGGTTCACGGAAGATCTAATAATCCGATAAAATCCGTAAAAGTAGTTTAATTACCCTGTGTTGCTAGTATTACATATAGATTTATACCCTATCCGCCTTATTCCAAAACGAAGACTAAATATAGTACCGAGTTTAATACCAGCTTTAAAACATGGTCTAATATAAATGATATTACAAAAACTAGTTTAACGCTAGTACCAGGACTATCTATGGTACTAAAGTTAGACCACCGTGACCCCTAGTTTAACTTCGGTACTAACCTCAAAACTTTAAATTATCAGATGTCTTATGCGTTGAATTTGCGTTTTTTCGTATTAATTGTATTGAAAGGTAATTAAATGAACTCGATGTAGACAAAATTATGGAATTGGACTAACATTTAAAATAATTATTCTGACATCCTTATATAATTTAACATTCTATTTCTGTAATTTTGTTGTATTGTATTTTGTCAATGATATACATACCTATTTTATATCATATGTAATAATTCTAATTAACTCTGATATTTTTCATGTATGTTTGGATTAAATAAACACTAACCTTTTCTTGAGAAGTCCAATTATCATCCCTTTTTTCTTTTGTTGATACATTTTACAACATAAGTAATGTTCGTGGCACACAAATTCACAACAAAAAATATTATACTATTCTTATGAACAACATACCGTCTATTTAGAATCAAAGAACAATAATGGCTGTATTGTAACTATTGGTAACTCGACTTACATTGCAATAACTAAACATTAAACAATAAACATTTCGATGACATTAGAACTACGCGCGCTTTGTATTTCATTCCCTTATACGCTAGCTATATAAACAACTTAACAGCGAAATATTACAATATTTGTGTGTAATAAACAAGAATTTAAATCACACTACCTCAAAGTACAAAGTAGAAAAGATTTCTGATATTTTATATAACACAATAAATTTTATTATCAAAATATTGATGTATTTTTTACATTATATTTAATTATAAATTAGCGAGCTTTGCATAAAAAGGAACGGTGTACCGAACTAATCAAATATTGAACGAACAAAATGAATGATATGTTGCTCAATAATCTGTGGATACAATTAAACCAGGGACGATCTTTGGTACTACCTAGACCTCGGTTGGTCCTCGATTTGTAATAAGAATGAATTTTAGTCCATGGACTAACGTTAATACCGTAACAAACCTGGACTTTTCAGTCTTGGTTTAATCCTGGTACTAGATAAGTTTTTTGTAATAAGGCGGTATAGGTTTAACAATGTACTAAAATCAGACATAATGTTCATTATGTAACTGTTATGTGTTTTTTTATTATTAATCTTGTATTTAGGTTTTCTTCATCGCACGGGTATACCTTATACGTGTATGGGACAGGGACCTCACCGATATCAGGCGAGGATATTAGGTTCATCCAGGCACTGGTAATGCAGGTTAGAGAATATCACACGCCTTATAAACTGAATGTGGCGTGCAAAATACCTTGAATCTTTTTCTAAACCTTATTGTTGCTGGCTACAGACAAACTGGCGAGCGGCGGTTTTTTTAAACGAATACGAAAGCAGATGGTTCTCGATCCGACGTGTATGTTTTTCGAGCTTCTTTTCTTTTTTTTGTATTTTTTTTTCTCTAAACACTCATAGAAAATGTTACCAAAATAACATCTCCCTTTGGAGGTGGTGGTGGGTTTTGTATTTTAAATATAATGGTATTTTTAATAGAATATCGACAAAAAAGTGTATAAGTACTTACATATAAATTATTTTAAATTTGGGTGGGTAGTCATGATTTGGTTCTTTTAATATCTTATATTACACAAATATAATCAAAAACCTTAACACAAGCCCTAAAAGCCTGAAAAGATTTAGGCGACTCAAAGATTATTATTTTCTTCTAAAGATTCTTTGTTCATACTCAAATTAAATAGTAGGGGTGAGTAATTGAGGGTTGCGTTCAACAAAGCACGATTCCGAGCAATCTGACCAGTGCTGCGACAGCACTTGCGAGGCGCCCTTCGACGTGGTAATAATTTTCAGACAATTTTTTAATTTGTTAACTGCGTTACGGAAAAACAGTACAAACATTCTAATTACACTGGCATCGTAATGTTTTACCTTAATCCATTGTGCGCGACCATGGGTGACGACTATCATTTGCTCATCCATCGCAGAGCAGTTGGTTTAATACGTACCACTTATGTGTCATAACATTTTTATATAGCCTGATTTTTTGAAGAACGGACATAATCATGGACGTGATAGAACTTGGTTTCACCAATCAAAGAAAATTATATACACCAAAAAAAAACAAATAAAAAACAAAATATAGACAAATGTAAATAATGCATTGTTGGCCTTAGAATATGGTCACCCTATTGTATTATCACGTGCATTTTACGCGCTAAATTTAGACAGACGGTAGTGGTAGGTATAAAATAATCGAATGAACTATGATAAGTGGTAAATAAATAATGTATGTAATGTAAATATGATCTCATTTTTCCTTCATACTTTGATCCTGGCTTAGGACAGGCAAAACTACCTAGGTACTAAAGTAATGATACAAGTTAATTTAATTAAATTGATTTATCTTTATCGTTAATCCTTTGTATTACGAATTTGAGACGCATTTGATTTTTCATTATGTCTGGTTGCGCGCGTGCTTAACGAAAGCCAAGGGGTTAATGTATTCACATGACGTTAGATAAAAGAAACTGTAGCACGTATGTACTTCTGGCGCATAAAAAAAATGGAATCATACTATCGGCGTATTTGATGCATCGTATCTTACCTATTTCATAATACTGTGTTTACTTTAATTCAAGTGTGAAGGATAATTTTGAAAAAAAATAAGACCCCACTTGTGATATATTTTTGGAATCAGGATCTTTAGCTCTATACGCTACTTGAATATGTCCGTTCTTCAAAAAATCAGCCTGTATATATTTTATAAAATTCACCTGTACGTTTAACACATAACCTATCATTTTACATACAATTTTGTATATATTTTCGTGAGAGTTTGCTTTTTGTGGTTGTTTTTGGTACAATTGAAAGGTGTGTTGGTGTTTTTGCGCGTAAATATTGTAATATTTACGTGAATTTTTATTCGTACTTGTTATTGCAACAAAATGCTTTTTACGAATTTTATTGCAGTTTACTAAGTTTCAAGCATGCAATCCAAGCTGAGCGGATTTGCAGATACGAATCCTCGAAAATGAACGAATGTATTCGTAGATGACGTGACTATGCTTGCTGTAGGGTAAAACCGGGATAGATGCCCCACTTTTTGAATTTGCCTCATAATTTTAAAAATATTAATTTTATACGAATAATTTTTATTAATATATCTAGTTCAATCCTTTATGTTGAATTACTTTAATTATTTTTTTACCTATCATATACAGATTTAGCAGAAATTAGCTTTTCGTGGGACATGTTTTTTGAGGATAGATGCCTACCTGTATGGATAGTTGCCCCACCATGAAAATACCGAGAAGGATATATGCCTGCAGTGCAGGATAGATGCCCTTTATACCGTGTAAATGAAAAACTCAAACCAAATGCTAGGTAGATCTCATGGAGCATGTAACCGGAATAGATCGGTAATGTTATGTGTTTTGTATGAAAACAAATTCCGCCAAATTTGTGCTGCGCCGTCGCGCCGGTTCTGCGCTCTGATTAGCCATTGATGTATGATTGGACGTATATACAGGTCACTCGTTGGTTGAATTGCTATTACGTCAGTGAGAAATCAGTGACCAGTTTCGGAAATTCATGGCTCACATTACTACTCTATCCAGTTACACGCTTGATGGTAGTTCTTCTCCTAAAACAGCGAATGTCTCCAAGAAACATGGGTCATAATAATGAAAAACATTGTGTGTTTCTTTTAATCTTTTTATTGTTATCATTAGAAGATAAATAACAATATCACACAAATTACTATAGTTTTTTAAAAACGTTAAATCATGTTTTTTTGTTACATACAACAACAAAAACATAAAATCTTTAGGGTTATCCTGTCCATCTCTGTTAGTTTTCTTTACGGGCAAGCCTTTAGTTTTCCTTCCTTTAATTTTATAGTATTAGGTGGTCTTAATCTTGGCTGCTTGATCTGCAAGTAGTTTGTCTTTTATTGATGCTCTGTCTTGGTATAGTTTTAAATACAATAAATATAATTTTCTTTATCACACAAATCATGGCAGCTTGGTTGTCAACATAATTTTCACTAAAAGAATTATTTTTGTTGTCTTGTTCATTATTTGTCTTTTTTTTCTTAATTTTCTGCTTGTTTCCAGTCTTGTTTTTCTTGTGTATAATCATTAAAAAATCCAAATACAAATATATGTACAATTATATCTATATGTATAAAATATAACAGGCACTGAAAATATTTTGAAAATATACACCTACTGCGTATACGTTTGCAGGGATAGATGCCCCAAGGGCACCTATCCCTGCAAACGGCACCTATACCTCGAAAAATCAGGGCAATTATCCTTTGTGATATGGATAGATGCCCACGTATTTTTAAAATAAATTATGAACAAAATAGCATCTATTTACACTTAGACGCAGACTCAATGAACTAATATATTGACGTAATATAAAATATCACGAAATTTATTACTAATTATAAAGTTATACAACGCAAAATAATAACCTTTAAATCTTTGACGTGTTCGTGAATTTCGCCGCGGAGATATTTACACACACGAGCAAAATGAGTTCTTTTTCGTGGGTTGTCCGTGGGTAACTTAGGTACGGTGTGACTGGGGCTCCTGCTTATGTGATTAATTTTTATTCACGAGTTCGGGAAGTTGGGTTTTTAGGATATGAGGCATCTATCCCGCTGCGGCATCTATCCCGGTTTTACCCTATATTAAATGTCGAAACTGTAGAAATCTTAATAACCCGCGATAACATCCGTAAACGGGTATTATTATGGGATATGTGGAAGGATAGTGATAGTGTGGCTTGTTGGCAGTTGGTGCAAGAGGAGAAGACGATGTGGCGCGCGGCCGACGCCAACGGGGACGGCAACTTGGACTTCAGCGAGTTTGAGGTCGGTCGCTCTACAGCTCATTACCTCCTTCTGTCGCCGGCATACTTCATTATAAACCTTTTCTTATCGCCTGATGGAGGATGTTGGGAATTTTCCGCGCCGTTTCAATGGAATCAGTTCTTGATATTGCGTTAGGTTTTTTTGAAATGAAACTTCTTTGCGCGCATGGGGGTAATTTTTTTACGGATGTAACGTCACGAAAATGTGCAACGTTTTTGTCCAAGAAGAGGAGAGACCGATTGAGATAGAGCGAACGTCGCATCGCAAGTGTCGGAAAGCTTCAGATTAGTATAAAATATATAAACTAGATTTAAAAATTAGTTTGCCAAATAAGTTTCACTTCTGACATGTGTACTTTGTACGCACGCACTTTTTTTAATAGAGCCTTGCACTGACGGTGGAGTAAGTATAACCTTATAATATTTGAGCGATTCTCGTACGCAGATGTTCACGAACCCCGAGGAGCATCCGGTGATGCACCCGTTCTTGATCCAGCAGACACTGCGGGAGAAGGACACCAACAAGGACGGGAAATTGGACTTCAACGAGTATGTCGGGGAGAGAGGTACGTACTTTGCAAATACATACAAATTTAATATAACCGTCGTAATCGCGTATCGCCTCACGACGGCCATAAACAGCCTCGCGTGTGTACAATAAACACCATATTATTATATTATATGATCGTTACAACATTTTAAACTAACATGGCTACGTTCACTATTAAAACTATACTTACTTACCTACAATGTTTTTCACTTTCGAAAATGAAAAAATATCGAATGAAAACAACAAAAAATAAAGCATGGTGGACATCCTGTTTCAATAGGTACTATAATATGTAGTGTGTACAATATTTAACATAACGTAAAGCTATATGCGAGTGACGTCGCAACTTTTCGCACTCCAGTTTACATGGGCACCATTTTGCTTCTTTTTATTTCTTCGTTCAAACCGCTTCGCTGTTTCGGAAACAAAGGACAAGTAGTATAATTACTGGCACCGAGACTTAGCACATGAGACAACACATAAATAAGTTGATTGGGCTAGCCACGGTGTATCGTTTATTTTCACGGGTTCGTCTGCCCTGTAACATAACAAGCTGTACGGTATTGTGAGTCGGGTCGCAGGGGGTCACCAGGACAAGGAGTGGGTGTTGTCGGAGCGAGACAAGTTCGAGCACGAGCTGGACGCCGACCGCGACGGGCAGCTCGACCGCCGAGAGATCGCGCGCTGGCTCATACCGGACAACGGGTGAGTCTCCAGAGTGGTATCCCAGTGGAGGTATGGGTATCGGTCACTTACTCCAGGTGGACCGTCGGCATGCCCCCTCAGCTGTAAAAAAACGAGACCCCCAGATATCAACTACAGAACCAAGCTAAGAAAATGATTTGTTGAGCATGGCGAGATTTTCGATGGGAGTCAGCGATAAGGAGGGGTTAGTGTGGTGTGGGGGAGGAGGTATTGAGCTGTTTAAGTTATGTGCGTATTTTACTTACATTCTAAATAGATTTTCAAAGTTTTGACTATCGAACGCTAGATAGCGCTGTTTGATATAAATGTTTGACGAATACAAATTAAAAATTCACCATTAAGGACATCCGGCAAATTAACAGCATAATAATTAGATTTTATAATTACGCTCAAAAGTTATGAAACACAGACATATTAAGTTTTCTCTCTTAGAAACTTGAAATATAGTAACAAAGTGTAACCGTTCCAGGGAGATAGCGGACGAGGAGGTGGAGCACCTGTTCGCGTCGGCTGACGACGACCACGACGACTTGCTGTCCTTCACCGAGATGCTCGACCACCACCACGTGTTCGTCGGGTCCGAGGCGGCCGACTACCATGACACGCGCTTCGACGACGAACTGTGAGCCTACCACGACGAACCGCGAGCCTACCACGGCGACCACGACGAATTGTGAGTCTACCACGACAGACTGTGCCGACTACACGACGAAGTTCTTCGTAGCCTTCAGAGATAGTTAAGGAGCCATCGATGTACAAATTCAATTAGCCGCCATGTTTGTAGGTTAAATGTTTCTTAAACTAGAGGCCAATTTATTTATACGTTTACAGGCCAACATGTGTATACTATTTGAGTTAATTACGTATAATAAAATTACTCATACTGAGTATTTAATATGTACGCACAAGCACATTTTTAATTTAACATTAGGTATATGTATAAAATATTTAGTTCATACACGTATTCTCCCAGGGTGGTGTTGGTGGTACTTAAATATAATCTGAAGACTTACCTTGTGTTCGTACAGATACGATTTACAAATCTCAAGAACCACTCAGACATAACTCCGTGTTCAAACAGCGGCATAACGCACGAACGTTTCAACGTGTAACCGATCTGTCTGAGCTCTCCATAAACCTCTCACTAGACAGTACTTATTCAGCGATCTGCAACCTTTCTTAAGTCAATCGTTAGTGATAAATGTAATCTCGTCTGTCGTGTGACGTGTCTTACATATCCTTGTAGTCGGTTAAGTGAATAGATAGGCTTGTAAATGTCTCAACTACCTCTCAATACATTCAATTCTTTTGACGATCGCAATCGGTAATTGAAAATAACTTAATAAACTTATGTATGTTTAAATTTCCTTAAAAATGTCTGGAATTGGAAATATTTTACTATTAATTAAAGGTTATTTCTATGCGTCGATTAAAATAAACCAATATATTATACCTATATCTTAGTTTAGTTCCTTTAACTTTTATTTGATGTCCTAGTCAACGAAACGCGCTGTAACTTAATTTTGACAATATTTTGTCTGCAGAGAAAACTTGCAGCAGAAAATAGAAATAGCCACATCCGAGACTATATGGATAGGTATTTAAATGTTTGCCATAAGAATAAGCGGCTATGTGGACCCACTATTATATTGGTACTAATTTAGATAATAATATATTGATGTAATATTTATCAAATTTTTTGTGTGACTTTTTTTTGTCAATCCGTTGGCGATGACACGAACAGGCTAGCCTCTCGCATAGCATTAGCCTGTCGTTGCCCACAGAAAGACAGTTTAATGTGACCATTTTATGTGAAATATTTTAGTTTAATTCTATTTTATCGTGTATAATAAATTATTTTAAAATGAGTTTTGTTTTATTTTCTTCGCTTCTATCATTTGTCGGGTGTGATGGCCGTTGTTGATGACAGAACAGTAAACGAGTGATGTATTATCGCGTATGTTGCTTATCTGGGATGGGATAGTTTTCTTGAGTCCCTTATCACTCTGGTGACATGGAAGCGAGTCCAAAACGAGTGCGCAGCGCCGTCGTACCGGGGGCAGACGGTGAATTTACTATTCAATCTACATATTTATAAAACTAACCAGAAACATTAGGTACAACCTGAAGTAAATAAAACTCGACATTAATTTACAATATTTTTTTATTCAATATAATAATCTTAATAAATCCAAAATATTTACACAATACAAAAACATACTATATGATTTTGATCAACGTCCTCGCATGGTTTACTTGATGATTACAACAACTTCCAGTATTAGAGTCTAAACTACGTCTATAGTAACGGCGGCCACCGCTTCTTCGATCCTCGCCGGGGCTCCTCGGGCTACGACCGAGAGGTGGACGTATATTTCATATACTCCACGGAAGCGGTAACGTGTATTGCACATTTTGTGGTATGACGCCTTTAATTTTGCATTTAAAATATTTGAAAAAAAAAAATGCACATTTTATCCTAATAAACAGTAGATACAGCCTACTGTATCGCAGGTTTGAGACGGTCAAACGGAAGGCGCACAGAATTAACAAAATAAAAGTATTATTAACAGGTCTTAAGTGTTTCTAAAACTCTTTGCTATACTAGCGCCCTCATTACAAGTTTCATTTCCAACTTTTCAAATTAAGAACTCGCGTTGAATATTTGCACTTTCAGTAAATATGTCCGTCCCAACTCCGCTGCAGCTATAGCATCACATACCATAAAATGATTTACATTAATGAGCCGTTTGTATATAATAATGTATAAAACCGTACAGTTTAATTTGATTTAAAATTAAAGTGCATTAATCTCGTATCAATTATAATTGCTTATGTAGAAAGCTCGTAACAAGCGCTAGGACATTTCATTCGCGTGTCACGTACCACGTCGTTCAGGTGAACTCAAAATGGCGGATATTGTGGTGACGCACTCGCTATCTGAATGATAATCAAAATAAATTTAATTGTATGAATAATGTTTGATTATTATTTGATAGCTATTTGTTGCACTGTCATATTTGCGTTACATTTTATTATATTGATGGAGTAAAACTAGGCTGTTCTCAGCGTTTAAAAAAATGTCAAACGATATTGCTTTGATTTTGAATTGAAGTGTTGCCATTAACAATACGACAGTGCCCGGTACCACATATTAAATAATTATTGTTATTACACTAAGGCGGTATTACTAATCTGCGGATTGCATTTATATATTAAAACTACCATATCCACGTATAATAATATATTACAGTATTACTTTATTATAACCTCTTTCGATCGTATTTCATTTTTACCTAGATACCGACAGACATAAATAAAAACTGGGTTCCTTACAAGACAAAGTAGCGTGTTAATACATACCAGACCAGGCCACGTAGAGACGGTGTAGGACATTATGTAATAATTGCAACATATAGTGATTAGTCATAATTGACGAGTGGTACAAAAAAGTCAGCGTAGTAACTTTTATTTCTCTCGCACACTATATAAAACTATTTAGAATTTACTTTATTGCTATCAGCTCGAAATACTTAGATCACATATCCGCTATGCATGACACACTACATAGACAGTTTGACAAACAAGTGCTTGGAAAGTTGGCCAAAAAGTGATCAAGAATGGGAAGACCGTATGAACTAGATGGTATTCTTAATCTGGGCTACCCCACGTGCGACATGATGTACTATTATACTCCCACGTGTATCACATGACGTACTATTACTAAAATTATTAACAACGGGATATTTAGTCACTCAGTCTCGTGAACAAGACATGTCGAAATATCTAGCTCCGCGAAATAAAAGTGAAAAACATGGTCAATATCCCATATTAAGTAAATTTAGTAATGAAAATAACCATGTTACTCATAATCATATATGATTTACTTCGTGATTATGACATTTTATTGAGAAACACGTCGATGGATATTATGCATACAATGAAATGGGTGGATTAGAAAGGTAATAATGTAATGTGACCGACAACATGACGACTATACACACTCATATATCGCTAATATCATCATAATATTATGAGAGTTAATCTAAAAAAATAAAAATGTGTCTAGAAAATCCTAGCGATGAATTTAGTAACTCAACGACGTGGTACACGTTCTCCCGTGGCCAAACACATTCGGAACATTTAAAAAGTTCGTCGTAAACAACTTGGAATGCTATTTAATATTCGCCAGACGTTCGTCTCGCGATTAAAACGATTACAATATAACGATTCAAATAAATTTTATTATCAATATCATCAACGCAACAACGCCGAGTTCGCCGGTCGAACACCTGCAGACACAAGGGCGGACCGGCTAATGTAAATTAAAAACATTATCCACTTTGGATCTCGACCCATTACATCTACGCTAGTCTAGGGATACCGATGAATCTATAGCATTTATAATATTGCTACAAGTATTCAACACGGGACGCACCATTATATATTTATTTATTTTTAGTACATAACAGGAGAGGGTTGTGTTAAACGGGTCTAATGAGTAAATAAAACTTGTGATAATTCTATATCCAGTCTTTATTTACAAACCGAGAACTTTTTAAATGTTCCTCGTATTGGGGACGGCACGACGCTCTCCAAGTATCGTTACGTTTCGATCGCTCTCTTTAGTTTCGGGCTCACCGTGTAAATAACAATGTACATAAAGAAATATAATGAAGGCATGTGTAAATAATTTTTAGTTAAGACAACTCTTTTTAGATTAGTAAAAATAATTATTTTCAGCCCGTACAAAGACAGCACGTAACGAAACGCGAACGGGACGTGCGGCGCCGCGCCGCCTCCTTGGAATGCGTTCACAACTGTAGACTATATAACTGCCATATCTCAACCCCTATATCATACAATTACATAGATAATATACATTATATTTATATAATTAATGTAAAACTTCTGTAGAATGATTAGCTTAAAATAACTATAATCGACCGACCGGGCCGAAATTCTATCTCCGCCTAATCTTAGGTTTGAACTAAAACATCTACGCGATCGGGAGGGAATGCAAATAAAAAAACGTATAATATAGGACAGACAGATAGACAAGCGTGTTGATATATATAAAAATAATCTACAGAACGACGAACGATCGAGTCGGGGTCGCTCGAGAGTGGAAATACGCTGAAACAAAGTAGGCGTGATGTGTACAGTTCCCAGAGTTGTAAGTCCAGCCCGATGCGGCGGCATCTACTGACAAAACGCACTCATTACTATACTGTAGACACATAGAAGATAAATCTAGATTCTAGACGAATGTGAACCAAAATTTTATTTAGATCTGAATATGCGAATAATATTAAGTAGTAACAAGGTGTAACGTACCTCAGCCGCCGCGCGCGCCCACAGGTTTTTGCGATTTTGTCTGAAATAAGAAAAATGATCCATAAGTTACTTAATAGTAGTAAACATAATGAGAACAGAAAACTAGTGCATTCTCTTGTTACTGTACTATGTATTGTAATTTACTACTATAAACAAAAATACATATACAACATAGCTTTTTTTTTAAATGTTATTTGACGACCTCTGTGGCTCAGTGGTAAGCGCGTTGGCGCACAAGCCGAAGGGTTGCGGGTTCGAATCCCGCCAGGGAAAAAAAAAAATTCTGTATTCCTGGGTCATGGATGGATGTATTAAATATGTGTATCATATAATAAAAATCTTAAATATATGTATAATATAAAAGTATTCAATATATTTTCGTTGTCTGGTACCCGTAACACAAGTTCTTCGAGAACTTACCACGGGACAAATTGACGTGGTGTGAAAGCGTCCATAGATATTATTATTATTATCATAGGCAAACTGGCAAACGTGCCACCTGATGGTAAGTGGTCGACGTCGCCCATGAACATAATCTAGTTTACCTGGAACGAGTCCAGGCAATTCAATTATGTGTTGCCTATCCTGAGACATAAGATGTTAAGTCTTGGTGCCAGTCATTACACTGCCTGTCTTGCCCTTCTCTCCGAAGCACAGCAAAGCGGTTTTACGGGAGAAAAAACATGATGGTGGTCCTATTCAGCAGGGAGCTACTCTGTTCCCTCCCTCCAGTAATAGATAGATACTGTCGCGTGCGTACCTGCGCGTATCACTTGCAGCAGGAGGAGGCGCGCGGCGCGTCGGCGTCCACGAGGCGGCGCGCCCCGCCCGCGGGCCCGCCGCCGCCGCTCTCGCTCTTTGGTAACTTATTCGCTGGAACAGGTACACTACATTGTTACGACATACTTCGAATTTCAACAATAACATTTGTATATTATAAAAAAAAAACTAGGATCATCACGTTTTCTAAATAATTCAGGCCCCTTGTTACCTTGGGGCACACCAAAATTGCTGTAGAAATATTGGAAGCCCCAAGGTCATTTTACATCTAAATCTGCCATTTAAAAAGGTGTGATTATCTTTACTCTGACAAACATATACATTAGAAACGGTAAATTCTTAGTTCGTTGCAAAGATCTCTATCAAAGGTCTCACCGAAATTCATACATTGTGAAAATTAATTAATGTGTTACCGATACGGGCTAGGCCCACCAATCGTTCCCTCTGCTGCTACTCCTGTGTAGCCAGAATCAATAGTGGTGCAAATGATCCTTTTATACGATCTCAGGGAGCCCGAGGGATACGTTAAAATTGTCTTTGGACCCACGAATTTAAACAGACGAATTCAGGAGGAGTTGCAATTTTTCCAGTTTCCCCAAGCGGGAGACAGCACAAGATTGCAGTGACTAACAAAAGTAAAAAAAAAAGACAGCAGCCAGGAAAAGCCCAGTTGCAATGCACCACGGCGAAATTATTATAATGTCTACAAACAAATATCTGCATTGTAAGATATAGATGTATAAATCAACTATGAGTTGTTAATGTGTTACCGATAGCTAAGAATATATCGTTGACGTTCATGGCTGTCTTGGCGCTGGTCTCCATGAAGAGCAGGCCGTTCTCGTCCGCGTACGCCTGCGCCTCCTCGAACTCGACCATGCGCTTGGCCTCCAGGTCGTTCTTGTTGCCCGCCAGCGCGATCACGATGGACGGCGACGCCTGCCGCTGCAGCTCCTTCACCCAGTTCTTGGCGCGCCCGAATGTGTCCTGGAATGTCACATCATCCATTGTGTTAGAGCAACGTAGATTTGGATATAAAGACGTTATTCAGTTGCTTTACAAAAACATCTGAAACAGTGGTGTTTTATATTAGTAATGGGCATTCATAGCTTAACATTGTTTGTTCTTTAAGACATGTTACTTTATTTTTATTAAAACAATATAACTAAAATTGTTTACTCGCACATACAATGTAACGTCGCCATTATATATTATCAAGTCGAGTTTATATTTATATATATATTTACTGGGTCTCTGAACCTTCTACCCGGTTATCTATCGGACACATCACAGATAACTCTATCGCCTGTCTGTGGGGATGTCTGGACGGGCAGCTCGAATATACCGTCGGTGACCAAGTTTGAATAGCTATGTCCTGTCTATTACTAGCTGTTACCCGCTGCTACACCAGCCCTAAATAAAATAAATGCTCCGTAATAAATACCATATCAATCGTGGAGCTAAAGAATGCTAAAGATTGTTTTAAATGTGTTCGGTAGCTTCGAAAATCAGCTGTCCAAACAAAGTTTTTAACTTATTAGTCTCGATTCATATGAAACATCTTTTTTTTTCGTTTACGCCGGGAAATGCTCTGAGGCATCCTGCGGGCGGCAATATTTAGGACTCGCTGCAGGAAAGGTGGAAAGGTGGACGCAGCTTTCCCTACTAAAACCCGGAGAGTGCCACCAATGCCGCCTATGGTGAGATGCCCCGAATCTGTTGAGGTTTGACCCGTGGTGGGGCATATGAAACATCTGATTATTAGTATACTATAACTACTGTAGGTGTTTATTATGACAAAATATCGTCAGGGCCTTATATGACCGAAACAGCGGAGTTTCGATCGGGGTTGTTAATATGTGTAGAAACGAGGGACTTCATGGTTAACCTCATTAGTATTGCTAAGTTACATGTTGGTATGATCGTGGTACATCAGGACTTCAAGTCCGTACACCAGTGAAGGGTCGTATCTCATTGTGGCTCGGTGAAGACCGTCGCGTGACGGGGCTCTTCTCATCATGACACCCTCGAGAACCACTCTCATTATCGCACCCACTCAAGCAACTTCTTTAAATCGGTAATAAGCAATGAGTGCAGGTTATTTTAAAACCTCGACAGATTATGAACATAACGGATCGATCGTCCGCCGCCCTTGAACTTGGAAGACTTATGCGTGTAATACGATTGTGAGTCGGCGTGTGCGGACCACACATCATAGCTGTATGATGACTCTACAAGACCCCAGATCTATTTAGTCCAATGTTTTTAAAAACTGAGCTCTACGTAACATCGTCATAAATAAAATAGTACGCTAATCTTTCTTTCTTGATTAATAAAATATACAATCAACAAATGAAGTAGACCTAAATTTAGAAGCATAGACAGAATACAGTTCTGTTTGTTATGTTTTTTTTTATTATTGTATTTTATTGTTAACACAAGGTGATTTGGTCTGCCTCTATCACGTCATGTCTTGTCCTCTATGCGAGTCCCTGTGTAATATTCAAAGTATAAGCATAGCTAAAGCGGTCTGCCAACCCTGCATACAACATCCGTCGGTGGACGCATCAGCGGAAATCGACTGCGACGGAAGGACGCCACATATCGGCAACTTGCCCCGTACGCTATAAGTATAGAGGAAACGTATTACGCTGAAAACTAGTGGAGTGCCGAGACGACTAAATCTATACTAATATATTGAAGCTGAAGAAGACAAACCAAAAGTTGGAGCGAGAATTCAAATATTTTCAGTATTGATAGTAGTGTAATAAAAGTTGTTTTACTCCCATCTTATATTATATTATTCTTTAAACGAACGATTCTTGTAACAGTTCCAGTGGGAATTCTGGCGGTTCCGAAACCAGAAGACCCCGGTTCGAGTCTCCAGTCCGATATTATCTTTTTCTTTTTTTTCAAGTTCCTTCTTTTGGGAGAAAAAGTATTATTGGTAGCCCCTTGGTAGACCTTTATCAACACATCCAATTCGTATAGGTATCTAATTTTTAGTAAAAGTCAAATCAATAAACAAAACAAAACTGATTTAACAATTCACTGCAAAATACCCACCTAAATGTATTTGTATATTAGAAAAAAGTACTAAGACACAGATTTATAAACAGTGATTTATGCCGAAAGAAGTTGAACACCTCACGTAGATGAAGCCGTGTATATAATAATTCCCGGCTATTCATCCTTACTAATATTATAAATGCGAAAGTAACTCTGTCTGTCTGTCTGTCTGTCTCTTCTTCACGCCTAAACCGCTGAACAAATTTGGATGAAATTTGGCACAAAGATAGTTTGAAACCCGAGAAAGGACATAGGATAGTTTCTATCCCTGATATCCCACGGGAACGGGGTTAATGCGGTTAAAACCCCGGGACTGTCTATCTTCTGAACCACCGAACCGATTTAGGTGAAATTTGATATGAAGATACGCTGAAACTTAACGTAGGACATAATATAGTTTTTATCCTGAAAATCCTACGGGAACGGGAACAATTCGGGTAAAACCCCAGGACTTTCTATCTTCTAAGCCACGGGACAGATTTGGGTGAAATTTGATATGAAGATAGTACTTTGAAACTTAACGTAGGACTTAAAACAGTTCTTATCCTGAAAATCGTACGGGAACGGAAACTATGCGGGTAAAACCCCAGGACTTTCTTTCTTCTAAACCAGCGAACAGATTTGTGTTAAATTTGATATGAAGATACTTTGGAACTTAACGTAGGATATAAAATAGTTTTTATCCTGAAAATCCCACGGGATCGGTAAACTGTGCGGACAAAAACCCGGGCAAAACTGACTATCTTTTAAAGCACGGAACAGATTTGGGTGAAATTTGATATGAAGATACTTTGAAACTTAATGTAGGACTTAAAATAGTTCTTATCCTGAAAATCCTACGAAAACTGGACCTATGTGTGTAAAACCCCGGGACTGACTATCTTCTAAACCATGGGACAGATGTGAGTAAAATTTGACATAAAGATACTTTGTACATTAACGTAAGACATTAAATAGTTGTTATCCTAAAAATCCTACGGGAACGGGAACTATGCGGTTAAAACCCCGGGACTGTCTAAACCACGGAACAGATTTGGGTAAAATTTTATATGAAGATACTTTGGAACTTAACATAGTGTGTAGTGGTGTGCAAATAAACTATTTTATGATAACGTGCTATGGACTATAAACTATATTTTTCTAGCGCGCTATTTTATAGACTATATTATAACGTGTAGTTATAATATAGTCTTATAATATATATATATAATATAGTAACCTGGATGACCTGATGATGTTTTTTTTTTTAATAAATATGACATTTTCTAAAAATGAATTCTAGCTAGATCGATTTATCGCCCCCGAAACCCCCTATATACTAAATTTCATGAAAATCGTTGCAGCCGATTCCGAGATTCCAATTATATATATATATATATATATATATATATATATATATATATATATATATATATATATATATATATACATATATACAAGAATTGCTCATTTAAAGTTATAAGATAAGATAACTACGGCCTGCGCTAGCCGCCTCGCTACATACCTAATGTAGCGAGGCACTACGTTATAGCGCCGAATAGGAATTTATATAGCGTACGCTATACGTTGAGTATGAATAGCACGCTACGTTATGGCGCTATGCGTTATATTAACCACCACTAATAGGGTGTAAAATAGTTGTTATTCTAAAAAATCCACGGGAACGGGAAATATGCAGGTCCATTCATTTAACAGATTTGGGGGAAATTTGATAAGAAGATACTTTGGAACTTAACGTAAGACTTAAAATAGTTGTTATCATGAAAATCCCTCGGGAACTGGAGCTGAGCAGCTAAAACGCCGGAACTGTGTATTTGTTAAACCACTGGACCGATTTGAGTGAAATTAGATATGGAGGTAGTTTGAGACCCAAGGCATAAGATGTATAAATTTAATAAGAAGTTTTTAGATGTGTCAATAGATGGCGTTAACACAAAATGTAGATCACGCTATCTATTACAAGATGCGAATCCTTATGAGGATCGCACCTCTGTATAGCACGCGTTTTTAATTAATACTGTTTCCATATATTAGGTATTTATCCAAAATGATTTATTAATAGAATTCATGATATTATTATATAAAAGGAATACTTATAGTATATAATAATAAAATTTTACTGCACTTAAATTAAGAAAAACCATTTTTGTCCGTCTTTTGTTCCGGTTAATCTCTGAAACGGCCAAGCCGATTTTGACGAGGCTTTTACTAGCAGAAAGCTGACGTTATAAGGCGTAACTTTAGCCATAAAAATAATCATCATCAATCTGAACAGCTGTAAATCTAAGTAAACGCGAGCGAAGCTGCGGGCAACAGCTAGTGTGTATATAATAATTGTGCTGCACGGTTTGGTCATCGACGTGCTCATGGGTGTTGACACGCAGACATAGCGGTCAGGGTCGTGTCTGCGTGGTATGGCCACTGGGGCCGACCGACGTAACGGTACTGGATATCAGAAACATTATGCAAGGTGAATATTATCAGTTTAATGAAATGATCGTAAAAATATTTACTACCTTTTACATCTTCTTCTGTGTTACGCATACATGCATCGAGTACTTATATATTTAAGGCACTTCTAGCGATTTAGTAAAGGCGCTGATAAGCAATCGCTTTAGATGAAATAATATATCAACTTTGCTTTACTCAAGTTTTAGAGCTTAAAATAATATATCTAGAATGATTAAAAAATCTAATAACTAACAGTAGGCCTGCGCTGAACATGGGAAATCCGCTCGTGATCTCACATAAGATAACAGCAGACGTTTGTAATATTGTTATCGGTTACGTTGAGCAAGTTAATCATTATTTTTGTTCGCACATTGTTGTGGACACTGCGTGAACAGATTAGATCTAAGTTTTGTTATTGTTCGTTATGTCTACAATTCTACTCTTATATATGCTACCCTAGACATCGTCGCCTACATTATCTACTTTGACATTATGTTGCGACTTGCGTTGCCAGCTTACTAGCAACGTTGTACATGTATTCGTAGAAGTATGAAGAAATGGGGTAAAATTACCTTAAAACTAGCTAACATCCACTAAAGCTATCCCAAATGGCCCTATGAAGGCTCGTAGTGATAGTAAGATCTATGTATGCGCCGGTGACCCTAAATAGGATCGATGTATTTATCCAAAATTGGCCAAGGCTAAAACTGAATGCCTGATTATGACAGCACACTTATAAACAGCCCATTTACGTGAAAATTTCCTCATTAACTATTTGCTACGATCAAAAGTCCTAAATCCTGATCGAGTATCACTTTTTTTGTGGAAATACCCACTTCTAGCGGACGATGATGGGCCATGAATTAGTCATATAGACTCAAAATACGTTTATCTGTATATTTTACCGCGTAACCTTGATATTGAATTTAAATTCACCCACTCAGTGTTACTTGGAAATAGATAAAACAGGTCATTAGTATCGTACGTGCCTGTTATTTAACTCATTCATCAACACCATCATCAGCCTCTATCCGTCCACTGCTGAACAAAGGCCTTCCTCAATGAACGCCAAGATGGCCGATTCCTCGCCACTTGCATCCAAAACTCGGCCATCCGTTCTCCTGAGTGTGTTACCAGCATACTGCCACTTCAACGAGCATATTCTTCGCGATATTGATTCGTTCGTTCGTTTGAATGATTGATTCGTTGATATTGGTAACGTTAGTTCTCTGGCGGATGTCTTCGTTTGGAATCCTATCTGCCAAAGAAACACCCAGCATAGCACGCTCCATAGCACGTTGAGCTACGGCAAACTTTCGGACCAGTCGTAAATTTAAAAGCTACGTTTTTGCCCAGACGTGTGGACCTTCCGCCTTAGGATGAACTTGGACAAGACGAAAGTCATGTTCAACCATCACGTTCTCCCAAGGCCGGTTAACGTTAATATACTCATAACGCTCGAAATCGTGCAAGAGTATGTTTATCTCGGCCATACTTTGCAGCTAGATCGACATTCAAACATCAACACAGTCTACACTCTAGGGCGATTTCCCAACCTTTTTTTCATCGAGCCCCCCCGGTTCACGTGTCACACCCACAGTAAAACTAGCATTATTTTAACGACATTTATGCACAAAATGAACTTTGACCAAATTAACGTTTTTAACCGACTTCAACAAAAAGGAGGAGGTTGTCAATCGGTATTTATTTCTTATGTACACCGATTTCTCTGTCAATTGTGGACCGATTTTCAAAATTATTTTATTGTTTGAAAGGGTATACTTGCCAAATGGTTCCATAATAAGGAAACCAGGATCTGAAGATGGCATCCCAGAGAAATCGAAGGGAACTTTCGAAAATCTTAGGAGCGGCTAGTGCGGTTAATATTTTTTTAGTTGTGAATTTTAAAGCACTACAATTTAATAAAGGTCTAAAGTCGATCAGATCATGGAGCTGGAAGACAGTCGACGGAACTCCTCAACGATTTACTTCAGTAACCTAGTGTTTGGGCTTGATTAATTCGTATTGATGAGAACTTTACAACGTCATCTACGTGTGTGACTATGATTGGAGGTCTGATGATGAAGACGAAGTATAATTTTTTTCAACTTACTCATACATTACAACATTTGATTGTCTTCTCGCGGCCACTTGCAAAAATCGGTCCTGTCTTTGGATTGTTATGCGTTCCCACCTAGGTGCCTTTCAGCCACTTCTATACTACACAACGAATGTTGTTTAGTATAGAAAAGACGTTACTATTTCCTCGGCAATACTCCGTTGAGTAGCCCAAGTTTGGAGCATGCCTACTGCCTTTAACATTTCGTCTTTCGTTAAATGTCGCCGCTGCAAGATGCAAACAGTTGTATAAATTCGAAATGAATTAATATTTTTTATAAGAACTTTACTTTCATACAAAAAAATGGGTCAGGTATATTAAACAATACCTTTAAACTTCTCGTCTTTTGTTTTTAAATTATTATTTTTTTACTTTAAAAATATGGAATCATACAAAATAAGCCCTACAAAATAAGCATTTATTAAAAGATTTTTAAGCCTGACAGGACCAAAAGGGTGACATCATGGACCGGTCCACTAGGTAAGCGATACAGAGGAAGACCGCTTACAAGATGACATGATGAGATTATCAAGACAGCCGGTCGAAATTGGTTACTGGTAGCCCAAGACAGGTTGGCAGTCCTCGGAGGAGGCCTTTACCCGAGGAGGGGTTCTTGCACTGAGCTAATAGAAAATTTTTATCAAATTTATTAAAGTTAATCAAAATAATAATACCTATTTATTCATAATAAAAATCAAATGTTAGTTTAGTAGATAATTTTAGTATTAGTCTGTAGAAAAAACAATGTAACCTTGCAAGAAATAAAGGCTTTTTATTTTATTTATTTAAGCCTGGCAGGATTTTTTTTGTGTTTTAGTACTTTATTTAAAACATCCCTAGACAGTATTGATGTGTGTAACTTCGAGAGGGAAGCCGAAATACGCATTCGATTGGGATGAGCAGCATTCAGGAAGCTTAGCTTTATTCTCAGGTTGTCTATACGGCAGAGTTTGACGAAAGTCTTCAACCAATACGTTCTCCCCGTCATGACCTTACCTATGTTTAATACGGCACGAATCAGCACGATGACGTAGGGTACCTACTTGTAAGTATTCTCAGGTGTAACAAGATCGGAGACGTATTGTCGCCCACGCGATTCTATACGCTGGCCCAGAATAATTAATAGTACAACCACAGAAGATTCACTCTACAACATGATTTAAATCAATAGCGACTCTCGCTACGATGTAATAAAATTCAATTCAGGCCGCGCGGCGGCGGCTAATTACCTACTCACGATACCTCCCTACAAAGTATTCTCTTCCTATCGCGTATATCTTGCCTTTTCTAAATCAAGCTACGGCTGCCTTCTTTTAAATAAAATCATCATCATCATCACCATCATATAATATAGCGTTATTTATGTTGAAAGAATATATTTATTTTTTATAAGTTACAATTTAAATGTACACAAAGCGCAGCCCGCTGAAGATCGATCTCTCACCTCGCCGTATAATATGTTTGTCCCATGACCCATCACATGTGATATTGTAAGAACAATGTTCCTTTCAAAGTTCAGAACTATTATTTTATGATTATTTATTTTTATTCGTATTATATAATAACTACACGCACATAATGCCATACAAACGTGTTTAAGTTTTTAATTCTTTTCTAGATTAATTTTAAATTAATTTATAAAATAAAAGTGAAAAAAAAAGATTTTTAGAATTATTATTAATTTTAAATAAGCGAATGAATCAATATTGATACGTAATTTTAATGCCAATTATTCAAAAAATCTTAAAATGTATATATTAATTTAATTTATTAATAAATATAATTTAAAAATAAAATTACTAATATATTTATTTATATAATAAATTGAAAAAATAAGATATTCAATATTATTCCCAGCGCGCGGCATCCTTGAAATTTTACCCGTCTGGACGGGTACCGCCGTGTACCTACTTGTAGCTTCATAGTTCATACCTAAACTGCGGAGTGCACCTGGCCTGACGAGGCGGAGTTATATATCTTTTTATCAGAAGAGGGAGGAAACTGACCCGGTGGTAAGTGATCGCCGACATAAAATGCAACCTACTATGGTGGAGGGTTAACGTTGTTTCAAAGTTGATTTCAAAGTTGCAAATATGCATGAAAAATATGTTATTTTCTACAAATATGTTGTTTGGTACCCGTAACACGAGTTCTTCGAGAACTTACCACGGGACCAGCATGACGTGGAGTAAAAGCGCCCATAGATATTATTATTATTATTATTATAATGTAACCATTAAACGACACAAATGTGCAAACTCTTGTAGTAATCATAAATCTAGCCCATAAATTGTTACAATTCCAAGACCATTTTTATATGTTTTAATTCTCGATAATTCCTCACTGAAATTTATTTTTGGTAGTAATAGTACAAGAGATCTTAGATCATTTATTGTGGTTAGTGTAATCATTCTCCCAGCGCAATGGAACCGAACTCCTAGCCCAACGCAGCACCAACGAGACCTACACCTGCAGTTTTATTGTCGACAGGCCACCGTGACATGGGTGGACGTTCAGAACAAATGGACGACACAATGATCTGATAAGGAGGCCCGCATCGAGGGGCGTATACCGATCATACTTTATTCAATTATATTTGGAAGTGGGATCACACTCGAATTGTCTGTTGAACTGAGATCACATACAACAGAGGCGGATTTGGCTTGCCTAATGTCGTAGACCTTTTATAACTAGTGAAAAAGTACCTTAATAAACTTGGGAATCTAAAATCTATGAATTGTAGAATAAAGTTAATGACCCTTATTTTACTTAAAAAACATTACGCTACTAGAGCGAGTTGCTCCCAAGATTAATGAATTCCTTTTTAATAAAAATCTAGGAGTAAGTTCTCCCCTTTTTATTCCACAATATCCAACCTAGAAACAGAATTCTAAGCGAATCCTAATACTCTTATTTATTTGTTTAGCAAAAACAATATCCCTTGGACTAAGTTAAACCCTTTTCTCCTTACTATTGCTTTTGGAGACCACCAACACCGACCCATAACGATGAGCATTATACAAAGGTGTCAATGAGACCACTACGTAGTCTCACAATGACGGCTGAATGACATGTGTGTCCTCGCGACCTCGTGATAATGAAAACGAACATCGGTTATTTTTCCCTTTCTCTTGTTAGTTTTGCACTCACAATAATACTGACTAGTCGCATGATAAACAAAGATTTATAGTATAGTAGATATAATGTTATGCACTTAATTACATCTGCATTTTTAAACAAACGAATAAAACATGCGCTTGTAAAGGACAGACATACTACCAATATGATTATCAACCTATAAGTACGACAAGCGGTTCAAGTTCCGGAGCTAGTCTAGACTCCAATTACGGCATATATTAAAATACCATTAAAACCATCAAGAACTTACATTTGCCGACAGTTAATAACACGTAACAATCGAAAGTGTGACAATGAGATGTATATACGAGTATCATAATGAAGAATGGTTTCCAAATGACTCATCAAATTTGAAGAACTCTTGCGAGTCGCCAATATGTCTGCAAGTAAAGGTCAGGGAGCCGATACAGTAGGGGCCAGTCAATCCCAACCCGATTGATATATGAATTACAAAACAAATAGAAACGCTGAACATTTTAAGGGTGACGAGTGACGAAACACTTTAAACTTGGAATATAAGTCGAAAGAAAGGCACAACCGGTCTTTGAATGGCAAATAACTTTTTCTTCAACTTTCATAATAGTCACGCCGTAACCATCCACCGTCAGGATAGTCGTCAACGTGACGGCCTCGTGGAATAAAATATAAATAATGAAGATAAGTAGGTTAAAAGACACCATCATGGTGCTGCCGTTATATTAATTCAGACCTCTCATTAAACCTGGTATATTTGTCACTAAAACGTTTCGTGGCACTTATAATTCTACTCACAAACTCTGGTTCTTGCTTTACTACATCTAGTCTTGTTAAAAGCTGAGTCAAAGATAACTTTCGGCTCTGAAGATTTACATACTCCCCAGAGCAAAATGATGTTAGATCTTGCGCAGTCGCGTGTGAGGTTCGATAAAGAAACTGAAGGCGATAATTATAAACATGGCGCAGTAAACGCGTTACGTGTTTAACAACAGTTAGGGCTTTCCGTTTAACTAGTTACAAACGCGAATGCCCAACCAACCCGTGAATTTGGTAAAAACCAGTACTGACCAGAAAATATATTATACTAGTGGGAAGGGATGGCCTTTCTGCCACACCCCTTAAGAATACTATCATCCTACTTATATGTTTATGCAAATTAACTCTGTTATGGAACGTAATTACGGGCACCGAGATCTACGAATGCGTCTCAAGATGAGATGGTATAGATGTGTGCCCTGGAAGTCACCTGACAAGATCTGGTACAACAAGTACTCTCTAGTTAACGTGTTTACGTTAATAGATTACTTTTACCACTGGCAATTAAGTAACTCGTAAAATAGGTCACAGGTCCATAAGTTTGATAAAGAAAAATTATGATCTACTGCTTGTTATTCTATGGTGGTTTATTTGAATATTAAAATAACTTGTATGTAACATCTATCACAAGTGTCGTTACCCTAGGTCAAATATTAATCCCCATGGTTCAGGCCTTGACGTGGCTGTGGGGCTCAGTAGCCTAGGGTGAGCCCAGCACCTCGGGCGAAGCTAATTGAACCGATGGGGCTCCCCTCCCCTTGTACCCCTCTTATAAGAAGAGGGGACAAAAGAGCAGGGGGCAAGGGTAGAGGACGGGAACCTCATCCTATTGTACTGTCCCGAAGTTGGGAGGGTTTTTTCTGTGGTGCGGGACAGCCCCTCTGTGGAGGCGGCGTCGGTCCCCTGAGGCACTGACTGGCCGTCGAAGTGCCCTGTTTGCTCATTAGATCCGGGACACCTCAACAAAGTCGTCATTGGTGGCACTCGCCGCGTTTTAGTGGGTAGAGCTGCGTCTACTTACTAGCTTTCGGGCGCAGCGAGTCCCACAAACCGCCTGGGGAGACCCACTCCCCCGCGGGATGCCTCAGAGCATTTCCCGGCGTAAAAGAAAAAAAAAAGGTCAAATATTAATGTTGTGCAAAATTAGTACTACAAACGTTATAACTTTAGTAAAATCCTGATGCGATCTTGACCCTCAATTTACTTTAAGATACACTTACTAACCACGTTGACCAACAAAATTTGTGTAATCTCCAAGGTTCTTTTAATTTAGGTTATCTAAATCATTCCAAATGGGTAAACCTTGCGTAGCGACTTAAAACCTTTGAATTTGCATAGAATTTACACTTATATAGGTACCTAGTTTGTTTGTTTCATCGAACTAATCTTCGAAAGTAATATAGCTGGTATTAAAATAATATTTTTGGTGCCAATCCAATTATTATGGGAAAAAAGGAGGTGTTTATTATTTCTTCATTATAGGGCTCGTGAAACCGCGAGGAAATAAAAAAAATGATTAAGAAGAACCCCAAAAAAATGTTACTACCTAAAAAGCAAATTACAAGGCATTATTTGTACGATGTTTGTTAATTTATTTCAAAACACAAAAGCTTGTGATAATACGATTGTTTTAATCGTCAAATATAAAAATAGTATGTTGATACTTGATACACAACAATCGTATTCAAACTCAAATAGCACGAGATAGAATCGCTTTTATCAGTCAGACTACCTGTCGGTTGTCAACTATTTAATGTCTATTTGTAGGTAGGTAGGTAGGTATTAACTTTGTTAATTTACTTTCTACTTATCAACAAAACTATTGTACTATGCGATTCAAATGAGAATAGGATCGACTTAGAGCCATATTGTGACGTCATAGCTGTCAATTCAAACCAGTTAGAAAATTTATTTACAGAGATTAAGTGAAAAAATGTAGCTCTTCAATCCCGCTCATCTCTACATCACTGTCCGAGTACACGTCGAATACGTGTTAACTTGTTTTTATTTATCCCCGTACCCAAATAAACTCGCTTAGTCACATTACTTGCAGTTTGCATTTCGCAGTGTTTGCAAAATATTACTGCTAAGCTAAGCTGCTGAACTGATCACAGCACATCAGATCAGTTCAGCAGCTTATGAGAAGTTCAGTCACATACACACGCACGGAATAATTATATATGTACGTTACCAGCAGCTTCACCTGAGTTAACTTACATTTACAGCCGTATCCGGATTCATAATGATTATTATATAGCGTATTATCACTCACTTATAACAGTATTATATTGGTAAAACATGTTTTCAAATAGGTTCGGTAGTTTGAAGGAGTACCTTCTTGATGATTCTTTGTATTGGCCAAATTCTATACAGAGCTACTGTAAGAGAACCTGCCTCGGAATGGGATTAAATCTTTTCTTTAAGTAGCAGTGTATAATGTGAAAGTTATTTTTAAAAAGCAAATATTGATAGTTTTAGAAAGATAAATAATTAAATGGAATGTTTGGTCTATGTTTTTAAATTACCAGTTACCATTTTGACGTAGGGGCACATTAGAGAATACTTGTGTCTAAGAATTATGTATCATTTAATGGGAATATTTTATAGATATTTTAACAAATATGTTACATATATTTCAATAAAAATGCCTGTAATGAAATGTAAGTAGCTTTGCATCGAAACAATGTTTAAATCTTAATTTAGATATACCTAATTTGAATAGTTTCACTTCTTCACACACCACAACACACAAGTTCAAATCATAATCAATGTTTTCAGCCACTACTGCATGCAGGCCGCTTTCCCTCCCATCGACCCTAACCAGAACTGGCTGCTGCACAAAGATCATCATTCCATCTAGATGACCGACCCTCTCTCTGAACAATACATAAACATGCAAGAGTAAATAAATATACCTGATTAGTTATGTCGTAAACTACGATGGCCGCCTGCGCCCCTCTGTAGTACATTGGAGCTAAACTGTGATACCTGCAAATAAACAACATTTAAATATGACGCAGAATCTAATAAGATAAGACCATCTATCACCTTATTGTTTTCACAGCTGGTCAAAGGCCTCTCTTAAAGGTTGTTGTGCTATTCTTCTACATATTATATGATTCCACTTTAGTCTCTATTTATATATTATTATTATTTATCATATATACGTACATATATGATAATATAGCACCATGCAACTTCGTTATCTAAGTGACACTGTTGCAAATAAACTTTAATAAAATTTACTTACCTTTCCTGTCCCGCTGTGTCCCAAATCTCAAATTTAACAGTGGTATCGTCAAGACATAGTGTCTGCGTGAGGAAGGCCGCCCCGATGGTACTCTCCTGGTATTCGTGGAACTGACCCTTGACGAACCGCAAAACGAGAGACGACTTGCCCACTGCTGACTCCCCGAGTAACACCAGCTTGAACTGACACACTTTGGTCTGGGGCGCGCCGTTCGGTCGCTGTGCCGATCCACTCCTGTTTGTCGACATCGCCTATACATGCAAAGAAAAATAAATTAAAACATTTTTTTCCCACATTACACTGAATTTTATTGTTTGTAAGTTTCATTAAATAAAAGTAATAAAACGATGATGAAAATAATATAACCTAGTAGTCATTAAATATGCACAAATTGAAAATAGTTTGGCCTATAATTATAAACACCTGTCCACTGAGGTACACTGGACATTTTCTTTTTCAATAGCTGACAAGAATTTTTGTCTTAAGGTTTGATAAAGGAGAGATGATTTGCTAACTAAAATGGTAGTAAAACTGATGTGCAAGTGTTAGTACATGGACAAATAAACTACAGTACTTATATGTATAATAGCTACTATTTAATATTATTAATAGTGAATGCTTTAAACACAGTATTAAGATTTTAATGAAGTGACTTTATTTTAAGTGATGTACAGTGACTTTACTTAATACATTATAACACTCATCTATCTATCAAGACATATATATATATATATATATGTGCAACGTATTGTTTGACGACTTTTTCGTTAAGATTTTGTATAGTTTGGGGAAATGTGTATTCTACGAGGAAAGTCCCAAACTATATCATATACCTAACGTATTGTTTGAGGAAAATTTATCAATACTTTGCACATACATACGTACGTGACATATTTCAAACAATATGTTGCATATATATATATGCAACGTATTGTTTGAGGTATTCTTTGACGTTTGTATGTGTATATATATATATTTTTTTATTTTTATTGAATAGAATGGTCATAGACAAATAAAACTAATCAAATACTGAGAAATAAGATAGAAGCATACATTATTCTCACAATAGTCAAGACAAACAGACAATTACCATCTCTACACATCCAGAAACATCACATACTGTAAGAGTTACAAACAATAACTTTTAATTGTTTAGGAGAATCTATTGTTAGAATTTTAAATGTAAAACTTTAGTAGCTGATGTACTACTACAACGTGATTTCTTTTTTTATAATTTCTATAAAGCTATGATTTGTAATGATTAAAAAAATACAAACAATAAAGTCCTTCAAGTTACTTCTCAGATAACATTTCTAAACTATGTATAATTATAGTACAACAAGTAAAAATGAATAATAATAATCAATTACATCTAATATATGGTGAAAAAACTCTACATAATTCAATTTCTCATTTCAATAATTTTCAATGCACTTGTGAATAGAGCTCAACATTTCATATTATCAAATGCGTTGTTTTTATCATTTTTATAGACTTATTATTATCATTTAATAGTTCAGCAGTCCCTTACATTGTATTTGATAGATAATTAGACATGTACAAAAACAAGGAAACGAAAACACAATTTGACACCATTTATATTTTTTTTGTATTCTCAAACTACTGGAATATCAATAAACGAAATTACCGTACCGTAACTTCGTCAAAAAAAAAAAAGTCTTGTTATCTTTGCGTGCGTTTGATCACGAAATCACAAAGGAAAATCGAACAATAAAGCTTTATCGGAGATAATGTGGCTTACTTACTGATCTCATAATCACAATTTACCATCACATTAATAATTGCCTTCAAAAATCGTAGACTGATGACTAACCGTGTCAGCTCGTATCAATTCTTCGTTGTCCGATTACTTTGAATTGTCGTAGACAAAATCAGCTGTAGCCCATTATACCGATGTAACAATTTACAAGTTAGATATCATTGTTAAACATACACCAACTTATTAACGATATATAATCCTGCGGTTGCGATTTCCTATTTATCAATATTCGATAAAATGACGCATTTACTAGATTATAAGGACATGAAAGACGTACCCTCCCTGTTATTATATTGCCGTTATGCACTTATAAAGGGCGACAAATCCTCACAAGGTCGCCGTGATTCCGATAATTTCATTAATTACACACTTAATAAATGAAAAAAATCACTAATTGAATAACTTTACTGAAAATTCTAACACAGAAATGTAAAATGACCACGAACAAACATGGAAGCGAGACAGCGAGCGAGCATACAATAAAAATTTGCCATTGCCTATGGTTTTGATTTTACTTGTTTATGCTCGATTTTTTATTTTATTTTATTAATATTTTATGGCCTGGTTACGAGACCTTTAAGCCAAGTCAGATTTTTGGGCACAAACTTTTATCCTTTAATGTATCAATTACACTTCACTGATTTTATTTTATTCTATTACATATTTAAATTTTCACTACGGTATTTTTTATGTATTTATATAATGCACTATAACACTTTTTGTTTTTCAGCAAATCACACAAGTGGCGGCGGGAGGTATCACTAAATTCTATTATTTCGCTTGCCATTATTAGTCTTTGGAAAATAAACATTGGATTTTGACACTTGAAGAAAATGTGGTCAATGTCGGCGATCCCGTTGTTACAGAAAGTACAAATATTATTTTTTGCTCCCTCACACCTAGCAAGACTCAAGATAATAATCTTGAGTCTTGCTAGGTGTGAGGGAGCAGTGTTATGGCCAAATCTTAATCTGTTGATTGTGGTGATGTACTCATGGCTAGCTATATCCAACTCATCATACCAGGGTTTTCTCGGTAAATTCTCTTGAATACTTCCGTACCATTTTCCTTTATGTTTTTGATCCTCTTTCCAGAAATCTAGCCACAATTTTTTATTGAGATATTAACATTGTAATAATAGTCGGTCATAGGAACATGCACCACATTTTTGACGTCAAGAGCATTGACCCCTTTATATGCAGTTTTGTCTGCTATTTCATTACCCACATAAAGGCAATTGTTATTCCTTTGTTATGCAAACGCCAGACAAAATCTTTAATAAAATAAAGAATATAATTAGTTTTAAAATGAAAATTTACATATTTAAGACTATTTAGTAGACTTAAAGAGTCTGTTATTATTAGAAAATATTTATAATTGCTTACGTAACTAATTGCTTTTATAGCTTCAAAAACTGCATATGCCTCTGCTGTAAAAATGGAACACTGTTTATCTAGAACAAAGCTTTGAGCAACATTTTTTTGGGGATCATATACTGCACTTCTCACATATTCATCACTTTTACTGCCATCTGTATAGATTGTATAATATTTTTTATTTTCTTCTAAGAATGATAAAAAGTCTGAATTGTTATCAATTGACTTGGATAAAATCATAATAGGATGTATAATACTATTGTATGAATGATTATAACATGGCCAGTGAAAATGTTTTCTTATTTTCGAATAATCGGATTGTATTTTTAGATAAATTCGGGACAGAGTTGGAGATGTACCTTTCAGAAGATCCTTAGATGAAGTCAATGGACCTACAATATGGATTAGGTGAGGAATGATTTTATTTATTATTTGGAAATTATTTGATGAAAATAGTTTCAGGCAGTATCTTTCTGCAAGCATAAGTCGTCTCAATATCAATGGCATAATATTTGTTTCGACTTCCATGGCCCTTATGGGAGTTGAACACATTGCCCCTGATATGATCCTCAAAGCCCTGTTCTGTAAAACATCTAATTTTTGTGTATGAGTGCTATTTAAATAAGCTAAAGAACTATAGTCAAAATGACTTCTTACTATTGTTTTATATAATACTGACAGTATTTTAGGATCTGCACCCCATGCAATACCTGCTAGACATCTTAAAATATTAACACCGTTTAATGCATTTCTAGATATATATTTAATATTTTCTTCAAATGATAGTTTTTGGTCAATAATAATACCCAAGAATTTGTGTGAGGTTACTCTTTGTATAACGTCACCATTATAAGCAACATCAATTATTGGTGTGTCTTTTCCAAATATCATGACACTGCTTTTGGCAGCATTTATTTTCAAATTTAATCTGTGTTGATAATAGTTGCACAACTGCCCTAAACTGGTGTTAACATTTTCGATGGCTAATGTCAAATTTACATCTGAACTATACAACACTAAATCATCTGCGAACTGAAGTATATTTACATTTTTAGTATTTACATATTTACATATCTCACAAGTATACAAGTTATATAGCAAAGGCGACAGTGTTGCACCTTGTATAGTACCCTTTGACACAATTCTAGGTCCATTCAATATATTGTTGTGCCTAACATATAATATTCTGTTATTAAGGAAATCATAAATCCATTTACACAATTGTCCAGGTACACTTGCCTCACTCAGTACCTTCACCAGTATACCAGGATCCACACTATCAAATGCGCTTTGTACATCTAGAAATACACAAACTGTGTGTAATTTATTGTTTTTTGCATTTTTCAGATCATATATGAGGGACATGAAACTGTCAGCACAGCTTTTTCCTCTACGGAAACCATATTGGACATGAGGGATAATACTCCTAGATTCTGCATACCAGTCAAGGCGAAACTTCACCATGTTTTCAAAAATCTTTCCAAGACATGATGATAGTGAAATTGGACGATAGGAACTAGCCTGTTCAGGTGATTTATTTGGTTTAAGTATAGGTATTACACATTGAGTTTTCCATGAAATTGGTATTAATTTTTTATGCCAGAGACTATTGAGAATATTTAAAAATAACTTTTGTATAGATTCAGGTAAATATTTTATTAATAAATATGGAAAATCATCTAAACCAGGACAAGTATTCCTCCTAGATTGTATACTCATTAAAAATTCATTCCATGAAAAAGGTTCCATTAAAAATCTTGATTGAGGATTTTCATTGTTAATATTAAAATAATTGTCTAATGAATCTAGGTCAACTAAATTAGTACAATCTGATAATTTGTCTAAAAGTGGTTGTACAAATTCATCCCTATATGACTTATTACCAGCTCTGATACCCTTAAATCTTTTAATGAGATTCCATATTTTACTAATAGGGGTAGTTCTATTGAAACTGTTACAAAAACTATTCCAACTGATTCTTTTTTGTTCCTTTATAGTTCGCTTTTTTAAAGCATCTAATCTTTTATAGTTTATGTAATTATGTATTGTTGGATCGTTTCTGTAAAGTTTCAGTGCTTAATACTGTTCCACCAGGGAGCTGGTGGTCTATTCCTAATGTTAGTCCTTGTGAATCTAGGAACCACGATTTGTTTAAGTTTATCAAGCCGATTACAAAACTCATCATAAGATTTTATTGGGTTCTCTTCACTAACCATCATGTCATGAAATATTGAATTAGCTAATTGACTATATTTAGTCCAATCTGTTCTATTGTATAAAAATCTGTCAACATGTTTATTAATTGTGTATCTTTCAATGCATATCCTAATGCTTGTGATGGTTGGATAATGATAGCTACCCAAAGCATCATCATGCACTGACCATTCACAAAGTGGGGCCAAATGTGGACTAATAAAACTTACATCTATTGCTGAGGGATTGCGTGTGGGATAATTTACTGTAGTGAAGCTACCATTATTTAATATGTATAAATCGCATTCATCAATTATATCGTACAAGTTTTGGCCTCGACTTTTAGTAGACAGACATCCAAAAGCAATATGATGTGCATTGAAATCACCACTTACAAATACAGGTTTTGGTAAATCTCTTATAATATTGCGCAATCTATTCATTCTTATGTGTCCACTGGATGGAGGACAGTACACACAGAGAATAGACAAAGTAGTATTCCCTGTAAATACACTTATGGCTATTGTTTGTATATCTTCATAAAAAGTAGTATTTATAACATTATGTTTCAAATATGGCTTAATTAATATTCCAACACCATTACAAGTGTTTTTAGAATTTTTATTGTAAAAATTATAGCCAGAAATATGAAATGTTTGATGGTCTTTTAACCATGTCTCATTTAATAGACAAATATCAATATCTTTTTCGTTCAAGAATTTTGTAAGTAGAGGTTTTTTATGATTTGCACCTTGAACATTGAATTGCGTAATACTTAGAAAGTGTGTTTTATAAGATTGTGTATCCATTATGTTGACAGATTTTTAATTAATACATCTTTAATAAATGTTGTTGTAATTGGCTCATTATCAGTCTTATTACCTAATTGAACCAGTGTCTGTACTAGGGCCATAAGTACATCACTGTTACCAATTATTTGTGATTTAATATCACTAATATTTACAGTCTGTGGGAGTCTTAATATTTACAGATTTATTTACAAGTTTCTGTACATTATTTACATTTTTCTGTGCATTATTTACAGGAATGGCTCGTGATGGCAGAGGAGGGAAGTCCATATTCTCTTTGGTAATAGCAACGCTTGCATATGTAATTTTGTTTTTCTTTTCTAGAATTTTCTTACTTTTAATAGGACATTGTTTAGATATAGCCAAATGAGGTCCACTGCAATTTATGCAGCAGATCTCTTCTGGTTTACTACATTCTTTAAAATAATGTTCACCTGAACAAATTGAGCAACGCTGTTTGCCATTACATGTTTTTGCGGAGTGGTTAAATTTGAAACATTTGTAACATTGTTGTAGAGGAGCGATATATTCGAAAACTCTGTATGAAAATAAATCATATTGTACATTCTCGGGTAAAGAGTTCGACAAAAATGTGATGCTAACAGTTTGTGTTGGTATCAGTTCATGACCAACTTTTCTCATGAATCTCCTAACTGCAATAATTTCATATGTAGATGTTAATTTTGTAAATAATTCCTTATTTGTTATATTTGCAGGTACAAATCGTATGATACCAGTTTTTTCAATTTGAGTTGTTGGAATATAAGCTTTCATTTCATGTCTGTCAAGAAAATTAATATTGTTTATAAAATTGTTGGCCGTATTATGCTGTTTAAAAATCACCACAATTTTATTGGCGTTAATACGCCTTATTGCCACCACACCTTTAACATTCGAAAATATATTGTTTAAATAAATTGGACTTTTATTTCCCAATTTTTCATTTATGTTTCTGCTTTCAATAAAAACCTTAAATTCTGTATTAATTGAATTTTCTGGGTACAGTCTTTTGTAGTTAGGCTTGCGATATGGTACATAAGAGTCATTCACACCACCTCCGCCGCCAGCACCAGGAACATCGCCAGAACCATCCCGGAGATTTTCGAGCCGCCGTGGTCTCTTTTTGGAGGAGGGCGGGTTATCCCCGTCCTCCTCGTTTCCGTCCATTTTTATTACTTATTTATTATTTATAAAATATAATTTGTCTATTTTAATTGTTATTTGTATGGAAAATATGTTCTAATAAATTTAAAATACAATTTTGAAAAAAATTGCAACCGCGCTTTTTCGAATTCCCGCCAAGAAAAACTTTTATGCTCGATATTTAATCACATCATTCGTCTCACAATAGGGATGTTGACATTTTTCATAAATGTTTATAGATCATTTATAAATATCTAATAGAGGCGTAAATAGTATTAACTTTTGCTTAAATACGTCTAATGCCTATAAAATCTTGCATTTTATAATGCATTTTAAATTTCGCTCCAAAACGCTAACACTTGACACGTGACGTCATATGTTGTTAAACATCGTAAAAATGATAAAATGATTCTAGATGTCGTTTATAAAAAATGGATTTTAAGTTTTATAATTGTTGTACGGTGCCTATGTGTACAGCTTGGCAAAAAAGAGTATGGAGAAAATGAGGGCGCCACTTTCACTTAGGTCTCATCATATTAAGGAAAATCAGTAAGATAATTTAAACAAATCGTTAAAAATAAATGTGAAACACTAAGCTTTACTCAAAATCTAGTACTTGTCGGCCAAGTATTGTCCACATCATAGGTTTCCATTTAGTAAAATATTTAGTTCCACCTGTCACCACGTCATACTCTTTTTTGCCAAGCTATATGTACACTGTCAAAACGCCTGAAAATTAGTTTTTACAATATGTACTGCGTACGGAAAATGGTGTATAAAAGTACGTCAATATTCTTCCGCTTCCGCTAAATAGGAACAGGTGTCGTCATTTCCGTTTATGATCACGTAAACTATTTTAAATTTTGTAACATTTTATTTGTTGAATATTAATATTCAACAAATACTAGATTTTGAGTAAAACTTAGTGTTTAACATTTAATTTTAACGATTTGATTAAATTATCTTACTGATTTTCCATATTATGATGACACCTAAGTCAAAGTGGCGCCCTCATTTTTTCCATACTCTTTTTTGCCAAGCTGTAGAATATATACTGTATATGACTGTTCTGGGTGCGTGAGGTGTGGAGTGATAGTTGAATGATGAAGGACTGGGGGGGCGAATCCGCGTGCCTTGGAGTTTCTCGCCGTTTTCTCATATTTCAGACTTGGCTTCGGCCTTACCAAATAAATACAGACTTTGCTGTATGGACTTTAGTTATCTTTTGCCTTTCCATAATGGATAAATTATTAAATAACAACTGTCATACTTGTAAATTATGGTGGAAGCATCGGGGCGCGCGGTTGTTTTTTGGTTTCCCGTTAATTAATTGTTATTTTGTCTTTTGTTCATTCGGAGTGGTTTTCTATAGTGTTTGTTTTAAAAACTTGATCTGTATATATTGTAATTGGTTGGCGAATATTGTGGACTGATCCGGAGCGGTTTTCTATAGTAGGACTTTTCTTGTGGTTTTCTATAATGTTTGTTTTAAAAACTTAATCTGTGTAATATATAATGTGATTGTTTGGCGAATATTGTGGTGGACTGCCTTAAGTGGATGGAATGGGGAATTATAGTTGATTGATGGGGGCTAGAGGGGCGAAGCCGCGCTCTTTGGGGTTTCTCGCCATTTCTCCGTATTACAGACCGAATATTGTATTTTGTATGGCTAATAGCCTGGTAGCTAATGCCTTTAAATGAAAATAATAATAATAAATGCAGTCAGTCGCCTGTCACTTGTCAGTTGTCAGCTACTGTCACAGCAAACGTCAGCATCAGCATTGTTTTGCTTCGCTGCATGGTCTGGCTGGCAAAGTTTTTAAGAAATTATCTGTTAAAATATAACTAAAATTAAACATTTTTGTAAGTATACATTTATAAATACTTACCATGAAAATTACGAGGTATAAGAAGGTTCAAAAATATTTAAAATTTTACTACAACAATTATGGGTTCCATCAACCGTACCAAGTATTAATCGATGGCACATTTTGTTTCTCAGCTTTCAAAGTAAGTTTCTTGAATTTTTTTGCAGACATTACCTAGTTTTGTTTACTGCTCGAATAATCAAAAGGATATTAAATTGATTTAAAATGGATAATAAATATCGGCGAAACGGGCGACTCATTGATTTGGTTGACGAGCAGTGGAGATCCGAGCAGCTGCCTCACGAAGACATTCAAGTTCCGTTGGAGGAGTTGCCAGACCCTGAAGCAGATAGTGCCGATTCCCATCTTACACTTAAGGAGCAAAGCATGAGGTGGCAAGAGAATTTTCCCGAACCAGCGAGCAGTAATCAAAACTAGGTATTTCAAAATCTATTCCGTAGTTGGTATTATTGTAATTGAGTAACATTAATTTGTTTATATTTCTACCTATTTTGCTAATTTATCATTTATTTAAGCAATATTAAACAAGAATAAATATTATATATATAATATATTTATTCTTATAATTTTCAATTTTAGCTATATTGAGAAAAAAGTATTTCTTAATTTTTTTACTAAAATTATTTTTACGTTACAGGAACACATAAATGTAAGAGATCAATTAATTCAATATTTAAATGGCAAGGCAAAATTATTAACAACAAGATGCATTATTATGGAAACAGAAAAGATTGCAAAGAAAACTCACGGAGCTTTAACAATTTTAAAACAATTTGGCATACATGAATGTAACCATAAGCAACCTGTTTCGGGATATCAATGTATATTGTCTATGGTTGGAAAGAAAAATGAAAATCACTACATCTTAGCCACTCAGGACAGAGATTTGCAAGAAAAACTTCGACTGAAGCCTGGTGTACCGCTTCTATATCTACACAACAAATCCCCTACACTTGAAAAACCTTCTAAAACTAGTTATAATAAAGCAGGACTGTCATTAGAGTCAAACAAATTTATGTTTATTAGTGAAACTCAGAATGAAGCTCTTAAATGTATGAAAAAATCTTTAGGAGTAGAGGAGAAAGTTGAGGAAATGAAAATTGTGTTGAAAAAGAAAAAGCAGAAGAACCCTAATCCACTGTCTTGTAAAAAGAAGAAAAAGAAATCAAACAATGGGCAAAAAAATAACAACAAAGTTCAGGATGGCGGAGTGAAAAAAAGAATTAAACATAAACACAAAATTGAAACTTTATAATACATAATAAACAGTTAGGACAATTTTTGATGTTACTAGTTACTACTATTTGGAAAATACTAATTTTAAGTATTGGATGATTCAACATGGCCTTTGCAGGCGCTACCCCTTTGCCAAATTAAAGTTGGCCCTGATAAGTAGTTCTACAATAAGTATGCAAAAACTGCTCTTCGTTTCGAAATTTGGCATAACTATTAGACGTAAGAAATAAATAGGATTGTGTTACCCTAGCCCAGGAACGTAACTAGCGCCATATAAATCTAAGAATAAAAACGAAAATTCTTCTTTTGGACGTCTTCAAGAAAAAATGTGCTGGCAAATCCTATACAAGGCCAGTCCATAGCATAAGGGCCAGTACCTATATTATATATACAAATAATATTTCATTTTAAATAGTGAAAATAACCATGTCAGTTTAAAATATTCACTTATGGAAGAAGCTTACCAGTGGATAGTTATAAAAAACATACAAACATCCGAATTGAGAACCTCTTCCTTTTTTAGAAGTCGGTTAATTAATGGAAATGTTAATATGTTAAAATGGCCAGACCATCTTTAATCTATGTGTACCGAATGTGAGCATATGCACTAGCGGCAAATTACTAAGATATATTGTATGGAAGTGCGTCATAATGTCGTAACATTCTTCCGGGGAGAATACTTCTTGTCCGTCTGGAGAATCCTATAACACAAAAAATTGCATCTTCATGTTCATATAATTTATTCACTATTAGTTATGACGGATTTACCAGCAGCCTGAGTAGGTTTGAGCCTAGGGCGGCAGATTCTACTATTTTTTTTGTTACCTCATAGATTTCTGCATGGCGGTTTTTTGATGTTTTACAGAAGTCTGTCACAAATTTATGACATTTTCATTGTAAATTTTACTAAACTTACAAATTCTAAATATAACAAAGGCCAGCAAAACATTTACAACTGTGTAGGTAAATCGACCACTGACTACTAGGAGAAATTATTATATTGATGTTAATTAAAGATAGGTACTTTCAAACCAATTTAGTTTTTATTTGTTATGGTCTTATTGTTACTAGAAATCTTATCGGACTAATATTATATTAACTCATCACTACAATTTTGACTACAAGTTTTGACTGAAGTCATAAATCGCCTAGTAAAAAAACTGGCATCAAAAAAAACAATAAAGAAAGGCTGAGGAATGCTGGTTTGCCTAAAGCTATTAATAATCCCTAATCAAATCATTTTAAATATCCTACCTCTATCGTATGCCTCATCATGATCTCTTTAAAGTAATTCCATATTTCTTTTGGTGGTATCCAGTAGTAACTTTTAAAGTATTTATGTATACTCAAATAGATAGTTAGAAGACAGGCCACCTTGAAGGCAGACAAATCTCTCTGTGCCGCGTAATCAATTATTTCCTTGAACAAAGACACCAAATACATCTTTTCAGTCAATTGGAAGCGTTCAATAATATCCTTCTTTACTAGAAAATCTCCTGCAATGTAAATTAATTTGTTAAATATAGTCAAGAAACTAATGAGGTGCTCGCTGAATGATCCCCACTGATACAATTACGTTCATGTGGAAATCAGATTGTTCGTCAGTCTTATGACACTAGGCATAATAGTAGTCAATAATTTCTAAAAATCATTGATTTATCTAACTAAAGTGGGGCATTTTACGAGTGAGAGAGTTCACGACTTTCCGAGATTCATGACGCGGTAGCAATGTCCTTTCGGAATGTGTCCAATGTTTTTTGGATTTATCTTTGTGACATCAATGTCCCGGGCCCTTTGGATAACGTAATAATATTAATATAATATTCCAATAGGTGTGTGACGTGACAGTATAGTCACGAGTATGTAACTTACAGAAAACCTCATTGCCCTCTACGTATCAGCACAAACGCATAATTTTTAACTGACCTATGCACTGTATCTCAGATTTTGACTCGAGTGCTTGTATTATATCAACTATATCATTCTCCTCAACAATAGTTCCGATCAATAACCGAGGTCTTATCTCTCGAGCTAGTTTCTTGAATGGAGGAGCGTTGTTTTCAGTGAAGCAGTGCAAGTAGAAAGGAGCAGATATTTGTGGTCTTAAATTGTCTTCAGAAGGTTTAGATAAATTCTGTACTGACATAAATTTACTTTTTGGTACAGTGTTCTCAATTTTATCATTCATAGCTTCCATATCTGATGTTTGGTAGAATAATATTAATCTAATATGTGGTTAATGGAATTGTTTAGGAAAACTTTATTAAAATATTGTAAATTAAAATATTTGCATCTAGTAATGTAAATGATGCTTTAATGTTTAGATAAACTGACGTAAATAGAAGTTCAGAATGACATTAATTATTTTTTAATACATTAAATAATAAGGTCAAATTATCAAGTCAACGAAGTAATTTAGGAACTACTTAGTAACAGAGAAGCACTATCTCAGTGATCACTGCTTACTTTATTTTTAACCGACTTCAAAAAAAGAGGAGGTTCTCAATTCGTCTGTATGTTTTTTTTGTATGTATGTGACACGATTACTCCGCCGTTTGTGAATGGATTTCAATGGTTATTTTTTTGTTTGAAAGCTGGTGCTTCCAATTTGGTCACATGTAAATGTTATCAGAATCTGACAAGCCGTTTCTTAGTTATTCCCAATAATGCCTATTTGGTTCATTTCTTTTACCTCGACGATATGCTGATATGCTCATCACTAGTCGATGTAGCAATTGTATAGGATGCTTATGTAGCACTCCATAGTATGTCGCGGTCATCGTAATCATCATCATCATCGTCCTTTATCCGTCCACTGCTGAACATAGGCCTCCTTCAATGAACGCCAAGACAACGAATTTCGGAACCACTAAAAATTAAGAAATAAAATCATTTTACAAAAAATTAAAACCGACTTCAAAAATACTAAACTAAAAAGTAATAAAATAACTGTGTTTCTTTAATTGTTGTGCTTACTATTTATAGTCAACTTAATCTTCTACTAATGTACAAACTTTGCGTTTACCACGTCATTATAGTTACTTTTGGAGTCGGTGTCGTATTTGTTGCTGTACCTTACCTACCTACCTTGGCTGACCTTTTTTTTTTTTTCTTTAAGGGCCCTTGGTAGGTGAAAACGGCAAAATTAGCTGTTTCCTATTAGCTGCTATTTCACAAGTTGAAGATTTCTGGCACTGAAATTTCTAATATGTATTACAGAACGTATGTTTGAGGTGATGACAGTTTTCAAAACACGATTGGAAAAATTTTGCTCGATAGAAAAAAAATCTGAAGTAACCTCTAAAATTTCATATAAATGAATATTACGACCGTGTTTTACAATAATCATTCTTATAAAATCACAAACACATAGGTTTTTACCCTGACGATGTGTTGACAGTTTTAGATTTCCAAAAACTAAAAAAATATTAACTTTATGATAAAAATTCGAAGTTTCCATACTAACCACGGACCTCGGGCCACACATCACCCGTGAGACCCAGTACCGCTTCGGCATTCACATGCGGGGGTTGTGTCGCTCGTCACGCGGAACCCGCGAAAGTTACGAGTCCAAAGCAAGAGTAAACAAACTAATATTACCTTGGGAAATAAAAGAAAGTCGCTATCGATATTGACTTCCTACTTGTCTGTTACAAAATAATGTTTAGCTAAATATCACAATATATGGTATGGTAATGGATTTTAGTAATTTTTAAATTGTAAATACGTACATGTGCCGGACCGTATGGCAATGGATCAGCCGTCTTTGCGTTCATTGAAGGAGGCCTATATTCAGCGGTGGACGGATAAGGGCTGATGATGATGATGAAATACTTACATAATTTACGAATATGAATACGAACGTGAAGAGTGGTGTGTGGAGTAAATACTATAAATTGTTATAGAATACATACTATTTGAAAAGATTAGTTCTAGTTTTTTTTGAATTTGAAAAAAAATATTAAAACTATACAAATATATTATTTTATTATAAATAAAATTGAAGTGTCTGTATCGTATTATACGAGTAATTTCAAACTTTTCACTAAATATGACGACCTCTGTGGCTCAATAGTTAGCACGTTGGCGCTCAAGCCCGAGGTAGTGGGTTCAAATCCCGCCAGGGAACAAAAAATTTTCTGTGTTCCTGGGTCATGGATGTGTATTATACATATAATAAAAAACTTATATATACATGTATAGTATAAAAGTATTAAATATAATATTTCCGTTGTCTGGTATCCGTAATACAAGTTCTTCGAGGATTTACCACGTGACCAGATTGACGTGGTGTAAAAAGAGTCCATAGATTTTATTTGTTCGGTACTTACATCGAAAACCATTTTTAAAATCTGTCTGTTTATCTTACTTAGCCGGAAGTTTGGCTAATCGCAGATTGGATTTGGATCTAATGGATTTTCACTGGCAGATAACTGATATTACAAGGAGGAACTTAGGCTACAAAACTAATCATCATCAATTCAAATACTGCTGTACCGACTACCGATGATATATCATCATCATCATCATCATGTATATTATAATATTAGGAGATATTATGATGATATTTAACATCATCAACATCATGTATAATATCATCTATATTATATTAGGAGATATTATGATGATATTTATCATCATCATCATCATCATGTAATGTCGTGATATCGGCCGTATTGAAGTTCATTGTGGGAGGCCTATGTTCAGCCATGGGCGGATAGAGGCTAATGATGATATATTATATCATCATCATCATCATAATGTTCATCACAGAACACAACACAACAATCACAGCAAAGCTGTTTCACGGGAGAAACAAGCAAGATTGGGCGTTTTTCCATTCACCGGCACGGTCACGGCACGGCGGTGGCACGGTCACGGCCCGGCACCGGTGCCGTGGCTTCTTTTTTCCACTGTGCCGTTGTCGATGACGGTTTACGCACGTTTTCATAGTTCAGTACTGACACGGACTTCAGCAAGACGACACGTAGATCATAATATTATTATAATTTATACATGATGATGATGATAATGATGACATGTATCATCATCGGCCTCTATCCGTCCACAGCTGAACATAGGTCTCCCTTAATGAACGCCAAGACGACCGATCCCGAGGCGAGAGACATCGTGGAGTACGTGCGCCAGAGGACCAAGTACACAGCGAGAGTGCAGCTGCTGGAGTCGCGCCGCAACGTCAACTTCAAGGCGTTCGTGGTGCGAGTGCCGACATGTTTTCTGCACCTCGTCATGCAGGAGGACTTCTGGCCACAGGGCGTGGTGTTCCGCCGCTTCCGCGGACAAGTGCCACCGGAACGCACCAAGACTTAAGTGCAAGTGAAGTGTTACTAACATAGTTTTAAGTTTTATTTACTAACAAGATTGTATAAAACTATGTATAATTAGGTTAAGGTAAGGTATCTATGGGCCTATGCAGTCTGAAAATAAAGGTTATTATTATTATGTGAGCGAGAGGTCTTGTCAGCCCAATTCGGCTGCAATGAGCGAGCAGTTCTTTCTAATTTTTCTTTCAAATTATCGTATATCTCGAACAACAGTGACGTGGGAAGTGGCCGTTAGGTATAATTCAATTAAACAGTTAAAGGAATTATGATGATGATGATGATGACTGTAACCAAATAACCTTTTTTTTTGTTTACGCCGGGAAATACATTGACTGACGGGTAAGTGGGACTCGCTACGCCCGAGAGCTGGTAAGTGGACGCAGCTCTACGCACTAAAACCCGGCGAGTGCCACCAATGCCGCCTTTGGTGAGGTGCCCCGAATCTAATGAGCAAACAGGGCACCTCGACGGCTAGTCAGCCCCTCAGGGGACCGACGCCACCTCCACAGAGGGGTTGTCCCGCACCACAGAACAACCCCTCCCAACGTCGGGACAGTACAATGGGGTGAGGTTCCCGTCCTCGCCCCTTGCCCCCTCTTATAAGTGGGGTACATAGAGCCATCTCGGCTCAATTAGTTTCGCCTAAGGTGCTGTGCACATCTTAGACTATCAGTAGTCGTACAGTACGTACAGTATACAGTAGTGACAAGTCAACACGTGAAGGCCTGAACCATGGTGGGGGGCATTCAAGATCTTGCTCCAACTTATGTCCACCAGCAATGAAGTCATTTTATATAAGAGTAGCCTATGTCTATCACTAGCAGCGGCCCGCGATTTCACCCGCGTACTTCCCATTTCCGTAGGAGTACAGGAACAAATTATAACATATTATATTAGGTCTTTTACCTATGAAATTGTCGTTTTGTATGAAAAAATGTAAACTATTTTTTTCATGTATTTTTTATTTGTATTAATCGAAGTAATCACCCATGCAATCAATGCATCTTTGCCAACACATTGGCCACCAAACAGTGACCATCACTTTTCAAGGGGTAAGTTTTCGTTTAGGGCATTGTTTAGGTGCTGAACCAGGATCCAACCAACTTGCTGAGCGCTTGCGGTTATCAAACTTAAAAAAAAAAAAAACATTTTTCATCGCAGGTAACATTGCGGTTCAAAATTCCTTCATTTGTGTGTCTGTTGAGCAGTGCAAGGCACGTCTCGACGTGTACTTCGCGCTGGCGATCATTGAGTTTGTGGGGCACCCATTTGGCAAGCTTTTTTACCTTGCCAATTCGACGCAAATGCACCAATATTGTTTTGACGCTAACTTCGAAAGCTGCTGTTAATTCAGCCGTAGATTGTGTATCATCAGCTTCCACAATCGCCTTTAATTCGTCATTGTCGACCAACGTCTTCGGACGACCGTGAGGTTCATTTTTCAGGTCGAAATTTCCAGAACGGAAGCGAGCAAACCAATAACAGGTGGTGCTTTGGTTTGTAGTGTTAGCTCCGTAAACGTCGTTGATGTTGTGTGCCGCTTGTGCCGCGTTGCTGCCACGATGGTACTCATATTCCATAATTACTCAAATTTTTAACGTATCTATGATGACCAAGAAGATTGAAATGCGATGAAAATGTAACACTAATCAATAAACAAATGACTACTTTTGGAAAAAGAATTCCATGTTTTTAAAATAAATTTAATT